>OZ010596.1:27173229-27420729 GCA_963932145.1 Acanthosepion lycidas
TTTTCATTTAAAATACTCAAATTTGAGGAATACGTTTTCACAGCATCGCCCACATGACCATGTTTAATCGGAATGCTGATCTTATAAACTTTCAGTTATCTGTTTGGATAAGTCTTGTTCTTATGTCCATATATTTGCTTATATATATATATATATATAAGTTTGTCATTTAGCTGATTGATGTTACCTTCAGTATACCAACTCTAGAGTGTCATAGGCGGACATGTCTGTCCACTCTTTGTGATATCAGTAATTGACTGCTATTATTTTTCAATTTTTCTTTTTATGCGCGCGCGCGCGCACACACAAATTCCCCACAAAATTGAGATCATTTAAAACGTGAATATCTGAGTAACTATATGTTCCAAGCAGACAAAATTAAATAGACTTAACATTGAACAATAAAAGATTTATTTCTCAAAATGTGACCAAGATATTCAAAGGGATGTATATTTTATGACTGATTTCACAAATATGTGCAACACCTGTGACAAGATGCACATCAAGTCAGTAGTCCAGCTCCTGCCAAACATGATGTAGCATGTCTTGCATGACATTCTCCAGCATGAACTCGTCTCAATAAAAATCTACCAGGAAGATGAATTGGGCATGCCAGTGATAATGTGCTGTTGAAATGGCCACCATGTTCACCTGACTTGAACCCCTTGTGATTTTTTTTTCCTATGGGGTTATGTGAAAGGACAAGTCTACATCCTCCCTCTTCCTACAAGCCTAGAGGAACTTGTAGCAGACTTCACGACATTAATTTAACTTTAGATTAAGAAACAGGATAAGCAAAAGACATCGTTACACATAAAATATGTATTTAACAAGATGTACAATATCAAACAATGATGTGAAGGAAAGCATGCATTTAAGTAAGAAAAGGTGAAATTAACCAAGAGTTGTCTCTCTTTATCTGTTATTTTAGTGTTCCAAAGTTCACTGGAAGAATGTTCACGAGAGTCTCTTGTAAAGATATTGCTGTGTAAGAAAAGATTATGTGATTGTATACAAGATATGTTCAGCGTGTGAGTGAGAAACTTAAACAGAATCACTGAGGCACTGGAGAATGCTACACAAGACATGTTGTGGCCTGTTTGGCAGAAGCTGGACTTCTAACTTGTGGAACTCTCTTCCTATTATTCCCTTCCCTATTACCTACAACTTCAAAACTTTAAATGCAACATCAATTGCCATCTTACAGCTTCATGAACCTAGTTCCTTTGTCCTTTCCTTACTGACAGTGATGTGCAGAGGTTTGGTGATACTTGGGGCCAGCTCTTAGACTGTATGTCTCTAAGACTCAGGTAGTGGGGCCTATAGAGCTTAGTACTGAGAAATAGGAGAAAGGAAGACATTTTAAATATGAAAAAAAAAAAAAAAAAAAAAACACAACAACAACAACAACAACAGATGAAACATGAAAAACACTTCATTTAAATTAAATATAAACTAAATTTTTTATTTTACTCTTTGATTGGATGCCCTCCTGTGGCCATTGCACCAACCTAATAAATTCTTCTCATTCTCTGACTCTTGTAACACCCTGGATCCAAGTGGAATTATCACCATGCTTGGAGGGAGATGGTTTGAAAAAATAAAAAATAAAAATAAATAAAATAAAATAAATATGTAAACTATTGGTAAATAAAGTCATTGTTTTCAGGCATTTTTTATGGACACTGTTTTGCTAAGAATTGGACATTTTATTTTTTCATTTAATTCCAACATGTACTCAAGTGAATTTTTGCAGCAGGATTAATTGGTGGATTATATGGTGATCAAGTGAGCAAGTCTCCTCAGTATTCTGGCCTTACTAATATGAAATTAGATTATGCCATGGATCTCCAATTTTTTGCACATTCTTTGCAAGAATATTTAGAAATGTTCAAAGAATCCAGTGATGATGGTTCAAATTTTCATGTTTCGCCATTTTCCTAACTGCACTCATACATAAAGTTTACATATTTTTTTTTTCAGTTTTCTTCCTTTCATTCAATTAGTATCTGATCTGCTAGAACAGTTATCACTATTATCTATTTTCTTGACCTGAATTATTTTATATAAAGGAGCCTCAATAATTTAGTTAATGTCATTTTTGTTATGTTGGACAGCTTCACTGGTCACTTTTGCTATATCAAGCAGAAGCTTGTTATCACTTCCAAATATGCTTGTTATATTTGAGACTTCATAGATGCCGGTACTAGTAGTAATGCCTTCCAATAATATCTGCACTAGTAATACTTGTTCAAGTAGTAATCGCCAAATAGAATAATGATCAGAAGAGAATCATAATCCATATAATAGTAGAGTAGAGAGAGTGAATGTATAGCAATAGTGGATAGATAAGAAGTGTGATGTGATCCATATAGTGATAGAGAAATAGTGATTCATGATCATTATGCCACTTCATATTTATTCACTTCCTTTATGATCACTAGTGATCTAGTTTCAAACCACAGCGTCAACAACATTTTTTTTTTTTTTTTTTGGTACTTACTCTTATACAACAGTTATCAACCAGAATTTTTCTAATGGGGGCAGCCAATTGTTTGTGGGTGTCAAGTTGGGACAATAATCATTACGAACAGTCTCTGTACTCCCTCAGTTCTTCCAAAAATAATGGTAAGAACAATGGAAAACTTACAATATTTTCCTTATCAGATCAACATTGCAATAAGCTAAAGTTTAAGTCTTAAATCAGCATAAATAAATAAATACTTTGGGTAGTTTAAAAAATAAGTTGTTAATGTACTAATCCAAAAAGCTTTATTTACAATTTGTCACTAGTTAAGCAAGCATAACTGTGTTACTTAACATTTGTGAACAGATTTTTTTTTAATTATATTTTGATATAATTCAAATATTAATTATAAATACATATTTTTGTCTTTTATTTAAAAAAAAAAAAAAAAAAAAAAAAAAAAAAAAAAAAAATAAAAATAGATGTAGCATTTTCTCACAAGAATGCAACTTTAACACTTCCTTGATCCATTATAAGATAATTGAAGAGAAACAACAGAAGATACATGGCTTTAAAAAAAAAAATAAAAAAAAATAAAAAAAAATATTACTTTTTATTTGATTAGAATAAAAAATAATTTTAAATGCCATAAAACACCTTTCTACTCATTAAAAAATCTCCCAGGTCTTACACACAAACTTCAGGTATCTGATTGACTAATGTTTACCCACATGTCCCAGATGACCATTTGTTGACTGAGCCTACACCCATAACACTGTCATATTAAATATAAACGGGTGTATGAAAGAGGTCATCCATGCCATAAAATTAGGTACCTCCAAAAATTCGCTAAAAAAGAGCATAGCATGATGAAAAAGGCCCCAAACAAAGATTTATCAAAATATTTATTATTATGAGGAAAGACCAAAGGATTTTTTTTTTTATTAGTAAATTGCATGGTTATTCTCATTTATTAAGTTGACCAAACCAAAAGATTTCTGCATAATAAACTTTGAATTACCTCCCTTACATTTTTTTTTTTTTTTTTTTTTAAATGGTCTCATATTTCGAGTCACACTATGAATTTGGAAGTCAAATAATCTGAAATATGCCAATACACACCCAAAGTGTAGAATCTCTGGAAATACTGCAAAAAGAAGATTAAAAAAAAAAAAATAAAAAAAAAAATCTAAGTTACTGGTATAAGCCAAGAATTTATTCCCATCCTCTGAAGAATGGTATGCGATGAGAAAAGTTTTCCTAGATGTCAAAACAAGAACATTTTTCTTCTGTTTGATTCTTGACCAAAGATACCTTACCATATGTAAATTTAAGTATATCTAACCATTTTTTAAGAAATTAAGTGAAAGTTTTCACTTGCAGAAAGAAGTAGTTGAAAATTATATTGCATTTTTGGGAGAGTATGTTTCGTCGTTTTATTTCTGATATGTGACTTTTCAGATCTAAAGGAGGCCTAAAAATATGAGGCACATTTAAAAAAAAAAAGTGAAAATATATGGGAGGTAATTCAGTATTTACTTGAAATGGTAAACGTGTTTAACTTTAATAACTATTATTTGCCTAGTCATTCAAACATTTTGACAAGCACAAAACAAAAATATTTATGAATGTTCATAAAATAAGGGAAGAAAAGTAAAGGATTTCAGACAGAAATAATGTTGTTGTTCTTTGTTAAATAATAACCTAAACGAACTTTGTATCAAAACAAAAAAGACAGTAACATTCTGTAACTACATTCGTTTTACTTTTTTTTAACTTTTACAACTCAGTCAGTCAGTTATGTGCCATGCGTGATATATGCTTAGGCGATCATGTATCTTTCGATACATTACTGAAGGCAGATTATTTTCCCACAGGTTGCCATTTCTTTCTGCGTAAGACCAGTTGCCATCCAAGGTTATAGAACCCGGTCTGTCCTGCTATTTACCCATAGCTGGGGGGGGGGAGAAGAAGAGGATTCATATCTTTCCCAAGGGTATTATTAGCACGTAAATGAATAATGGATTCGACTGGAATTCGAACTCGGCTATCAGATTCCTTCTGAGCCGCTATCCAGAGTGTTTGGAGTGTTAAGAACTTTTCTCGTGAAATGTAAGTAAATAATAACTAAAAAAAATTTAAATGAAAAAAAAAAAAAAAAAAAAAAAAGTGCTGTATTTTTATTTTTACTAAACAAAATGTGTTCCTAGATCCGTCACAAAAATTGAAGAAATTGACATTTAGTTTTTTAGTAACATTCCTACAAAGAAAATTTGACAAAGAAACTAAAAACAAAACTAAAAAAATAATGAGATATGCAATGACTATTGCAGAAAATTCCAAAATGAATCTTTTAAAGGGTATATTTAATTTTCAAGTTACTGCTTATGGAGTTATTCAATTATTGTTGAACAATAACCTTTTTAAAAAAAAAAATTATCAGCGAATTAAATACTGAAGTTAATGCTTTTTTTTTTTCCTTTGTAATCATTTCACCACAAACAAGGCTATATAAAGCCACAAGGGATTTACCAAGTGTGAAAGAATATGTGAAAAAGAAAGACATTTAATTTAAAAGAGAGAACACTAACAGTAAAACAGGAATTTAGACAAGATAATGATTGACATTGCATTTTAAAGCTTTGTAGATCCACGTTGACTGGAAAGCAAGAAACCGGAAGAGGGATCTAAAGAAGAAACTGTTAGCATAGAACTTACGGTTCGGGTTACATCTGTAGCCGTTTCAACTATAAAATAATGAGACTTTTTTTTTCTTTTTTGCCACGCTAGTACTGCGCTTAAAAGGTGAGGTACACAAGAGGAAATCTTAGAACAATAATTAACTCTGAAAAGTGAAAATAAAAGCTACGCTATGGAAGCGGAAAATTAACCGAAGCTGAGATGCCAGATCAAGAGCGATAACATTGCAGATTTGGATTTTCTCAAGAATCTAAAATACAAAGAAGCACAAGACCAGATGTGGCAACAATATCGACGCATGAACGAATCGTAAAACATAAGATTAAGAAGAATATTCTGATGAGAAAATGAACTACACACTGTACTTGGACATAGTGAGTGAACCAACTTTCCTAACATCAGAGACCTAGCAATTTCAATAATCTTTCCACTACATGTCAGTGGAAAAAGTTTTTTAGCCCGAGAAGGCACAATAACAATATAAGTCACTTTCCTGAAGGTTAGCATCCAGCCATGCTGATTGGAAGACAAAAAAAAAAAGGTATTCTCAGTCGATAAAAAAATAGTTTTGTTTCCCTAAGTATACTGATAAAAAAAAAAAAAAATATATAAGCAAGTTTTAAAAAATAACTCGAAATAATACAAATTTAAAATCTAACATAACAAAGAAAGAAAAAAAAAGCTAAAAAGTATTTAAAATTTTATTGCCTCATAAAATCAACTGTTTCAACATAGATCTCTACGCAAATTGTTTGTCAATATAGCTTTTTAGCCTTCAGTAGTCATAGAAAGACAGGAACTAAAAAAATATACCTACTAAAAACTAAATGGTAAATTTTCATTTTAACACCCTAGCGTCATTTACTGCTGAACTATTTTCTTTCAGAAATTAGTACGCGTTTCCGTAAAGCGATTTTTTTTGTACTTAATTTAAGAATAAACTTTATTCAATAAAGTTTACTTTCAAATATGTAAACATCGACAAATAAAAGAATAACAAAAGAAAAAAAAACCACCTAACCCTAATTTGAAAGTTAACTACAAGGAATTACTGTGAAGGGAGTAAATAGGCCCAAATTGTATACGTCCTCCGACAGAATTCAGCACTTAATTACTTATCAATAAGCCGGTAATGGGTGACGAAAGACCAGGAAAAAGTCCGATTTTTTTCGGGTCGTTAACATCCAAAAAGGTAGGTTTCTTTAATATCTAATTGTTGATTCGAGTTCAGCATATACATTTGCACGGAAATAAGATTATTTGGGAAAAATTTGAAAGGATATTAGCGCTCGGGTGTTAAAAAATTTACCAACTAAATTTTTTTAAAAATTCTGAAGAGACGAAACTTCCAAGTTTAAACAATAAAATGTTTTTTTTTTTTTTTTGAAGTTGATAAGGAGGTCGAGGTGGTTTCAATTTTCCAATGTTGCAAAATTTATTCCAAATTTAGTTTAGTGAAAGTAAAATCACGGTTTGTATTATGTAATAAATATTACGACAGAATGTTAAGAATCCATAAGGAAATAACAGACCAAAATTCAAAAATGTTTTCGTCTTCGCTGGGTGACTTTTTTTTTTTTTCTTTTTTTTCTTTTCATTTCCAACGTAACATCAACAAAAATAAAATGTTGCCCAATTGCTAATATTATTAATTTATTTCTCCTCTGACAAAAGTTCAGAAAAATCTTTGAAGAATAGAGTTTGCTGAATATTTAAAAAAAAAAAAAAAAAAAAAAAAAAAAAAAAAAACGAACATCTACTCAAGATAAATATAAAATTTTTAAATTATTAATTCAGTTCAGTTTTTAAGAAAAGAAAATTTCCTATTCTTTTTAAACTAACTCATATCAAGAGGAAACATAAAAAAAAATGGTGCACCTAAAATTTAAGCACTCTCTTTATTTCTTTTTCTTTAACAATAAACGAAGAAAGGAATTTTGTGAATAAACTTAAAAAAGACGGTAGGTGCGTGTGACTTCGAATCTTTTTAAAAATAATGAATTTGGCACAGTAATTAAAAAAATTAAAAATTCTTCTTACAAAAATTTAAGTCTTTATATAGTTTATTTTTTAACATTCATTCATATATCCCGACAAAGATTAGAGGTTCAAAAAGAGTCAAAACTAATTCCATCCCAATGCGAATGCTTTATATGATGAGGATATCTGTTACTGTGACTATTTGGCCTCCAGTGTTTTTTAAAGACAAATATATTTCTAAACGTATTTACGACGTAAAGTGTGTATCAAATACCATCAGCAAAAAACAAGTGCACGTGTCTCTCCTTAATTGTCTCCCTTAGTAACAATATGCAACCCTATAATCAAAAGACCCTTATTTGGAAATGTGTAATTAAATCTTTTTTATCGATCATTTATTTTAATTAAACTTAGTCGCGATCTTCAAATTACAGCTGTATCAAAAAGAAATAACTGATCAAACAGAAGTTTTTGTTTTTTTGTTTTTTTCTGTTTCTCGGCTAGCCTTCCAAAGTTTCTATTTCTTCTTTCTTTCTATCTACAATTCCCAATAATCAACAAATGAAAATACCAAAAATAACGTATTTAAAAGGATTATTTTGTTTTTTATTACTGGAGGAAAAGGTTAAAAAAAAAAAAAAAAAAAAAAAAAAAAAAAAGGCTTATTAATTAAGTAACTCAACACAATAAAATAAAGTCAAGATTTTTTTTTTGTTTTTTTTACTCGAAAAAAGCAATAAATTTTCATTTTTTTTCTTCTCGTTTTAAGTTTCTATAAAATAAAAAAAATAAAAAAATACAGTTAGGTTTTTTTTTTTTCATAAACGAAATCTTTGAAAATACGCGATTAAGTTAATTTATGACATTATCACCTGATCAGAACCACCCCACACACACAAAAAAAAAAAAAAGATAAATAATGATAAGTCTGGAGTTTTGTTTGTTTATCGTTAATTTTAAATATTTGTACAAACAATTTTAAAACTATGTACAAAAAACAAAAACGTTAATGTCGAAATGTTCTTTAAAAATATTTCTGATAAAATAAAAGAACCTGTATGTTTTACGTTGAGGTATTTATTGCATCTTTTTCTTTGCAATTACTAAAAAATAGAGTAAAAGAAAAAAGAAAAAAAAAAAGAACAAATTGCATCGTACTTATGAACTCTTTACGTTACCTGTGCTTTTAATTCCAGATGTTTCTTGCAAATAAATCCAATGATGACAAACTCAAATGAGATTACTTGCAGTAACACTGTACAGCAGTCATGGAAATGACACACAAAAATTCAACATTAAAAAAAAAAAAAAAAAAAAAAAAGGATCCTTTTTTAAGCTCAGTACATGATCAAAGTAAAAAGATTGGCTAAGTGCAATGTATTATTCTCTTTGATAAATTATCGCCGTTGTAATGTTAATGCTGCTTTATAAAACAGTAAAAAGAAAACACTGTAGTTTCTTTTAAAAGAAGAAAAAAAAGCTAGTTTGAAAGTTTATGAATTATTTATGACGGATACCTTTTATCCCCTTGGGGGTTACAACAGTTTATTGTTTCTTTCGGGTTTTTTTTTTTGTCGTTTCATTGCCGACTGATATCAGATTTCCGACATAACATTCACTGTGTTGGTAAAGTTAACAATATCTCATAGCATAACATTCCTAGCTATGCTGCGTATACACAGGTGTTTAAAATAACCGTGTTGCTTCCCACCCCCGCTCAGATTCTTTTTTTAAGTCCCAGGTCAAGATAATGATAAATTGGCTCGATTCAAATTTCAATTAAAATATTTTTTTATTGTTGCAGACCAATTATTCTGTTATTTATTTTCTTTTAATGTTTGAATGAAAGAAAGGGTACAACTATACTGCAGGTGTGAAGAAGCAATAACGATGAAGCGGAACTGGTGATAAAACTCACCTGGAAACAAATTACCTTTTAAAATCATGACAAAATTATTTTACACTTGACTTGTAACACGCCCCTCCTCCTTTTCATTTGTCACATCAGAATTTCAATGAATGAATACATCTCTTTCTATTCATTTTATTTTTAGAGAAAGATTGTAAAGATCGTAAAAAAAGTAAAATAAGTTATTTTTTAAATTAATATTTGTTTTTCGTGAATTTATGACAAAATTCACAAAGGAAAAAAATAGCATGAGTATTTGTTTTGTTTTAAAAAAAAAAAAAAAAAAAAAAAAAAAGGCATGCAACTTGCGTATTTTTTCTTTCTCTCTTTCCTTAATAAAATTGAAACATTCTTTATAGCTGTGAGGTTAGAAACAGTGTTCAAAATATAAATGTTTTATTTTTTTACAATAACAAAAAAAGATAATTTAATTTAAATTACTACTAAGTTAAGTAATCAACACAGAAAATACTAGTAAAGAAAAACAATCGCCACGCTAGAAAACGTGTGTGTGTGTGTGTGTGTGTGTGTGTGTGTGTGTGTGTGTGTTAGGCAGCAATCCTTTCATGCATATTTCATTGAATACGACAGAAAAGGTGCTTCGATTTTTTTTTTTATACAATTTCTCATGCGATCTAATTTTTTTTTTTTTTCTTTTCAGATGATAAATTAATAAATTATAAACCCAATCTTTTTTTTTTCCGAGAAAAAAAATTGTTAGATCGCATGAGAAATTGTATAAAAAACGAAATCAAAGCACCTTGTCTGTCGTATTCAATGAAATATGCATATTATACACACACACACACACACACGTTTGGAGTGTGACTGAAGTTTCATCGTTTTACCAACTCATCAGGCACGAAATATTACTCATGTTTTGTTTTGTTTTTTTAAATAATAGTTCAAGTTCATAAGTACGATGATAATAAGTAGTTATTTGATTTACCCACCTAATAATATCTTTAAAAAATATTAATCAACACAGAAATAAATAAATAAAAACGCACTAGGAAAAACTTAAAAAATAAGTTACGTCTTAGGAGAAAAAATTGAATTGTCAGGCGTGGGTTACCAAAATTTAACTATTGACGAAGTTCTCATCACATAAATTGGCTTACGTGCATTTTTTTTTTTTTTGAACAGACAAAAAATATTTCTTCAGCTACATACAAGCATTCCATTTAAAATAAATTGAATTCAGGTTATGGGAAAAATTAATTACAAGAAAATTAAGTAAAATAAAATTAAAAATAAAAGAAATGAAAATATTTTTAAAAAAATAAGTTTTAACATGACGTATTGAAATATTACACATTTTTGTGCTTTCAGTTTGGGTTTTTTTTTAAGATAACCACGCCCTATGCATAATAATCAAGTTGATCAAGGTACATACAGTTGCACGTGTTTGCGATTTTTGAAGTTAAACAAAATCAATCAATTAAAAAAAATAAATAAATAAAATAAAATAAAATAAATAAAGTTTATTTACTTTAAAAGTTTTCTTAAATAGCTAAAAAAAAAAAAAAAAAAAAAGTTACGTTTATTGTTGTTGGTGAAGTTCAGTTGCTTAAAAGCGAAAAAAAATAATTACTTCATTACATTTATCTTCAGGTATAACAATGGAAATTTTACCTGGTTTAAACAATAGTTTAAGAAAGATATGTTTTCCACTTTTCAGTGTTTGATTACTCTCTCATATTTGTAAAGTAAGAAACTTGTTCACTTTTTTTAATATATATTAGTTATTTCACTGAAAATTAAATGCTTGAATGAATGTCTCATTTCCCCCAGGTGTGACAACTCTAATCAGTCAGGGTTAACAAAAAAATAAATAAAAAAAATAAAATAAAAAGTGTGACGCGGAATCCACATTCAATTGCATTTAAAAATCTATTTTCTCAAGAAGCAAATATAATAAAAAAAATATAAAAAAAACTATGCAAATGTTCTTATCAAAGCGGGAATTCTTTTAAATATTTCTTTGTATTTGTAATAATAGGAGTTACATAATTTTTTTAATTAACTATCCATAATTTTTTTTTTTTTTTGGTAATTACTAAAAAAACATCAGATTAAAGAAAATTCGCTTTAAAGGTCTGTTTATTTCTTTATGAATTTACTATCTTCAGTTTTTTTTTATTTCTTCTCAATTTTAAAACAAGTTTTGTTTTAAATTTTGGCAACCTCTTTTAGTCTTACTTATTATTAAAAAAAGTAACACTTACCTAGTAAAATGCTATCAAAAGTTCTTTTAAAAGAGTATCTAAACAAGAAATAAACCAAATCATGAACAAATCGTAAAATACACGAAGAAACCTGATGAATGCTGAAAATCCTTTTCGTAAAAACTATTTTTTTATCTACCTTTTTAACCTTTAAGAAAAAAAAAAGGTGCCCCTCCTTAAAAAACAAGAATACATCGTAAAAAAAACAAACAAAAAAAAAAAACTAAGGGTGAGGAAAGGAGACACAATACACATAAACACTAAACAGCCTCAATAAACGAAACTAACTAAATGTCTCGCATTCCCGCAGCACGAACAACAATCCACATGCATCCTTACCTTATTTTTCACCAATGCAATTTTAAATATCCGTGGCAGGAGCCGGCAAAATAGGCGGTAAAAACTATCCTCCTATCCCTGATGATTAGTAGCAGTAGAATAGTGCAGCCGCCATGTTTGTTGACGGAAATGGCTTGGGAGAGACGTGACAACGTTCGTTGTTTTAACGACTCTTGTTATCTACGAATGACCAGAAGAGAAACAACTGATGCAGGGTAACAGTTGCTGTTATGGTGATAGAGCAACAATTTTTTGAATCATTGCCTATATATAAAATAAGTCGCTAACGTTAATATTTATTAACTGTGCAACTTACTGAAAGCCCAGTTGTCTGTTTTTGTGCAAAATTGTATTTATGGTGACAAGTAGTAGGCGAGTGGATAAACTTTTTTTTTCGGAAGATTTAAAAACTTGTTCGCTTTTTTCTCTCTTTAAAATTTAAATCATCCCTTTAAAAAGACAGTTTTTTTTCTTGATATAAATTACTTTGGGAATCTGGAGATGACTTTTAGATTAAGAAATGGTTTTTACGTCTATTACTTTAAAAAAGAAAGAGAATAGTTATTCAATGCAAACTGACAAGAGAGCACATGTCTTGATCTGTGTGAAAACGACTGCTGCTTTTAATTTTTAATAAAAATCATTCACAAACAAAAACTTAGTGTACGTTTATTCTCAATTAGTAGTTTTATTGTAATTATTTCAAAACCGTATTTCATTTTTGTCTTTAAATTCAAATTTAAAAAGTGGCTTTATTTAGAAGTGATTTTGTAAATCAAATTTTAGCCTAATCATTTAAATTTAAAAATTGAATTTTTTTGACCCAAGACTTACAAGCAGGTCAGACACTGGCGCTCTCTATGACAATTTTTTTTTTTTTTTTTTTTACAAAGTTCAATATTTTAATCACAGCTTTAGACTTTAAAAGATATAAAATGTCTGTTTTCATGAGCTGCCATTTTTTCTGCATGATCAAACGTTTTACAATTTTTTGATTTTCTAAGAAAATAACTAATATCAAGTTTTCATGCAGAGCATGCAAGATATTTTTAAAATGCAATTGAAACTGGTCGTGTAATGATCGTTGACGTTAAAAAATAAACACATTTGTCAGGTAAAATAAAAATGTCTTTAAAACTGAGTGTTTCAAAAGTTCAAAACTTAGTCATAATTTTTAAAAATGTACACTGTGAATAAACGTTTTTTTGGGGGGAGGGATCTTCTTTTCTTTTTTTTTCTTCTTTTTCATCGAAGTAAAAACATTTTAATTTAATACTTTTTCTCTGCATTTGTCTCCCTGTTCGTGTTTAGATGTGCGGGTGGTGTAAACAAAACAGTATGCACGAAAAATGGCATCGACGGGCCGAGTTCAAATTTGTGCTTGGAAAAAACACCAATCTAGTTTTCGCCTCCACTTCAGCCAGCGATTAGTAAAAAAAAAAAAAATAAAAATAGTGTATGCTCTTGGACCTTGGTTGGAAACCACTCTACCACTCTAAGAGAAGAAAAACTTAGAGAGCGAAATGAGAAACCGTTCCACTACATTTCCCAGGAACAATCAGCCTCTCCATAATTTCTTCCTCTTCTATGTACCGTTTCCATTCAGGACGTTGGCGATCGTGGCTCTCCACAATTTCGTGTCTTTTGTAGCTCTTAATAAATTTTGTCTTTTTACTCGCTCCTAAACCCTGACCTGCCGTCCATCCACTCACTAAAACTCGATAGATTGATTATGCATTGCTTGTCTCTGTGTGTTTTACCTTCAATCTGCCCTGCAATTTACCAATCCCCCTTTCCTCATTACGTGTCCTAGAAATATCTCTTCCTCATGTTAACTATAAGTGTCCTTTTTGTTTCCATTATCTCTAGAACTGTCGTCCTGGGTATGACGATAAACTACGTCCCACATCAAGGCCTCTGATCAGAAGATTTTGAGGAGCGTGAAACCCAGGTCCACCTGGGGTGGTAGCACCTGTTAGGGTCCTAACTATAGGCAAATAGTTAACCACCAAACTGGTGTCAAAACACTATGAAAGTGTAAAAATAAGTTTTAATACCAGAAATACTTTCTTTAAAAATCATTACCAGAGATACATTTTTGAAGAAAAAATATATTATCAGCAATACATTTTTTGAAGGAAAAAATATTACCCACAAAAAAATATTTTCGGCATTAAATAACCTATTGATATGCCGTAGAACAAAACAAAGAAACAAATCTCCAGAAGTGGGTCATTGCTTGCGTGTTTGGTCCATGGTATTCTCAGCATCCTCCTTTAGTCTTATAGAAAATAAACTTTATTTCCAACACAATTATATAGCCACATGCAAACTATATTAAAACCCGCCCAGAACTTATTTTCTACCCAATAACAGGCTATTTACAAACATGCCAAAAAGATTCCATAATACAACACACAGCGTTTAAGTGCCTATTGGCTAGAAATTAACATCGCCATGTGAAATATTTGACCACTCAGAGGAAACTAAAACCCTTTCTCGAGCCTACTTTTGGGAAAAATTCTAATAAAAACCCAAAGATTTCGATTTTCAGAGAGAGGACATACGACTGTCTCGAAGCTGTTCAAACACAAGATAAGACGTGACTACACAGTTTTTATTTTTCATCCCCTCCCCAGTGCGTTTTGAAAGAAACGCGTCGGCGACATCAAATGAATAATCTCCAACGACAACTGCTGGGACAGTTGGTGAATATTCACTGACGACCAAAGTCTTTTCTAAACTCCAGATTTTTTCCGCGGATCAACTACTCAAAGATTTTAACTCAGCTAAAAACTACTTTTACTCCTTTTTGACTCTTTTGAATTCATGTATATATGTTTTTAAACACAAATGATTTATTTAACAGGCATGAGACCATATTTCCTTTATTTTCATTTTATTATTGTTTTGAATTCAGACGTCCGGATTTTTAATATAAAAAGCTGGACGACCAAATTTTCTACAAATGGTGAACTCGACAATGAAAATCAACCTCATACAACATAGCCTTTAACATTGCCAGACATCGCCTTCACACAAATGTCAACAATTTGACGTTAGACCATTTCTAAAACGACGACAACATCGAAACAACAATAACCACAAAGTTAAACACCAATCCCACAGAAACCACATTGACTTTAAATCTACCTTCATACATCACTACAAATGTACAAACTTGGTTCTCCTAAATACAGGCAATTTTCAATGCCAAGTGAATCACGTTGTAACCCACACCCTATTCACATTCTTCTCGTCTGTCTGTTCTTCGTTGTGTAATACTGACCTTACGTGTCATCCGGTTTTCTTTTCCTTCCTCATCTCGATAGGTTTGATTCACGTTTCCCAAAATCTTACGATATTGGGATTCACAACGAAGTCTAGTATGGGATCCAATGTGAACGTTGTGTACCACAGACAAGATTGTGTAATTCCTGTCTGTGGCCGTAGTAATTTTTGTGTCTGCGTCCATGATCACGTTGGGAATCAGAACTGTTGATAAGTCTACCAACAGCGTTGTTGAACATAAAAAGAAAAAAAATAAACTGGTGAATAAAATGTCTCCATTATTTACCGCAAAATCAAGTCCTCTCCTTTACCAAACAGTGATTTGAAAATCTAGCAGTAATTGTTATAAAATAGTGAAAATAACATTGTCAGTCTTATGTGTGTCTGTGCGTTCGGTCCAGCCAAGGAAATCCGGGTGTGTCAATCAGCGATGGTTCTATTACGATAACTGTTGTGGATTCCGGGATGAAATCCAGTCTCCAATCAATGACAAACGCGGGAATGAAATATAGCAAATAAATGTATTTACACAATAATACAATTGATAATACGGTTAGTAAATCCAGAAACGCGGTTACTAGCAATAATAATATATATATACAGTCTGGTAACTTCAGTCTCGAAGTAGTACTTCCTTAGAGTCTACGAGCTCACAACTGTGACTTCTACAAGCGGTTACCTCACACTATTACTCTACCTCCAACTCAATCACAATCACCGCTCATCACAATCACAATCATCTCTCTACTCTGACTCTGGGTATTTAACGGCAGCAGTCCAAGTACACACTGGTCGAGTTCACTTGTATGAAAAAGGGGTGGACCCTATAACAATAACAATCCGAGCCGACTTTCGATGTATGTATGTCTCTCGAGCCTGGAGGGCCCTCGTTTATATAGATAACTTCCCATCAAAATTTGACATTGTTGTATCTAATTTCTCCATCCGAGCCTTCTTAATCTTAGGATACCTGTTAATGACCACATGACACTCTCTTTGTTTTAAAATTATTTGTCTTTTCTTGCTGTAAAGATAATGGTGTTTGGGGGCAGACAGAAACAACACAAAGAAATCCCAAGCTTGGGAATTAAATAAAAATTCTTTGTTTAATTCTTTGTTTTAAAAAATTTAAGTCATTCTTTTCTGAAGGGATATACGCGTTTTGTATGGATAATATAATTTTATATAATTTAATTTAAGTAGAATTTAATTTCTCATGACCAAAAGATTCGGACAACACATTAATCATGTCCTCTTCTAATCGGCAGCAAGTGGATAGGTTGGGGATTTTTAGTTTTGCTTAATTTTACTGAATCCCGAACCGTTCATTTGATTGTTTAAAACATAAATTTTAACCCGTTTCTTTTTTCATTTTTTTCTCAACCATTCAAACAACTCTCTGTTGGAATTTTGGGTATCTTTTAGTACTAGTGAGCTAGCCAAAATGAGCTGACTCATTTTATAGTCCACCAATAGAAGGGTTAACCAATCAGAAAGCTCAAAATATTCAATGCGGCGTGTATAAAGGCAGCCATTTTGTTTTTTTCTCTCAAATTATCCTCACTGCCAACCTGATATCGAAAACTTAAAGAATTACTTAACAGCCGCTACTTTCTCTGAATCTTCACTGCCAAACTCTGATATTGAACACATTACGGACTTCACTGGATTCCATATTCAGAGACTACGGCAAACATGGTCAATACTCTTCTGAGAATTTCAATAATTACTATCCAATTAGTAGTCCTTCCAAATTACTATCCTGTAATTTTAAACAGAGTCAGTGCCCTATTACAACGTCACGACATGCTAAATACGCATATGTGGTGTAGAAGATTCCCACGACGTTGCAACAGAAGTGATCGATTTACTGGAGTATATGAGAAGCCGGATGATACATTAAAGAAGGCAATCATCATGCTCATTTAAGTCTCGGCGAAATGAAACTTTCATGGGTACACCGGAACAAACTCCACGTGCGACACGGTCCTTAAGCAGTTGTGGAGCGATAAACTTCGCACGCATTTAACAAGGATACTTTCCCACCTACCTTAAGACATTGACAGCGCGAGTGGCGGAGGATCGCAATTTATTTGTCTATACCATATTTTAGACATTTGCTCGAAGGCCGAAACATAACTATTTTTACCGACTGTAAACCTTTCACGTACATTTTACACATGAATTCTGACAAATATACACCTAGAGATATCCACCAACTAGATTATATATCCCAAGCGTCGGACATGCATTACATTAATGTTGTAAAAAGAAAAGTAAACCGTAAACTTGTAGTAGCAATAAACGTCTGCAATAGGTTTCTTTTGTCTCTCGACCGTAACACTTATAGCCAAATCACAGTTCAAACGATAGTCCGTCGTAACAGTCCAACAGGCAACGTACAAACGACAAAATGGAGTCACACATCCAAAACTTCACTTCTCACCAGCAAAAACGCGTGTTCGTACGCCAAGCTCAGAAAATCTTTCCCGTAAGCGAAAAACAACGGGTTTTATTCACCGAAAGATTTTTTTTATGATTGGGCATGCCATTCAGGAGAGGAAAGAACATTAGCATAGATTCTGATACTTAAAGTGGCAGGTTTTTGCTAAGTACTTTTTAAAAATTTTCTTCGGCAGATCGAACACAAAACACGAACTCTTTTTCGAAGTAGGTGATTAACTCTTTCACTACAATTAAAGGTTCAGACAACATTGTGGCAGATACTTTATCATGGTCTACAATACATCCTGTAAATTCTGAAACCCTCAACTTCGATCTCATCACCGATGAACAACATAAAGATGACATATTAAAAAAAAAGTAAAAGAAGAAACTTCTTTACAGCTGAAAGAGAACCCTGTAACTTTTAGCACAAAATCACTGTTGTGTAAACTGTAGACCATACGCTACACCTTCACTGAGACGTATGATGTTTTAACATTTTTCCCAACCACTCAAATCCCGGACGTCAAGCTACGGTCAAATTAATTAGCAGTCGTTTTGTTTGACCTAACATGCAAACAAATATAAGTGGACACAAACATGTTTAAACTTTCAAAAAAGCAAATTTACTAGACATACGAAATCTCCTGGTAAATTTATCAGACTAGACGGTAGGTTCACACACTTACATATCGATATAATTGGCCATTACCAGAAGCAAATGGTAATTCTTATCTATTGACAATTATTGATAGATTTACAAGATAACCTGTCGTTGTACCCCTGAAGAACATATCTTCAGACTCTTACAGGAATGGATTGATGTTTTGGTTGTCCCTCGGTAATCACATCGTAACGAGAAGCACAGTTCCAATCAACGCCCTTCGATTAATTTACAAAATTATTGGGGTCAAACATTTAAGAACCACAGCATATCGTCCTTATACCAATGGTTTAGTTGAGAGATTTCATAGCTTAAAACAGCCCTTACAGCAAACACCCTGGTGGAAAACATTACCTTAGTTTTACTTTCCATACAGAATGTGATTAAACAATATTTAGGATAGAGTGGCTTATGATAAGTTTTTAGCCACCCTTAATTACAGCAATTTTTTCTTGTGTAATAACGTATCTTCTTTTTTTCAAACAATATCGTGTTAGTATCAAGCTACTATGAACGATAGTTGACTTATATTTTGCAATGAAAGTTCGCGGAAGTAAGGAAATTGGTGAATTTCAACGAGGGTAAATAATAGGATGGTATCAGTTTGGCAAGTCAAATAGAAAAATTGCTAGGTTTTTCCAGGTTAATCTTCAAATGGTTAATAATATTGTCAATAAATTTAATGAAGAAGGCCATTGTCGTGTGGAACAACGTTCAAGAAGACCAAGCATCGTGTCTGAGCGAACGAAAAGGCCGCTGAAGAGGGAAGTCATCAGAAAACCTCGTCAAAGCGTCAAAGATGTCGCCAATAGCATGGAAATGTCACCATATGTGAAAGACTCTGAAAGAGCTAGGCTATCAAAGAAGAGTTGCAGGAAAGAAGCCCTTGAGTTCAAGGGTTAGCAGGAGCGAAAGAATTCGAGAACAAAGATTATGAATTTTGACAATCTGTAATTTGGTCAGATGAAAGTAAATTCTGTCAATATTCAAATTCGAGATAGTTTTATGTTTGGAGAAATCAGAATGAGACTTGTAACACTGAATGTCTGTAGGCGACCGTGAAACAAGGAGGGATTGGAGCAATGGTGTGGGGCGCTGTCTGGTCTGGAAGGAAATCTGAGCTGATTCCTGTTGACGAGCGGTTGAATGGTCCAAAATACTGTTAAATATTAGAGAAAGGAATACTCCCACTATTTGAAACCAATCAGATTGACAAGAATGTCTACCTTTATCAAGAAGATGGAGCGCTATATCATACGACCAGAGTAGCAAAAGCCTGGAAGGAATCGCAAGGAATCAAGCCACTGCCATGGTTAGCCCAAAGTCCTGACATGAATCCAATAGAGCACGTTTGGGAGCACCTTGACCGAAAAATTCGGGAGCGTGCAACCAAAATCATGTCAGTGGCAATCCTTAAAGAAACATTGCTAAAAGAGCGGAAAAAAATAGGGATCAGACAATTGTTGATAACTTGATCAAATCCATGAAAATCGAATACAAGCGCTGAAACTAGCAAATGGAGGACCTACTCTATACTAGTGCCAAATGCTGTTTATGTTGAATAGGGGTTACGTTATTAAATTTTGAAATTGGATGTAGTTTATTTTTCCTGGCTAAAAACTTTTCTTAGGCCATTGTATACACCATCTGAAATGGTTTTCAACACATCAGTAACAATACACGGATAATTCTGTGAGGAAACCAATCACTTGAAACCAACAACGATTCTTGTCGTGAACGTTTAAGCAAAGAATGAATGATCTAGTTTTTTATACCAACGAGATCAAAAGTAAGAAACCTCTACACGCCTAAAAACCTTCACAACTGTAAATATATATTCTTACGCAATGATGCAGTGTAAATAGCTCTCTGTCCGGCATATCTTTTCAAGTAGTGGACAGACAACAAAAATATTTTACCATTCTTAGAAATGGTAAAAATGACAGTGAAAAGTTATGGTGTCTCAGGACTATTTTTTAGCTGATCCAGTTTTTCTTATCAAATCGTGAAATGAAAATAATCCTAAGCGGCCATTCGTCTAGATCCTTTCGTACTAACGCGGGTCTCTCCCAGGGTTCCATCCTTAATTCTACGCTGTTTTTAATTTTCATTAACGACTTTTCTGATGACATCAGCTGACAATTTGGCATCTACGCTGAATACAAAACCATTTACTCTTGTCTCGATAGTAAGGTTTGTCAGTCCGACAAGGTCAAAATCGCAGCTGATGTACAAAACGACCTCAAGTCTGTCGTTAACTGGGGCAAAAGATGGCTTGTTAATTTTAACGCCTCCAAAATTAAACTTCTCTCCATTAATCATCCGAGATTTACCCACAAGAAAGTGCATGGCAGGAAATACATCTTCAACTGGCAAAGAAGTGACACAACCAGTTTCATCAAACCAACACACACACACAAAAGGTCACAATGAAATCATAGTCATTCTTAGTTTCGTTGAATATAGTTTCACTGCAAGCATTTTTGGAAAGCCTTCCAGTGAAATCATATTCAACGAAGGTAAGAAAGACTATGATCAAATATCGATCAGAATCAGATAGAATAAGATAAAGAACAAACGTTTATCAATCATGTTTCACTTTTATTAAAGCTTCACCAGAGAATGAAATATGGAGAAAAAGAAGAAAGACATTCTGGTATTTTTACTTTTGTGTTTGATTTTCATTGGTTTAAAAGTCATTTGATCTACCAAAATTAAAACATTACACGTACTGATAAAATATTTTCAATATTTATCAATTATTATTTCTCATAGAGAGAATAAACCCTATTTCCAACATAATTACATACATACATACCATATTAAAACATGCGCAAGTTATACTTTATACTCAATAACAGACAATATTGTAAACGTGCCAAAAAGATTCCACAATACAAAACACCGTTTAAATCAAATGTCTTTTGGTTAGAAATTAACATCACTATCTGAAATAAAACTAAAACCCTATTTTTCTCGAGCCTACTTTAGGGGAAAATTTCTTATAAACGCCACCAGATTTCGACTTTCAGAGAACAGACATGCAACTATCTCCCAAAGAAGATGTGGCTACATAGTTTGTCTTTTTTTTCCTTTCACCCAACGCATGATGAAAGAAACCTGTGTCAGTGACTTCAAACGAATCATCTCCAACGACAAATACTCGGACGTTTAGTGAATCTTCGTTGACGATCAAAGGGTTTTCTAAATCCCAACCTTTTCTGTAGATCACCTACCAAAAGATTTTAACTAAACTAAAGACTATTTTTATTCCTCTTTGGCTTTTTTTAATTCATGTACACATGTTTGTAAATACAGGTGATTTATTTAACAGACATACTCATGTTTTCTTTATTTTTATTTTATTATAGTTTGGAATTCGGACGCTCGGATCTTTTAATATAAAAAAAAAAAAAACTAGACGACAGAATTTCTTATATACTCCCCCGACAATTTTTATGCTTTTAAAGAACTAATTTTTAAATTTTAATAAAAATTCAAAAGTATGAAGTTGGAGTTATGCATTCTCTTTCTCTTATAGGATATAAAATTCTATAGTTTACAACCAATAGGGGAAGCATAAATAAGTAAGAAACGCCCACACATAAATAGGATCAGAATCACTAAAACAAAATTTTTTGTCCAAATCAGAAAAAAAAATAGGATCCAACATAAAGTAAGTGGTTTCTGGAATTTGATTGGACAGTTCAGTCACGTGCTATGTTTCCGACTACGTCCGTACGTTTGAACTCCAAAGGAACTAGTCGCTGGGTGCTAGCCCACGTAAACCGAAAACCTTTCGTTTGGAGTCAATTATGTGATCAGGATAACTATATATACACCGATTTCAGGGGCAATAAAAACACACACAGCAAAAACCCGGTCAGCAGCTGGACATGAATCACCCGTCGGTGACGGACAGTTGGATCTGTAAACACCCGACCAGAATTCTCTCATTACCATGACAACACTTCAGTCAGCGACGACTACACACCATTCAAAGGA
The DNA here is from genome assembly GCA_963932145.1 of Acanthosepion lycidas. NCBI lineage: Eukaryota > Metazoa > Mollusca > Cephalopoda > Sepiida > Sepiidae > Acanthosepion > Acanthosepion lycidas. Next base: position 27,195,258 of record OZ010596.1, read on the forward strand.
ATATTCACACAACTCAAAGAAACATCCATAGCCGTAGAAAAAAGTAAGTCTGATCATCTATCTGTATGTCCATTTCCTTTTGAAACCACCGTAATCAGATTTTACGGATTAGCACTCACACCACAACGTTTCTACTAATGTACTTTATTTACACATACGCACATTCGGTCAGCAGCCACGCATACACTCCGTTAAAATGTGCTTCAGACACACGCACATATATACACACTTTATATTGATCAAGGCATATAGCTTTACGAACTACCCTTTAACTTATGGAAAACTTTGTCGAACATTTGAACTTCTGAACTTTGATTTTTTACGACCAGAACAAGCACAATGTTTACCATGTAAAAACAAATGTTAATATGTACATAAATATATGATTATTTCAATCTGGTTTTCCTTTTGCCTATGTAAAAAATAATTTCTTCGCGTTATGTTGTATTTGTGGGCACGACACTCGGATTTTAATTTTTCACTTTAATCCGGGTAGAATGAAACTACACTCTCTAGAATTGACAAGAGGATTAACAACTAATTATTTATCAAATTGCTTATTTACATAAATAATTTCATAGTGACCAGTTTATAAAAATATGGGAACCAACAATAATTCAATATTTATTATTTACCCTATTATAAAGTAATTAGGGTACCCATACAGTCAAAATTGATGCAAAAAGGAATGTATTATAAGTAATATCTATTATATTGTAAGTAATTTTTGTTTAATTCATCTATAACTTTGTAATTTAAAATAGTTCATTGTTAACATTAATCATTGAACAGTGTAAAATTTATAAACTCCTCAGGAAAGATATCCGTATTTTATCCTCATAAATATTACATATTTAAAAATCAATTTTTTTTTTTACTGCAAAAGTTGCCAAACCACAATGACGTAAAGCTGTCCACTTTTCTACTCGGGTTTTTTGTTAAATGTCAAAATTCTGAGTGTCGAGATTCGATACAATTTATTTCTTAATGTGAACAGTGTCGTACTAGGGAGCGGTTCTCTGTAGTTCACCGCACCCTCCCTCGCCAACTCGTGCAAAGAGAGAGGGAAAGAAGTGGATGGATTTGTAGTTTGTCAGCGCGTTAACTTTTTGCGCGTAGACGTGAATGTGGTCTTTTGCAAACTGCTCCTCAACTGTTAGACGCAAAACACACACACACACACACACACACATATATATATATATATATATATATATATATATATATATATATATATATATATACTAGCCGTGGTACCCGGCGTTGCCCGGGTGTACATGGCTGCACTTGTATAACCTCACCCACTCCTGTCTAGATATATATGCCTGCATCCCTATTTGCATGCAACATCCGTTGGTATACTAAGCTACTCCCCGTCATCTTTTTTTTGGTATATCGTTCGCAATTGTTTGATTGTTCTTAATAAAGGAATTCCATCGAAAAAACTTTCATGTGTGGTCGTTACTCGGGGTTAAATTGTTTCAAAGTTTTAGATATTCAGTAAATTTCCTATGGCCGTAATAACTTTCAAATAATATGGTATTGTTCGCTAATTTAATAATAAAAAAAAGCTTGATTCAACTGCAAGTGCAAACGCATGGACACCCCCTCTTTCTTCGCACATTTACTGTGAGTCTGGAGTTAATAAGAGGTTCTTTGGGAATTTTTCCTTTTTTAACGAATCAATAATCCTTCTCAAACAATCTTTGACATGGTGGAAAAACAGTCAACGTCCCACCGTCCGAAAAAGCGCGGGAAAAGGTAAAAATGAAACCCAAAGAAGTACGGAAGACCAGCAGTGCGATAATCAAGAATTTGTTATTTATGTTTTAAGCTTAATTTTCTATAACCTAATGTAACCAATAGTTTAAGAATATATATTTTTTATTTTATACGCTTTTATTCAACATAGTAAAATTAATAATTTTATTTTTTATACTCATTGAACGGTAGATATGAAATTAGATTACTATCTTGATACTCCTTCGATATTGAATAGTAGTTCGTCAATGCAAGATATTAGAATTATTTCATTTTTGTACATTCATACCAAAAAAAAAAAATAATAATAATCTAACAATCACTAAAAGGAAAATAAAATAAAAGAAAGTTCCTTAAAAAATGTTCAAACTTGAAAATAACATTAAACTTTACATTTTAAATCTTCAAACATGTATTTATTTAATAAAATAAACTTTTGTGACGAACAGCAACGGGATTAATTTCAAAATTGCACTGAAGAATTACAGATGTGGCGGTCTTCACCACATTAATTTAACTTAGATTAGAAAACCAAACCGAGGTGAAGAAAGGATAAGCCAAAACCATCATTACGCATAAAATATGTATTTAACAAACAAGGATGTGAAATATGACATGCATTGAGTAAAACAAGAGTTGTCTCTCGTTAACTATTATTTGTATTCCAAAGTTCACTGAAAGAAAGAAAGTCTGTGATAGTTTCTGGTAATAAATGTTTTCAACAGTTTTGCTGTGTAAGGAAAAGATTATGTAAGTGTAAGGAATATTCAGTATGTGGGTGGTGACGTGCGTGAGAAGATTGGCGCATGGTTTCAACTGTCGTGGATTTGTTTGGCAGCTGAAATCTCACTAATTATCTAAGAATATTTCTTGCTTATATAGGTCATCATCGGCTCCGAATCGCTGCGCGGGAAGAATTGTTCTTCACGTGCAGACAATCTGATTGGTTGGCATTGACCAATCAGCGAGCGAGTTTTGAGGAGACTCAAGAAAACTTCAGTGATCCGTTTCTCCCAAAAGTGCACAAAATCGACTCCATGAAAATAGAACGATTGTAAAATTGTTGCATTGCTGTGATTTGTAAATTGTTTATTACAAAGTAGTGTTGATTTATTATCCAATGAATGCTTGTCGTTGTATGATTTGTATTTGTGTAAGTATGTATGTATGTGTGTGATGTAGATCGTCACACAAATAATTTTTGAAAAAATAAATATTCAGTTTAAAGATTTTTTTCTGCCAAATCTGGAAGAAAATAACGTGTTTTATTAAACTGGACAAACACCAATTCTCAAAGAAAAACATTTTGGGTCTTACTGAATTCCTTTTATCAAGATGAGGACCGAATTTTCCGTATGTTCACACTCAATATTGCATAATATTTTTACTGAAATAATATATTCAGTGATTTTTTGTATAACTGTAAAACATTTGTACGCATACCCCCGCCCAATTAAAAAGTATATACGCAGCGATATCGAAAAAAGGTGTAAAACATACGCCAGAAATATATTCCCCAAAATAAGTCTTGAAAATTTCGTTTAATCGAATATTTCACTGATTTGGGGCAAATATTTTAAAATAGTGGGTCTCGATTTTGTTTTACTTTCATTGCGGATAAAAAGGGATCCATTTTGGATTTTGTGGTACTATAGCGGGTTATCAGTTATAGTGATGTGTATGAGTGTGGAAACAGATGAGTTTGATTTGGCCTTGTTAGTTAAGTAGCCCACCATAAGAAGGGTATAAAGCAAGAAAATCAAATTATAAAGTGAAACAACAAACATATAAATCAATTATGTTCTTTACAAATAAAATTAATGTATTTTGGTTGATACAAGGTCGTCAGAATGTTCGTAGTAGTCCTTGGAAGAACGAGTTTATGTGTACGTATGCAGGAACGTATGTGTGGATGTATGTATGCATGAGCGTTATCGATGGCTAGGAATGTCTTTGAATGTCTTTTGCTCAGTCTTAAAATGTTCCGTTCCTTTATCAAGTATAAAAGAGGTCAGGGAGAAGGGTAGAGATAATAATAATAATGCTCGCTTGACGTTGTCAAGGGACTTATTAATACGCTCGTCTCCTTCTCTCTGGTGACAAGCGAACTTGCCCGTCATTTATTTTGTTTGTGGGGCTTGAAAAGGTCATTTGGGAATTCACTCCCGGATATGAGTCGGACCTTTCCATTGGACGTCGAACAAACTTCACGTCGGCTCGCGAAAAGGTCCGTAAAAGAATTTGTTTCTGAGAATTGAAGATTATTTGAATTTTGTTTTTAAATGTTTCCTAGTTTTCTGTTGGCCGAAAAACATTTCGCATCAAGATGTGAAATTTCACGAGTTTTGTTTTGAATTCGCTTTTGCGTGTGTGTTAAGCAAAGTTTGTAAATTCGAGTCTTTTTAATTTCTAACAAAATGAATGAGTCAGTGCTTAGCATTTAAGTTTTAACTCTAGATATTGTTTTATTCACTACAGTACATAGCATAATGCCTGGAAAGTACATTTTTTTTAAAACTTATAATTACAGTTACTCATTGTTATATATTTATTTTAATTTTCTTGTTCTATAGTTCACTGTTATTTTGCTAAATTTATGAATGAAAAACATGTTTTCATAGTTATTTCTTAATTGCAATGGAGTTGTGTTGTGGAGTGTGTGATAGCTACGATTTGTTTCGTCGGCCCTAAGGTAGCAACGCCTTTAGCCCGAATAAACACAAACATGAATTTATATAACAAACGATGAACAACTATTTATTAGGCAGAACATTTGTGTCAGAGCAATTATTTTGTTGTGGAAACGGCAAGCACCGGTTATAAATCATGCGTATAAGTCTTTAGGGAACGTATTTTGTTTTATTATGCGAAGCTCATACTTACAAATCTATTTATTTATCAGCGGGACGTCTATCAATGCGGTTGCTTCTCCTCTGTTGCAATACCGCCTTCATCTTTGAGGAAATGGGGAATGTTGAAAATTGCACTCTTTTTAGATAATAAATAAAATAAAACAAAATTAATAAATAAAGGATTAGTTATCTTCCTTGGACTTTGGACATTTGTTTTTCAAGTTGCAAAGGGCACATGGACCTTTTTTGTTAATCTTCCCTCCCTTTTCTTCAGTTGTTGTAAGACAGCCATACTGAATAAATAGATTAATTACTGTGTTCTAAAACCATAAAGATGTCTTGTTTGTTGTATGAATGTTTTGCTTCTTGTATGAATGTTGTTTGTTCTGTCACCATTAAAAGTTAAGGTAGGACGTTTTTCATTTATTCATTCTTTCTATTATAATGTGGTGTTCCCACTGACTATTTTTTCACCCCCCCCCCAAAAAAAAACAATTAAGGCTAGTCTCAGTGGCTACCGAATGTAGTCCTGAGTTGCGAAACAGTGCCGGTTTCCTGTGCATGTCTTTGCGATCCCCCTGGCTCTTCCAAGGGGTCGATTAACAATATAGTCCTGAGGGTTGTTACTCAGGTCCTCGCTTGTAGGGTTATATTGACAATTAAATTGGTGACGAAATAGAGTCTTTTAGTAACCCTCATTTCAATTTCAAACATTTTCTTGAATTTCATTGGTTGTTAAATATGAAATAAGCTTCGAGAAATTTCCATAACAAAACGATCAAAATTTGTGCCAACCGACGTAAAAAATCTTTTTCAATTTCATCCCTAATTTAAATGTTTTAAAAAATCCTATTAGCTAAAAAAAAAAAAAAAAATACAACATTCGCCCACGCATTTCTCAGAAAAACTCGCAACAGTTGCCAAGCCCCATTGAACAGATTTGGTTGTTAAAAAGAAAAACTATACATAGAAATAGCAAACGAATTTTCGTCGCATTTGAGACTCTCACACGCGAAAGATACACATGGGAATTATATGCCGCCAAAGAAACAAACTTCCTTTATGAGAGATTAGAAAAATTTACACAACAAACTTTTTCACTCAATATCTTTCATAGAAAAATCTTTTGTCTAAGTTAAATTCAACCTTTTTAATCAAAGGCAAACGACTTTTTGACATTAAACATTTCCAAAACAGCAAAGAACTTTTACTCTTAAATATACTTTTGCACACATCATTACAAACAAAGAAATTGTAAATTGTGTATATAAAATTTAATTTGTTGTTTCAAACATGTATTTTTTGTCGTGATTGAATATCGTTACCATTTGCCATTTCTTATAATTTATGTTTGTGGATATTGCATATTTTATTTGCAGCACAATCTTAAATATTCAAGCAGCCTTCCTAGTTCCACTACAGTCTCGTTATGGGCAAATAGTTAACCCTTAAAATGGAGTCAAAACACTATGTAAGTGTAAAAATATGTTTTTATAGTAAAAATTATTACCCGCAATACATTTTTGAAAAAAAATATTGCCAGCAATACATTTTTAAAAGAAGAAAATATTACCAACAATACATTTTTGGAAAAAATAAAATATTACCAGCAATACATTTGGCTCTCGACAAAAACCCTCTTTGCAAAAATACGTCAATGAAACCTGACCTACAAACTGATTTAATACATATGTTTTTCATACAAATCTATCCGAAAAATCTTGTCGGCATTAAATAATCCATTGAGGTTGATATGACGCAAAACAAAATGAACCAAACAAAATTATCAGTATGAATGTCTTGTTAGGGGTGAACCAACCGGGTGACTATTCTCCAATTGGAAAGAAAAGGAGAGTTAAAGTTCTGGTGTAGCAAGTCAACAATGCAAGATGAAGGGTCTTGGTAACAAAAAGCAGATCAGCTCATTCAAGTATCCATGTAACTCAAGGAAGAAAGAACGCAGAAAAGAATTTAGAGTGGGAAATAGCAAAGGATAAATAAGGCAAGTCAAAGGTAACAAAGGTAGACGAGCGTGTTCTGTGACTGGATAATTCCCACGAATAACTAGAGTAGTAATCTTCAGAGTAAATTTCGTGTTATGTGAACTTGAACCACTACGGAGATAATCCTTCCTTCTTTCTCATCCTGAAAGTTCCTGAATGTCCCGCAGCTGAAGGAAGAAGGCAAGTCTTATATACAACGAGAGGCGGACATGCGTACATCTACTTCCGGTAAAAAATGGCATAACTTCCGGACACGCGCAGGTCTCGCTTTTGTTGCTTTGAATTAACCCGCCGTCACTCCGAGAGCAGTCGACGTCGTCCACGTAAGTAGAGGGCCCACCTTCAAATATTTTTTCCATAATCTGTTTAAATGCTGATTATCCTCTGCTTATAGCTGTAGAGATAGGCTCAACTTTAACACAATTTTAGATTCTCGATCTTGATTGGCCAACGTTGAATCCCTAATTCTGATTTTTTTTTTATCCACTGAAACTACATCCGCACATTGTTTACGTTACGGCGTCTAGATTAAATGATGATTTAATCCTGGCTACACTCGTCCATGCGCGGGGAAATATCTTTCAGGTTTTTGGAGGTGCTACAGGGTCACATATTTTTATCATCTGGTAAATATAAAGGCAGGACTGGATTAAGACCTGTAGAGGCTCTAAGCAATTAAAAGATTTTGGTACCCCATACATCTGCGAGTAAAATATGCTATTAGGTTGGTGCAAAAATAATGTCGTTTTTTTTACGTCCGGGAAACGTAAATCATGGAAATACCAGCTGGAAATAAATACAGAAGGAACCGAAGGCGCATATGACTGTAGCGGACTGGTGCGGGTTTGAGTGTTGTTGCATTAGAAACACGTGCTGTTTATTCCTGATAGAAAAAGGTCCAACAACAAAAGATGACAGACTCTAGTTTAGTCCAACCGAAGATGAAAAGAAAACCAACAAAACAGATATATATGTCAACAAATATATGTATTAAACAACAAATTTACAAGTGACAAAGACATTAACATTTGTGTTTGCATGTGAACGTAAAGAGTTTGTATTTTGGTGAATGTTCATACGTACGTGTTTGTGTATCATGTTCACGGCGTCTCCCACAAAATGGGAAGACGCTTATCTTTTACGAGGGCTTACACTGTAGTCGCTGAAATGAAGGAAAAAGAGAACGAGGCAAAAAGTCGCCCAGTATTTATAGTGTAGGGAGAGAGACCCCTAGTGAACAATTAGGGAATTAAGGAGGAGGTAACTCCGACATGACCACCGAGAGAGGCTAATCATCAGTTTCAACCCAGAACATATTAGGAATCCCAATCAGAAAGAATCGATCTCAGCCACTGTCAACAGAACTGTAACCAGAATTGGTCGAGTAATCAACAAACTAGCACATAACAGAATCACTTAAGCATATGGCCGGAATAATGTCAAACAAACACGAGGGTAGTCTGCCCCTGTGATTGTTCACAAAAATGAAATACCATGGCGTTAATTAGTAATACTAACTTATTCAAGAGGAGAGATGTGATACATTGAGTAAATACAAACTTCATTATCTCCCTTAGTCCATAATTTTATTAACCAATCGCAGTAAAGAGACATCGTTGGTCAGTTGTCTCCTCGTTCTTAATGGCGCCCGGCAGATTAAAATGTTAATCGTGTTCGACTTATTTCTTTATATCTGTACAACAACGTCGTAACAATTTCTGTAGTACCCCTCCCCTTGATGTCCTAAGCACGTGCTTATTTTGCTAAATGGTTAATCCAGCCCTGTATAAAGTTATTATTGAAAAAGACAATCTAATGAATAAAGTGTGCATAATCTTTTTTGTCGTCAATTTTCAAGAAAAGAGAAAACGTAAAAATTTGGTTTCATGATTGAATTTTATTAAAAATCTAAAAAGGGATTTTTAAAATAACAAAAATTCCCGAGGGAGTACATTCCAGTAATGGTGGTATCAAGAGAAAAAACTGTACTTTTAACACCTATTTTTCGGCTACATTTGTTAAGTATTGTCCTGCAATATGAGGTGTTTTATCAAATAAATATGTAGAGAACGGTGTGTTTGCGTGTTGTTGTATTAGAAACATGTGTGTAACCCCTGCTAAAATATTAAAAGATCCAACTACAAGAAAATTGCCAACTGAAGATGTAAAGAAGACAAACAAGACTTATATATATATATATATATATATATATATATATATATATATATATATTAAACAAAACAATTTTACAATGGACAATAACATTTGTGTGTGTGTAAACATTGGTGTCTGGTCTTTGGTCAATGTTCGTACGTACGTGTCTGTGTATAATGTTCACGGCGTCTCCCGCAAATGGGAAGACGCGGATCTTCTAAGAGAGCTTACATTGTAGTCGCTGAAATGAAGAAATGAAAAAGAGAACGAGGCGAGAAGTCGCCGAGTATTTATAGTATAGGGAGAATGACCCATAGTGACAATTTGGGATTTACGGAGGAGTTAACTCCGATAAATACTCAACAGCTGATGAAAGACGAAGAATTCCTTTGGTGAATTCCTTTTCGGTTCAAATTTTGAGTGGAAGATGTTCCGTTATGGCTAGCTTCATACTTCGTTGTTTGCCCTTCGTGTTTGGTGGGAAGTAGCCATGTATTTGCTGACCTTCTTTTTTTTTTTTTTTTTTTTTTTTACAGATCAAATCTCTGCTCTTGGCGTTTAGTAGCAAGGGGATGTGTTCGCTGTCCACGTGTTCTGGACAGTTCGAACCCCACGTCTCACCTTGAGGAACGCTGGTGATGAAAGAGGGTGAGTTCTTGATGTTGGTGGGAAGAGTCAAACTATCAATATATGCTCTAGATATGCAGTGACTGGTCTGTGCTAGTCAGTCAATGTTTCTCTCCCATGTCAGACTTGGCTGACTGTGGAGGCGTCCACGTAACTCTTACCAGTTTAATTTTTTTTTTCAGTCATTTCTTTTCCATCAGAGTTTATCTTTTTGTTGTTGTTGTCTTTTCACCAGTTGACTGATTTTTATTTGCCATAATACTTTTGTTTTGCGTTATATCATAATTTGTCCTCAATAAACCGGAAAATCCTGTATATTTCCCAGGTATAGCCTATAAAGACACAATAGCAAAGCACTCAGAAAGAATGCAACTCACTTGCAACAGCTTGCAGCACAACAATTATGACCTATTGCTCCACCTAAGTAGGCTAGGAGTGTTAGTATTGGGTTGGTGCATAATTATCAGGCGTTTTTAAACACTATTCATTATGAAAAAAGAAACTTAACAATTCAACAATAACATTTTTAAATGATTATTCCGAAGCGTATGATTATCAAAACGCATTTTTATAACCTGAAAATAAAATATTTTTATTAAAAAAAAAGTCAACAAAACAGCAATGTTTATTAACAAATAACTCGCCTACAAAAACGCTTGATAATTATGCACCAGCCCAATAATTTAATTACATGCTTTCCTGGTAAGAATTCCTGGAATGAATTGTTCTTCATGTAAGTTGTTGCTTTTTTTATTTTACAAAAAGCAAGGCAATAAAGCCACTAAGGCGCAAGGGACTGCTGTGTGAAAAATACGAGTGCAGAGATACAAAGGACGCTTGAATCCATTGCTAGGTCAGCTGCCAAGAAAGTTCACTGTGTTGATCTTTGGAAACATATTTTTTGTAGTACAGATCATGAAAAGAAGCTTTAAGCTAAAGAGTATAATCATAAAAGACAATGATCCTTCTTTGGCGATCATGGCTCTTCACAATTTCCTGTTCATTGTAGATCTTAATAAATATTTTCTTTTTGTTATCTCTCCTAAACCTTGTTTCACCATCCATTCACTCAAGCTCACTAAGTAGCGTTGTTTTCTTCTGTCTCTCTTGCCCTCAATCTGTCCTGTGAGTATCAAATTTTCCAAGCCTTCTTTCCTCATTATATGCTCTAAAAATTTCAACTGTCTCTTCCTGATGTTAAATATAAGTTTCGTTTTTGTTTTCATTTGCTCTAAAACTTTTTCATTGCTCCCATATTCAGTTGAATTGGCTAGATGTAACCATAAGTCATGTTCTGTTGCTTCAAGTTTCTCCTTCATCTGTGAGGAGGGTGTCCAGCATCTACTGCTATGACTGATATTATGTAATAGTTCATTACTCTTTTCTTTGTTTCTAAAGAAATTTTTCTATTTCTTAATACTCTCCTTAGCTTTTGAAATGCATCTTTGGCTATCATTGGATTTAAGTGTTGCACTTTCTATCCTGTATAAAAGCACTTCCCATATATTTAAATGGTTTGATTTTGGTATCTTCAATTTGTAATTTACATATTGGGCTGTTCCTTTTGCAAACAACCATGCATTATGTTTTCTTGCAATTGATGCTGAGTCCTTTCTTTTCGCTTTCCTTCTCTAGGAGTTATTGTAGTTTTGTGACACTATTTGTTACTGGTAAATAATAAGAAAGTTTTTTGGATAGAATGAATGATATACTGACAGATTAGTGGTAATTAATAAGGGTTTTTGGTTAGAAGGATTGATATACTGACAGATTAGTGGTAAATAATAAGAAGGCTTTTTGAATGGAAAGAACAATATACAACTAGACCATTGTGGGAAAGATTGAAGATTTTATTTCTCAAAAGCTAGATAAAAACAATACTCAATTTTACGACCAGCCATATGGTGGATATTTTGACATGATGGATGACCAACAGCTAAGAGTATAGGCTGTGAAGGCAATTGGAGAGAATCAGATAAGATTTAAAATCATAAGGGTTTTCTTGGAGAATGTCCCTGACAGGATCTGAAGGAGAAGAAAGCCATCTGGTTTGTGTTTCAATTTTGGACAAGAAAAACATAAGGTTGATGTGGAAAAATTTTCTGCATAGACAACAAATTTGGAATGATAATTTTTTTTGATCAATGAACTTGGAATTAATCTTCGCCAGACAGTCAAGAGCCATTGGTCGAGTGGTGGCTGTGGTGGCAGATGTAGATGAGTCACTGAGGAAGATGGAGGAGTTATCCATGCCCACTAGGTAGTATTAGTGGGAGATGCTAATAAGAGAAGGTGGAAGTTATGGGTCGGATTAATGCCTGCGACTGTCACCCAAGGAAAGAGGGAAACTTCCAATTTGGGAAGTAATTTTTCAGAACCCAGACAACAGATAGGGGTTTTTGTTGAAATTTAGGGAAATATCGAATTCCCCAACTGTGTCATGTCCCCACGCCAGTTTTAGGTGAATATCAATAAATACGAATGCCTCTGAGAAAGAGAAATCATTCCAGCCACCGAACAAGGGATACCCCACGTGATTGCCAACAGGAACCTTTGTCATCAGCTTTGTGCCAAACTTCACCAAGTCAGAAAAGTGTCACATCTCACTTAAGAAGTGGGTTGGGTCAATAATTATTTGCATGTGAACTGCTAACCAAATGTTATACAAAGGACCTTATATAAAAATAGTACTTTTTTTATTTTATCCAAATGTTATTTTCTTTCTTTGCATCTTCATCCTTCTTGGACCAGCCCAATACAAAGATACCTGATAATGATTTGATCTTGGCTGACCTTATGATCAAAACCAATCACAGCATGGGATAAAGCAAGGTCAGGATCAAAGCAATCACCTATTTGATCAGCCGCAGGTATTGAATATTTGGATGACCAGGGAGGGGCTTGAGGGCGACAGTTTTCTTTCCATGTCAACTAGCAAAACTACGTCATCCGCATATCTTATGTTGCTAAGATTGCGGCCACCTATAATGAATGCTGGTGGGATTTCTATTACTCTCAGAATCACCTTACTGTATACGTTGAATAAGTCCGATGGCAAGTCACATTCTGCAAAACTGACTATTGTTCATCTTGACAAATTAAAAAGCAGATGTCTGAGCTGGATGCAGGGGTCAGCTGGGAGAATTTCAACAATATGGTTGATCATTGAAGATTGTAGCATTGAGCCAAATTTCTCCACATCAGTTTTAAGTTTTTTCTATTATTTTCAACTTAGTTTTAGTCAAGTAATTAAAAACCATTTTTTTTACTTTTACTATCATTATTCCACCTCCTACCATACAGAAAATTACTGTATATATCGGGGTACAAGGCAACGTTTTAACCTTAACCCTTCCCCCCAACAAAATTGAGGGCCATCTTATACTCCAGATGTAAAATGTGAACTTTAAATCTTGTGGTTTATGGTAAGTCATTAGGATGAGAGATGTGTGTTTCAACAAGATATTTAAAGCTCACAATCGAGAATAGTGGCATATGTGAATGGTTATCAGGGAAAAATCACTCAGGTTACCGTAATAGTCTACCAAAAACACAGCACCCATTCGTAAGGTATTGTAGATTGTGGTAGTCAACTAACAGTACCTCCCCAATGTTTTTTTATTAGAATTTGAATGTAAAAAATTATATAATTACTGAATTTATTGAATAAATTCAATACAAAGCATTTTAAAATACGATTTTGGGGAGTCATCCTGCACAGCGAATATAGCCCCAAACCATTTTAACTTGAAAATTTGGGAATCGTCTTATATGTCCAGTCACCAGCATCTACGGTAACTGATTTTTACAAGTTTGTAAAGAGAACAGTGACATAGATTCTGGGTTAATCAGCTAATACAACATTTGGATAAAAAATAACAATCAATTCTTCTATATTCCAGTGTATACTGAAAAAATTATTTATAAATGAAAGAGGAGACTTGAGGTATCAGATACATGGTTCTATAAATGGATGCTGAGAATACAATGGATGGATGATGTAAGCAACAAGGAAGCTTTAAGGAAAATGGGAATGAAAAAGACACATATTTAGAATAAGAAGGCAGAGAAATTTCTGAGACACATAATGAGAAAAGAGTGCTTGGAGAATTTGACACTCACAGGACATACTGATTGTAAGAGAGGCAGAGTGGAAATATTGATTAATCTACCCAATGTACTTGTGTAAATGGAGAGAAGAACATGAACTGGGAGGGAGAGTAAGATGATAAACACTGCTTAGAGCTATAAAGGATAGGAAGTTGTGGAGAGAAATGATCATCATGAAGGAACAGAGCACATAAAAGAAGGATTTTAGCTGAGCGTGGTCAAGCTTAACAAATTCTGAAATTTGAGCTTTATTTCATGTTTATTTAATATTTAAAATATAAACAGAATAACAGTTAAACATTTGTTATTTTAGATATGTGCAAAAATCTGGGCACTGCTCCATGTTTAAAATAAGCTTAAGTTTTGAGCAAATTTGAGGCATGTCATGTTTATAAGCCTCATGCTAATAACAAAATCTGTGCCTTACTCCATGTTTAAAATATGCTTAAGTCTTGAACTAATTTGAGCTGTTTCATGTTTATAAGCCTCAAAATTATAACAAAATCTGAGCCTTACTCCATGTTTAAAAGTTGCTTAAGTTTTGAACTAATCTGAGCTTTTTCTTATAAGCTTCACAGTTATAAAACATCTGAGCCTCAGTTTTCCAAGTGAGGATGATTTGCCTTGCTTGTAAATCTGTATTAAAAATCCTAAATTTTACCTGTGATTGAACTTTATTGTTGCTGCTGCTGCATGTGCAACTTGCTTAGCCAGCAAGTAAAACAAAATTATATTTGGTTAATATAGAAAAAATATTTAATAGATTTTTTTATTGATTTTCCTCTCATTCATAAAGTGAAGGCATAAGAAAGGCCATAAACTTTGGAATACAAATGTACTTTTCTTTTTTGGAGGGGAGTGTCTTTTTTTTTTTCTCTTTAAATAAAGTCTTCAAATAACAGAAAATGAGAAAGAGAGAAGAAACATAATTCTGTTTGATCTGACACCAGTTACATTTTCTCGAAGCAGGTGGAACGAACTGCTCTTTATTTTTTCGATCATATTTCAGAACGACAAAGGCAAACATTAGTCTATCGAGCATAATTTTCTTCCCCTGAACTGCTGCTTATTTGGCAGATGTTCAGTTGCTAAATTGTGTGACTCTTTAAATGAAAAGTTTTGGTTGAAGTTGGAAAGTTGAAAAATACAGGGTGCAATGGATAAATTGTCGTCTAAATTATACATAAATGAAAATAACACTGACATCTCATTAGGTTGGTGCAAAAATAATGTCGGTTTTTGACGTATTTTTTAACGTCAAAAACCGACATTGTTTTTGCACCAACCTAATAACAGATAATATTCACCAAAACTACACAAAAATATCTTGAAATACTAAACAGTAAATTTATTCAATAAAATCGCCATAGGCTTCAACCACAACCTTCAGATGACTTTGGATTCTCCTGCATCTCTTCTAGACAGTCTCTTTGTCTAAGTTGATGATCTCTATCTATAAAAGGCAGGATGTGTGTGTGTAACGAATGCATGGCCGCAAATTTTTGACAGATTTGCACCAAAATTTACATACACAGGCTCCAAGTTAGCGGGAAGGCCAAGACCAACTTTGCATTTCCCAACTCCCATTGATAGTGGAAAGAATCAATTTTTTCATGCTTCTACGGCAGTTTCCATGTAGTTTCTGGCCATTTTCTATCGGCCAGAGTGAGAGCCTATAGCTGGCTGCCACGAATAGGCAGGAAGATTCTATTGGTCAGCGTGAGAGCCAACAGCTGACTGACACGAATGTTAACTAGCATGCTAGCATGCAAAAAAATTGATAGTTGCATTCGTCACAAGTGGGAAAAATTTAAATCTGCATGGCACTTTACTCCAATTGGCTCATTCGCTTGCTTAAACTCAACGTTGATTCTGATTCCGCAGAACTGGGTTGGATGTGAAAAGTATTTGTTGTTAACATTCTTTTTTCATTCGGTTTTTCCACTTACGAGTCCTTTTTTAAAGCTTATCATTTTGTGTTCATTTTGTTTAGTTCTTTTTCGTAACAGATTTAATGTTTAGTATAGAGCTTAGAAAAAATTCGCAGTGTGAGATAGGCAAGAAGTAAGGCATGTAGCAACATCAGCATGGCAAAGGGGCACTCCTTTAAAGGCAATGAAGGGCAAAAATATTTTAAGTCAAGTGATAGCGGTTGCTGTATGAGTCGTACGATTTTTGAATCAAGCACGGGCAACACCGGGCTATGCTGCTAGTTGTTGACATAATCCTTGCCTTCAGTTCATCTTTGGTGTTACAAGGAGTTTTGTTGGTCTCTCACTCAACTGTACCCCACAATAATCAAGGGGGTTGCAGTCTGGGAAGTTAGATGGCCAGATGTAAGGGGTGATGTCATTGTAGAAATTGTCTGACAGCCATGACTGGGTTCTCTTGCTTATGTGGTATGGTGCAGAGTCCTGTTGTCAGACATAGGGTCTTCCAGCAGCCAACTTCTTGATACAGGGTAGCACTACCTCCTCAAGGCACTGGATATAGATCCGTGTTGAGTCTGAGGCCCTGTGTGAAGATGAATGGAGGTATAACGTCAATATCACTAGTGGTCACACAAAACACCTTCATAATCATCATTAGACTCATCCAGCTCTTTCCTAATCCTCTGCACTCTCCTCAGATTGATACCCAAACACTCTGAAATGTTCATATTGGAGCTACTGTCATGAATGTCAAAAAGTACTGAATGACATTTCGAAATTTCTGGCGGAATGGTGCTCTTTTTCTCACAGACGGTGCCCAACTGACCCTACTATACTGTGCAGTCAACAGAATAAAAAACAAATAAGGTGTATGTGTAAAATTAAAAATACAATATGGCGACCATTTTTACCCATCACACCCTGCAGTTCTCACAACCTTTTAACTGTAATCAAAAAAATTTCTAATCAAAATTTAACGTCCATTTTTACCTCATTAGCCAATGGATTATGGCCACATCACTTTGAAACATTGGCTCCCATTTGATCACTGAAGTTAAGCAACATTGAGCTTGGTCAGTACCTAGATGGATGACCACTTGGGAATAACAGATTCTATAAGCTTGGATGTGAAGCTGATATAATGAATAATTGCTTGGAATTGTTAATCAGAGAGACGAGTACCAATTTTCGTTAGGTTTGTTATATTCACTTACACGCAAATACCCTTGGAAAAGGTATGAATTCATCTGTTCTCTACCTAGCTATGGGTTAATTAGTAAGACTTGCATTATTAAAAACTATTATTATCTTAAAAAAACATAAATTGTGTACAAAATATTTAGATTCTGGCATAGAGGTAGACATGCCACTAAAGAAAACCAACCAACCAACCAAAAATCATTTACTGATGATTAAGGTAATGGTAAAACTAACCATTTCCTGTAAGGAAATGGTTAGTTTTACCATTAATTTGGTTTACATTGACTGGACAGCTAATGTTATTGCCAGTTGAAATTTATAAAATATTTTTATCAAAACAGTTTCTCAAAAAATTGGTAATGTTTATATTAACCGTTTTCCCTACATATAAACATCTGAGCATTCAATAAACGAGCAGCCAGTACTATTTACTGTTGAAATTTATAAAATGTTTCTCTTAAATCACTTTTTTAGAAAAATGGTTTTCTCAAGTTCAGTAGCTTTTATCTCTCCTTCCATTACTGATTAGGGTTTCCTTTCAAACCTTCCATTACTGATGAGGGTTTCCTTTCAAACCTTCCATTACTGATGAGGGTTTCCTTTCAAGCCTTACATTACTGATGAGGGTTTCCTTTCAAGCCTTCCATTACTGATGAGGGTTTCCTTTCAAACCTTCTATTATTGATGAGGGTTTCCTTTCAAACCTTCCATTACTGATGAGGTTTTCTTTCAAACCTTCCATTACTGATGAGAGTTTCCTTTCAAACCTTCCATTATTGATGAGGGTTTCCTTTCAAACCTTCCATTATTGATGAGGGTTTCCTTTCAAACCTTCCATTACTGATGAGGGTTTCCTTTCAAACCTTCTATTATTGATGAGAGTTTCCTTTCAAACCTTCCATTACTGATGAGGGTTTCCTTTCAAGCCTTCCATTACTGATGAGGGTTTCCTTTCAAACCTTCCATTACTGATGAGGGTTTCCTTTCAAGCCTTCCATTACTGATGAGGGTTTCCTTTCAAGCCTTACATTACTGATGAGGGTTTCCTTTCAAACCTTCTATTATTGATGAGGGTTTCCTTTCAAACCTTCCATTACTGATGAGGTTTTCTTTCAAACCTTCCATTACTGATGAGAGTTTCCTTTCAAACCTTCCATTATTGATGAGGGTTTCCTTTCAAACCTTCCATTATTGATGAGGGTTTCCTTTCAAACCTTCCATTACTGATGAGGGTTTCCTTTCAAACCTTCCATTACTGATGAGGGTTTCCTTTCAAGCCTTACATTACTGATGAGGGTTTCCTTTCAAGCCTTCCATTACTGATGAGGGTTTCCTTTCAAACCTTCCATTACTGATGAGGGTTTCCTTTCAAGCCTTCCATTACTGATGAGGGTTTCCTTTCAAGCCTTACATTACTGATGAGGGTTTCCTTTCAAGCCTTCCATTACTGATGAGGGTTTCCTTTCAAACCTTCTATTATTGATGAGGGTTTCGTTTCAAACCTTCCATTACTGATGAGGGTTTTCTTTCAAACCTTCCATTACTGATGAGAGTTTCCTTTCAAACCTTCCATTATTGATGAGGGTTTCCTTTCAAACCTTCCATTACTGATGAGGGTTTCCTTTCAAACCTTCCATTACTGATGAGGGTTTCCTTTCAAGCCTTACATTACTGATGAGGGTTTCCTTTCAAGCCTTCCATTACTGATGAGGGTTTCCTTTCAAGCCTTCCATTACTGATGAGGGTTTCCTTTCAAACCTTCCATTACTGATGAGGTTTTCTTTCAAACCTTCCATTACTGATGAGAGTTTCCTTTCAAACCTTCCATTATTGATGAGGGTTTCCTTTCAAACCTTCCATTATTGATGAGGGTTTCCTTTCAAACCTTCCATTACTGATGAGGGTTTCCTTTCAAACCTTCCATTACTGATGAGGTTTCCTTTCAAACCTTCCATTATTGATGAGGGTTTCCTTTCAAACCTTCCATTACTGATGAGGGTTTCCTTTCAAACCTTCCATTACTGATGAGGGTTTCCTTTCAAACCTTCCATTTGATGTGGTGTGGAATTTTGATTATGTAATTATTTTCTCTTTACATAACATTTGCTATCCATTTTAGTTGTTGCTGGTGTTAGTAGTCTTCAAGTGATGTGGTTTCTGTTATTTGGTACAGTTCTTTGTTTGTGATTTTGCAGTGCCAGTCCACAATGTTCAAAGAAAGATGATCTTTGCCAAGACTATAAGACTTTACTCACTCAAAGCCTTTTCATTAACAGTTTAAATATTTCTGAACAGGTTTATGTATGACATCCATATGAAAGTCTCAATCTAATGAGGCTATTTAAGTTTTCAGATTGATATTTTAGTTTCGTAGCAGTGTTGGGCAAAACTATCTCTGGTGAAACTTATTTTATGTTTAATTGCTTTTTCTCCTATACTTAATTTGTTATAGCCAATCCATATGCTGATGTATCTGAAGTATTTAATAATTCCTGTATTTTTATGATGAATTCAGGGTAGGCGCCACCATTGCTTACATTCCAATTCCAAATCATAGTTTCTGATTTGGAAAGGTTTATCTTGAGTGCCATTTATTGAAAAACTTGATAGAGGATGCTGATTTTCTGTTCAAGAGATTTCTTTTCCTGACTATGATATATCTGACATAAGAGTGATCTTGAACAGAAAATCAGCATTTTCTGTCAAGTATGTTGCTGTTTCTTTCTGTGGTAGACTGGTTGCTAATCAAAACTATAGTACTCAGTCTGTCCTGCTATTCAAACCATATCTGGGAGGCAAAGAACTGGATTCATACTGTTCGCAAGGGTATTTGTGTGTAAGTCAATGTAACAAACTCAAATTGAATTTCAACTTGGCTTTCTGATTTCTAATTCGAAGCCAATATCCATGGCACCACAATGTACAGGTTTCCCAAATCCCCTAACATTGCCCTTTCTTGAATTGATAAAAGTTTCCTTCCTAACCTTTTGTATTTTGTAGTGTGGAAAGTTAACAGCCTGATTTTATCATTATTTTCTCTTTGAGTTACATGTGCTACCTATTAAAAATGATGGCATATTTAATTTATACCTTATTTAATTAATACCTTACTAAGGTTTTCACATATGAGTCTTTAAATATATGAATAATTTGTTATTGCAAGGGAGATAACTCTCAACCGAAGTTACAGACATGATAGTAAAAAAAAAAAATACTAGATGTATTATAAAGTAAGATTTATAGCATTATACTATAAGATAAATAGTAAAATAGTGTGTAGTGGAATTATAAGTCTGAGTAAATAATTATAAACCCCCTAACATTTATACATACAAAAATACTTATAAAAATGGAAAATAGCAAAACATGGAAACAAAACAAATGTGTATTATTTATTTTTTGATTGTTATGTGGTGTCGGAGACACAAGAGAAAGTAATATTGAGTAAAATTGTAAGTTTGGGATCAAATGGAGATCAAATATGGATTGGAATCTGAAAGAATGATAAGTAAAGTGTCTTTCTCATAAGTTTTTTTCATAGATGAGTGTAATGAGTATCCAGATAATTTAGTGGGAAAATACAAGCAATGTCTGGGATTTTCTTATTTCAAATTTTTCTTGAGATCTAAGAGATAAAGTTTACTATTATGGCCTGAAAAAGGAATTCAGATAACCCATTTTTTCATTAATCCTATTAATATAACAAAAGAAAGAAGGGAACAGGGCAAAAATAATGCTATTCAAACAATATATATATATATATATATATATATATATATATATATATATATATATATATATTAAGATATTTTTATGTTTATACATTCTTTTTTATAGATACAAATATTTAAGTAAATGCTCTGTTTATAATAAACAGTATTAACAACATTTACCAACCTGAATGTCCGAGAAATTGTCATAGAAAATATGCGT
Source organism: Acanthosepion lycidas (assembly GCA_963932145.1). Taxonomy (NCBI): domain Eukaryota; kingdom Metazoa; phylum Mollusca; class Cephalopoda; order Sepiida; family Sepiidae; genus Acanthosepion; species Acanthosepion lycidas. The sequence goes on from OZ010596.1 coordinate 27,215,829, forward strand.
CCTCCAACAGGAATCGAATCTGCTTCATATACGGAACCTTCATATTGCCTGACGTGCTTTTACCAATTTCGCCATTCAGGCCGGTAAATGTTGTTATTACTGTTTATTATAAACAGAGCATTTACTTAAATATTTGTATCTATAAAAAAGAATGTGATACAGACAAGTGGTCACAACATTCTGACTTCAAGACAAGAAAGAATATAAATTTGGTGGATGAGACTGAAAAGTGGCCTATCTTATTGGCTAGGAAGAAGTCCCTGAATGCATCTGTACAATTTGTCTGTAAATTTAGGGAGGGGCGGTTTTTAGAAGTCATTCCTATATTGAAGCTAGCAATAGTTTTTAACAGTAGTTCTCTTAATATTAGTAGTTACCTTAATTCTTACATTAGTATTCCAACCATAGTTCTTACTAGTAGTCGTACTAGTATTATTTTTGACTAGTTTCCTTTCATCCTCTTAATAATAAAAATATTTCATCTAAGTCTTCAGGCAACATTAGACATTGAATATTCTTTAATTGTAATGAACCTCACAAATCCAACTTCTGATGTAATGCTTCAGTTTTCTTGATGACTGGCTGAGAATCCCAAATCATGGGTATTGATTGATCCTAATTTCTTTCAAGAGATGTTTTTGTTAGATAAAAAAAACAAAAAATGCTGCCTTGTGCCATATGGTGATTGACTTTGGATTTAGAAATTAATTTTTTTTTGTTATATTATTGAAGATAAATTATAAAAGTAAACATAAATCAAAAATGTTCTTGCAACAGCTGCAAGTAAAGAATTTTATAGCACTTTTCCCCTTAATTCTAAGCTTTGTAACAAATCACTAGATTTTTTTCAAATCAGTCAAAAATCTGTGTTAAATTGCTGAAATGAGATAAACACTAACAGTTTCTTCTCCCGCACTTCTACAAGCGGTGCCATGGAAAAAAAAAAACGTCCTTTTGACATGACGTCTTGCTGCCAGCATATTTCACTACGTTTGCCAATATTTTTTTATTTCATTTCAAGAAGACAATAAAGCCACTAGGACACAAAGGGTTACAGTGTGTGAGAGAATATGAGAATAAAAAAACCAATAAAAGTATTATGATAGGTATTCTCTCTGACAGATGTAGTCTCATCTAGAGAAGATAACTCTCCTATAAGTATGGAGATACTGTCTTTTATACAGTACCTAATTTGCATCTTGCTACAATAAGAACAGGAATTAAGAAGACAGACAATAATAATTGACATTGCATTTAAATATTCAAATATTAATGTTGACTGGAAAGCAAAAGGCTGGAATCATGAAGTCAGAATGCTGTGATCACTTGTCTGAATCCCCTTTTGTGCATTAACACCATTCTTACTTTGTGAACTTGTTACTGTTGCGTTATCTACTTTTGCTCCTGAAAAATTTATTTTGATTGAGCTCTCTGGGGAGGAAGTGTGGGATTGTAAACAGTGACTATTACGGCTAATAATGCAAGACTTTTTGATAAACTGAATCGAGTTCTCTCAGTTACTGTGTGTTTATCTAAAAATAAATACACTTAAATTCACCTTCATCCCTGCCATGCATCAACAGCTTAGTGGTAGAATTCCCAACTGATGCCAATTCAGTCGGGTTTCAATCCTAGATAAAGGCAACCGGATGTCTAGCCACACTGATGAGCTGTGATACAGCAAACAGTCTCTCTGTGTTTGACAATATATATGCTCCTGAAAAATTTATTTTGATTGAGCTCTCTGGGGAGGGAGTGTGGGATTGTAAACAGTGAATCGAGTTCTCTCAGTTACTGTGTGTTTATCTAAAAATAAATACACTTAAATTCACCTTCATCCCTGCCATGCGCCAATGGCTTAGTGGTAGAATCCCCAACTGATGCCAATTCAGTCGGGTTTCAATCCTAGATAGAGACAACTGGACGTCTAGCCACACTGATGAGCTGTGATACAGCGAAACAGTCTGAATATATATATATATTTTCTGCTTAGTATCATTTTTGCCCTGTTTTTTTTCTTTTGTTATTGTTTATTGGACACTTTGTCAATTTTGTTTGTCAGACATGTCTGCCAATTACACTTAACCATGCCCAATTACTCTACAACTATGATTGAAATATTCATATAACAATTTAGACAACTGTTAATCTTAACACAACTATTATTATAAAATTTACAGATTTTTGACAAAATCCAAATTTAGAGATTCTTAATAAAATATGTAAAAATATTTAGAAATTCTTGATAAAATACAAAGAAGAATCTGCAATATCATTGGTCCTGACCTGGCATCCCAACTGTAGTATTGTATGCAAATTAGATAGACAAGAATAAACAGAGAACAACTAGTGAACATGGGAGCTATGCTTAGCAAACCCGCTTGCTATTCAGGACACAGAGAACTGTATTAAGACTACTATTACGGAGAGAGATTGCAAAACATAACACCAGCTTCAGTCACTTTTCACATTGCTGTAATATGCCTTTTCTATAAATACTTTCATAGTAATTTTTCTGATGAGCTCTTTGCTATGGTACCTAGACTTTATGAATTTAAGCACAGTACTAGATTGGTGGCAAGGTCTTGTCATTTTACTAATAATAAACACTATTTATTTATTATATTATTTATTTGAATGGTTAGCAAAACATCAGCTAATTGCCAATTGATTCAAACTTTATAAAATGGTAAATAATAAGGATTTCCTTATAATTGGTTCACATATTTTAATAATTTAGTAAATTTACGAATAAAAAATCGTTTTCATATTTATTTTCTTTTTGGTTGGTATTAATTTTTAGAATATTGTAAATATAAAAACCTTGTAAATAAACAATCTAATAAATAGTGTTTGGTATTTTTTGTTGTAAATTCTCAAGAACAAAAAAAAATATATAAATTTCATCATATGTTTAGGTTTTATTCCAATTCTAATCCTCACTTTTTAAAACAATGAACATTTCCAAAGAGTGATAGTAGTTAAAAAACCAGTGTTGGGGGGGGGAGTCCTTTTGACACTATTATTGTGTGAACGTTTCTCCATGTTTGCCAAAATATTTTTCTTTCCTTGTTATTTTTAAGTATTCTATAACTTCTGTGTTCTCAGCATCCTTCTGTAGAACCACACCTATGTCACTTCAAGCCTCCTCCTCATCTTTGAGGAAATTGCCCAGCGTTCACTGCCATATAGGAGGATTGATATTGTGTAGCAGTTCAGCACTCTTTTCTTTGTTTCTGTTGCCTTAAGTCTTTTCTTTATCTGTGAAGAAATTATCCAGCATTCACTGCCACCGAGAAGGATTGATATTACTTAACAGTTCAGCATTCTTTTCTTTGTTCTTAAGAAAATGCAGGGTCAGTGAGGCTTTTTGCAAGATATTTACTAAAATAAAGACAAATCTTATTTTTCATAAAAAAAAATCGATATTAGATAGCAGTTCAGTGTTCTTTATTTGTAATAAATAACATGGATAGAGCATATGAGTAATGAGGAAGTTTTAAGTAATGTTTTAAAGACTTGTGCCCTTTCTTTTTTATACTGTTTAGTAGAATAGCACCTAGCAAGCATTAGGGGTCCTCTAGCAGACAAAGTGGAGTAGTCCCACAGAGAGGTCTGTAATGGGGTTGAATGTTGAGTTTGTTAATATAGTAGTTACCTTGTTATTATATGTATTTGTAGTAGTAGTTGATAGAGAAATCCTTTTTACTCTTTTTATACTGAAAATGAAATGAATAAAAATGTACATCGATAACATAAAAAATAATATTTGAAACACATGTTAACATTAATAACAAGAATTTTGTATTTTTCTTTTTTATGATAGAAATTATAGATATTAACCTGGTGTTAAAAATGTTCTCAGTGTTATTGTCTCTTTTGTTTCTCATTTGTGCTTACTTGTTTTTGCTTGTTCTGAGAATTTCGTTGGTGAGGATGATGTTTGTCAGTTTTTCATTTTCATGGAGGGATGAGGATATGTATGTGTTGGGTCTTTTTACTACTGCTACTGCCCCTTGCTACTCTACTCTACTGACCCCACTCTCCTGACTGCTTGTGGTGAAGGGTTGTTATTACAATCAGATTTTACAATGATGAAATATCTTTCTCATCTTTCATTACTGGTGGCAAGGTTGTTTTAGGACGATGAAATTTTTTATCTTTATTTCCGGGAGGATGAAATATCCTTATTTTCTATCATCAGTGAAGGCAAGGTTATTTTTAGAATGATGAAATATCATCATCATCATTCTGAATCATAATAAGTCACATTGGAATAGCAAAATGATGCCTTCCAAAAGCTAAACAAAGTATTAAGAATCAGGAAAAATGTATTAGAAACAAAGAAGAGTCCTGAACTGCAATGTAATATTGATTCTCTGATATAGCAGCGGCTACTGGACTATTTCCTCAAAGATGAAGAGGAGATTTGAGATAGTGATATGTGGTTCTACAGAAGGATGCTGAGAATACCATGGACATAGGCATTATTTTTTGTGAGGGGGTGATTATCTTATTTGTTTAAAGTATTAGCTCTACCACTACCACTCCTAAACAAAATATGGTAAATGGAATTGTCATATCCTGTTGGCACTCCTACATTTAAAAAAAAAAGCAACTGGAAGAAGAAGCTTAACCTTCCAGGACCAACAATGATTAGGATCAAAGTGTAGTATCTGTTCCAGCTACAGACAGCCGGCTGGCCAGTCCATGACTACAGACATCAGCAGCAGCTGTTCCAGTCAGCCATCACCATCATCAGCTGCTACTCCAGCCAGCCATCTCCAGCAGGCCTTCAGCTTCAAACAGCCATCCTCACCAGCAGCAACAATATGCAATAAACTGTCCTTTTCAGGATAATACTTTTCAGCAACTACAAAATTGTCCTTCCCAGGACAATGCTCTTCTCACCTTCATCACGAACATGCAGATATATTTTTTGCCAAGTCTTTGTTTTTTTTGTTGTCATCTTCCATGATTGAATATCTGTTTGCAGGCCAATATACCACCCCACAAACAGTATCACAAACTTAGATTGTGCCTTTGACATCTAAAACCTATCCTGGGTATGACGATAAACTACATCCAATAGCAAGGCCTCTGATCAGACAGTTTTGAGGAGCGTGGAAGCACCTCTTAATTGCTGGTGTTCCCAGGTCCACCCTGAAACGGGGTGGTAGCACCTGTTAGGGTCCCAGCTATGAACAAATAAACCTCTAAACTAGGGTCAAAACAATATGAAAGTGTAAAAATAGGTTTTAATACTAGAAATACCTTGTAAAAAGTTATTACCAACAATACATTATTACCAGCAAAACTGTTTTTGAAAAAATAAATATTACCAGCAATAAAAATTTTGTCGGCATTAAATAACCCATTGAGGTTGATATGCCATAAAACAAACCAAACCAAACCAAATGGACATCTAAAGCATTTTTAGGATAACACTTTTCAGCAACTACAAAATTGTCCTTCTCAGGACAATGCTCTTCTCACCCTTGTTATGAACATGCAGATATATTTTTTGCCAAGTCTTTGTTTTGTTTGTTGTTGTCTTCCGTCATTGAATATCTGTTTGCAGGCCAATATACCACCCCACAAATAGTATCACAAAATTAGATTGTGCCTTCAACGTCTAAACATTTTTATCTACCCAATAGACACAATAACATTGATAAAAAAAATACATGCTTTTTTGGCCATTCTTTCATGAAGTTTTTTTTGTTTTATTTTTTTAAGGTATCCTGAAGAGAGATGAAGAAAGCTAAGCTAATTGCATTTTTTTTAGTGTGTGTGTGAGGGGGTGTTATCCCTCTACTAGAGATGCAGTCATATTCTAAATCCTGCAAATGGGGGTGAGTATCATTCTGTCATTGAATGACTCTAATCAAAGTTACTGACAATACTTAAATTTGCTACAATCTTGTAAAATATTTTATATTGAATGAAATTGATTAAAACTGAATATTTCACCTTTCTTGGGGTGAATTGATGAAAAAAATGTGTTTTGGTTTTAAATAATCCACAAAGGGTTGATAAGCCTTAAAAAATCAATCAATCAATCAATATAATTATGGTACAATTTCAAACAGTACATTTTTACAACAAGTTTTTGCATGTAAAGGTGTGTACAATATGATTTTCTGTTGATGTATCTTTTGATAGTAAACTGATTTGAAATATTCATACAAATTTAACTATTATATTGAGATTTATCTATTTTGATAAATGTTCTTGCTGACAGTTTACAGTAGAAAAGGTGGTATCAGCGTATTAGAGAAGCAGGTATGTGGTTTCAGTTGTCGGTGAGTCTTTTGGTCTCTAGCTGCTTTTGCTTTGCTTATCTCGATAATGGAGTCATTTAGCATAGGTTTGTGAGCACGTTTGCTTTTAGTTAACTGACAATAATCTATTGCAAAGTTATGCATTTATCTGTTATAGAGGATACAAACTCAAAGGCTTTTGAATTTATTCAAACCATTTAGTTGAAAAATTTATGTTTTTTTTTTATCCTGTGTTTTCTACTACACCTGCAATCTCTTTTTAAATTTTATTTTAAACCGATTTTCTGGATGCCCGCTGTTTTGAAATACCTGGCTTTTGTATATGCTTTTAAAATCTTCATATGCTAGCTGTTTTAATAATTACATTTTAATTAGTGAATTCCAAACATTCTATTATATTATCCTTGTCCCACCTTTTGTTAGTTCACACGACCATTATGCCCTGCCAATATCTCATAAGTAATGAACTATTCGTCTTGATTGCATGGAAATGGGAGAAAGACACTACTTGGTTTCAATGAGAAAATGAAAGCAAGAAAGAAAGAAAGAAGGGAAGATAGTAACGTTTAATGGCTGTTTCAATGAAATGGAAAGAGCTGTCAATTTCAAATCTTTTCATTTGTACCCCCTTACTTCTTAAAATAATGACCAGCATTAATATTTATGATTTATTGTTATTGCAATATTTTGTTAAAGTTGTTAAGCTCAAAATGAATGGATAGGAGAATTTCTATGGATATTTTAATTTATTTTCTTTTATTCTTCACTTAAGAATTAAGATTCATCAGAGTATTAAAATAGGAAAAACCAAGACTTTTTCACAGGTTGAAACTAGTTACTATAAATATGCCTAGTGTATGAATGGAATGACGATTTTATGAGACAGCTCTGTAATGACATGCTGAGAAGCAAATTTCACATCAACGTTAATAAAACTTGCAGTGACATTTGCAGTGATATTTGCAAAGAAAATCAATCTTTACTGCCTGTTGTGGCCAGTGTCTTCACTGACCAGGTATTTACTGCATCTGAAGACAGCACAAAGAAAACTTAAATTGAACACTTAAAGCCAATTTTAATTTTTTTTTTTTTTTAAATTTTATATTTTATTAACTTAAATGTTAAATTCTTGATAAAACAGAGAGAAAATTCAAAATTTATTATATTGAATTTTTTGTGATTGAAAAAGAAATAATACAAAAAATTATTTTTCATAAAACATCCAGGTTGGATTTCAAAGAAAAAAAAATTAACCCCGCAAAAGGTGATACGACTTCACAATCTCTGTCAGGACTAGCTTCTCATTGGCTAAAACATATTGTCACTTGAACGAAGTGGGGACGAGTCAACCAACCATTATTTTCTTTAAATAATAAGCATGAAAGGTAAGTGTTTTTCACTTCAAAATTTTATTATTTTTACACTTAATTTTAATTTTCTTTTTTATAATCAGATAGATATTTCTATAAACAACTCGCTTGTACTCACATTTGAATCATTCTTACGCAACTCTACGGCTATATCAATTTGAAATGCTGGTTTCTTTACAATCACCAAAGTTAAGCAATGTTGAGCTGGGTCAGTGCCTAGATGAGTGATCACCTGGGAATACCAGATGCAATAAGCTTGGATGTGCAAGTTGTGTTATGAATGCATAATGGTTCAGAATTGTTCCAATTCCAGTTGGGTTCGTTATATTCACTTAAGTGCAAATACACTTGGGAAAGGTATGTATCCACCTTTTTTCCCCCAGATATGGGTTAATTAAAACATTATTATTGCCCAAAATAAAATCGTGTACAAAATATTTAGATTTCAACATTTAATAACTCATAGAGTTGTTGATAAGCTGATAAACAAAAACAAGTAACACAACTCCACAACTGAAGTCAGTGTTTCGTAAATACAGATAAAGAAAGATGAAAGGAAAAGAGTTTGTGACGGACTTCACGACATTAATTTAACTTTAGATTAGGAAACAGGGCAGACGTAGAAAAGGATAAGCAAAAGACATTGTTACACATAAAATATGTATTTAACACGATGTACAATATCAAACAACGATGTGAAGGAAAGCATGCATTTAAGTAAGAAAAGGTGAAATTAACCAAGAGTTGTCTCTCTTTATCTGTTATTTTAGTGTTCCAAAGTTCACTGGAAGAATGTTCATGAGAGTCTCTTGTAATGATTGTTCTTGAAAGATATTGCTGTGTAAGAAGAGTTTATGTGAGTGTGTACAAAGTATGTTCAGCATGTGAGTGTGTGTGTGTGAGTGAGAAAGTTAGTGCATGGTTTCAACTGTTGTGGATTCCTTTGGCAGTTGAATTTCTCACTAATTATCTTGCTTAAATAAGTGACTGTAGGCTCCAAATCACTGCACAGGATGAATTATTCTTCATGTACAAACGATCTGATTGGTTGGCATTGACCATTCAGCGAGTGAGCTTTGGGGAGATTTAAGAAAGCTTCTGTGATCTGTTTCTCCCAAAAGTGCACAAAATTGACTATTTAAAAATAGAGCAATTACAAAATTGTCGCATTGCTGCCATTTGTAAATTACCTTTAATAACGTAGTGGTTATTAATTAAGCAATGAATGCCTGGCATTGTATGTGATTTGTGTTTTTGTATGTATGTATGTTCGTGCGCAATAGATCCGCACAAGTTAACTACATTATTTTATTCTGTATTCAAGAATTCTACCAATTCTTCTAGTTTGGATCAGAATAAGAAATTGGAGGGCTGAGTTCAAATTCCAGTCAGGTTCATTAAATTCATTTTCATACAAATACCCTTCTGAAAAGTATGAATCTATTTCGTCCTCTCAACTATGGATTAAATATTAGAACTTGTATCTGGAAAAATCATTGTTATTCTCAAAAATTTTTTATACAGTTTAACCCGGATATAAGAGAATTGTCCGGACCGGAGAAGAAGTCTCTTATATCCGGTTTTCTCTTATATCCGGGTTTGTCTATTTTGTTTAGGTAAGTATGGCTCTAAATTGGGACCAGAGAAAATATATCTTATATCCGGGTTTCTCTTATATCCGGGTCTCTTATATCCGGGTTACACTGAGTAATATTCACTCACAAAAAAGAAAATGCTTACAATTTAAATTTAAATTTCTTTTCTTTTTATTAGACACACACTTTAAAAACTTAAGAAACCATTTAAACAACTTGAGTACTAATTCTTGTGTGAAAAAAATTAAGCAAACTGACTACAGGTCAAAATCCTGAGTTATATATTAAAAAAATGTCGTGTACTGAACACTGAACACACAAGATTTTCTTGTATAAATAAGGCACTACTAGTCCACTAGAAAAAAAATAGGGAATTTATTTTTGGTGTGGAGATAGGGCGATAACTTTTACAGATCAGCATTTTTTTTACCATTTTTAAGCTATGAAAATTGTCAGAATCAAAAAGCATTGATTTTATAGAATTATTGGACTTTGCTTCTTTGCATACGAAAAAAACAGATGTTTGGGGTCGTGGGGTTACAAAAACATTTCTTTTAAACAAAGAACAAGCGGATACGTACAGTGTAACCCGGATATAAAAGAAACCCGGATATAAGAGAGATTTTCTCTGGTCCCAAATTAGAGGCATACTTACCTAAACAAAATAGACCAAACCCGAATATAAGAAACTTCGTCTCCTGTCCCGACAACTCTCTTATATCCGGGTTACACTGTATATACATTTTTAAAGACTAAAAATTTACATAAGTATTTATTTAAACTGCTAATTCTTTATTTAAGATAAATAATTATTTTTTTAAATTGATACAAAATTAAAATACGAAAAGGAAAATTGTTGGAAATTTTTTAAATTCTGCATATATCAATGATTTTAACACACTTTCTGATGTAATGGAATAACCAGTCACCCCCATGAATGATTACACTATAGGTACTTGCTACAAAGTCAACCGTCTACAAGAGATTTAGAGGAGAGAGTGAGAGAGAGAAGACGCAAGCACGTCTGACCTTCTAATTAGTGGCACTCACTACTAGATTGACCTGTGTGTATAACTGTGCCATATTCATATACTTGTATAAACCTTTCTTCTAGTATCCACTTGGTGTTTTGTGTTTATTCCCTTAGCACGGAATATAAGTAACACTTTAGTTTCAAACCTGATATTTGTAAACAACAGCCAGTTCAATAACTCTGTAAAAGTCAGGAATTGATTTTTTTTTTTACATTATATCAATATTATCAACAGGAAAATATTTAAGCAACACTAGTACTGATTAAAAAAATCATAACTTGCGTTTCAAAATATTAGTGAGGTGAGCATGTTACAAAAACTTTTGACGTATATCAATATATTTTTTTTTAATTTAAAAATAATTTGGATATATTTGAAATTCTTTTTGGGAGAATACAATGCTATGTTTTTAACAGATGGCTACGAACAAACCTCTCATCTACGCATCCCCACCACACCATCAACGGACTTTGGATGCAACAGACAAAATCTGCAGGCAAAATAAATTAAGTTATGCAGGAAAAAAAACTTCCAAATCATCAGCGACGTATTTCAAAATTTGTAGGTTTAGCAGAACGAGTTGTAGTTCTCAAAGTGACCACTTGTCAGTGGTGGCAGGCCTTTCAGTTGTAAACAAAGACGGAAAATACAATACATCAGCGTGTGCACGAGAAAGCAGCTGTGAGAAATCTATTATTTTTGTTATTTTGATTAATATCTACATTAAGTATATAAATAAATTATTTATGCCATACATGCTTATAGTGTGGGCACCTCGAGGTAGTGTAATGGTTAGCAAGCTTACCTCACTATATCTATTACGACTGAGTAGTGAGTTCGATCCTCACTGGGTGCCCCCTACTTTCGGCCTTGTGCCACATCTAAGCTACGCTTGGAAAATCACTTGGGCACCTTGAGGTGGTGTAATGGTTAGCAAGCTTGTCTCGCTAGAACAATTACGACTGAGTAGTGAGTTCGATCCTCACTACTTTCGGCCTTGTGCCACATCTAAGCTATGCTTGGAAAATCACTATACAATGTTTATAATATGATCATAACTACTGATAGTTACTATAGTGGCTTTATAACTCAAAAATAATCCCTTCCCATCTGTGGACAATCGGCTTTGACAGGCTACCCCTCCCCCTATTAGTCTGTTGACGAGAGGTTTGTCTGTATACTAAAATGTGTAAATTAATTAAAATATAGTAAAAACTATTTTTCAAACTGTTAGTGTTATTCCTTTTAAATTATTTTACAACTTTAAAATCTTCATAAAATAGAAGACAAAGCAGATTATGAAACTAATTCTTCTTCTTCTTCTTCTTTTCTTGCTTCTTCCTCTTCTTCTTTGTGCCTTAAGGACGTTGGCGATCATGGCTCTCCACAATTTCCTATCTTTTGCAGCTTTTAATAAATTTGGACTTTTTGCTATCTCTCTTAATCCCTGTCCTGTCAATCATTTACACAAGCTCGTTTGGTAGGTTATTTGCTACTTTCCTCTCTCCCCCTCTTAACTTCGATATATCCTATGGATGCCCACTTTTCTCATTATGTACCCTTGACCTCTCAACTGTCGCTTTCTGATTCTAAGCATGTTGTTTTTGTTTCCATTTTCCTTAAAACTTCATTGCTCACATGTTCAGTCCATGACATTCTCAGCATCCTTCTGTAGAACCACATTTCTGTTGACTCAAGTTTCTTTATCTCTGATGAGATTGTCCAGCATTCATTGCCGAATAGGAGCACTGATATTACTTCACAGTTCAGTACTCTTTTATTTTTTTTTCTCACAAAATTTTTCTGTTTCTTAATATTTTGCTTAACTTTTGGAAAACATGTTTCGCTATCCCAATACACCTTCAGATTTTTGGTGTTGCATTTTGGTCCTCTGTTAAAACACTTCCAAGATATTTACATTTTTGTACTTGCTTGATTTTGGTAGCTCCAATTTGTAATTCATATGTTAGGCTGTTCCTTTTGCTGACAACCATACTTGCTGTCTTCTTACAGTTGTTGCTTTGTCCTTTCTTCTCGCTTTCCATAACTACCTTCTGTAGGAGTTTCTTTAATTTCCTTTATGTGTCTGCTTGCAAAACTCATCTTTATATCTTATATTGTTAAGATTGTGGCCGATAATAATGAATCCTAGTAGAACTTCTAATTCTCTCCGGATCACCTCACTGTATAAGTTGAACAAGTCCTATCTGTGGGAAATTCAGTCATCCCGGATATTTCTATATATAAAAAAATCCGAACGTCCAAATTTCAAACTATGATAAAATAAAAAGAAAACATGGTCTTATGTCAGCTAAATAAGTCGGTTGTATTTACAAACATATTTACATGAATTCAAAAGAGTTAAAAAGGAGTAAAGGAGTAGTTGAGTTAAAGTCTTTGTTTAGTTGGTCCACAGAAAAACCTGTAGTTCCGAAAAGACTTCCAGTATTTGGTCCACAGAAAAATCTGTAGACCCAAAAAGACTTTTAGTAGTTGGTCCACAGAAAAATCTATAGTTCCGAATAGATAGACTTTTAGTAGTTGGTCCACAGAAAAAATCTATGATTCAGAAAAGATTATGATCGTCCACGAAGACTCACTCACCGCCTCGGCTGTCATTGTTGGAGACAATTTGTTTAAAGTCACTGACACATGTTTCTTCCAGCACCTGCTGTTGGGGAGGGGGTTTGAAGCTATGTGTCCACATCTCTTGTATTTAAACGGTTTGGCGTCACTCACATCCATGGCCCTGAAAGTCAAAATCAGTGGGCTTTTATAAGACATTTTCCCGAAAGTATGCTCGAGAAAAATAGGGTTTTAGTTTTCACTGATTGGTCAAATATTTCACATGGTCATGTTAATTTCTAACCAATAGACACTTGGATTTAAACGGTGTGTGTTATATTGTGGAATCTTGTTGACATGTTTGTAAATATTATCTGTTATGAGACAGAAGATAAAGTTTTGACAGGATTTAATATGGTATGTATGTGGGTATGCATTCGTGTTGGAAATAAGGTTTATTTCTTATAAATTCATTTTCTATCCCTATGCAGGCTGTTTGCTGCCAGTATAAGTTCTTGTAATCGAATTGAGGAATCGGAGAGCCGAGTTCGAATTCCAATCGAATCCATAACATTCACTTTCCCTTGGGAAAGGTATGAATCCTCTTCTTCTCCCACCGCACCAGCTATGGGTAAATAGCAGGACAGACCGGGTTCTATAGCCTTGTATGGCAACTGGTCTACAGCAGAAAGAAATTGCAACGTACTACGGGAAAAAAAATCTGCCTCGTCAGTCATGTATCGAAATATACATGATCGCCTAAGTGTGTATCACGCATGGCACATAAATGACTGAATGATCCAATTACTTTTTGGGAGGATGTGTTACAATGATAAAAGGGAAAAGGCATATCGCAACTATCTTTTAGTTCAGGCAATGGCATTAAAATGCTTTAATTTGAAAAATAAATTCACTTCAAGTTCGATTTTTAACTTAATAATAATAGTGGGTAATATGTGTTCGTACAGACATCGATAATATTAGTCCGGTTTTTTATGTCTTTGATATAAAAACGGAAGAGAAAATCAAATTAGAGAAGAAATGAAATGAAAACTATTAATTGCTGTGTAAAATTATCTTACCTGTAAATTAACAATACTTTCATTTTGCAAAAAATATTACCTATTTTACATAGAAATAAAAAAAAAATGTTTACAAAAAATGAGCATATTATTATTAGGTTGGTGCAAAAATAATGTCGGTTTTTGACGTATTTTTTAACGTCAAAAACCGACGTTATTTTGCACCAACCTAATATTTCACAAGTTTTTTTATGCAAAAATTATTTAACGTTTCATTTTTTTCCCCTTTTCTTCCATCGTGAATATTTCCACATTTTTTTATAAACTGTAAGCATGTACACTGAGAAATCATTGCTGATTAGGGATATTAGAAGTACAAGTAAATCTAATTTTATACTCTAAATGTAGTTGTTATTTTTTTTTAATCAATTCACCCCAAGAAAGGCAGTCATGCCACTAAGATACAAGGGGCTACTGGGCGGGAAAGAGAATGAAAAGACTTTAGAAGGAACCGGAAACCTGGTCCTGAACAGGAAACAAAGGATGAACCTCTACACCTGTTCAAAAGAGCTGGGAGGAGTATGCATTGGACGATAGGTGAACCTATCTTAGTAATTAAAGTAATTTCTCCTGATTTATTTACCGGATTTCACAGCATAAAAGAATATTGCAATTTCTATTTCAGTCATGACAGTGTTTGCGTTCATATTCACCCTGTTAATAATGAATCAACTTATATTTTTATACTGTTTCTTATGAAATTTGAACTAGGAACGATATCGGCATTGAAAGAAATGCTTCATAAAGTTCTGTGTAAAACTTATTAATCTTTCATTTTTTTTCTCTTGTGTCATAAAGATTTCTATTTTTATTGTAATTTTTTCTCAACTGTAAGCATGTACGTTCAAAAATCATTTAACACTTGACTCCTGATGCTTAGAGATAAGTAGAAATTCAAGTAAAGCTACCTTTAAATTTTAAATACAGAGTCTGATTACAGAATAGATCCTTTTATTTATTTGTGAATAATCTATTCTACAAATGTAAAATACTATGTGATTTTATATATTTATCGGTCACGCAGCCTGATTATCTTTACTTAATAAAATATCCCGTTATTACAGTAACAGGAGGAATTACTAACGCCAGTAGGCTAAAATGCTTCGTGTTACCATAAATATGGAATATCTAATTAGAAAGTAGCCAGAACTGGTTACTCATACATGATTATGTGAACATTGTTTGAAAATAATTGTTCGAAAACAATTATTTGGATTGTAAATTCTTTGAATAAAAGTTAATCAAAAGGATAATTATACTAAATGATAATTATTTGAAATACCTATGTTTGAAATACATATGTGGTCTTGCTTTGGGAGAGTCAATGCTGATTTACCTAGAACTAATAACGCCCTTGAAGTATAGTATAGGGCTTTTTTGCAGCAAGTGTTATCCCATCATCCCGCAATATGGAAATTCTTTGACGCTCTTAAAAGAGAAGAAGACTTGCAAGAAATTCATATTTCAAAAGTAAGAGCAGATTACCGAAATATTACCAAAATATTAAGAGTACCAAGAACTACTGCAACGAAAATGGCAAACTGAAACATTCAGTGGCATCCTTTAACGAGAACTCTTCAGTAGTTAACTATTTGCATGCAGTATCATATAACTTATGGTTATAAGGATTTTTTCTTACTAAATTGTTTTATTAATGATATTTGAATTTCAAATAATTATCATTTTGTATTTCCTTTTTTAATTTTTACATTTTTATTGCAATAAAAAATTTGCATAGCCCTATGTAATCATTCAAGGACGTTATTAGTTCTAGGTAAGTCAGCATTGAATCTCTCAAAGCAAGACTACATACATATTTCAAATATAGGTATTTCAAATAATTATCATTAAGTATAATTGTCCTTTCGATTAATTTTCATTCAAACAATTTACAATTCAAATAACTGTTTTTTGAATAATGTTTTTCAAATAATTGTTTTCAAATAATTATTTTCAAACAATTCTCTCGGTACGCTCATACATTACTTGTAATATTTTACTTCTAATAGCTTTAAAATTCAGAATACTTTCTTATATGAGACAACAAAATCGATTTTAAAGAGACAACTCCTTAATTGTTCATGCAGAATTATTTAAATATTAATGTCAATTTTTAACAGCTTAGTTAAACTAGTTATAATATAAATTCTATAAAGAGGGATATAGCTAAAGATTGCTGAAGGCAGCTTTTAGCACTTATCTTTATGGTATCAGTTTAAAACTGACTTGCAGACTACACTTCCCCACAAAAGAAAGAAAACTTGCGCCCTCCTTTTTATAAATTTCAAAATCGGTTTTGAGTGAATCCCTTTCATGCGGACATTTTAGTAAACTATACCACGCGACAAAGAGGGTGAACAATAGACCAATCAGATCGCTCTTGTTGCAACACTATTTCTAGTTAGACTAAAAAAGTCTTGGCAACAACATTTTTCCCGTGTAAATGACCGGTGTATGGACATGGAAGAGAATTTCAACAAGGCAATATTTTATTTTTATTTTTATATAACTGAGTAAAAAGAGAGAAAAATACACAGTATGCATGTAAAAGAAAAATATTGAAAGTTAGAAATTGTGTGTGTCTGTGTGCGTAAAAGTTTAGTCACTAAGGGGATATCCCCATGCCCTAGAAGGTCCAGATTGGCGTTGTTACTTCTGCCGTATGCTAGAAGACAAGAGAACGAAGACAGCAGGTATTCCATTTTTATAGGTACTTAACGGTACCCTTTAACAACTTCTTGTGGAAACTATCGAAGCTATGTGGTGATAACCCACACTCTCTCTCTTTTATAGTTTTCAAGGGTCATAAGTTTGAAGCTTCTGAAAGCAAATATAAGTAAAATCAGCAACCTAAAACTACCCACGACTTCTAAGGAGCCGCTACCAATCACCTACTCATTTTTTTACTGTATAGGATACAAATCCTATATCATTCCAACAAATGACTAAAAAACACAAAGTAGATTTGCACACCCGCAAAATCGGATCAAAACGACTAAAAACAGATTTCGCAATAAGGTGTGAAATTAATTTTCTGACCAATGAAAGGAGGTGATTTGCTAAACCAAAAAAAAGATAACGAGCCTGTGTGAAAAAAACAAAGTCAACAATAAATACAGAGTTTCAAGTCAGTCGCCAGTCAGAAGGGCGCAGAGATCATAGAAGACTGACAGTAAATTCCATCACTGACTCAACTCGACGCTAAGAGCCGAAAGTAGATGAGGAAAGGAAAACAACAACAACAACAACAACAACAAATTTACAACTGACTCCAAAACAATTCATAAGTACATTTTCCTTTTATCTTTTATTCCTCATCCACACCCTCTTTTTCAACTTAAATTGTTCGCCTCTTTTTCCTTTACACCTATACAAAAACAAAAGAAAGACATTACTCTGCTACTCTGTTGAAAGACAGCGAACACAGACATTTTTTGTCAAAATCACACTTTGCTTAAACGAACTAAAGCATTAATCTTTTTTACCCTATTCACAAGATAATAAATATACAATGTTCTGTTTTCTACAAACGTTCCTTATCGTGTTGTTTCTTCTTGGAATTTGCGTTGTATTTTGTGGGCAGGGTATCCCGTATTAAATTCTCCTTTAATCCGGGTACGCTGAACCCCACAACTGGTTGAAGAGTTAACTAAATCTTTTCTTTCTATGATTGTAAAAACCCACTCTCTTATTTACAAATACTGTAGAAACTTGATACTTACCTGGCACAGGTATCCCTCCCTGTGTCGGTGGTATCACAACTATGACAAGGTTGGACCAGCTATGCCAAGCCAAGACCAGCTATGGCCAGCTAAGACCAGCGGCCCAAGTGAAAACACTCGGGTCCCCACATTAAAAACTGACCTTGTGTCACAACCTAACTCAGTGGGGGATCAAGTAAATATCTACTGTAGAAACTTTTCGCACTTATCTTAGCGAAGCTCAGTGGAAGGGGAGAAATGTGTATTCAACTGTAATCTTGTGACGAAAATATCTTAATATTTATTTGTAAAAATTACAAAATGTGCCACAAGGGCAAAGTTGGAGGTGTGGGGGGGAAGGATTGGTTATCTCTAGTCTTAACTCATAACTAGCTAGTCGCTCTCGTTGAACCATTCGTACTAACAATAAAACTTTCATCATAACACCACATTTGCACTAAACTCTCGCACCACAATCACCAAAATACCTCAATTATTCCACTAGAACCCTAGCATGAAATTTTATTTACACAAAAAGCAGGGCGGAGGATACAATGAATGAATTAAACCTGCAAAATAAATAGGTGTTAGTATCGCGTCCCGCCCAAAGGTGAAAATGTGGCAGAAATCTTGGTTAATTGGGTAGAAATATCAGATATTGGTCATATCTGATCTCGCCAAAGAACAAGAATATCTGTCACCTAAAAAGGATGGAAGGGATGGGGAATAAAATACATGTGGGACAAAAAGGGGACCTGTACACTTGCATACTCTAGCTAGTTCTGACAAAGTCGGTCAAAAGCCTATCTTACCTTAAACGGGTCTGGGGTGACTGATGTTTCGGCGCGTGGCCCAAAATCCTTTGTCCTAAGTTGCGTCTAACAACCACTCAAGGTCATCTCCTCTCACGCGCACCAATTGCGAAATTCTCACCCAACATTTGCTGAATTTCAGCGAAGAGAGACGCACCTTTTCCGTCCTGATCTTGACTTTAAGCTGATGCTTAAAGAAAGCGACCAGTGGAGAGGAGAACTTCTCACCTCCGTGAAATTCCTACTGTCGCGTCGTCCACACAACCATTCGCATTTTGCCGAACGGACACATGAGTACGTACTGCTGGTCCCTTGACATTGGCGGCACCACATTGGAACAAACGGTGCTGGCATCAAGGACCAAAAACTTTCCGCCCAAGATGCGAACCATGTAGCCTTCAGTCAGCCTACACAGCGGGTGTACGACACTACAGTGAAGAAAGGCGTGCGCAATGGATTCCTCCCAGTCACTACAGCGCACGCACATTGGCCCCGCTGCATAAAGCTTCTTGCAGAGCCAGAGAGCCCCTTCGCAACACCAGCCAGGTGAGTGATACCTCGTCGTTGTTGAGACATTTCAACCCAGGTGCCCATGGCACTACGGAGTGAAACTCCTCATTCGTAAGACCGAGCTCGTCCTGGAGTTTGTCTTTAGCTTTTACACTCACTAGAACCTGATATAATGCCTTCTGAGACAACGCCTCGGTGTCGGAGAGGCGATCCTTCACCTCTAAGAGGCGGCACGGCGCATTTCGACATTTCATATAGAAAGGGCATTCGTCTTGAGGCGTTCGGTTTGCCTCTGCTTCTCCCGTATGCACACTTCCCAGAGACGGATAAGCTCGGTGAGCGTCTTCCTTCCAGAAAACGTCCTCCTCATCCTCCTCATCCTCCCCATCTTCGGTACACATCCTTTGCAGGAAATTCAGACGCAACGTGTGTTGACGAGTCTCAACGCTGGGCATACACAGACCGCCTTCTGAAGGCAGCAGAACTCGCGACGTACCAGATGAGCCTTTTCCCTCCAAAGGAAATCCTAAAGGTCATCAACGAACTTTTGTCGTTCGATAGACGGGAGTAGAAGAACAGAGAGGCGGTAAAGGAGATCTTTCATTATAGTATTTCGTCTTCAAAAATGTATTGTAATGAGTTACAGTCTACATCATCAGATTGAAGGGGAATCAAAATTTGCATATATGTTCGAAGCCAGAGATAAAAAAAAAAAAATGTAATAGTTAGCCAAAAGCCGTGGTAGCAGTGATTTTTCTTCTATCGTTACGTCCGTGCTCCGTCTTTCGAAGCTGACTGGACGTGTTACCAAAACTGTTAATAAGAGTTTTAACTCTTCTTTTCCAACGTTACTTCTACAAGGAGAATTACTTGTAGGACACATATAACATTTTTTTTTTACTCAAATGATTGCCACCGCGAGACTCCACCAGTAACAAGTGAGAATTCCGCAATTCATTATCAATTCTTTCTTCGCTGAGTTTCGCTTCAAATGCTAATAGTTGCCATTATAGTTTTTCTATGTTCTCTTTCCCCAAATAGTCGAACTTGAAATCCCGTCCATACATATACTGATCTTTTGATTAAACGCTAACACTTCAAAAGAACATTTATCTATTAACGGTTTTTTAATCGGTATCACCCCAAGCAAGGTAGTACAGCCACTAGTACGCAAGGGGTTACAGCATGTGGAGGAATTAGTAACCAGAAACAGAAAGAGAGAAGAGCAATTAGGAGGACAGTAGATAGCGATTGACATTGCATTTAAATTTTTGCAGATTAAAGTTGGCTAGAAAGCATGGAACCGAAAGGGATTTCCACAAACGGGAAGTGCAAGAAAAGAAACTATCAGCATAGAAGTTACGGCTTCATCTACGAGCTCAATTGTAAATTGATGAGATCTGGACGCCAGTCTAGTATTGCGCTTAAATTCATGAAGTCTAGGCACCATAGCAAAGAGCTCATACAAATAATTACCATGAAAGTATTTATAAAAAAAGGCAGAGAGAGGCAACCTTATGGTGGTGAGCTGAACTGCCAGATCAGGACCAATAATATTGCTGATTCTTCTTTGGATCTTATCAAGGAGCTCCAGGTAAATAACAGGGCCACTGGACCATATATGGCAGCCATCTAGACTATCTAGATATGCAAGATAGATTCGGAAGAGAAAAATTATCTTTTCCGGCACAGTGAACCGACTTTCTTAGCAGCTAAACTAGCAATGGATTCAGTGTAGCCTTTTTGCTTCATATCAGCTGAGAACGTTAACCCAAGAAGTCTCAATGAGTCACTTTTCTGACTGATGCTATCCTCCAGAAAAGTGACTCATTGGTTTTGTAAAAAATCAGTGATTGGTCAATTTTTATCCAATCGTGTATTTTAGATTTCGTTATTTTCCCCCTTTTCTCTGGAGCCTACCCAAAAAGAATTTAAACAGTTCGTACTCCAGAAATAAGTTAGTAGAACAATAAATCAGCAGAACTCAGCAACGCATGCGTATCTACATTCTTCTACTCACGCACACACAGACACAGAACTACCATTACACTACACTGTTAACTGTCTGTCACAAGCCAAGTCACAAACCAAATTCTATTATCCTTTTTGTGCAAACTTTTCATTCTTGAATTCAAATCTTATTCACTGATCACTGAACATTTCAACAAGAAAGTTCTTAAGTACATTATTCCTATCTTGCATCAGATATCAGTACAAGTGAAGCTACTTTTCTCTCCCTAAATATTAATACATAAGCACAATTGTTGTACTCATTGATTTTCAATATATATTTTATTGTTGAATGCAATTTGATCTCTTGTTCTTCTTTCCTTGTATTCTTTGCAAATTTAAATGTATGTGCTCTCACTAAAAACGCAGCCTCACTAATAATTTTAAAACAAATCTGAGCAGCACACCACAATTACCAAACTTGATTTCAAATGAAAACATGCAAAGGTTTCAACATATTTCTTCAGTGAAATTTTCACTTTCCAGAATTATACTTTATAATTATAGTTTAGATATAAAAAAAAAAAGTGTATCGGGAAGATATGCAGTTATCTGATGTCTGCTTTTTTTTGTTCATATATTGCGACCAGTTTGCTTAAAGGAGAGTAGGTATTTTTTCCCTTTCAGATAAAAACCTGGAAATGTTCCAATATATTTCAGTAAAATTTTCAATCTCTAAAATTATTATTTATAATTATAGTTTAGATATGACAAAAAAAGAAAGAAAACTGACGCCAGGAGAATATTTCACCTCAGTGTCCTTTATTTTGGAAAAAAATAAAAGCACATCGATTGGTACATGTGACTATCTTTTTCACAAAGTATTCAAAAGATAGGCATAAAATATGTCAGCTTTCAAAATGTATGTTTATTTATTGTTCATATTTAGTAAGCTTAGCATGCAAGGCTTTATAAATGTCGGGTGACCATTAAGAGTGAAACCTAATACAGTCGTAATACTGTATGTTTGCTTAAATATTGCTATGTTGAAGCAACAAGTCATTTTTTGTTTATTTAATGTTTCCTTTGTTAAAATAAATGTCCATAGGTTATTTTTTTAAATGTAAAGCCAATATTAAAATTATTTGATATCTTATGATTTTTTTTTTTCAGAATAATTCGAGAATTTGCAACTTTTTTCTTTTTAACATACAAGAGTTGGACAAAATAATTGGAACAGTTGCAAAATCCACTCCTATATTTCAAAGACCTATTATATTAAGAACTTTAACTAAAACTTCGTAATTGCAGGTTATATCTATTGTAAATACGTTTATTTATCTAATTTACTGTCTTTGTCTTATTTATTTTTAGAATTTAGTAAAATTTAATCTAAATGCGTGACCTCTCCTAGTTCGAAAAAGAGCAAATTGTTGGAGCTCGCATGGCAGGAGTCTCGATCAATAAGGTTGCTGAACGGTTTGGTTTTTCAAGAGCTACCATATCAAGAACACTGGTGCAATTCGAGAAACAGGGCAAGACCTCTAGCAGCCGTAGCAATTCGGGCCGGACTTGAAAACTTACTGACAGGGACTGAAGTGCATTGAAACGCAATGTGGCAAAAAATCATCGGACAAATGTGGCCAAAGTGACTGCTGAGTTGAATAACCATATGAATAGTTCAGTTTCTACTAAAACTGTTCACAGTGAGCTCCATAAGGTTGCATATCATGGAAGAGCCGCTGTAAGGAAACCTCTTCTCTCCACTCGCAACATTCAAAAGAGGTTGAAGTGGTGCAGAGATCACAATGCCTGGTCTGCAGACCAATGGAAGCAAGTCATATTCTCAAACAAGTCCAGTTTTTCTCTTTTCCCAACTTCAGGGCGAGTTTATGTGTGGAGGCATCCCAAAGAAGCTTACAACCCTGACTGTCTTCCCCCAACGGTGAAGCATGGAGGTGGATCAGTGATAGTTTGGGCCGCTATATCATGGAAATGTCTCCAATAGTTGCCCTGCATGATAGAATCAACAGCAAAGATTACCTGAACATTTTAGGAGATCATGTTCATCCAATGGCCAAGACTTTATTCCCTGATGGTGAGTGCATCTTCCAAGACGATAATGCTTCAATACATACCGCTCGAGTGGTTAAGAATTGGTATGAAGAGCATGAAAGTGAGCTAGAACACATGGAGTGGCCCCCACAATCTCAAGATATCAATATTATTGAACATTTGTGATGTATTTTGGATCAACAGGTTAGGAGCTGCTATCCTCCACCGTCGTGTCGTAAAGAACTGGAGAAGGTTTTAATGGAAGAATGACTGAAAATTCCTCTAGATGAAGTCAGAAAGCTGTATGATTCCATTCCTAGACGTATTAAAGCTGTCTGTGAGGCTAAATGAGGACCAACTCCATATTAAATAATTTTTTTTTTAATTTAATAAGTGTTTAAATTATTTTGTCCAACCCATGTATAAAGCATTAATGGGCAAACTCCTGCCTGTGGGCCAAATGCAGCCCAATTGGCTATCTGAATAACACGCCTAATTTCATCAGGGAAATAACTTTTGTTAAAAATGTTGTTTCTTTCTTCTCATTCTCACTTGTTCACTCACACACTCTCTCATACGTAACTACATACATAAAAATGATTAAGTACGATTTTGAAATTTGTAACATTTTGTTGAAGGTGACTTTATCAGCATTTTAAACCATTGGAGATTTTCACTAAGGATGATCATAAGTTTAAATATTTTTTACTTCAGAAACAGAAAACGTCAATGATAATTATTCTACTTTTACAAATATTTTTGTCTAATCAAATGAATAATTTAGGAACAAATCACATGTAGCAATGTGCGTTAATCCTGCCGTCATCAGTGATAATAAAGGGTGTTTCATTAAGATGGATTAAGGGTATTTCATTAAGACGTGTCAACAGTAAATAAATCAGTGTTACTGGTGACAATTTATTTATTTCTCTATTGAATCATATTTAAGTCATGGCAATTATGCGTGAAAAATGATATCGCCCAAATGTCCACCTAGGCTTCAGCAGCACACCTCCACTCGATTGTCAAAATTTTTGATGATGTCTCTGCAGAGTTGCTTCTCGATCTCACTAATATGCCTTATTATCTCATCCTTCAGCTGTTGAATTGTTGTTGGCTTTTTGGCATAGACTACTTTTGTGATGACCTCAAACGAAGAAATCTAAAGGCGTCAAGTCGCGAAGTGTCGTCCAGCTTTTGAAAGTTGTCCTGATGTTATATGGACCGCAGATCCTTTGTATTTTCTCTGATAATCCCTTCACATAAGGCAGGCAGACTGTTTTCTGAGTGTTATTGTCCTCCTCTTGTACTCGCCTATCCCAGTTTTTTTTTTTGGCTGCTGCCATGTACCCAGGGTAGTTCTTACGTTGTAGGGTTGTTCGCAGATATATCTCCCGCGTAAGACCCCCCCATAGAGGAGAACATGACTAAAGACTGTGTGTACGCTATCCTGAGCAGCTGTGGAAAGAAATATAAAGGGGAGACAGGCCGCCCCCTTAAGGTAAGGCGTCAAGAACACCAGAAAGCTGTAACACGAGGAGAAGTGGAAAAATCAGGCATGGCTGACAACATATGGAGAGAAAAGGGAGATCACCACCCTCTGTGGGATAAGGTTGAGATCATAGACAAAGAACACCATTGGAAAATGCATAAGCTTAAGGAATCAGCACATATGCTAGGCCACAAAAATCTCCTGAGCCGGCCAAGCATAGAAATGAATACAATATGGGAACCAGTAATAAGGAGTGCCAGAGAAAAGCAGTAATAACAACAAAAACTGCAATATGAGCTCTGGTAAAAACATGTAATGATAACAGCAAAAAATTGCAATATGGGCATTGGTAAAAAATGGTTGCTGAAGACATTAGGTTTATAATACCCAGAAATTCATACACAGATGTCCTCAAAAACACATGGCACAGTGGATAAAGGTGTTGGTTAGATCCAATGACAGGAGTGTGAGTTAAGGCAGTGGAGAACTTGGAGAGGGGAATTAACAGGAGATAACTAATAACTGACATCCATTAAACATGGCACGTGGAACTAGAACAGTCTACCCCAGTGAGTGAAATAAAGGATTTAGTTCGACATTCCAATGACCTGAAATGTTGTGATAAATATGGCAACAAAGATGAGGACAATAGTCCAAATAATGTAAATAGTGTACATAATACCTCATCTCAGAAATATAGACAGATTTTCTGTTGATATGTTATTTTTATAGATATACATATTTAAGTAAATGCTCTGCTTATAATAAATAGTATTAACAACATTTACCAGCCTGAATGTCTGAGAAATTTCATAGATAATATGTGTTCTCCAACAGGAATCAAACCTGTATCCTACACAGAACTGTCATGAACCCTGATGCGCTATGACATTTAGCTACAGAGGAAGCTTCTGGTCAACAATGTCAAATGTTTAAAAATTATATGACAAGGTTATTTTTAGCATGATGTAATATCCTTATTTTTTATTATCATTGATGGCAAGTTTATTTTTAGAATGATGAAATATCATCATCATTCTGAACCATAATACTGTCCTTTTCAAGACAACACTCCTCAACAAAAACAAAACTGTCCTTTTCAGGACAACACTCTCCACCGACTACAAAACTGTCCTTTTCAGGACAACACTCTTCACTGACTACAAAACTGTTCTTTTCAGGACAACACTCTCCACCGACTACAAAACTGTTCTTTTCAGGACAACACTCTCCACCGACTACAAAACTGTTCTTTTCAGGACAACACTCTCCACTGACCACAAAACTGTTCTTTTCAGGACAACACTCTCCACTGACTACAAAACTGTCCTTTTCAGAACAGCACTTTAGTGTTAATGTTCGTTTCTTTTCTCTGTGTCATAAAGAAATTATTTTATATAAATTCGATTTGTAGGATTAAAGTTGTTGATATCAGATACTTTTAAATTAGGTCAGGTTTCAAGTAGATTTGAAAGTACTAAACGAAGTAGTGTAGTGTACATACAAATGCCCTTGAGAAAGTTATTGATCCTTGTCTTATACCCTATATATTGATTAAATAGTGATGTAATGGATATGCATGCACCTGGGTTCCCCCTCACAGTAATATGATTGGCTGGTGTCAGCCATGAATACAGACTGATGTGGAGGTACAGTGACTATGCCCATTGACGAGGCCTATAGTCTTTGCCTATTGCCTACCACTACGACGATGACCAGTCCATTACGGATACCTACTAGATTGTCCTACTTGGTTACAGTAGTCCAAAACCATTTTTCTACTTCAAACAAATATATCCCTTTCCGGGACATATCAAATAGGGTAGACTGGGCTCTAGTAGCAGTAACTACTCTAAGAGAATAACTACTCTAAATTAAAAATTGTGGAGAAAGCAATAGGAAATTACTATCTTTCCAAAGATTGATTTGATTGATTAAGTTGTTTCTTTGTTTTTTATGGCTTATTGTTGTGGACCCAGAATAGGTCCGAAAGAAAACTCAAACTCAGCAATTTGGTGAAAACATATTATTAACAAAAAGAACGAATACAAAAGTGTTGCACGTCCGACTGACGGCAAAGTACAGTAGTGAACTTGTCAACTGTAGACAGCTCTCTTGAGAGGCATAATCTCCCCGTATATATAGTAATAGGATGAGTCCATTTAGTCTATAAAGGTAGGTCCCATAACACTTATCAACCCATTGTAGGTTATGTAAAGCCAACAAATATTTTGGATTGTATGTATAATTCTCTTTTTGATAGTGAATATTTTACTTTAACAATTTTTGGGGAACAACTATGATTTTTCCAGATACAAGTTCTACTATTTAACCCACAGCTGGATGGAAGAGACTGGTGAATAACTTTCCCAAGGGTATTTGCATGTAATTGAATATAATGAATCTGATTGGAATTTGAACTTGGTTCTCCAATTTTTTATTCCAAACTGCTATTCATTACACCACCTGCACTTCAACACTTTTCCAAGATGTCATTACAGTTCAGAGTTTGTGGAGAGGCATGATCATCTATGTCATGAAAGGACATGGCATTTTAAAAAAATAATATCAAATATCACAATAAAAGAAAATATCAATAAACTTTGTCTTTTACATTGAATATTAGGGTGGTGCAAAAAATAATGACGTAATAATGTCGTTTTTTGACGTTAAAAAATACGTCAAAAAACGACATTGTGACGTCATTATTTTTTGCACCAACCTAATAAATTTTTGGTTCTTAAAAAATGGAAAATTTTTTTTATAAAACTTAAAAATCAAATGTGAATAAAACTTTCAACATTTTCCCAGTTTTCATTTTTTCTCTTCTTTTTTAAAAGAAAATTTTTTATTTAAATTCAATGGAATAGACAGAAATAATTTTCTATTTTATAGAAACAATATTTCTCTGACAGCTGCAGAAAGAAATCATCACTCACCTAGTTTTGCACACGGCTATTTTTTTAATCAACGCTTATTTTGACTATGGCTATTTTGTTTTGACCATGGCTGTTTGTTTAATCAACACTTATTTCAATTTCCCAATATAAATAATTTAGAAATAAAAAATTTTCTATATATTTTTAAAATTTCAGAGAATCTGAACAGTTTGATCAATGGCAGGAAATTTGTATAGTGGGCATTGTGTACCAGACATGGAAAGAAAAGTTATATAAATATTGGAGAAAACGCATCTTATGTCTAATTCTCCTATTTTTGTGATTAAAAAAAAAAAAAATTTCAAACAAGAGGATAAAGCCACTAAGAAACAAGAGGCTATGTATCAAGTTACCAAATTTCCTGTGTCTTGCCAGAGATGTCACACATCTATTCAAATCACTCCACCAGAAAATAAAGAATGTTATTCTCCAACATTTCTTTCTTTCTTTGAAGAAATCATTTCAAGTCTTAAATTCCCCTATTAGACAGCACTTTGTGTATGAATTGTCTGATTATCTTTGATAAGATTGTACACATACCAGTTGAATTTCTGCAGATCCAACTAATCGTTTTCAGATAATCATTTCTTATGTGCAAAGTGTACAAGTCATTCACAATATAGAGGTTGCATCTCATTTAAAGGGCCAGGTGAGGTGGCAACGGTTACCTCAACAATCAATGCACATGTGTATATTGAAATCCTGGAGAATTTTCTCATCCTATTGATAGAAAATTGGTTTGGTGATGATGAAGTCATTTTTCAGGAAAATTAGGCATCTTGTCATAGAGCAAAGGAGTAAAGATTTTATTCAGGAAAGGTATACAAAAATCAATGACATGGCCAGTCAGGGCAGCACTTCTTACCCCCAAAACAGTGGGGGGCATCTTTTTGGACCCCATAGTGGCCTCTGTCATTTTTTTCAGCACTGTTTTATGGCCATCCACCATTTTTGATTATTTTTAAACTGACGTTACATTATCAGTCATCAACTAATAATATACATCATGTTATTTGCATGGCTGGTGCGGTTCATACTATGCAGGAACCCCTGACAAGGTTGCAGCCCCAAAATGGCTAGTTTCAGCAGCGTTTAATTTTGCTTTTTTACTTTTTAATTTTTCTACCTAAGTTAAATTGTCAATCATCAACTATAATAATCAACAAGGCTAGTGCTTACTACCCTGATCCTCTCAACCATGTGTGAGCCACATGCCTACTGGGAAGGAAGAGGTGTGGGGTTAGAAGTGCTAATTCCAGTCACACTTATTTTTTTAAATTGTAATTTTCTTTCTGAACAATTCTTTTAAAACAATTAAGAGGGTAATATAGTTTTGTAAAATTATATTTTATTCTGAGATCATCAACTAAGCAGGATCTCTGATTTTTTTTTAACTAATAGTAATACTAACCAGAAGTCCAAAGCTAGTAATTAAAATAAAATTTCTACTCCCTATTTTTTATATTTCTAGAAAGATAAAACTGAAAAAAATGATTGCTTGAAAAATAAAAATGTTTAATGATTTCAACACATGAAAATTTTCAGAAAAACTGAAATATTGTTTTTAAAACAAATTTTTAAGACAATTCTGTTTGCACTGTGTTGGAATCTTTGTAAAACTTTTTTTCAGTCGAGAGGTATTGACAATAATTCTTTATGGAAAGGTAAAAATTTGCAACTTAAACATTTTTTTTGAGTAAAATTTAGTCATGAAAATATTGGTGGTTATTACAAAAAGAATAACATTTTCTCAGATTTTTTTAAAAATAATAAAAACCTATTCATTATAAAAGTAAATAATTAATGACATGTACTGAACTTTTCATTTAAATTGGATAATTCCATGATTTTTGGTAATTTATAAAAGGTGCTGCCCTTCTCCACCAATTTTCCTTCAAGAGTCTGTGGCTCCAGATTGGGAAACTTTGAAATCGCCATATAGTAGAGAGGGAGACCCATATAAAAGTTGAGGGTGTGGTGGGGGCAAGAGCCTAGCGGCAGCCCCCTATAACCAGTGAATAGCCCAAATCTAAATCCAAATGAAAATTTATGGTGAAAATTTTTAAAAATGGTCCATGAGAAGGTTTTGTCTACCAAAGCTCTATTAACTACCATTCTGAAAAGTTGGAATGACTTTGATAATCTATTGCTTTAAATTTGGGAAGTTCATATTGAGGAATTTTTTAAACTGTAACCCTCTAAGGTTGTAGAGGCATCAAATGTACTGCATCTGCAGTAGCAGTGGTGTTTCTGGAGCAATCCTCTCCAGGCTGGTTTTGAATTTAGAGTTTTTCCTTCTCCTAGACCAGTTGCCACCCAAGTCTATAGGAGCTAGTCTGCCCTGACATTTACCCAAAGTTGGGTGGGGAGAGGAGATAGATTCATGCCTTTCCCAAGCATATTAACACATAACTGAATGCAATGAATTTGACTGAAATTCAAACTTGGCTCTCCGATTTCTCAAATTGAGCCACTATCCATAACTCTACCACGCCTTCAAAGAAAGAATTAAGGCTGTTATAAAAGTTTAAGAAAGGGGCAACTGAGTATTAATTCTAATTTTTCCCACAATATTGCGTTATTCCATAATATTTTCCTCTACATCACTTGGGAAAAAATTATTCTTATGGTAATTTGCCCGCATACACATAGATTCTACCAGCTATAAATAGGAGCAGGTACTGCCTTTTTGGACAGTCAGACTGAACATTCTTGCTGTAACACTCTTGTTTGTATATGTTTGTATTACTGTTCCTGTTAATATATTTGTTTAACTCAATTCCTTTGTGTCTTTATTTCTGGCCCTAACAAGGCCACAACAATTATACCATTAATTGAAATAATTTAGTCTAGTTTCTTTTGAGGTATATTTAATGAAACCAGAAAGTTTAGCTATTAAATAAAAATGTTTTCTGTCTTATTTGTTTATTTACTGTTAAAAAAAATCATATAAATAAACATCCTCTAATTATGATGATTCCATAATTTTCGCCAGAAGTTTGCATATCTCTCTTATATGAATGTCTCTATTCCACAATTTTTGAAAGGCCTTTCAATTCCAGTTTTGTTATCTCCTCACCCTGGAGAAGACATTCCATCAGCACCTGACTTCAATGGCAATACACAGGAAGCAACACTCTACTGATGGGAGGATTCCAAAGTCCTTCTGTATGGGGAACTGGCCACCGGCAAGAGGGCACAAGGGTGACTTCATCTTTGCTTCAAGTATGTCTACAAAAGATCACAATATGACCGACAGATGCCACATATCTAAGCTTGTAGCTTTGGTTAATAATACTCCAAAGAAAACACTGAAACAAAAGATTAGTGAAGAAACTGTTTAATGACATGGATACGAGGGGATATTGTAGTTAGTGTGGCAATGTGTATGACCCACTTTGCAACCACTTTGCCTATGAGCAGACATTCTACTCATAGTGAATGGCAGAATCTATTTTCAAAAATTTAGTGTAGCGAAGGTCGGTTGTTTTTCTACACAAGTTTGCTTTTAAATAGTCATCTATTTCTGATGCATCATAAAAATCATCAGTTCAAAAATCAAGCAAAACATAAATTTTAAATTTTTGGTAAAATTGATCAAAATGAATTAAGGTGACAGTTATAGGTGCAGAAAGTATAACTGGTGATCCAAGTTCAAATTCTGATCAAGTTTGTTTCATTCACTTTGCCCTAACACCCTTGAAAAAGGCATGAATCTATCTTCTCCCAACTATGGGTTAAATAGCAAAACAAACTGGACTCTCTTGCCTTGAGTGGCAGCCAGTCTAGGAGAAGGAAAACTTTGAAGTGAAAACCTTTTAAACAATAAGGAAAACTGAGCTCATTAGTTTTAGCAGAGCAACCAGTCTAGAAGAAGGAAAACTCTAAATTCAAAACCAGCCCTGACTGGGGGTGCCCAAGCCTAATTAAGGGCCCAGGGAGTACCTTCTGACACTCCCTATCTTGTCAACATTTGCTTTTTTTTACCTACATTTATATACATTACAAATTAAACTAAGCACATGTTGTAACCTAGGGAAGGTTACTGAATAGAATAATCACACAAAGGTTAGTAATGAATGATAATACTTAGGACAAGAACAATACATATAAGATTCACCAGCGGCACATAGAAGTAGTCAACTGCTAGAAGTGAGTCAAGTGATTCCACAGTGAATCTCCAACTGCAGGATATCTAACAACTGCCCCATGCAGTCAGATGAGGCACAAGGCCAAATTTAATGTGGGGTATCTGAACCTGTAGGCTTTCCAAAAATTCCCCATAAATACCATATAAAATGGGCTTGGGTAGCTGTTTCCTGAGATGAGACTCCACCCTTCAACATAGCCTTGTCTGGGGATCCTCTCCGCCTCTGGGCAGAGAGTTGGACCAGCACAGCTGGAAACGAATCTCCAACTTCAGGCCAACATACAGTATTTTCTACTGTATTTATGTGAATGGTAACATACCCACTATCATCCGTAGGTATGTTACAACAGTACAACTGACTATTAATGGGTGAAAAATTTTTGCAGATATTTTGATGTAATTCTGGGGTCTCTTTTTTGTTCAAATCCATGAATATGTTTTGCTCATACTAATCTTGAAGAAACATTATATAAAATTCACTATTTTTTATGCATAATGTTGAATGTTTTAAAATGTTACAAATTAAACTAAGCACAACTGACTTTTGAAGGATGAAAATTTTTTGTGGATTTTGACATAAGTCTGAGTTCTTTTTTGACCTCCAAATATGTGAATTTCTTTGGCGATGCTAAGCCTCACAAAAGCACTTTATAAAATTCAATAATTTTTATCCAAAATTGTTGAATGTGCTAAAATTATTCAACTTTTTAACAAGAAAAATCTCAAGTTGATGTTAAAAAATTACCACAAAATATTGTTAATTTATTTAAGATCGAATGATCTATTATGACATGTCTCTAATTTGTATTTAGATACATTGGATTTATTTTCAATTTTTCTATTTGAATTGTTCGCCTAGATTGCATATGATCCATTATTGTACATAATCAGATTACAATAAAATTTGTATTTTATATGAATACTACCTTATGAAAATTGAGATTAAGTAGAGTGGGGGTCCTGTATCATAGATTTAAGAGGGCATGAGACCCTTGCAGTGTCTCTGACTAAATATTGTCAATATATCTAAGATGGAATGATCTATTATGACATGTCTCTAATTTGTATTTAGATATATTGCATTTAGTTTCAATTCTTATAGTTGAATTGTTCACCTCTATGATCCATTATTGTAGATAATTAGATTATAATAAAATTTGTATTTCATATAAATATTACCCTATGAAAATTGAGATGTAGTAGAGTGTGGAGATTTAGTAGAGTGAGCCTTGTATCATAAATTGGGGAGTGGGACATGGGACCCTTGCACTGACCCTGGCTGCAGTATGTGTGGTGACCCCATTCCTCTGATGGTACTCATGATTATAATTGACACGTCTACTGTATCTTTTCATATGCTAATTGAAATAACTCAAAAGTTCGAACAAATCAATTATTTGGTTGGTGCAAAAATAATGACGTAATAATGTAGTTTTTTGACGTAACGTCAAAAAACGATATTATTACGTCATTATTTTTGCACCAACCTAATATTTCAAAAATTGAAAACATTTTATACTAGTGACTCATTTTGTCCATTCTTTTCATTTTCTTCTATTTTTTATTTTTTTTTTTACAGCCATCACACTTCAATGGAACCTCATCTCACATGTGAAATTTATGTGGCTCTTCATCTTGTCTTTCACCATCTTCATCATCTTTCTACTTCAGACTCAGGAATATGAATTAATGACATGGGCAAGAAATTCCGATTTGGACCAGATCCAACAAAGAACAGATTTGACATATTGGCGTTTCAACTACACAGACCCAGATGACCTGGATGATATTCTTTCTCTGGTAATTCAACTTAAAATAAAAAAGAGCTAGGTTTTTTTTATTAATGCTCAAGAGCCACTCAAAATAGAGGGTTGTTGAATGAGGCATGTTATGAATATAAGAGTAGGAAGCCAGGATTATATGAATATGGAGGATAGGTTGATGCTTGATCTGAAAAGGTTAAGATTGTAGTGTTCAGAGAAGCATCATGTTGTACCAAGCAAGGCAACAAAGCCACTAAGATGTAAGAGTTTACTGACTGTGAAAGAATATAAGAAAAAGAAAAGAGAAAAATAAATGAATAGGAATTAAGAAGATAAAGATTGACATTGTATTTAAATTTTTGAAGATCAAAGTTGACTGGAAAGCAAGAGGCAGGAAGAGAGTTCCACAAGCAAAAAGTACAAGAGAAGGAACTGTTAGCATAGAACTTACAGTTACATCTCGCCACTTCAACTGTAAAATGATGAGACCTAGCTGCCAATCTAGTACAGTGCTTAACTTCATAAAGTTTACGTACTATAGAGGAAAACTCATCAGAACAATTACCATTTATAGAAAAGGCAATTAATTTTATACTGCGGAGAATGACTCAGAATAATTAGAGCAAAATACTCATAAAAAATCACAGGGGAAGCAATAACAGGGAGTAAAACCTTGCCTTTATATATATATATATATATATATATATATGATATTACATAACAAAATTTATATGATCTGTTATAATAAATACATTCAGCTTGATTTGTGGATCAGTTTTAATATTTTATATTACTAGGATTCACTTGGGTTATATACCAATGGATTTATTACCTGTAATATATATATATATATATATATATATATATATATATATATATACATGTTCTGTTTATACGTTATTTTTATAGATACAAATATTTAAGTAAATGCTCTGTTTATAATAAACAATATTAACAACATTAATATAACATCAAACAACTGACAAAATTCATATTTGTATTAATCCTATTTAGTTAAAATTTCTCAGAATAATTTTGAAAATAAGAAAAATTGGTTTGAAAATGACAATTGGAAAAAATTCTTAGTTCTTGCCAACGCGTTTCATCTTGCCAACGCATTTCGTCTTGCCAACGCGTTTCGTCTTGCCAATGCGTTTTGTATTTATTGCTTGATGTGATAAAGTTGGAAGACAAAATGCATCAGC
The DNA here is from genome assembly GCA_963932145.1 of Acanthosepion lycidas. NCBI lineage: Eukaryota > Metazoa > Mollusca > Cephalopoda > Sepiida > Sepiidae > Acanthosepion > Acanthosepion lycidas. Next base: position 27,250,336 of record OZ010596.1, read on the forward strand.
AAGAACTAAGAATTTTTTACAATTGTCATTAATCCTATATATATATATATATATATATATATATATATATATATATATATATATAAAGGATTTGGCAACAAAAACTTCAGTAGACAGACTCGCTTTCAGAATGATTTCACTTCAGCTACCGGCAACTTCAAAGAAACTGTCTCCCATTGTCTACATATTTCACTTATGGCTAAGGACATGACTGAAAGTTCAACAGAGTCATCTCTCTATGTATATGTAAATCTCCTCTCTATTTCATGCATATACGCACAGACATTTTATTTTGTTTGAATTATATATATATATATATATATATATATATATATATAAATAAAGAAATGGACTAAGTCTTCTAATAATTTAATATATATTTTCTGTTCATATGTTATTTTTATAGATACAAATATTTAAGTAAATTCTCTGTTTATAATAAACAGTATTAATGTTTACCATCTTGAATGTCTGAGAAATTTCATAGAAAATATGTCCTCTGACAGGAATTGAACTTGTATCCTACACACAACTATCATATAGCCTGGTGTGCTATACTATTTAGCTTAACTGTTTATTACATTAGTCTGTGTTCTCAAACATGTACCATAGTATTCTCCAGAATAAACTACTTCTTATTTTCTATATATGTGTGCCAATTTTTCCTATTTATTTACGACATGACAGACTTCTATGCTAACAGTTTCTTCTCTCACACTTCTCACTTGTGGGATAATGGCTTCTTGCTTTTCAGTCAATATTGAATTTCAAAAATTTAAGTGCAATGTCGGTCATTATCGTTTGTCTTCTTAATTCCTAATGTTTTCTTTTTCTTGTATTATTCTATTACACTCCGTACTTTTTCCTTTGGTGCACATGATAACAGTGACAATGAGGAATTATTAGGTTGGTGCAAAAATAATGACGTAATAATGTCGTTTTTTGACTTATTTTTTAACATCAAAATACAACATTATTACGTCATTATTTTTGCACCAACCTAATAGAACCACATTGGTTTAATTTTTGTCTTTGGTGTGTTGGAAAAAAGAGAAAGAAAGGTAAAAAAAACAGATATTCTTTAACTATCAAGAATTATTAGCCCAAGTGATAAAAATACAAAAAACAGCAAAAACAGCATTCAGAAACAAGAACAAAATTTAATTAAAATAATATGGAAGAAAATGGAAAATTCGCCAAGTTCTTTCACTCCCAGAGTGGTGGCAAATGCCATAGCTGAATTAACATATAATTCAGATGATGGAATTGCCTTTTCTGCTTATTTTAGAAGATATGAGCAAATTTTCAGTGAAGAATGCAGTGACTGAGAAGACTTTTGTAGAGAAAGTTAGCACTGGTAGAACATAAAAAATACTGTAATTTTGTACTACCAAAAAGCCCGGAGAAATTTGCTTTGAAGAAACAGTAAATATTCAGATTTGGAGCGAGAGCAGATAGGAGTGATAGAAAAAAGGATGAGGAAAAGGATAGTGGGTAGATCAAGGTAACTGGAGGTGTTGATTGACATTACATTTGAATATTTGGAGATTATAGCTTTCAGGGAAACAGTAATTGGGAAGGGTGTTCCACAGGCGAGAGGTGCAAGGTATGAAGCTATTGGAGTAGAAGAGACAGCTACATTTTAAAGTTTCTACAGTGTAAGGGTGGGAGCAGGATGCCAGCCTCGTAGGACGTTTGAATTCATGGAGTCTGGGAATCAGTGAAAGCAGCTCATCGGAGCAATTACCATGAAAGTATTTGTAGAAAAGACAGAGAGAGGCGACTGCGCATCTGTGAGATAGTGACTGCAGACGAGACGCCAGATCAGGGCCATTTACATTACATATCCGTCTCTGGATCTTGTCAAGAACTCCGAGGTAAACAGAAGGTGCCCCAGACCATATATGGCAGCAATACTCCATGCAAGGGCGAATGGTTGTTTTGTATATTTGAAGTATCGATTCTAGGGAGAAAAATTTCCTGGCATGGCACAGAGAGCCAACTTTTCTCACGGTGGAAGAAGCAATTGGCTCAATGTATTTGTTCCATCTCAGGTCAGCAGTCAACGTGAGACCGAGCAGACGCAGGGAGTTGCTCTCAAGAAGTTGACTATCAGACATTCTAATGAGGGTCAGGGAAGGATCTCTATGGTGGTTAATGGAGAGTAGTTTAGTTTTTGAGGTGTTAAAGAGTTAATTTTTGTTCAAGGGTTGATGGTGGAAAAAGACCCAGAAATACGTGCTAGAACTGTAATGAAACTTGAACAGAATAAAAAACTAACACTACCAGAAATATCAGACAATTGTCAGCGAATCCTAATTTTGAGATGCAATATGGAAGAAATTAAAGAAAAAAAATGTGCATACATACAAGCTAAAGAAAATTATGGAAAAAAAAAAGAAAAATTAATCCATGTTTCAGATGTGGAAGGTTAAAACTCGGAATCAACTGTCCCTTTAATAATTCAAAGTGCTACAAGTGTGGCAGAATAGGACATAAAAAGTTAAACTGTAAAACTAAATCAAAGAAAAGTTCTGACAGAAAAATTTCATACACAGCATTGTGATGGAAAAAATAATTACAGAATACCAAAGAAATTCTGTGTATGTGAAAATTAATAATGTGGATATAAAAATGCAACTAGAAACTGCTAGTGATATCACAATAATTAACAAAGACACATGGAAAGCAAACAGAAAACCTACATTAAAAATAACTTCAAAAAGCATACATCACATGTTGGGTAAGAAATTATTTTTTATTGATCAAATGTTTTGTAATGTTTCATTTTATAACATGGGTGTAAAAGCTAAGGCTTACGTGTTAAAAAATACCACAAACTTCGGTACTGAGTGGATGGAATTATTTGAGCTGTAGGATCTATAAATATTTATTGCGAAAATGCAAGTAGGCAAACTACTAGTTTAAAAAAAACACTATGAAAATTTAATGGAAGAATTAAAAAAATGTTTTCTGGATGTTCTGTCATATGAATTGGTTCAGTGTTCCAAAATCAAAGCAAAATTTCAAGTGAAAAAAATTGTTAATGCCAGTGTTTAAACCAAAACAGAGTGTACCATTTGCAGCATTGGATCAAGTTAATGAAAAATTAGGCAGACTTGAAAAAATAGATGTAATTGAAAAGATTGACCATTAAAATGGGCAACACCAGCTGTGTAAGTAAAGAAAACAAATAATAAAATTGTGCTTGAGTTGATTTTTGGACAGGGTTAAACAAATGTTTAGGATCCCATTACCAAGTCCAGAAGAAATTTTTGCAAATATAAAAAGTAGAAAAATCTTTCTGAAGTGGATTTGTAAATACAGGTTGAATAAGAATGTTCAGAGTTAATATAAATATACACAAGGGATTGTACAAGTTCAACCGACTTCCTTTTTGGATAAAAGTGGCTCCAACTATATTTCAACAAGCTATGGATACTATACTTGCAGATTGTGATTTTGCAGTTGTGTATCTGGATGATATAATAATTAAAAGTGCATCTAAGGATACATATTGGGCATGTGAAAAGAAGTTCAAACTCAGTGAAGAAAAGTGAGAATTGTTTTTGCCTAAAATCAAGTATCTCAGAGGCAAATCATTGACAAAAATGGTCGTCAACCAGATCTATCGAGGGCAAGTGCAATTAATAATATGCCTCCCCCAACAAACTACTAGGTTACAAGCATTTCTAGGACTAGCAAACTATTATCAAGTTTATGTACCTAGTATGCAGAATTTGAATAATTTGCTTAAAAAAGGAGTAAAGTGTAACTGGATAAGTGTCAGAATACTTACCTCAGACTTATCATTAGTGCACTACAATCCAAAAGCAGAAATTGTATTGGCTTCAGATTCTGGTGACTATGGTATAAGAGCAGTAATTCTACATAAATAATAACATGAAAGCCATCACACATGCATCATGTTGGTTACTACTGACAGAAAAAAAAACTACATCCAGATAGAAAAAAGTTATTAGCAATAATATTTGCAGTGAAAAAATTTCATAAATTTATCCACTTAAGGTGTTTTGTTTACAGTGTCCTCTATTATCAATTTATGATTTCAAAAAAGGAATTCCTGCATATACAACGAAGAGATTACAACACTGGGGTACCATCTCATTAAATTACATATACAAGATGGAATACCATTCATTGAATATATTAGGACATGCTGATGGTTTATCAAGATTGATACCAAAAAATACTGAACCATTTGAGGACACTGTTATTGCAGCATTAAAAAGTGAAATAGAATTTAAAAATATATTATAGAATGTAATATGTGAACTACCAGTTACACTAAAAGAAATAAAAATAAAAGCAGAACAAGACATGTTTATTTTGAAAATTAAAAAAACTGACCAAAAGAAAGATAGACAATTTTTAGAACACAATCCAGACATCCAGACTTGAACACTTAATTGTTATGTGATGGAGTACTGATGTTTGCACAAAGTGTAGTAATACCTAGCATATTACAAAAGCGGATATTAAATGAATTTCATAGTGGACATTTGGGAATTTCAAGGATGAAATCTCTTATGAAAAGCTATGTATACTGGGCCAAAATGGATCAAGACATTGAAAAATTAGTAAAAGCCTGCAAAGGTTGTGCACTGGCAGCAAAATCCCCTACCACAAAATTACAACCTTGGCTAAAGACAGATACTCCATGATCAAGACTGCACTTAGATTTCACAGATCAAATAAACAGATCACATTATCTTGTGGTAGTGGATAGCTTTACTAAGCGGTTTGAAATTTGTAATTGCACAAATAACAACTTCCACGGTTACAGTGAATTTTTTACGCAAACTGTTTGCAAGATATGGCATTCCAGATGCCATAGTTTCAGATAATGGTACACAATTCACTGCTTACAAATTGAAAGAATTTTGTAAAATATTCTCATTGGTACATATTAATACTCTGCTGTATCATCCAAGGTCAAACAGACAAGCTGAATGGTTTGTGTGTAATTTTAAGAGAGCTTTTAAAAAAGCAAGTAATGAAAAAGTGAGTGAAGAAACACTACATAAAAATTCTTGAGAGGATATTGGATAACTCTGAATCACAATACTTTGGTAGGTATGTCACCGGCAGAATTGATGTTCACAAGAAAAATTAAATTGGTGATTGATAAGTTATTACCAGGTCGAAAAAGAATAAGAATGGATAACAAAAAAGACACAAAATTTTTCAAAATTGGCAAAAATATGTTTTAGAGAGTATATAAAAATGGAAAAGAAATGTGGGAAGATGGTGTAATATGGTCACAAGTTGGCAAAAATGATATTTATGGTGTAAGGAAAAAAATGGGAACACAAAAAGCGTTGGAATCAGTTAAAAAAAAGGTTTACTGAAAAAAGACCTGCAAGAAAGGAAGAACCTATACAAGTAGTATATGATATTTTTGACATACCAACACCTCATTCATCGAACATACAAATATTCTTACCAGAAAAAGGAAATGTATGGAAAAACTAAATTGACCCAAAACAAAAGAAACACAAAGTTCAGTATGTTGGCAAACTCTTCAGAAAGAGGAGGGAGGTGAATACTGAGAAATAAAATAAAATATCTACTAGCGAAAAAAAATCTCAAAAGTGAGGGATGTTGTGGAATAAATAAGACACACACAGTAACACAAATGAACTAGGCAAGACACCTTAAATAAAGAACTCAAAATGACTCAAGGGAAGTCTGTTGGAGTCAGTCGAGGAGAATTTCTAGTGACAACACAGCGAGTAGTTTAAGCAAGACATAATAATAATGGCTATGAGTGAGTTATAACAGTTTCCTTATAAGGAAATAGCTAATATTACCATTACCATTACAATCATCCAGACAATTGATTCTATACTTGACTACATTGAGCACATTGTATCTAAATCTGTACTCAGAATTGAGTAAGGAGGTTGAATTTTTTTGATAGCTGGATTACTTTTCATTAAGGATTCCAGGCAAATATCTGTATGCATTTGGATGTGTATATGCACATATGTGCATGTATGTGAATGTATATGCATGTGTAATGCTATCATTGTAAAACTAATCATAACACAAGATTAAATCTCTCATTCACAAAATTATATTCACCGCTGAACTTTATCACTTATTAATTGGATTGTTATGTGTTATCCATCCTCTTATATGGCAGTGAATGATGGACAATTTCTCCACGGAAAAACCTAGAAACAGCAGATACGTGGTTCTGCAAAAGGATGCTGAGAATTCTATGGAGGGTGTGAGTAAGCAAACAAGGAAGTTAAAGCAAATGGCAACAAAGAAAGAACATTTCTACTCAAAATCAGGAAAAGACAGTTGAAATTCCTTGGGCACATAAGGAAAGATGGCTTGGAAAACTTAACCCTCACAGAGCATATTGAGAGCAAGAGAGACAAGGGAAAGCAACAGGCCACCTACCTGATGAGCTTGTGTGAATAGATGGTGGAACAGGAGATGGGAGCATTATCAAAGGGTGAAAAACTACTAAGAGTTGCAACAGATAGGAAATTGTGGAGAGTCACGATCGCCTATGCCTTAAAGAGACACGACACAAAGAAGAAGATACATTTTTAAAGGTTTTAGAAGGTGCTCTTTCCAATGTTGTGACCTTTGATCTGTCTATTTCAGAATAAATATCCCAAGAAATCAAATGATTATTTTGAAAATCTTTTATTTCTGTTTTATTCAGAAGTCGCCAAATTTTCTTGAAGACTATAAGAACCCTTGCTGGCAGGAAGCAGTGGAAGATTCAGACAGTATCAAATATGAGATGCGATGTCTTCCATATTTTTATCTGATAGGAGCTGACAAATGTGGTACAACAGATTTGTTTCTACGACTTCTTAAACATCCTGAAATTCTCAAGATAAATGCTTATTTTCACAAGGAGACAATGTGGTGGGCCTGGACACGTTTCGGTAAGTTTTCTAAATAGATACTTATTCTAAATAGATACTTATTTTGATGAGAAAATGTGGTGGGTCTGGACATGTTTTAGTCTATTTTTTAAATAGATATTTATTTTTACAAAGTGATAATATTTATTGGCTTGGAGTGAAATTCATAAGTTTTTAAAAATAGATGCTTATTTTCACAAGGTGACAATGTAGATGGCTTTATAATAATTTATGTTAGTGGATATTACAAATATGTCTGAGAAAAGAATAAGAATTGTCCAAATATATACCAAACATGACATTTATTCTCTTGAGATATAGCATACAAATATTTAACATGTTTTCTGCACTAGAACAATAAAAGGGCTTCTTTTGTAAAGCTTCAGCTTGAGTTGCTAGAAGAGGATCAGATGAGTTCTTGCTGTCTGTCCACATCCTGGGGGCAGAAAGAGACAAAGAGCTTCATATCTCCTGTTCATGTAGCAGGAAGATGGGCCACAATTGGACAGTTTTGTAACCAAAATGCGGAACTCCCATGCATGAAGGTTTCATCAGAGCCTTAAACCTTATTGCCGCTATGTGTATATTTTGACCAGCATGGGAATGTGTGTTAAAGTATATATATATATATATATATATATATATATATATATATATATGTACAAGTAAAATGAGAACAAATGGAATATAATTCCACTGTATGTAACCTTTAATTTAAAAGAGGGCTCAGTACAGAGTAGAGCTAAATGTTATTTATTTTAAGATATTAAAACATGCTAAAAATTGCTGCATAATGGCAATTATATTTCAACACCATAAATATCACCTGAGGAGACACATTTATGGTGTCAAAACATAATTGCCCTTATGTAGTGATTTTTAACATGTTTTAGTATCCTAAAATAAATAATTATACATATATCTTCCTTATTATAAAACGCAGATTGTGTGTGTGTGTGTCTGTACGTTTATATATTGGATCGGATTTCCTACATTTTTCAACCGATTTTCAGCAAAACTTCACTTTTTTTTGGCAGGTAGTGTTTCTTATTGTCTTGCACACTTTTTTCTTTATTTTTACATTCAGAATGCTTTAAAAATTCCATTTACAAGACAATTGTTTATAATAAAATTCTATTCAATCGGTAGACTCATAACGATTGAAAACAATGTTTTTGTTTGAGTTCGGGTTTGACCAATTCGTAAAAAAAAAAAAAGCACTAATTAAGACATGCGTGTCTGTCAACCTTAAACAATAATCTTTGTCAATTTTATTTTTCAGTCTTTATGATGGTCAATACTTGATCTATCTCTTACTGTTACATCCCCGGGCAACGCCGGGCTCTACTGCTAGTATATATATATATATGTATATGTGTGTGTGTGTGTGTTAAAGTATATATGTGTTATGGGAACTTACCTATAATGATAATGGACTCTTCCTGACACTATAAATACTGCGCCTCTCAAGAGGTATAATGAATGAATGGTGTAACAAGTCGAGACAATACTAGTTCACTCTAAACCAGACAGACAGTCATTACTAACACCTTCGACTTCTTGTACTATATTTCTGTAGTAATATATCTTTGTTATTCTACTCTTGTGTTCATGTTGTTCTTCCTTGGTTCTAACCTTGGACCATAACCGTGGTGCGAGGATATTGGACCATAACAATATGTATGTGGGTTTTAGCACAATACAACTTGGAGACCGCTAAGTTTTCTAAACAGATGATTTTATTCCCAAGGAGAAAATGTGTTGGGCATCAGCATGTTTTGGTAAGGTTTCCAAGCAAATGCTTATTATTTTACAAGGAGATGTGGTGGGCCTGATGAAGTCCTAAAGGATGAAACGTGTCACACAAAAAAGATTGTCATTAATTTTCTTAATATTCTATTCAGATATAAAGATTTATATATCATTTTCTTCTATATATGGATTAGCTAATTTCAAATAAATATGGAGCCATTTATAAATAAAGAGAGTAATGTGACAGCAAGACATCAATAGTGACAACAAGAGTAAGGAAAAAGAGAAGCCATAATAAATGCAGTCAAGCATGACAACAGTGGTAGTTGCAGGTTGCATTTGGTTTAAAGCTGCAAGTTCTAGATTGAGGATTGTCACACAGGACAACAGCCGCTCATGTGGGACAATCTCTAATCTTGAAGCAGTGGTTCAAGAATTTGGTGATATAGTAATTGTGTCTCGAAGCCCTGGGGTCAGGTAGTGCAGATATTAACTCAATGTAAAAAATACAAGCAAAAACTGAGCAGTACTAAAGAACAATACAAGATATTCCTAGACATAGACAACAGCATGAAAACAATCTAAATTTGTAGATTAAATTGAGCACCTAGTTTGCAATTTCCCGAAGCTTACCCGGTGCAGAAAATATTTGAATATAGTCGGTATTATAATGGCCGAATGTGTGATTATAATAACAAGGATCTGGAATTCTCACTACTGCATGGACACCACATTGGTTCTTGATAATGACTGGTGTTTTCAAAAGTACTTGAACAAAAATAATGAAATATGAACTTTGGACAGTTTATCCACAGTTTCAAGCACAGTACTCAACACATCCAAAAATTGTAAAAACATAAAATATTAAATCTTGTTTTAATCAAACATGTATATATATATATATATATATATATATATATATACACATATGTGTTTATATTTGTTTTACATATATATATATATATATATATATATAAAACAAATACACACACACACATATATATATATATATTTATATGTGTGTGTGTGTATTTGTTTTATATATATATATAAATATATATATATACATATATATATATATATATATATATATATATATATATATATATATAGATAAACACACACATATGTGTTTATATTTGTTTTACATATATATATATATATATATATATATATATATATATTGATTGATGAGGATCAGCATTAAGTTGTGCCGATCTGAAATAGACTATGTCCACATGAGGTAATTTTGGATTTTTCCTGTAAAAAATATATATGCTCTGTTATAATAAATACATTGAGCTCTCTGTGGATCAGTTTTAATATTTGATATTACTAGGACCCACTTGGATTATATACCAATGGATCTATTTCATGTACTATATATATATATATATATATATATATATATATATATATATATTGTGTATTTAGGCAGCAATCCCTCATTTATACATATTTCATTATCCCAGTTGACCCAAACAAAAAAATCAAATTATCTATGACAAAAAGTTTAAAACAGCTAACCTTATTCTCAAAAGGGGTTTAAATGCCCCTAAAGGAACAGTGTTCTTGATCAAACCGAACTCATAAATAATTACATTGGTCACACTACTACATGCATATCCAGACGACTTACATTACACCTATCCACCACAATTCCATCAGAACCCATTTAAACACACACAAAAACTTACCAACCTCCATCTGAAACATACTCATAGAAAATATAAGTATAATAACCTCGTCTACATGTAAAAAAAATATTTAAAATAATGGAAGCCTTAATAATAATAAAAAAAAGCCAATACTCAATAATATTAACTAGGAACACAGCCACAATGTGCTGATGGTGTTCAGAAAATAAAACATCCCTATAACTTTAGATACATACAAGTATAGCCAAAAGCACTTAGAATTACAGAACATGTGTCCAGAAAAGAAAACACTTCTTTGAACACAAGAAAAATAAAATAAAATAAAAAGCTTAATCATAGTACTTTGTCTGTCATCTTTAATGAGACATATATATATATATATATATATATATATATATATATATATATATATATATATATATATATTATTTATTATAAAGATGTTACATGCAGACAAATAAGTATTCACGAAAAAGATGCATTTTTGTTTCAATGCAAATGCATCTCGACAGGTGAGGAACAAAGATGGTTACCATCAAAACAAAAATGCGTCTTTGTTGAGAGTACTTGTTTGTCTGTATGCAACATCTTTATAATAAATAACTATTGCTCTACTCTTGGTATTAAGCCCTCTTTTAAATTAATGCTATGAACGTTTGAATTTATATTCTTTACATTATCATTACATTTGAATATATATATATATGTGTGTGTGTGTGTGTGTGTGTGTCTGTGTAAAACAAATGCCAAAGTATCATTGGCTTTAATAAACTAAATGAAAACCATTTATTTTTATTTTATTTTGCAGGCTATGATGTCTTTAATCGTGGATTATTTCCCAAACATTTTTTGTACTATCTGAGGATTTTCAATTCTGCTGTTCAAGAAATTCAAAAGAAAAACACTACACTAGGAAATGGTCAGATCTATCATCAAAGTGTGATTGGTAAGGAATATTCAGTTTGTCTGTCAACTTTTAAATAAGAATGGCAAGGCTCAGACTGTGATTTTAGATATTGTGTAGCTATTTGATAGGGTTTTCTCATGCAGGACTTGTCTATGAGCTCAAAGGCTTATGATGTCTCTGGCTTAATCATTTTTAACAAATCATGTAATGAAGGTCGTGTTGAATGGCCATGCTTCTAGATCATTTCCAGTTAATGCAAGAGTCTCCCCTAGATTCTATCCTTGCATCTACATTGTTTCTTATCTTCATCAATGACTTTCCGGATGTCATCAGTTCCCAACTAGGTATTTGTTGTAACATACCTACAGACGATAATGAGTATGTCTTCATTCACATAAATACAGTAGTAAATACTGTATGTTGGTCTGTAGTTGGAGATTCATTGTGGAATTCACTTGACTCACTTCTAGCAGTTGACTACTTCTTCTATGCGCCACTGGCGAATCTTATATGTGTTGTTCTTGTCCTAAGTATTATTGTTCATTACTAACCTTCATGTGATTATTCTATTCAGTAACATTCATTAGGTTACAACAGTTTTTATATTAATGACACAACTATTTACTGTTGTCTTAATAATAAGTCTGCTAGGTTCAATCATATCATCCTACTGCACTATCCGCCACATAGACAACTGTCACCTCCCAAAGAGATTGTTCTATAGTGAACTATCCACAGGCAAGCGCTCTCTCAGCAGACCAAAGAAACATTACAAAGACACACTGAATGAGTCTCTCAAATAATGTGGCATTCCTCATTCCACCTGGGAAGAGTCTGCTGAGGACCATGCCATCTGGCACTCTCTTGTAGGGCTCATTGTGTCAGATTTTAAAGAGAAAGGACAAAGAACAGAGACACCAGAAAAGGAAAGATTGAGAAGGCTCAGAGAAACAGCCTGGTTCAGCTCCCAGCATCCCATGTCACAACTGTAACTGACTTTTCAGGGTGAAGATCGAAAGCATTAGATATCTCCACAACCTAAGTAATTCAAAATCAAGCTCATCTCCATATGTGGACAATGAACATACTTAGATTCTCACTGGTAGCTGCTCTTTAAAATTACCTCCAATCAGTTGTTACTTGGGGCAAGAAATGGCTTGTAAATTCCAAAGCCTCCAAAACAAAACTGCTTTCATTTAATCTGCTCAGAGAACCATTTCTGCTTGCCATCAGCATGACTAATGCTAAACTCTAGGAGAGGAACACAATGTAACTTTTTGAAAGTAATACAAATATAATATGTTATTCTGCTTTCACAGTTGAATACATGGTAGATGATACACAGCTTTTGTGCATATAAATGTTTGTGTGGACATAATTACAAGAGGCGGTGATATGTGTGTTTTATGTTGTAGTTTTGTTGCATTTATATTGTGGAATACGGTTTGGTTTCTTTAAGAAATTGTAGGATAGTATATGGATTAATATCATGAAAGAGATCTTTCATGTTGGTTCTTTGGTAATATTTTAAATGAATTTGAGTGAGGTCGCTACAATTTGTTAGTAGGTGTTGGTATTTTTACTATAGAAATATATTTTTATACTTTCATAGTATTTTGTTTTTGTTTGGGGTTTCGCTTTGTCCATAGCTGGGACCCTAACAGATGCTACCACCCCTGTGTCAGGGTGCACCTGGGAACAACAGTAATTAAGAAGTGGTTCCATTCTCTTCAAAACCTTCAATCTCATGATCAGAGGTCTTGCTGCCAGATATAGTTTATCATCATACCCAGGAATGAGAAATAGTCAAGATGCCAGGATGTTTGATTTTTTTTTAATTCAAATTAAAAAATTAAAAATTTAAATTTTGCTAATAGTACTGCTTTTTGTCAAGAAAGGGCATAGGGTGTATGAACCAGCATGTAAATTTGCCATAACTTTGCAGTAATTTTTTAAATATACATTAGTTTACCATAAATTTCCCTTAAAAGTTGTTCTCACATATGTTTTTCTTTGGACTAATTTCTTCTGGCCTTCAATGTTTTGTGAGTGTCAAATCTTTAAAGCTTTATTTCTTCATCGTGTGTTTCAGAAAGTACAACTGTTTTTATTTTCTGATTGTAAATATAAGTGACCTATTTGTTTCCAGTTTTCTTAAAGCTTCCTCATTGCTCATATGCTCTGTCTAGGGTATTCTCAGCACACATCTGTAGAACATCTGTTGCATCAAGTCTTTTATTCTGTGAGCAAATTGTCAAACATTCACTCCGATATAGGGGAATTGCTATTACATAGCAGTTTAGTACTCTTTTCTTTGCTTCTAACAAAATTTTCTTTGTACTTTTAGTTTTGGGGAGGCATCTTTTGCTATTCCAATGTGCGTTTGAATTTGTGCCACATTTTCCATACTTTGTTAAATTACTTCCTTGATATTTAAACTTGCTTGATTTTGGCATTTTCAGTTTGTAGTTTGCATCTTGGGATTTTTTTCTCTTGCTGATAATGATACATTCTGTCATTAGTCATTTCTTCTTTCTTTCTTTTACTACTTTGTCTAAGATGTCCTGTAATTCACTTTCTGTGTCTGCCATCAACACCATGTCATCTAAGCATTTTATGTTAGGATTGTACCCACTGATACTAAATCCTTGTAAGGTCTCTAGCTCTTAGGATGGTCTTGCTGTAGAGCTTGAATAAATCTGGCCAGAGTACACATCCTTGTCTTTGTTATACTACCTATTCTATGGTAATGGACTCTTCCAGAGACAATAAGTAGCAGTAGCGGTCGCCAGTTCGGGGTAGGTGGTGTTGAGAGAGTCAGACGATATCGGACATTGAAGTATCAACCATCACAACTAGATTTCTGCGTCATTAACTCTTATTTTTAAGTTTTAACGTTTTGTACGTCGAACCTAATTTAGGACGACTTATTAAAACACAAGCCTCCACTGGGAAATGACTCCACAACAGTCTTACACACCTTTTTATTTTTAATTTAAATTTTTAAATTTCTGTCATCTGATGTATCTGGATGCACAAGCAAGCCAGTCTCATTCAGCTTCCCAAGACATGTTTCTGATTTTATCATGATGTTGTTTATGACGTTTATGATGTTGTGTTTATCTATTCTACATTGTAATAGCATTGGTTTTTGTTAATGTTGTAACCTAGAAAGGGTTATTGAATGAGAAATAACCAAAAAGGAGGTTGACAATGAAATGGTAATCTTTATAACATCAACAAAATACAATACTCACCAGTGGCAGGAAGTAGGTAAACCACTTCTAGTGGTGCACTACTTAGACAGCATATTGTCCCCACTTACAATAGTGTCCAACATATTTATCAGGATTGGGACATATCCATTAGTATTCATAGGTATGGTATATAATAGTTAAGAAAGGTGATTGGGAAAATACAAATTTACCATATGTATTTACAGTAATTTTAACACAAAGATATCTTTTAAAAGTTCACAAACATATTATAGCAGTCACACTGCAATCAAAAATTAGGTTCTAGAATTAAATTAGTTGAAACTAAATGTTACTGATGACATGTAATAAAAAGAAAAGAAAGAAACTTTTTTGGGTCAACCCAAAACGTCCAAACATAAACAAGTTTTGATATATTAGAAGATAAATATTAACTTTCCTCGTCAGCAAGAAGAGAGCAAAATGTACCTGTCTGTATAGGCAATTACCTTGTCTACAATGCTCTTTCATTTTATTTTAAAAGAAGGAGGATAGGTGAAAGGGCCAATGGTTTTGAATTTATAGCTGAAGATATTCCTCATAAAACATAAGATTAAAAATATATGAACAATGGGCGTCTATAAATTCCAGTCGGCATTTTTACGCTTCCTTCAAGTGGGAGGAAATTGTAAATAACATAACCATAGCACTGAGTGACCTCGATTTACTATTTTCTTTTTCAAATCATACCATTGGGCACTTTAGAATACAGTAGTTTATTATGACATTGCTTATTTGTGCAAGACTGTTCACCTGGGAGTTCAAGAATATAAAAGGATGTATTTATATTCACTAACTGCAAACAACATTTATGAGAAAGTCTTATGGGTAATGTAGAAAAAAAAAATTGCATCCTTAAAACACATTTTTATCTGCATAAATTTGAATTATATTCATGGTGACAAAATTATCTTAGAAATTTAATATTAAGTCTATTGAAATCTACTATTAAATCTGCTGAAATATAATATAAAATCAATTAAAATCCAATATTAGATCTATTGAAATATAATGTTAGCTCTATTGAAATTTAATATTTGATTTATTGAAATATTAACTATATTTAAATGTAATATTAAATCTATAGAAATTTAATATTAAATGTTGAAATTTAATGTTAGACCTGTCAGGTTGCCTTCTCCTAATTTTTGAAATTGTTACTAGGGGACACTCTCTGACACTATAAATATTCGGCAACAATTTTTTTATCACTCTCCTACTCTTCTGATCTTATCCATCAACATGTAAGTCTCTCACATAAAAATGCATTCCCTTTTGGGAATTGCATGCACAATACATACACACATCCACATACTTTGAACCAAAAAGTTTCCACACTCATTTGTCACACACATTAATTTTTTTGTCATTTGTATACTTTTTTTGTTAATACATTATTATTTGTTTGTACATATATATTGGTTCTTGTTGTTTCAATTAATTTATTTACATGGACTCATATCCCAAGTCTGCCATGTTTATTTTGGGCATTTCAGGAGACACACATGTTTATCACTCAATTCATACACAGGCCTGAAATTTAATATTAAACCTGTTAAAATTTAATATTAAATTTGTTGAAATTTAATATTAAACCTGTTAAAATTTAATATTAAATTTGTTGAAATTTAATATTAAATCTATTTAAAATATGAGATCTATTGAAATTTAATATTAGATCTGTCAAAATTAATATTAAATCTACCAGAATTTAAATCAAATCAGGACCAATAATATTGCTGATTCTTCTTTGGATTTTATCAAGGAGCTCAAGATAAATAGCAGGAGCACCAGACCATATGTGGCAGCAATATTCTAATCATGGGTGCATGGTAGACTTATAGATATGTAAGATAGATTCTGGAGAGAAAAATTGTCTAGCATGACATAATGAACCAACTTGCTTAGCAGCTGACCTAGCAATGGATTCAATATAATCTTTCCACTTCAAGTCAGCCAAGAATGTTAGCCTGAGAAGGTGCAAAGAGTCACTGTCCTGGAGGTTAGCATCAGCCATACTGATAGAAAGAAGAAAGGGGTTTCTCAGATGATGATTACATGCAGAGACTACTGTCCTCATTGTTGTTCTTGTTATCACAATGTTTCAGCCAACATCACATGCTTGTCAATTTGGATAACTTTCAAGACATCACAAACTGAACCCTTTATTTAATCTATGGGGCTAGATTGCTCTTGTCTTGCTGATCATGTGTAGGAATATATTGTCCAATTCTTATTTAGTATGGCTCACTTATTGCTCACCCCATTTTCATTGTGTTCCAGTATACAATGCCCAGCCTAGGGATTGAACTCACAATTGCTATGTCACCAAATTCATGAATCAATGCAACCACTAGGCTATTGTAAATAATTTAAATACTAATATTATTTCTTATTACTAAAAATGCTACATTTTTTTTAAACAGTGATATTAATGTCTACCAACCTAGAGATTGATGAGGTATGTATTCAAACCTAACAAAATATTTCCGAAACTAGGGGTTTACTTATATGGTGGGTATAAAATGTTAACTTTTACCATTGAGTTGTAAATGAGTATGACAATTACTGTATGCCATTTACCATACCTCCAGCAGGCTGCTATGAATATATCCCACTAAAACTTGTGTTTGGTGAACATAATTGGCATATTAACTCAGAAATTAATAAAAAATAATAAAATAGTAACATAAATTCAGTATTCTATTAATGCTACAGTAAACACCGTGTCCAAAAGCTGATACACTAAGTGTCAACAATGACCAAAGCATTGTTTAACTCAGGCAGCTATTCAGACAACTAGGTCTGGTATGTATGTTATCTGTGCAATTTTATGATACTAATGACACATAATGACATATATGTATATAATTCATTAACAGTAGGTGTAAATTTGGGGGTACTGGTTGCCTACCATGTGTTTGAGGTCAACCTATCCAGTAGGTATAAGTCAGAATTTTGAGCTAAAAACCTTGAGGTCATCTTGTACATCAGGTTGACTTGTTCACCACAATTTATGGTAATAAAAAAAAATGTGCATTCTGACAGGAAATGAAGTGGCATTGCTTTTTAATCTAGGAAATCCTTTTTTCAAGCCAAGTATTTGAAGCTTTCTTTCCTGCAACGCCTGTGACATTTCTTGACAAAAAGGTAATAGAGTGATTTCCTAACTGTCAGCTGATTTCAACCACTTTCTCAGATCTATGATGAAAGCGGCTTCCAACAAATGAAGCTGGTGTTACAGAATCACAAACATAGAAGTGTACCAAATAATAGAAAGCAAGCCATTTGTGAACTATTTACATTATTCAGACTATTGTCCTCATCTTTGTTATCATATTTATCCCAACATTTCAGCCATTGTATGCTCTGGTCTTCTTCAGGTGGTTGGAATCCTTTATTTCATTCACTGGCATAAACTGTTCTAGTTCCACATGCCATGTCTAATGGATGTCAGTTATCTCCTGTTAATTCCCCTCTCCAAGTTCTCCACCGCCTTAACCAGGTATTGAACTCACACTCTTTGGGTCCTGTCACTGGATCTAACCAACGTCTTTATCCACTGTGCCATGTGTCCTTGAAGACATCTGTATATGAATTTCTGGGTATTATAAATTAATGTCTTCAGCAATCATTTTTTTACCAGTGCTCATATTGCAATTTTTTGCTGTTATCATTGCATGTTTTTACCAGAGCTCATATTGCAATTTTTGTTGTTATTATCGCTTTTCTCTGGCACTCCTTATTACTGGTTCCCATATTGTATTCATTTCTATGCTTGGTCGGCTCAAGAGATTTTTGTGACCTAGCATATGTGCTGATTCCTTAAGTTTAAGAATTTTCCAATGATGTTCTTTTGTCTATGATTTCAACCTGATCCCACAGAGGGCGGTGATCTCCCTTTTATCTCCATATATGGTCAGACAGATACTGAAGCCATTTGTGAACTTTCAACAAGCGGCAGCAACTAAAATTGATATGACATGTAACTTGAAGTGAAAATAATGACATTTTTTTTTTTACTAATGTTCACCCAAGAGCCACTCAAGATAGAGGGTTACTGTGTGGGGTGGTCTGTTAGCATAGGAAAGAATAAGTGTTAGGAGTAGACAGCTGAATCAGCATTTAGAAGAAACTGGAAAACCAATCCTAAACAAGAAACAAGTGATAAACCTCTACTCCTGTTCAAAAGACTGGGGAGGAGTGTGAACTGGATGATAGGCAAACCTATCTATTCCTATTATGTTGATGTACCACACTATTTCAATCAAAAGATTAGAAAGGATTCTCCCATCAATACTGGAAAAAGCTATAACAGTTAGTGTATGAGGGTGGCTGAAAAGTTCATGAGCTGACCAAATGTAAATAGACACATGAGTTGGTAAACTAAAAGACATGTAAGTGTACCAGAATACAATGGCTGGCTGGCCACCTGCTGTATTTTGGTAGATTATTTTACGTTTATATCTTGGTCAGCCTATGAACTTTTCAGCTGACCCTCATATGTAAGAAACCTATTTCCCTGAAAAATTGTTTTAATAGAAAGATTTTATAAATTTCCACTGACAGTAGCATTTGTTGTTCGGTCAATGAATGCCAAATGTTTCCTTATGAGGAAAGAGATAATATTTCTTTCTTTTTATGTGTTATGTCCTTTCAGGATGTAGACGATTATGGCTCTTCACCTCCCTCTATCCCTTGCAGCTCTCAGCAAGATCCTTCCCTCTGCTTCCTCCCCCAGACTACGTTCTGCCATCCACTTTCTTAAGTCCACCAGGTATGTCATGCGTTTTCCCTTGTCTCTCTTTCCCTCTATTCAACCCATGAGTATTAGATTCTCCAGGCCTTCCTTCCTCATTATGTGTCCCAGAAATTTCAGCTGCCTCTTCTCGGTATTAAGTATAAGCCTCCTCCTTGTTTGCAACCTCTCTAAAACCTCATTATTACTCACATGCTCAGTCCATGTTATCCTAAGCATAATTCTGTAGAACCACATCTCTGTTGCCTCAAGTCTCTTCTTCATCTTTGTGGAAATCGTCCAACATTTTCTGCGATAAAGAAGCACAAATGTCACTTAACAGGTCAGTATTCTTTTCTTCATTTGTCAAGAAATGTCATGGCAATTCACAGACATTGCAGGAAAGAAAGCTTCAAATCTTTCTTTTTATGTGCTATGTCCTTTTAGGATGTAGGTGATCACGGCTCTCCACCTCTTTCTATCCCTTGCAGCTCTCAACAAGTTCCTTCCCTCTGCTTCCTCCCCCAGACCACATTCTGTCATCCACTTGCTTAAGTCTGCCAGGTATGTTTGGTCAGCCTATGAACTTTTTCAGCCAACCCTCATTGTTTTCCCTTGTCTCTCTTTCCCTCTATTCGACCTGTAAGTACCAGATTCTCCAGGCCCTCCTTCCTCATTATGTGTCCCAGAAACTTCAGCTGCCTCTTCCTGATGTTAAGTATAAGCCTCCTCCTTGTTTGCAACCTCTCTAAGACCTCATCGTTGCTCACATACTCAATCCTTAGCATCCCTCTGTAGAACCACATCTCCATCGCATCGAGTACCATTCCCATTACTATTACCATAGTTTTGAATTCAAAGTTGTCCTCCAAGACTGACTGCACTACCAAATCTAGAAAACCACATCAATCCCTATTATTTTACCCAAAGCTGGGAAGAAAAAATATGGATTCATGCTATTCGCAAGGGTCTGAACATTTCTAATCAGATTTTGAATTCGGCCTTTCATTTCCATTGACCATGCCAATAACTATCATGCCACCCACATATTCTACTTAATCATGTGCAAGTGATTAACTATACATATGCTTTTGACAGTTTATCTTCATCCTTTGCCTTTTATCATTTTCTCAATATACAAAGTTTATATGAAGTAAACTATTAATAATATCTCACCGGACATAGGTGTCGACAACTATCATTACTTATATATATATATATATATATATATATATATATATATATATATATATATATGTGTGTGTATATGCATTGATAAAATAATAAATGTGCGATAGAATTAAAGATACATATACTCTATATTATGTATGTACACATAAGTATATATATATATATATATATATATATATATATATATATATATATATATATTAGGGAGGCACAGTGGAGTAATGGATAACATCTTGGATTGAGGAATCAGAGAGCCGAGTTCTAATTCCATTCACGTGCTAATACCTTTGGGAAAGTTATGAATCCTCTTCTTTTCCTTGCAAATAAATAACAGGACAGACTGTGTTTTATTGCCTTGGATGAAGAAGGATAAGTTTGAATTCAAAACCTGCCGATAGTCGTTTGGGGTCTTTGTGGCACATAGTGCACCAAGTCTCTGTATTCGGCTCTTCAAAAAGTGTGGTTGGTTCTGCACAAAGGCTTCATCACTATAATTGAGTCTCATGTACTGATGTTCGGCTGCCAGTTTCCTAGGAAATGATCTGCTTGACCCTCATACATCAAATTTGATGGGAGAGTCAAGTATATATATATATATATATATATATATATATATATATATATATATAGTTAAAAATCCATGGGTAAGTAATCCAAGTAGATTCTATTAATACAAAAAATTAAAACTGATTCACAAAAGAGAGCTCAATATATTTATTATAGAGCATATAAGTGAATTACAAAAATGAAACTCAAATTACACCATTCAGATGACCATTTCGTCCCCAGGAGATTCTCCCTGGGACTTGTCAATGCAAATATATTTGTTAAAGAAAAAAATAATTTAGAAAGAACTGGAAAACCAATTTTTTTTTTCTTTAACAAATGTATTTGCATTAACAGGGAGAATCTCCCAAGGACAAAATGGCCATCTGAATGGGGTAATTTGAGTTTCATTTTTACATATACACACACACCTATATATATATATATATATATATATATATATATATAAAATTCTTACGGCATTTTTTCTATTTGTATATTTAAAGATTTTTTTTGTTGGCGGGGTTGTTCAGGTTAGAATACGTTTTATTTAACTACAATTTGAAAAATATATATAAATAAGTTAATGTTGTTAGACTTGTCACATTTTTTTAGCACCTTCACCCCAAGCAAGGTGGGAGTGCCACTAGTATGCATGGGTTTACAGAGAGTGAGAGAAAAGACTGGGTATAGGGGGATTGAGGAAACGATAAAAGATGAATGGGAATCAAGGCAACAGAAGATGCCAGTTGAGGCTTCATTTAAATTTTTGAAGATTGTAGTTATCAGAGAAGCAAATAAATGGAAGGGAGTTCCACATTCAGGAAGTGCAAGAAAAGAAACTGTTGGAGTAGAAGTGGCAGTTGCATTTAACTATTTCACCAGTAAAAGGGTGGGACCTAGATGCCAATCTTATAGCAAGCTTAAATTCATGTAGTTGGGGAACAGGGAAAAAAGCTCATCATAGCGATTGCCATGAAGATATTTGTAGCAAAGACAGAGGGAAACTACATCACATCTGTGAGAGAGTGACTGAAGTCAAGATGCCAGGTCAGGATTGATTACATTGCAGATCCTTCTTTGGATTTTGTTGAGAGCCTTGAGATGAACTGCAGGTGCACCAGACCAGATGTGGCAACAGTATTCAATGCATGGATGAATTGTAGATGTGTAAAATGGATTCTGACAAGAAAAAATACTTGGTATGACACAGAGAAGCAACTTTCCTTGCAGTAGATGCAGCTATTGATTCAATGTAGTTGTTTCACCTCAAGTTAGCCGAAAACGTGAGACCAAGAAGGTGCAGTGAGACCCTTTCTCAGAATCGAGCATCAACCATGCTGATGGTGGGCTGGGAAGTTTCTCTGTAGTGGTTAAATGAGAGCAGGTTAGTTTTGCAGTCATTAAAATTTTCTGCCTCAGTTAACCACTGATTGGAAGTCCTTTTCGAGAGCAGCAACCTTTTTAACTTTTTCAACACTATTGAGACAGGTAGTGTAATCTGCAAGATACCTACGTGAGAACTGATGACATCAGGAAGATCATTGCACTCTTCATGGCTATTGGCTTCTCTCAAGCCAAGTGAAGGCATTACAAAAATGCACTCATGAAACTTTGAAATCAGCATGACTGAAATAACATCACTCAGTTAAGTGACCATTTCCTCCACATTAATTCTATTAATGCTCTATCCTTACCTTTTGATATTGAGCACTTTAAGACAAAAACCTGCCTGCCTGAAACGACTTTCTACTGGTAAGCTATGGAAAAAGAACCAGCAATTTTGGTACCTAACATTCTTACAATTTAATGCTATATATATAATTTTTTCTGCAATTACTGATAGAATATAGCTATTGGATACACATTAAATATAAATTTACAAAAGAAAGAAAGATAGAAAGAATGTGTGGGAAAATATTAAGAAAGAAAGTGTGAAGAAATATTAAGAAAGAAAGAGATGTTGAAGAAAGAAAGGGGATATATTAAAGAAAGAAAGGAGGTATAAAAAAGAAGGAGGAGTGAGAGAACAAAGAAAGAAAGTGTGTGAAAATATTGAGAAAGAAAGAAAGGGTGAGGAAATATTAAAAAAAGAAAGAAGAGATGTTAACGAAAGAACGAAGGGGGATAAAAAGAAAGAAATTGTTGGAAGAAAGAAAGAAAGAAAGACAGACAGAAAGAAAGAAAGAAAGTGTGAGGAAATATTAAAAAAGAAAGAAAGAAGAGATATTCACAAAGAAAGAAAATATAAAGAGAGAAAGAAAGTGTAAAGAAATATTTAGAAATAAATAAAGAAAGAAAGAAGAAAAATTCACCAAGAAAGAAGGAAAGAAGAGATATTTACAAAGAAAGAAGTGATATTAAGAAAGAAAGAAATAAAGAAAGAAAGAAGGGAAGATTGGGGAGATATTTAAAGAGAAAAGAAGAAAGATATTAAGACATGATATGACTGAGACACTATGGTGACAAATACATCCATAGTATCAATTGAGCAACAGTTATCAAGTCCAATCCTGTTTGCAAAACAACCGCTGTCCACACAAACAACAACAATAATAATAATATAATAATAACAACATTGTAACTAGTTTGTTTCCCAAAGCTTTGCTCTTTTGTTTTTTCTAGATTAATGATTCAAAATTCCTCAATCTCTTGCTTTTTTTATTTGAGGTTTGAATTTGACCTTAAGACCCAAATAGATTGCAATGTCTGTAGTAGTCATTTAATGAGAAGAAATTAGGTCAACAAATGCGTTGTTTTGGTATTTAATTATTATCACTTAATTATAAAATTAATTAGGCTTTCCAGTACACTGAAAAATAACAGTAAACAGAGATAAATGCCATTTTCAATGGTATCCCGTCCCAAATATTAGAATTTTGTAAGTTTATCATTTCTGAGCACACCCAACAGTTAGCAAATCCCTATTGTAGATGTGTTCTCAGACACACTTATGTTTGTTCAACACCCAAAGTGCCCACCTGTGGTTTATACTATACTGAGCAGGCCTTAGTTACAGTTTCTGGGAGAGAAAGCGTATTACCTGGCATGGTGAAAAGTTTGAACAAGCCCAATGCACTCAAATTCTCAGTCATAATGGGGATTTTAACAACAAAAAAGTTAATTTTGATCCCAATGACTTACCATACATAATTTAGGCAATTTAGGTCAGGCTGGTGACAGGAATAAAGAGGAACATAGAAATTTGAAGCTTGATTAGTGCTGTTTTGGGTTTTTTTAATCATTTCACCTCAAGCAAGGCAATAAAGCCACTAAGACACAAGAAGTTACTGAGTGTTACAAAATATGAGAAAAAAACACTATTAAAGAGAAAGAACAATAAAAGAACAGGAATTAAGAAGACAGAAGATAACAATTGACAATGCATTCAAATTTTTAAAGATCAAAGTTGACTGGGAAGCAAGAAGCTGGAAAAGAGTTCCACAAGCAAGAAGTGCAAGAGAAGAAACTGTTAGCATAGAACTTACGGTTACATCTCGCCATTTCAATTGTAAAATGATGAGACCTTGCCATCAATTTAATACTACACTTAAATTTATAAAGTCTACGTACCATAGAGGAAAGTTCATCACAACATTTATCATGACTCTAGTAAAAATTACTATCAGTCTAGAAAAGGCACAGAGAAGCCACGTTACAGTGATGGGAAAGTTAGTGAAGCCAAGATGTTTGGTCAGTACCAATAACATTACAGATTCCTCTTTAGATTTTATCAATGAGTTATTTTATTATATTTTAACTGTCACACTAATTCTATCAGTGTAACAGCTAAAATATAACTGCAAATTTTTAATTTACATAAATTTAATAAAAATGATTGTACTATTCTCATAGTAAATTTACATCAAGGTTCATTCAGTATTTTATCTTTCTTAACACCATTACTGCTACTGCAATGTGAGATAGTTAAAAACAACAGCTTCTTCTTGTATGTGATGTGTCCCTTCAGGCAATCATGGCTCTCTACAATTTTCTTCCAGAAGCAGTAGGTCAACTAGGTTGGGCATTTAGACACAGCAGATACCAGGAATTAAAAAATTAAGTTTAAAATTTAGCATCTCTAGAAGAGGTTTGAAGCAACAGAAATGTGGCTCTACAGAAGGATGTTGAGGATACTGTGGACCAAACATGTGATTAGCAACAAAGTTTAGAGGAAAATGCAAACAAAACAGAAACTAATACTTAACATCAGAAAAAGAAAGTTGAGGTTTTTAGGGCATATAATGAGGAAGGAGGGCTTGGAAAGGCCTGATACTCACAAGGCAGAGGGCAACATAAAGACAATGAATAACATACTTAATGAGCTTGAGTAAATGGATGGTGGAAAAGGCTTGGGAGAAATAACAAACAAAATTAAGAGCTCAAAGGGACAGGAAGTTGTGGAGAGCCATGATCGCCTATGTTCTGAAGGGATACAATACATAATGAAGATTCCTTACATCTTCCATATTACTCGATGTATAATTTTTTCTTTTTATATTTTTCCCCCTATCTTATATAGATAATTCCATCAACGAGAACATTATTTTTATTTGATAAAGTCCTTTTAAAGGACAAAATGCATTAAATAGAATGTTTTGTCATTCAATTACACACCATTAGTCTGATACAGAGTTTATATATTGTTGTAAACTATAATTAGTTAAAAGCATTCTATACTATTTCTCTAGTAGTATTGTCTTTAAGGTTAGGAATAGTGGTATTTACCAGGGTCGCAACTGGATGTGACACAAGGCAGGTTTAAAGTGGGATTAACAGCCATACTGAGCAAAAATTCCCAAACCCCCTTGGCACTTCCCCTTTTGGGAACACCTCAGAAACAGGGCAATAAACCCAGCCCCCTCTCGAGGGTGAGGTACTTGTCTGGGATGAAGTGGGGTGCTGGTAGGGTGTAATGGCCCCTGGGTTTGGACTAATATTCAAAGAATACAAATCTCAGCCAAAATGTTAGGATTAGTTTCACCTCCAGCTGTATCAAATGGTGGAGATTTGCATATGAATACAACATATATCATCTTTCTCCTGCACAAATCTAGATTAGTCTTGTGGCATGAATAGTGATGATCATGGGATAGGAATGATGACAATTTTGTTCCCATTTGGGGTCAATGGCGAACTGGCCAGGCTGTCAGCTTGCCTGATGCAAGTGGGTTCCCCTATATCAAATAAAAGTGCAATAACAAAACAAACACAGACAACTGTTTTAATAATAAAATAGTAATAAAAAGGAATAATAGAAAAGAAAAAATGAGAACAGGACACAAATTAGTAGTGCATGAAAAGCAATGAAGCAATGAAGATAGCTGTCAGACATGATTAAAAAAACTCCATGTTTCCAGCAAGAGTGCGTGAATTTAAAGATAAAGGATAAAAAAGCAGATGAAGTGTAAATCCAACCAGATATATCACTTGAACTTTTCTTAATTTATCGAATATTCCTGAAATTGTTGAGGATTTTTTTTACAAAATTGGTTTCCTGTTTTTTTAGTCCAGTTTCTTCTTATTTTTATACAACAGGAAATAAACTAGACAAAGAATGACATCTTAATGATTCCTCTTACTAATTTCACTCAGACTTTTACACTTACTGCAGACTGGTTACTCGATACATTCTCCTTTTATATATTTATTATTTATTAATAGTAGATACATGGATACACATTAATATTTAACAGCAAAATGTTCAGCTCTGTGTTGTATAAGAGTAAGTGTTGTTGCTGACACTGTGGTTTGAACCTTGACTGCCAGTGAGTACCACGGGTAATTCCTTTATTAAGTTGATCATAAAGGAAGTGAAGAAATATGAAGTAGCATAATGATCCCTATTCCTCCTCAATCTTCTATTACTATATGGATCATGTTTCTCTTCTCTATAGTATTCTGATCATTATATTATTTGGCGATTACTACTTGAACAAGTATTACTAGTGCGGTTATTATTGGAGGGTATTACTACTAGTACCAGCGTCAAATATAACAGGCATTTTTGGAAGTAATAACAAGTTTTCACTTGACATAGCAAAAGTGACAAGTGAAGCCATTCAACATCACAAAAGTTTGAATATGTAATACTTGAAAGGTATAGAATTTCTAATATACATTCTTAAAAGTTAAAACTTTGCAGATTAATAATTTGATAATTGTTTTAGATATCATCTAATTTTTATTTTTCTCCATATATTAGTTATTTAAATTAGTAGCATTATCTTATAAATAATTTAAAACAAAAAATGGTTTTTATTTTGTCTTAAACTGATTAACAAATAGAACATGCCCTAATAGTGTGTCAGCTATAATTTGAATCTATTTAGTTCATTTTAGCAAAACATCAAATTGGTTGATGTCAAAAATTACCTTCGGTCTGTTGTTAACTGGGGCAAAGAATGTCTTGTTAATTTTAATACCTCCAAAGCAAAACTGTTCTCAATTAATCATCTAACAGACCTCTTTCTGCCTTCCATCAGTATGGCTGATGCTAACCTCCAGGAAAGTGACTTGTTGCTCCTTCTCAGGCTAAAGTTCTCAGCTGACATGAAGTGGAAAGACTATATTGAATCCATTGCTAGGTCTGCTGCTAAGAAAGATGGTTCACTGTGTTGTGCTAGACAATTTTTCTCTTGTGAATCTATGTTACATATCTCTACCTACCATTTGTTCATGCTTAGAATATTGTTGCCACATATGGTTTGGTGCTCACTCCATATATCTAGAAATCTTTGATAAAATCCAAAGAAGGATCAGTAATATTATTGATCCTGACTTCTCAGATCTTTTTAATCTTATATATATATATATAAGTTTGATTAAATTACATATATATATATATATATATATATATATATATATATATGATAGAAATTATTAGGAGGATTTGATAATTATTTTTAAGTAATTCATTGAGTCTGAAAGAAACCTCAACAGAATGCAGAAAGCACTGGACGGCCGTTTCATCCTATATTTGGGACTCGTCAGCAGTGCGCATCCACTACCGAGAATTGAAACCCTGACAGTTAGGTTGTCAAGCAAACATCATACCAACTGTTTCAATGGGCCTCGGTGACAAAGAGATTGCAAATCAGACTCAATATAGCACCGCTCCCTCACATATTCCATGGTGGAACTCTACTGAGTTCTCTCTAACCATAGGACTGTGCCCCCTGGAGCCAAAACTACTATCACAAGCCACTCACTCTAGACCATTAGAAGCCAGTTCAAGCAATGATATACACATGATAGAAATTATTAGGAGGATTTGATAATTATATTTAAGTAATTCATCGAGTCTGAAAGAAACTTCAGCAGAATGCAGAAAGCACTGGACGGCCATTTCATCCTACATTTGGGACTCATCAGCAGTGCGCATCCACTACCGAGAGCTGAAACCCCGACAGTTAGGTTGTCAAATGTGAGCAAGTAGCGCTATATTGAGTCTGATTTGCAATCTCTTCATCACCAAGGCCCGTTGGAAGAGTTGGTATGATGTTTGCTTGACATATATTTAATATATTTGTTTAACTCAATTCCTTTACTTGTGTCTTTATTTCTGGCCCTAACAAGGCCACAACATATTCCAAAGTACTTTAGTATTTATGTTATTCTAAACATCTATTGAGAATGAAACTGTGCTCTAAATTTTAAGTTATATATATATATATATTATATATTTCTCAGAATTAACCTGTAGAAAAAGATATTCTCCAAATATTAATCTATGCCCAGGGTTTTTCCCAATCTCACCTTTTCTAACAGAATCACTACCCTCCCAAGCAGACGTACACAACAAATATATCAAGAAATCAAAAGAAAACAGTTGAATCCGTCAACACAACAATACAAACAATATTTCTACACATGAATATATTCTCTTCAAACATAAAGTAATTGACGTAATTTTTCAGTTGACCATAAGAATGTACAAAAGCATTTCTAAATTCTTCTAGTTGCTAGCGACATTTTGATGGTTATTTATAGATACATTGTTTCAATAAATTCATCTGTTTTTTTGCCTTGAAAAAGTCCACATTGGACAAAAACAGTTTTCCTATTGTCTTTTTCCTTAATGCACACATACATACATACAAACATAAATATATATATATATATATATACATATATATATATATATATATATATATATATATATATATATATATATATATATATATTATAAGCATGAAACAGACTGTCACTGCTGGGTGTTGACTACTTTTATAGTTATATTTACATACACTATATCTCTGAGTATCTGTCTATATTTCTGAGATGAGGTATTATGTACACTATTTACATTATTCGGACTATTGTCCTCATCTTTGTTGCATTATTTATGAAAATGTTTCGGCCCTTCACTATCTGTCTATATTTCTGAGATGAGGTATTATGTACACTATTTACATAAAAGGACACATGGCACAGTGAATAAAGGCGTTAGTTAGATCCAGTGACATGACCCAAAGAGTGTGAGTTCAATACCCGGTTAAGGCAGTGGAGAACTTTCAGAGGGAAATTAACAGGAGATAACTGATAACTGACATCCATTAAATATGGTACATGGAATTAGAACAGTCTATCCCAGTGAGTGAAATAAAGGGTTCAGTTCGACATTCCAACCACCTGAAGAAGGCTGGAGTGTACAACAGCCAAAATGTTGTAATAAATATGGTTACAAAGGTGATGATAATAGTCCGAATAATGTAAATAGTGTACTATATCCCTGATACTGAAAACTTTAACACATAAATATAGCATACCTTAAAACATATTTTTATTTTATATATATATATATATATATATATATGTATATATATATGATGTCAAATATAAAAATGAAGTTTTAAAGTATGCTATATTTATAAAAATAAAAATATAGTTCTAAGGTATGCTATATTTATGGCTAAAAGTGCTCAGTATCAAGAACATTAGTGTGTGTAAAGAGTGGATAGAGAGGACAACACCAAGTGGCAATAGTCTGTTTCATGCTTGAATACAATCTTCACTCTCTTTCTCTCTCTCTCTCTCTCTCTCTCTCTCTCTCTCTCTATATATATATATATATATATATATATATATATATATATATATATATATAATTTGTAACAGGTCTGAAAGAATAAGCAGGTATTAATTTTTATGTTAGTCACAAGAACTTTATCCTTCTATCATACTATCATCTTATTGTGGAAGAAGAGAGAATTTCACTTGACAGGTGGTGAAGCCAAAGTCATTAACACCTGTTTCTTCTTCCTGACTTTACAATTCCTTCTGTAAACAATGCCAAATCATGACTTCACTCACCGCGCTGGATTCTTTAAATAAAAGATGCCACAGCTGTTGAAATAAAAAGCAAGCAATAGATTGATAGCAGGTAAAATAATTTTTTGTGCTAATTCTGAGTTTTATATATGGCTTTGAACAAATGAAACTTGTAGGTTTTAAAAAGGATCCTCCTCCTTCAAACCTTATGGACTGGCACTGATGGCATTCCACGGCCTTGCCGTAGGATGCATATCATCTTTCAGTTGTGTCTCTGTCTTCAGGCAGAATGCAACTCAGTGGTGGCTTTGCTCACAGATAGAGATACAGCTGAGGAAAATAATACTTTGAGGTGTCTTGCCCTGGGGAACATTTGCCTGGGGTTGCACCCTCTCATTGCACTAGAGAGTGGGGTTGGTGGTTGCAACTGACAGTTGTGAGGACTTGGACAATTTTTGTACTTGGACTAAGTGTATGTGCTCGGGTTCTCCATGTTAAGCCTAACCTTGTGTTGCATCCTGTCTTAGTGGGGAGGCATAGGTAAAACACCCTAGCACTACTGAATCACAAAGAACTATACCAAATAATAGAAAACACATCACTTGCAGACTTTCAACAGCAGCAACTACTAAAATGAGTATCACATGTAACTAGAAGAGAAAATAAAGACATAATCCAGATGTTGACATTCAACACAACATAAAACAAAAGGTTAGGAAAGAAGCCCTCATTAATACTGGGGAAAGTGCTAACAGTGGAATTGAGAAACCTATTTTCCTGAAAAATTGTTTTAATATATTTCAACCAACAGTAGCATCGGCTGCCCAGTCAATGAATCCTGGATGTTTCCTTATGTACAGTTTTTGATACTGTTGCGGAGACAGAAATGGATAACCTGGAAGAACCATGTTGTTGCTGCTGCTGTTACTATTGTGGAGGTTAATTCCTTCTCCACCTTGGCAAATGTAAATACAAGCATCAATCAAAAGAGGACATTAAGTATGATTAAATAAATGTATAATTTATTTACATATATATAGAAACTAGAAATTTCTATTTGTTGCTGTTGCAACAGGGAGAGAGAGTTGTGAAATTAGAAGGGAAATAGATATTGGTGATGGCTGTAGTCATTGGTGATGTTTCTCTCTCAGTGAGTTGGTGTTGACATCAAACACTGATTTGTGTCAAGTCTCACTCTTCTCATGTCAGTGTTGATATCAAATGCTGCTCTGTTTCAGGTCTGTTTGAATTTGGGTATATATAGCCTTCAATAAGTTTGAAATTATTTTTTGGTTTTTTGAGCAGAAGTGGCTCTGACTGGTCATAATATATTGTTCATTTAGTTTTGCTTAAAGTGGATGTATGCATGGAATTGATGTGCAGAAAATGTATTTATGCAGTCAGCTTTGGGTCATTGAGCAGTCAACACCCAGTTTGTGTAGAAAATGTAAGAGGTATGAAAATATTGTCTACCACTGGTAAAGGAAAGGAGGATATTAATGCTCACTATGTTGCCTTCTGTCAGCTTAGGTCCTGGCTGTAGTATAGATATGAGATTAAAATCAAAACAAAAGTTTGGATCTATCAGGTTCTGGTCAGGACAATCCTTTTCTACAGCTGTGGGACGTGGCCTATGAGATCTGGGGAACTTCAGAAGCTGGAGGCATTTGATCACATCTGCCTGCGTAGAATTCTCCATGTTCATTAGCAGAACTTAATCTCAAGTACCACTGCCTATACACACTGCAAAATTGTCCCTTTTCAATAAACTCTGGTCCCAAGGCAACTTCGCTGGTTTGACCATGCTCTTCATTGATAACCGGGCAAATTCATCTGTGAAGGAATTGCTCAAGGACTCTCTACAAGGTTGGTGGAAGCGGTGTGATAGACAGCTAAAATTGTGGCTTAAAATGGTTAAAGCAGACATAAAACTGTTCCCAGGAATTTCAACATTCTCTTTCTGATACAAGTGTCCTTTTTGTTCCCATTTTCTTTAAGATTTCATTTTTGCTCATGTGATCTGCCTATGGTATCATCAACATCCATCTGTAATATCACATCTCTGTAGGCTCAGGTCTTCTTCTCCATCTGTGAGGAAATTGTCCAACATTCTCTTCCATGTAGAAGGATTGATATTACATAATACAATGGAATCTCAGTTATCAAGCACCTCTGTTATCATACGGTTTGGTTATCATTCACTTTTTCAGTGAAAATATGCCTTGGAAATTGTATATCTCATCTGCTACTGAGCAAGGAAATCAGTTCATTAAGAACCTGTACATTCCTGTCCACTTGCTGCCACATGACTTCTAAAAGCACAAAGAGACAAAGAAGAGAAATAACCCCCAGAAAAAGATTTACCTGAAGTCTTTATAGCGGGAGATTCTCCTTCCAAACAGTAATATTACTCTTTTTATTTATTCTATTTATTTGATATTTATTTCTTACTAGACTACCCATGACCGATTGGGTCACTGACGGTTCAGGTTATAAAACATTAAAGTTGATTTCAATATTCAATTGAAATGAAAGTTAATTTTATTATGATTCAGTTAAATATTTCAATTTGTTCATGTCATCATTGGTCTGGTTTACAAGTTCATGTTTTACATTTTACTGATTGTTTACAGAATTTCCAGGATAAACTTGAACTTTAAATCAGATTAATTTAAAAATATATTTTTAATTTGCTAAAAAATATATATTGTTTGTTTAAAGAAAGATGAAATATAAATAATTACTCTACAAACAACCGTGGATGAAACAGCAAAGCGGCATCTCTTTGTGTCTGTCTTTAACTTAAAAATATTTTAAGTAATAAAATTGTCTCTTTGAAGAAAGTTAAAATAAAAATACTTACTGTATAAACAACTCATAAATCATTATGTGCCAGACAAATGAAACACACAAGCACACATGCAATCACAGACTATTATACAAGGTTGACCCAACAGGTCACAGGTGGTCTAGTATTGAATATTAATCGTATCTTCCAAAGTAGATCTTATCATATTTCACTATTAATTTTCAAAGTATTTTGATCTTGCATAAAATAGCTATAGATAATTCACAGAGAAGTGGCCATTTGTGCATGTTCACATCGTAGAATCAAGAGGTCGATATATTCATAATCACTTCCTTTACATAGTGACCCTGCAGCTCCGTAGAATAGATATGTAACTACAGAATGAACTCAGTGCTGTATTGCAACAAAAAATGTTGAAGTAGGTAATATCACTAACATAATGATCTTATTTAGTTCCCTGTTATACACAAAAAGAGCTAGCAATAAAACCTACATGAAAAAAGGTATAATGGCTGATACATATAATAGCTGGACTTGCTGATGTAAGCTGCATTTAAGGTATACTAGTCATGACCCATTGAGTCACTAAAGGTTCAGATTATAAAACATTGCAGTTGCTTGCAGCATTAAAAAAATTGTCTGTTTGAAGAAAGTTGAAAAAAAAATATTTAAAATATTGTTTGTTTAAAGAAAGCTGAAATATAAATAATCATGCATACAATCATGGGAAGGTGGAATGAGAGAGGTGGAAAGAGAGAGCGATTTTTTCTCCATTTTCTTCTCTACCCACTTTCTACATGATAATAAATGTACATCTTTCTTTCACCCACTTTCTATCTATGGCTTCTGGCAAACATACAAGCAAACAAAGTTCACAGAGTTTTATAATAATAAAGATTGTTTTCTGCATATAAAAATAAAGTTATTCTGCATAAAATGAATTTTTGTTAATATTTTTGGGTGTATCAAGCAGATTAATTGGATTTACATTATTTCTTAAGGGAATATTACCTCGGTTTTCTGCCAACTTTCTGGAATGGATTATGGCCAATAAGCAAGGTTCCATCATATTTCACCCTTAATTTCTTTGTTTCTAATGACATTTTTTAAGGCAATTCACAGATAATAAAAAACAGAATCTGTGGAGATTCATGATCATCAAAAAGACATAGCATTAAAAAATTCTAATAAGAGTGAATAAAGGGTTTTTAGAATATAAAAGTCAATGCTAGAAAGAATTTTTTCACAGATGAAGAGGAGACTTGAGATAACAGAAACAAATAAATTATGGCTGAACTCTTATGTAATATCAATTGTTCTATATGATTGTGAATGTTGAACTATTTCTTCACAGACGAAAAAGAAACTTGAGGCAACAGAAACCAAGAAAAGAGTGCTAAACTATGTAATACCAATCCTCCTATAGAGCAGTGAACACTGGACAATTTCTTCACTGATGAAGAGGAGATTTCAGGCAAAAGAAAAGCATGCTGAACTATGTAATATCAATTCTCCTTTTGAGCAGTGAACACTGGACAATTTCTTCACAGATGAAGAGGAGACTTCAGGCAAAAGAAAAGCATGCTGAACTATGTAATATCAATTCTCCTATATGACAGTGAATGTTGGGTAATTTCCTCACAGATGAAGAAGAGACATCATCCATTGGAAACAAAGAAAATGTGCAGAACTGTTATATAATCTCAGTCCTCCATGCTTAAGACACACTATGCATGAATGACTAACTCTCCGGCTTTCAAGCCAGATATGTGACAGGAACTGATCAGGTTCTCAGCTATGCAGCAACGTATGATCATATCTGGTTTATGGGACTGCTGCTGATGATGATGATGATATCTATGTAAAGGAAAAGCCAATTATTCAGGAGAACACAACTCTTACCTACATCAGACACAGTCTAGTCAATGGCTTTATTTCATTTACACTATTTACATTGTTCAAACTGTTATACTAATCTTTCTTGTCATATAGCTTGGGAATGCATGGACCAGTGGATAAAAGCATTGGTTGAAGTAATCAACTTGACTTTGAACCAAAGAGTTGTGTGTTCAATACCAGGCCATAAACTTGGAGACTTGAGTTACTAAAGGGAATTAACTGAAACTGAGATTTCCAGAAATGGCATGGCATGTGGAATTAGAACAATCTAACGATGTAGAGTAGATAAAGGGTTTGACTTGAAATTACAATGTATATCACCAGAGCCGAAACATCATGGTGAGGACAACAGTCCGAACAATGTAAATAGTTTAAATAATTACAATACCTCAGGTCAGAAATATAGACTGTGAATATGGCAATAAAGATGAGGAAAACAGTCTGAACAATGTAAATAGTGTAAATAGTTACAATACCTCAGGTCAGAAATATAGACAGTGAATATGGCAATAAAGATGAGGACAACAGTTTGGACAATATAAATTGTGTAAATAGTTACAATACCTCATCTCAGAAATATACACATATATTTTTATTTCATTTTGGTCTGCTTCTCTTCTGCAAGATCTTGGTTAGTAGATAATGCATCACAGTGATTCAGAAACTATTTAAGATGCTTATCAATTATGAAGGGTTAATCTGTTTAGTTTGGAAATTTAGAATAGTTTTTTTAAAACTCAGTCACCTAATTTGAGAAAGAGGTTCTTATCAAGGTTTTTCTTTGCTTTTATTTTCTTTTACAAAGGTACAAAGAGGCAAAGGTTATTCTTTGAATTTTATAATTTAATCTGCCTGGCTTTCATGGTAAATGCAGGCAGAGAGGCCGTTGTTGAACTTTTTAAGATTGACCTTTTTAGAGAGCATTTATCCTGAGCAGTCAATTCCATATAATTGTTGTTAGCAAGCAAAGGTCAAGGCATGATGTGCTGTTATTGCAATATGCACTTTAATATAATAAGGACAAAAGAAGACTATGTGTGGTCCAAGGGTAAAACAAATAGTCATTAATTCAGAACGATAATCAATGATGATTATTTTCTGATTATATTTTACTTTATATACTAATTATTTTTCCTATTATTACACAGGCTTCCATTTCAATATCTCACAGTAGAAGTAGGTTTTCTTTAATCTGTTCACTGTGTGTGTGCTTTGCTAGATAACTTAAGAACAAGCTGGCTTGGGTTGGTGGGTCGACAAAGCAGAAAACCAAGTCTTACCTCAAAAAAGTATTTGTGTCCTTCATGCTGATGGTTGAAAAAGAAAATCAGAATCAAGATCGAGTTGCCTTTAGCAGGCAGCAAAATATGGTAATTGTTTCTGCTTCCCTACCAGTCTTGACCAATCACAACTTTTGTTACCCCAATAGGACAATGCTACTTTGGATGACAGGATTTGCTTGGCTCTTCGTGGGTAAAAATGATAGACATATCTTCTGAGTTGTGATATGATTTTTTGAAACTTTTTACTTATACCCCACTGTCAGAATTTTCTGACTGATTTATGACCCTTGGAAATATGACATTGGACTTGTGATTTTTGGGGGTCTGTAACTCCCTATTGCTTTTTTCCTCAGTTGGGTTGGTGAATTTTACAACATATCAGCTCTTGTTAAGTGATTAAATCTCAAAATACGTTTTTTTTTATTATACTTAATTCTATATTTAAACATTGGTTATGTTTAATTCTTAATCTATAGGTAAAAATCTATACTTGAGACTATAGATAAACATTGGTTGTGTTTATACTTAAATCTATAGGTAAATACTACTTACACTATTTACATTGTTTGGACTGTTGTCCTCATCTTTATTGCCATATTCACAGTCTATATTTCTGACATGAAGTATTGTAACTATTTACACTATTTACATTGTTCGGACTGTTTTCCTCATCTTTATTGCCATATTCAAAGCCTATATTCCTGAGATAAGGTCTTGTATCTATTTACACTATTTACATTGTTTGGACTGTTGTCCTCATCTTTATTGCCATATTCAAAGCCTATATTCCTGAGATAAGGTCTTGTATCTATTTACACTATTTACATTGTTTGGACTGTTGTCCTCATCTTTATTGCCATATTCACAGTCTATATTTCTCAGATGAGGCCTTGTAACTATTTACATTGTTTGGACTGTTGTTCTCATCTTTATTGCCATATTAGTTTATACTTGAGTCTATAAATAAACATTGGTCAGGTTTATACCTGAGTCTATAGGTAACTATTGGTCAGGTTTATATTTTTTTAATCAATTCACTCCAATAGTTGATAATTGCCACTAAGATGCAATGGGCTACTGGAAGTGAAAGAGAATGAGATGACTTTAGAAAAAAATGGAAACAAAGGATAAACCTCTACTCCTGTTCAAAATACCAGAGAGGAGTGTGAACCAGACAATAGGCAAACCCATCTACTCTTATTGAGAAGAAAAAATTTAAAAAAATAATTTAAGAACACACACACATTTTACATAAAACCCTTCATAAGGTTCGAGCTGTACTTGTAAGAACCATCTTTTGTATTTCTTTAAGGTATGGGCTACTAGGGATCACTTCAATGAATCAATCAAAACTTTTTTGTTTTTTTTATAATCAATTCACCCCAAGAAAGGTGATAATGCCACTAAGACACAAGAGGCTTCTAGAGGTGAAAGAGAATGAAAAGACTTTAGAAGGAACCAGAAACTTGATCTTAAACATGGAACAAGGGATAAACCTCTACTCCCGTTCAAAAAACTGGGGAGGTATGTGAGGTTAAAATTGGTCAGGTTTATACTTTAATCTATTAGTGAACATTGGTTGGGTTGAGTCTATCGGCAAATATTGGTCAGGTTAATGCTTGAGTTTAAGGGTTAACATTGGTCAGGTTTATAATTGTGTATATAAGTAAATATTCATTTTGTTTATACTTGAGTCTATAGGTAATCATTTGATTGTGCTTATTCTTGAGTCTCAGACAATACTGGTCGTGTTTAAACTTTGGTCTATGGGTTGGGCTTATATTTGAGTCTATAGGTAAACATTGGTTATACTTTAGTCTATAGGTTAATAGTGTTGAATTTTATTCTCCAGTCTATAGATAAATATTAGTTGCTTATTGATATTATTATTGATACACATTCATATAGTGAGAATTTATCTGTATCTAATGAGAACAGTATTTTTCCAAAAGATTTCTTGTAAAAAATCTTTTATTTCTTGTCATTTTTTCTTTGTTATCTTAACTTTTAAAGCGATATAAATTTTTTAACATAAAAAGCAAAAAACACAAAACTGATTGTGGCAAATATATTCCAATCATATAAAGAGTTTAACTGTAGATCTTATAGTAAATCAATGACTTTAATAGATTTTCTATATGAAGAGAATTATTGATGAATGAGTGGGCAGCAGAACAAATTAACTTCTTTTATGTCACAAGTCTGTGGTAATAAAATTAGCACATCTCTCCCATCTCCCCTCTCGCTTGTAACCATCCATCAGAATAAAATAAACGTTTTTCAGAACTAAAGCTGAATTAGTCAAATAAAGTTTCATAAGCTTCTACTTAGAATTGTTAGTACATTACATGTATGTAAATGACTAATGTCACCATTACTTTCGCTATATTTGCCCAGAATCTAATATATTTTGTAGCAAGAATTAAATAAATAAGTAGTATTTAAATAAGAATAACAAAAATTCAATAATTTAGTCCATTTGTGTTGAAAACCGCTAACTATTGTTAACTATTTAAAACAGATAAATTGTGTCATAAATGATTCCCATCTTTGTTATCAACTTTATTCCATTATATATTCGCCATTAATTGCAGCT
Organism: Acanthosepion lycidas; assembly: GCA_963932145.1. Classification (NCBI taxonomy): domain Eukaryota; kingdom Metazoa; phylum Mollusca; class Cephalopoda; order Sepiida; family Sepiidae; genus Acanthosepion; species Acanthosepion lycidas. The sequence continues at coordinate 27,289,156 of OZ010596.1, forward strand.
ATTTTATGTCTCCATTTTGATATGGCAATGGAACCAGAACAATGTTGTCATATACGAAAACAATTGAAGTGACAAACATGTAATTTTGGAGACAAATGTAGAGAATAACTTGGACAGAGTATGTGAGAAACGAGGAAGTCTTAAGAAGAAGATGAACTAAACAATCTATTCGGTTGACTGATAAATGACTTCCGTTCATGTTTATCAAATCTTTTTTGTTTATCAACTTCCTGTATTGTGGTAATAAAATAAGCAGATCCCTCCCATCTCCCCTCTCGTTTATATCCATCCATCACTATAAAATATTTTTTTCAGCACTAAAGCTGAATGAGACAAATACAGCTTCATAGCCTTCTACATAGAATTGTTACTATATTACAAAGTCTTTCCAAGATGTGGGTCACCATGGCTCTCCACAATCTCCTGTTTTTCGTTAGCCAAAGCTCAACGCTTGTTTGGATGTGTAGTGTAATGGATAGTGGCTTAGAATGAGAAATCAGGGTGCCAGGTTCAAATTATAACAAGTTCCTTGCATTTACACATTCCCGAAGGTATAAATCTGTCACTTCTTGCACCAGCTGTGGATTAAATAGCAGTGCAGACTGAGCTATCTAGCCATGGTTGGCAACCAGTCTAAGAGAAGGACAACTTTGAATACAAGATCTGTCCACCTGAATCTGTACAAAGACAGTTAGACATGGAGTTCAGATAATATGTCTGTAAAACGACAATACAATAGAGTTTAAATAACTATGGATGATCCCATGGGAGAGTGATGATGTAGAATGCTGTTGACACCAATGGGTATTGGGTCCAAGGAAGATTTCAGCATCAATAGTCAATTGATTGAAGTAACTTTGTGTTTTTTGTCCATGTTCTACCATCCATTAAGCCAGACTAAATATAACCAACACCAAAGACCCCAACAGTGGAACAAGTAGATGACGATTACAACAGATCTTAATGGTTGAACCAGCAGATGAAGAGGGCTACGCATGATAGACATGCTACAGAAGGTGCCACTTGAAATTCTAACAGAGTCAATGGCAGTCCATTGTAGTTTCATAACTGGATTCTGCATTACTTATTCCATATGTGCCACAGAGGAAGGTCATAAAATCATATGTTTGGGTCACTTCCTGGCAAGTTGAGGTCTACTTTAAACAAATTCAGGCCATTGGCACTTTCTTCTACTCTGATTTTCTTTTACCTCTAACCAACTCTTGTAAAGCCAAACAATGATAGGGAATGAATGACAAGAGCAGGTTTTGGTGAAATTGAAAGTTTCTATTCTTGAATCTGCATGTTGGCGGCAAATTTAGTCATCAATGCCATTAACATGAAGGAAGCAATCAGCAAAGAAGAAAATCAGTTCTTGGATACAAGATAAAGCCAACAACCATCCATTAACTTAAGTAGGTTACTTTATGTTTCCACAACTTTTCTTTTCAGTGGGTCCTGTGAGTGTTAGATTCTCTAAGCCCTCTTTCCTCATTATGCATCCTAGAAATTTCAGCTTTCTCTTTCTGATTGTAAGTATAAATTTGCTTGTTGTCCCTATTTTCCTTAAAACTTCTTCATTGCTCATATGTCATGTCCATTGTATTCTTAGCATTCATAGGTAGAAAATGTCTTCAAATTTCATCACCAATATCTCCAAGATTAGATATTACATAACAGCTCAGCACTCTTTTCATTAAATGATATATTTCTGTTTCTGAAGTGATGATATTTTCCTGTTTCTAAATACTTTTCTTAGTTTATGGAAGGCATCTTTCACAATTCCTAAATGCCTCCAGATATCTGTCTTACATTTTCCATTGTCTTTTACTCCACTAATCAGATGGTTAAATTTCTGTAGCACCTTGATTTTGATGTCCCCAAATATATAGCTCACACATTAAGCTGTCTGTTTACTGAGAATACATCCTATCTTCTTAATTAAGTATTAGTTAATAGTTAGTCCTTTCCTCTTGCTTTCCATTGCGACATTGTCTAACAGTTTTTTCAATTTCCTTCTTTGTCTACTGCCATAATCAGTATACCATATATTTCTACATATAAGGCAACCTACAGATAAGATCAGACCCAAAATCTAGGTAAATTTTTGTGATTTTATCTGATATCCATAGTATAAGCCAACATACTGGGACCCATATGACAAAACTGTAAATGGCAATGTTTATGATAAGCTCTTTGCATCAGATGATTAGGATCATAGTAATTTTAAAGAGTTTTAATTATCTGTGTGGGTGTCTTATGTTTTTTTATTCTTTAATGAGAAATAAAGATTTTATGGCATCTTAAACTTTTTTTTTTCTTAACATCACAAAAATACCATATAATGTATGTTATTGAAAAATAAAGTTTACATGTTATATTAAATGTTATTGTTATTTAAACACCAGAACGATAATGACTTAATTACAAATATAGATTGTTTGTTATCCTAAATGTTGTTATTTAACACTATGAGAAATAAGGATTAGTGTGAATGTACCAATAGCTCCACAATTCAAAAACAAATGTTTGTTTATGTTACTTGTTAATTGTGCATGTTACTCAGTGGAACATTCACAAATTGCTGTATAATCGTCGCTTGAATAGTGCATATAAATGTGAGATTAAGTAAAAAGAGTTTTATTACATTTATAAACTTTAGCACAGCATTATTAATGTAAATTGTTTCAACTAGTTACTATACACCATGGCACAAGTATACTAGTCTACTTACCAGTGCTGAAACACCACAGGATTTAAGGTTAATTGTTTTTTTTGTAGCTGTTGTATTAGATTACTCCCGATTTTTAGAGGGTCATTTTTTTTTAATCGCTTTATATGTGGAAATCTACAGTATATATGTTTAAATTTTATTGTAAATATAGGACAAAAATGGCAATGTTTATGATTAGCTGTTTGTATCAGATGGTGATGATCATAGTAATTTTGAAGGATTTTATTTATATGTCTTATGTTATTTTATTCTGTAATGAGAAATAAAGATTTTATGCTTCTTAAATGTTTTCTTGCATAACACAAAAACTGTTGTGGATTCCGGGATAAAATCCGGTCTCAAAATGAATGACAAACGCAGGAATGAAATATAGCAAATAAATGTATTGACGTAATAATACAATTGGTAATACGGTTAGTAGATCCAGAAATGCGGTTAATAGCAATAATAATATATATACAGTCTGGGAAATTCAGTATTGAAGTATGACTTCCTTTTGAGTCTACGTGCTCGCAACTGTGACTTCTACAAAGCAGCTACCTCACTCTCTCACTGTATCAGTGTATCTTTCTGACTCTGACCTCCAGGTATTCACCGGCAACAGTACAAGTACACACCAGGTGAGTCCACTTGTATGAAAAAGGGGTGGACCCCATAACAAAAACAATACAGTATAATGTATGTTATTGAAAAATAAATTTTGCATGTTATATTAAATGCTGTTGTTATTTAAAACCACAATGATAATGAATTTTAATTAGTGTTGTGGTATGATCCACCTAATTTGCATAGTGGAGTACCAACCATATAAATATGGTTGGTACCGGGAAGGAAGGTAGAAGAGATCCAACCAGAGACTCTGCCCGACTGCGACTCAGTCAACACATTCCAGGAACGGTCTTCCCAGGAATATACAAAAGACTATATGTAAATATTGTGTACACTTTCTTGTTTCAATACATTTTGTTCTAAGTACATTTTGTGTTGCATTATTATTCCATGCATTAGTCAAGTTTCAACAATTAGAAATATAGATTCTTTCTTATCCTAAATGTTATTTAACACTACTATGCGAAATAACGATTTCTGTGAATGAACTCGTAGCTCTACAAATCAAGAACGAAAGATTTGTTTACATTACTTGTGCGTGTTATTCAGTGGAACTTTTACAAATTGCTGTGTAATCATCTCTTGAATATTGCATTTTAAAATGAAATCAAGAAGTAAAAGTACTTTTATTACATTTACAACTGTAGTACAGACAGTGAATTAGTGGATAGCAACTTGGATTAAGGAATTGGAGAGCCAAGTTTGAATTCCGGTCAAATCCATTACATTCACTTACATGCTAATACACTTGGGAAAGGTATGAATCCTCTCCTTTCTCCATCCAGGGTAAATAGCAGGACAGACCATGTTCTGTAGCCTTGGATAGCAACTAGTCTAATGCAGAAAGAAATGGCAACCTACTGAGGAAAAGAAAAATCTGCCTTGTCAGTCATGTATCGAAAGATACATGATCACCTAAATGTGGCACATAACTGACTGACTAACGAGAAATAATGACTGGTGTGAATGAACTCATAGCTCTACAAATCAAGAACGAAAGATTTGTTTACATTACTTGTGCGTGTTGTTCAGTGAAACTTTTTAACAAATTGTTGTGTAATAATCATTTCTTGAATACTGCATTTTAAAGTGAAATCAAGAAGTAGTTTTATTACATTTATGTCTGTATTACAGCATGTTTATGTGAATTGTTTCTGTTGTGGCCTGTTTAGGGGCCAGAAAGAAAGACATGGAAGACGAAGTTAGGTTGAACAAGTGTATTAAAATAACAGATATATACAGAGTAAGAGTGTTAGTAATAAGCAGATAGAGGTGTACGCCCGAACGGTAGGTTAACACACTGCGTCTCGGTTGCTCACACCCAGGAAGTCTCGCAGGTTAGTATTTATGGAGGAAGAGTTCATTCTACTGTAGGTAGGTTACTACAACAGTTTCAACTGGAAATATTTACATCATTAGTTACCATACCAAAGTAGTTGTTAGTCTACTGCAATCCATAGTGCAAGCATACTAGCCTACTTACTGGTGCTGGTACACCATAGAATTTAAAGTGGGCTTTTTGTACCTGTTGCATTAGACAATCTCCTATTTTCAGGGGTAATTTTTAAGATTTAAACGTTGCCTTTTTTTTTTTTTTTTTTTTTTTTTTTTTTTTTTTTTAGGCATTTCACCCCAAGCAAGGCGGGAAGCCACTAGCATGCAAGGGGTTACAGAGGATTTGGAGCAAGAGCAGATAGGAGTGATAGAGAAAAGGATGGGGAGAAGGATAGTAGATAGATCAAGGCAACTGGAGATGTTGATTGACTTTACATTTGAATAGTTGGAGATTATAGCTATCAGGGAAACAGGAAAAGGGAAGAGAGTCCCACAGGCGAGAGGTGTGAGATATGAAGCTATTGGAATAGAAGAGACAGCTACATTTAACAGTTTCAACAGTGAAAGGGTGAGAGCAGGATGAAAGGCTCATAGGACGCTTAAATTCATGAAGTCTAGGAACCAGCGAAAGCAGCTCATCGGAGCAATTACCATGAAAGTATTTGTAAAAAAAGACAGAGAGAGGCGACGGCATGTCTGTGAGAGAGTGACTGCAGATGAGATGCCAGATCAGGGCCAATTACATTGCACATCTGTCTCTGGATATTATCAAAGCAGACAGAAGGAGCTCCAGACCATATATGGCAGTAATACTTTTATGCGGAAATATACAGTACTTAACAGTGTATAATTTAGACTGCATATATTTGTATCCTTTATGAAAAAAAATAATACTAAAAACATTATGCACATCTTCTATGTGCTATGTTACTTTAGGACATTTGGCGATCGTGGCTCACCACAGTTTCCTGTCCTTTGTAGCTTTTAATTAATTTTGTCTTTTTGTTATCATTCCTAAATCTTGTTCTGCTATCCATTTGCTCAAATTCACAGGGTATATTATGCATTGTTTACCACTGTCTCGCTTGCCTTCAATCTGTCCTTTGACTATCAAATTTTCCAAGCCTTCTTTCCTCATTATGTGCCCTAGAAATTTCAACTATCTCTTTCTGATGTTAAGTTTACAGTCGCTCTCTCACAGACAGGCCATCGCTTCCCTCTGTCTTTTCTACAAATACTTTCACACTAACTGCACCGATGAGCTACTTTTGCTGGTTCCCAAACTGCATGAATTTAAGCATGCTACTAGGTTGGCATCTCAATCCCACCCTTTCAATATCAAAACTGTTAAATGTAGCTGTCTCTTCTACTCCAATAGCTTTATGCCTCACACTTTCCAACTGTGGAACTCCTTTCTTCTTACTTGCTTACTTGATAGCTATAATCTCCAAATATTCAAATGCAATGTCAATCAACATCTCCAGATGCTTTGATCTATTCATTCTTTCCTCTATCATGCCTCTTTACTCTGGTTCCCACTCTCTGTAACCCCTTGCGTGCTAGTGGGGCTCCCACCTTGCTTAGGGTGATATGCTTAAGAAAATAGTATAAGTGTCCTGTTTGTTTCCATTTTCTCTCAACCTTTCTCATTGCATACATGTTCAATCCATGGTATTTTCAGCATCTTTCTGTAGGCTGTAAGATAACTTTTAACTATAGAGTCACCGTATTTTCAGGGAGTACTGAAAATATTATTGCTAGTTGAGCAGGTATAAATAGGAAAAAGTGTTGATGTCTTAGATAATAATTTAAATATGGTAAAGTGGAGTTGAAATATGACTGAGATTGTATACAGTTCATGTTTGCACTAATGCCTTTGGAAAAGGCAAGAACCCATCACCACTTACAACTCTGTCCTATTGCCAGTTATTTAGACTGTAGTCTGTCACTGGTATGCCACAACTGTTCTTCTATGTGCCATGTCCCTTCAGGACGTAGGTGATCATGGCTCTTCACAATTTCTCGTCTTTTGTAGCTCCTAAACCTTGTTCCACCATCAAAGCCAGGTAGGTTATGTGTTGTTTTCATTTGTCTCACTGACCTTCAATCTGTCCTGTGAGTATAAGATTGTCTGATCACGCTTTTCTCATTATGTGCCACAGAAATTTCAACTCTCTCTTTTTGATGATAATTATAAGTTTCCTTTTTACTTTCATTTTCTCTAAAATGTTGTCATTGCTCACGTGTTTAGTCCATGGTATCCTCAGAATCCTCCTGTAGAACCATATTTTTGCCACCTGAAATCTCCTCTTCATCCGTGAGGAGATTGTCTGGCATTCACTGCCATAGAGGAGGATTGATATGTTAGTGTAAACAAAAAAGAGCAAAGGAATATATATCTGGCTAAGCCCCTACCACTCCTAATATATATTATCTGTTCAGATAGCAGCAATTAAAATAGCTGTTACAGTCATTATCAGCCTTGACAGCCTTAATACATTATTATACATTTTCAAATTAATTATTTTATTTTTACAGGTGATGGCAGCCCAAATGCTCTCTGGGACTTTACTGGATGGAACAAGATTCCACAGAATCATGGTTTGACCGAACCAAAATATTTGACACCCCATTGCATTCAGCATTTAACTCCTGAGGCTAAGTTTATTGTTATTTTGAGAAATCCTATTGATCGGTAAGTTTTATTTATTCTATTTTTGGACTAACTCTCACCCAATACAAGGCTTGAGCGCCACTCAAAGTAGAGGGTTACTGTTAAAATGGTTATGATGAATGAAACAGTAGATGGTAGGAAGTGAAGATGGCATGGATAAGGAGGATAAACAAAGATTGACCCTCGATTTGAAGAGAGACTGTAAAGCTCAAGTAAGTATCCATATGGGAGTCTGTTTCATAAAGTAGCAGTTCTTGAAAAAAAATGTCTGAATAGAACTTTTATTTGGAATAGAGGAAATGAGAGTGATTCAACTCTGTAGAAGTAATATAACATGGACTAGTGGTAAAAGTCTGAACTAGTGGAACTAAAGAATGTAGCTCATCTGAACATTTGCCATGGTAATAGCGAGAGAGTTGAGAGAGGCTTAGCTCTAAATGTCTTAAAAGGGGGAACTAAAGAATGTACCTTAGTTAAACATTTGCCATGAAAATAGCAATAGAATAAAGAAAGGCTTACTTGTAAAGTTTTAAAATAGTGGAACTAAAGAATGAAGCTCATCTGAACATTTGCCATGGAAATAGCAAGAGAATAGAGAGAGGCTTAGTTGTAACAGTCTAAACTTGTGGAACTAATGAATATAGCTCATCTGAACAATTGCCATGGAAATAGCAATAAAGTAACAACAGGTTTGCGACACTGCATCTGTGGAAAGAAGCCTGCAGTGTTGAAAATAACTATAGCTACAACTTCTCATTTAGCGACTAGCATGTTGGAACAGAACCTGGCAGATAAGTGAGGATTGGCTGTATTTTTTAAGCTATTATTCACCCAAAACAAGGCACAAGAGCCAATCAATCAAGGGGTTGTTCTAAAGGCATGTATATCATAAGGATATGCAGAATGATTGACACAAGACTTGTAAAGGTTAAGATTGTATTTATCAGGGAAGCATCCTCTTGGGAGTCTGTTCCACAAAAGTAATAGTTCTTGGGAAGAAGATGTCCTTGAGAACAATGGAATCTGAAAAGAATGTGGATGATTCAACTCTTTGGATATAGTAAGATAGTTTGGGCTGAAAAGGTCTGAGCTGGTGCCACTAAAGAATAGAGTATGTCTGGACATTTGCCATGGCTGTAGCAACAGAGTAGCAACAGTTTACACTGTTGCATCAGTGGGAAAAGGGTTGTATGGTGGGAAATAAGACAATGTAAATGTGTTGATAAATGGTAGAAGGTGACGATTGTGTTGTTCCAGCCTAGATATGGCAGCAATACTTCATTTTTGTTTTCATCTGATTCTTGTAAAGATGAAGTGTGGCATAAGGAGTCAGGTACATCCTGGAGTGACAGAATGGGTTAACCATTTCTGTAGCATCTTTCATAATGGCAGTTGTGCAGTATCCAGTTTTAATTGAACAAAACTTGATGTCATCTATAAAATTTTTATGCAAACTATGATAATTAGAGAAAGTTTCGTATTATGTCTTCGACCAGCATTTGATTGAGTACTTTTTTTGCATGATCCTTGTGACTGGAAGATCATTGTAGATACAGAAACAGTGGCAGGATCTAAAGAGACCTTGAGGATGAAATATAACAATCAATGAAAAACATTTGAAGGAATTATTCTGGTTTATTCATGTGCTCTAACATCAAGATGGAATGGCTGTATTAGAAAATGGGGAAAACAGAGTATCACATAAAGATTCATTTCTTGTAGTGCTGACTGGAGTAGGTTTCGTTTGGTCTATTTTATGACATGTCAACCTCAATGGGTTACTTAATGCTGACAAGATATTTATTGCTGGCAATATTTTTTTTCCAAAAATGTATTGGTGGTAATCTTTTATTTTTCAAAAAATGTTTTGCTGGTAATATTTTTTTTTCAAAAATGTATTACTGGTAATATTTTTTTTTTTAAATATATTGCTGGTAATATTTTATCTTCCAAAAATGTATTGCTGGTAATATTTTTTTTTTTTAATATATTGCTGGTAATATTTTTTTTTCAAAAAATGTATTGCTGGCAATATTTTTTTTTTTCATATAATATTTTTTTTTAATGTATTGCTGGTAATATTTTATTTTCCTAAAATGTATTTCTGGTAATATTTAAAAAAAAAAAATGTACTGCTGGTAATAATTTTTAAAAGTAGTATTGCTGGTATTAAAACCTATTTTTATACTTGCATAGTGTTTTGGCCGTTTTTGATGGGTTAACTATTTGTCTATAGCTGGGACTCTGACAGGTGCTACCACTCTGGGTTAGGGTGGACCTGGGAACATCAGCAATTAAGAGGTGATTCCATACTCCTCAAAACCTCCTTGCTGTCAGATGTAGTTTATCGTCTTACCCAGGACGGCTGCAGTAGGTTACTGCTAACTAGTGAAACAGTTCCTCTTTTATAGAACATGAACTCTTGTGCTCCTTTGATCTTAATTTGGAAAAGTCATAAATCAGAGCTCCCAGTCCATATTCATCCCAAATAGAAATATTTGGGTTAAGACTGATTTGAGATTGGATTTAGTGTTTTTTATAGGTTGTGTTGGTAGTGTAATGGTTATCAGTGTGAAAAAAAGAAATCAGAGAGCTGAGTTCAATTCCTGGGTAAGTCTGTGATGCTCAATTTCACACAAACATTTTTGGAAAATCTATTTCTTCTCTCTGCAAGCTATGGATTAAATAGCAGGGCAGACTGGGTTTTCTAGCCTTGGATAGCAAACAGGCTAGAAGGATAACTGGAGTGTAGTGTTACTGATTCACGGGAAGTAGTAGGAACTCAACTGCCTCATGTGTAATAGTTGTAGCTATTTATACTTTTTGGGACTTCATATATAAATGAGTCACTTCAACAACTTTGAATTTAAAATCAGTTTCAAGATGGATGAGCTCTGTGAGGCCATCCTGCTCTAGACAGCTACAGTTACTACAGCTGCAGTACATATGTTGCGCCTTTGACCCTAATGGGATATGGGACTTGAGCACGCATTTTATTACCGAGTTGGATAAAAAAGGGCATTTTGCCTTCATCCTGTTTTTTTGCTTATGGAGTTGTCTGTAAGATGGCAGGATATAGAAAAACAAAACAACAAATATGTTGTTCTATAACAGCATTTTTCAACCGGTCTGCCCGGGCACACCAGGGCTGGTGCATATTACTGATCGGAGAGGGGGGGGATCAAGTCTGATTAGGGGTCTCGGGCAGTCCTGTGTGACCCTCACTATTTTATCAACATTTGTTTTTTTCTACCCACATTTATATATGTTACAAATTAAACTAAGCACAACTGACTTTTGAAGGATGAAAATTTTTTGTGGATTTTGACATAAGTCTGAGTTCTTTTTTGACCTCCAAATATGTGAATTTCTTTGGCGATGCTAAGCCTCACAAAAGCACTTTATAAAATTCAATAATTTTTATCCAAAATGTTGAATGTGCTAAAATTATTCAACTTTTTAACAAGAAAAATTTCAAGTTGATGTTAAAAAATTACCACAAAATATTGTTAATTTATTTAAGATGGAATGATTTATTATGACATGTCTCTAATTTGTATTTAGATACATTGGATTTATTTTCAATTTTTCTATTTGAATTGTTCGCCTAGATTGCATATGATCCATTATTGTACATAATCAGATTACAATAAAATTTGTATTTTATATGAATACTACCTTATGAAAGTTGAGATTAAGTAGAGTGGAGGTCCTGTATAATAGATTTAAGAGGGCATGTCATTATATCTAAGATGGAATGATCTATTATGACATGTCTCTAATCTGTATTTAGATACATTGTATTTACTTTCAATCTTTATAGTTGAATTGTTCGCCAATATGATCCATTATTGTAAATAATTAGATTATAATAAAATTTGTATTTCATATAAATATTACCCTATGAAAATTGAGATGTAGTAGAGTACTGGGTGGCTGTATCATATATTTGGGGAGATGTATAATAGATTGGGAGTGGGGTGACACAAGATTCTTGCATTAACCCTGGTGCACACTAAAGTGCTCTGAAATGTAGCCAGGTGCACTTCAAGTTGATATAAGAGTCATTTATGAATTATCTTTATATTTGAAAAAATTTTTATTTTTTTAAAAAGCTTGAGATGCCAAGCACATAGCTTCCATATCTAAGTCATTGTCATTGCCCTTTGGTAGTTGAAACTAGATGCTAAATTTCTTAACCTTTAACCCTTTGAGCCCAGGCCACCACTATACTGGTCGTATTGGAAAAATGATGCAATGCCCAGCCACTGGTTGAAGAGTGGTAGATAAAAATGACTTAATGCTCAGCACCCAGTTGAACAGTGGGTAAACATTTGTAAATATTTTTATATCTACCATTTTTTTTTTTTTTTTTTTTAAGTGTTTCAGCCCAAGCAAGGCGGGAAGCCACTAGGACGCAAGGGGTTACAGAAAATTTGGAGCAAGATCAGATAGGAGTGATAGAAGAAAGGATGAGGAGAAGGGTAGTGGATAGATCAAGGCAACTGGAGATGTCGATTGATATTACATTTGGATAGTTAGAGATTATAGCTTTCAGGGAAACTGGAATAGGGAAGGGAGTTCCACAGGCGAGAGGTGCGAGACATGAAGCTATTAGAGTAGAAGAGATGGCTACATTTAGGAGTTTCGACAGTGAAGGGGTGAGAGCGGGATGCCAGCCTTGTAGGGCGCTTGAACTCATGAAGTCTGGGAACCAGCGAATGCAGCTCCTCAGAGCAATTGCCATGAAAGTATTTGTGAAACATTGCATACCAATTATTTGTGAATTTTGACTCAAAGCTCATTAAAACTTTTCAGGAACACAGGGCTCAAAGGATTAAGAAGGAGGGCATAATCCTTTCTTTTACCTCACTCAAGGGATTTAAATCAGTCATTATTAGCCTTTCTAGATAAAAATTGCAGATACTTCATAAATTTGTTTTAAATGAAAACTGTGGTGCTAATCTTCTTTGGGAATGCTAAACCAAAATTTCATATTTTCAAATTTCATGACTAATTTTTCCTAATTAAAAATTAAAGTGTGCCTCAGAGTTTTAGTTATTCTACAAGTGTTTCCCTGAAGTAAAAAAAAAATGAGAAACACTGAGGTAATAATAAAAATAAAACTGTCTTTTATTTTTACTAAATAACAAACACTTATCAGCAAAAATGAACCTTCAGCTCACAATAAGATGGAGTGTTAAAAGGATAGTTTTTTCCTTACCACTGCTGTTATTTTAACTTCATAAAATGGTAAATAATAAGGATTTTTCTTATAGTTGGTTCACATATTTTAATAATTTAGTAAATGTTTATAAATTTATGAATAAAAAATTGTTTTCATATTTATTACTTTATAAATTAGTCAATAATAAATATTGCATTGCTTAAGTTTTTTTTAATTTTATTAGTTTTTAGAATGTTGTAAATATAAAATTATTATTGTAAATAAACAAACTAATACAGTTTCTAGGAATGATTGGCAAAACATTGGCTAATTGCCAATTGATTCAAACTTTATAAAATGGTAAATAATAATGGATTTCCTTATAGTTTGTTTCATTTATTTTAATAATTTAGTAAATGACTATGAATTTATGAATAAAAAATTGTTTTCATATTTATTTCTTTATAAATTAGTAAATGATAAATGTTGTATCACATTAGTTTTAATTGTATTAGTTTTTAGAATGCTGTAAATATAAAATTATTTTTAAACAATCTAATAAATAGTGTTTAATATTTTTATTGCAAATTCTTAAAATCTAAAAAGTGTATAAATTCATTTTCTTAGGTTTTGCTTCAATTCTAATCATTACTTTTTAAAACAATAAACATTTCTAAAGAGTAAAGATAGTTAAAATAATATAGCAGTGTCATGGGAAAAACTGTCCTTTTGACACCACATCTTATTGTGGGCAGAAACGTCCATGTTTTCCCATTTACCATTAACCAATGATAAGAGCAGAACACTGAAGAAAGAAATTCAATAAAAACTTTAAAAAAAACCCTAACTTTCCATTCTTGTATCTCTTTATGATTTTTGCATTCCAGACTCTACTCAGATTTTCTGTTTGTTCGTAAAACTCACCAAAATTTCAACATGACACAAAGAAAGCTTTCCAGAGAAAATTTTCATACTCAAGTTGTTGATGCCATTAAAAATTTGAACAATTGCGTTCACAAGCACAGTCTAAAATTCTGTCTTTACAACAAACTCTTTCATTTGGATACTTTTGTAAGTAATTGTGTTTTGTTTATTATCCATTGACTCATGTCTTTATCATCTACAATAAAATTTAGTTGGAAAAAATGGTACTATTACTATTATTAGGATAGACTATGACTCATTACTATGACTCATTACTATGACTCATTACTATGACTCATTACTATGACTTTTACTGTTAGACTGGATAAAATATTTTTCTTACCATTTTCTTAAGACAAACTGTTATGATGGACAAAAGGTTACTGTTACTTTTAGGTTGAATTACTATGACTATTTCTATTACTATGACTGCTACTATTATATTGGACAAACTGTTTTTCTTAATATTTTGTGGGATGAACTACTACTATAATTATTAGATTTGGACAAAATCGAAATTTTATAAAATCAAATAAGTGAAGGGTAACAAATTTAAAAAAAAAATTATGAAGAGTTTCTAAAAGCAAAACATTTCTAAAATAATTTCATTCATTTGTCAATAAGTCTTGAAAGTTTCATTAACCCTAGAACACTAACCATCAATTAAAGTTACACCACTAATAACCATGGGTATATCATACCCGATTTTGAAAATATCAAAAAAAAATATTAAATATAAATCTTTATTTGAAATATTTTACATGCAGGCACTTCAGACTTTGTACTTTGAGTTAACATTAATAGGAACTGAAAAACATATTATTTAGGTAAGAAAATCAGGTACTGAAAATTGTAATTAAAAATAGGAAAATTTGCGCTGGGTACTATATACCCATGGTTAGTGTTCTTGGGGTTAAAATCTGACAATTATTAGATTTTTGCAAGAATTTACAAATCAATGTGTTCTTTACTGCAAAAAGATGTTTGAATACTCTATACTAATTTTTTACCCCCTTGAAGCAAGAACAACAAAATTTTAAACTAAAATTTTTAAGGTTCTAAAAAGGATTAAAAAAATATAATTTAATAATCAACTAATACTTTGGACATTCCTCTTAATAATGACAAAGATTTTGATGATAAAACTTTGTTTTTATTAAGTCAGACAAACTGTTATTGTTCATTTGGACAAGTTGTTACAATTACTGTTAGGTTGGACACACTTATTATTGTAACGAGAGCACTAGGAAGAAAGATTTTATTTTCCCAATTACATTTTTCTCATTATAGACATTTTTATATATGTAATACAACACTGTAGCTCACAGACAGAAAAGAATGCAATGACTGAAAGGAAAAAGAATGACAAACAGGCTTTGTTCTCAGAGAGGGACATAAACTATGACATGCACAAAGCCATATTTATACATATATATATATATATGCATGTCCTACAGGGAGAAATAAATATCACACATGTCTACATAGCAAAGCAAAGTATAAGGGGGAATAGGAGGAAAGGTCTTAGATATATTTTGAAGATATTTCTGACCTGGAGAAGACTCCAGGTTTAAATGAGCCGGATTCATCTATGTCCTGAAGTGCTTCTAAACTGGGGAGGCAGATTTAGCCCAGGCTAGAAGAAGGCAACCTTCTCGGTTGGTTGCTATTCACAAAATGAAAATCAACTCCTGCTTTGGGTCACTGTATTGAATGACATCATGAACCTGTTGTTATGTAACCACGAGACTTATCTTCCACCAAAGGGAGATAATCACCTTATAACTGTTGGGTTGGAAAAATGTTATTATTGTTAGATTGGACAAAGTATTACTGTTAGGGTGAAAAAAATATTGCTGTTAATTTGGACACATTGTTACTATTACTGTTAGTTTGGACCAACTGTTATTATTACTGTTGCATTGGACAAAATGTTATTGTTATTAGGTTGAACAAACTGTTACTATTACTATTAGGTTGGACAAAGATTTATTATTACTGTTGGGTTGGGCAAACTATAATAATGATAAAGAAAGAGTAGGGGACAAAATCCATAATCTACATGCAGCTAGCACACTGCCAAAAATAACAACTCCACCTGAAGACAAACACAGGAGTTTTAAAGCATTCTTCCTGATCATGATTCTTACGATTGGCTGGGAATAAAACTCAATCTTGTTAGAAACAAAGAAAAGAATACTGAATTGTTATGTAATATCAATCATCCTGTATGGTAGTAAATGCTGAACAATCTCATAGATGAAAATGAGACTTGAAGCAACAGAAATGTAGTTCTACAGAAGGATGCTGAGAATACCATGAACCAAAGATGTGACCAATGACAAAGTTTTAGAGAAAACGGAAACAAAATGAATGCTTATACTTAAATTCAGAAAGAGAAAGTTGAAATTTCTAGGATACATAATAAGGAAAGCAGACTTGGAAAATTTGATACTCACAGGACATATTAAAGGAAACAGAGCCAGAGGAAAATAATGCATAACCTATCTGGTGAGCTTGTGTCATATTATTTTTCTAATCAGTTCACCCTAAGTAAGATAATAATGCCATTAAAACACAAGGGTTTACTAGGGATGAAAGAAAATGAAAAAAACTTTAGCAGAAGGAACTGGAAACCCAATCCTAAGCAGTAAACAAGGAATAGACCTCTACTCCTGTTCAAAAGACAGTTAAGGTGAGCCCATCTATTCCTAGATTAACAGAACAGGGTTTAGGAGAGATAAGAAAAAATTAAAATTTATTAAGAGCAACACAGGAAAAGAAATTGTGGAGAGCCATGATCATCAAAGTCCTGAAGCAACACAACACATAGAAGAAGAAGAAGAAGAAGAAGAAGAAGAAGAAGGAGACACAGGAAAAGAAGAAGAAGAAGCTGGAGAAGAAGAAAAAAAAGAAATGAAAGCAAGAAAAGAAAAAGAAAAGGGTAAGCAGGAAAAGAAGAACATCAAGAAAGTGAATAAATTTACTGTTCCAAATCAGTTTCGACATGAAAGAATCTATATACTGCAATTTGAAAGATTTCAGTTCTCTGTTTTATTTGAGCATATGAAGAGAAAATTATATATATTTTCTACAATTTTAATACATCTTCCAAAATGTTAATCTGTTTAAAAGACGTGGACGTTTGATAATTCAAGGGGAATAACTACTGATCACTATCTGATCGTCATATCAGATTTATTTCCCTTTAAAATCAAACCTTAATTAAATTCCAATACTTTATCATATTAATAATCAATATATGTATAAGTCCTTTTTGCATCCTGAACTTCTTTCTAAAAATGATAGTATTTTCCCAGTTTTTGAGAATCTTGAATTATTACCAAAAAATTAATATGGTAGGTGAAAAAAAATAAAAAAATGTATAATTGGATTTTTTTGTGTAAGAAGTTTAAAGAAAAACAGATGAATTTTAAACTTGTAATGAAGCTTCATTCAGTGCAATTTGACAACTGTCCATAAATGAGATTCGATAGATTTTATAGCAGATTATATGGCAGTGAATGCTGTATTATCTCCTTGCAGATGAAGAAGAGACTTAAAGCAACAGATAATTAGTTCTATAGAAGGATGCTGAGAATACCATGGATCGAACATGTAAGCAACAATGAAGTTCTGGAGACAATGGAATCAAAAAGGACATTTATACATAACATCAGAAAAAGACTGTTGAAATTTCTAAGTCACATAATGAGGAAACAGGGCTTGGAAAATTTGATACTCACAAGACAGATTGAAGGTAAGGGAGAGAGAAAAACAGCACATGACCTACGTGGTGAATGGATGGCAGATCAGGTTTTGGGACAGATGGCAAAAAGACAAAAGATACTAAGAGCTCTAAAAGAGGAAGTTGTGGTGAGCCATGATCACACACATCCTGAAGGGACACAGAACAGAGAAGAAGAGGTTCCAAAGAGAGATAATTATTGTTGTCTTCATCACAGAAGTAGACTGTAGTTGATACACAGATGGTGTATTGGTTAAAGGCTTGAAAGTTAAATATATTTTAAGTTTTTTTTTGTGGGGGGGTGAGCATTTCACCCAAACAAAGCAAGAGTGCCACTAGCATGCAAGGAGTTACAGAGAGTCAGGGCAAGAGTAAAGAGGATTGTTTGAGTAAAGGATATAGAGAACAGGGATCAGGATCAAGGCATCAGATGTTGATTGACATTACATTTGAATATTTGAAGACTATAACTGTCAGGGAAGCAAGAAGGAGAAGGGGAGTTTCACTGTCAGGAAGTGCAAGAGAAGAAGCTGTTGGAGTAGAAGAGGTGGTTACATTTAACTGTTTTAACAGTGAGAGGGTGGGACAAGATGCCAGCCTAGTAACACGTTTAAATTTATGCAGTTGGGGTACCAGTGAAAGTAGCTCATCAGAGCAGTTACCATGAAAATATTTTTAGAAAAGACAAAGGGAAGCCACATCACATCTGAGAGAAAGTGACTGTAGATGAGATGCCAGATCAGGACCTATCACATTGCATATGCATCTTTGGATTTTGTTGAGGACCTCAAGATGAACAGCAGGGGCACCAGACCATATATGACAAAAGTATTCAATGCAAGGATGAATGGTAGATTTGGAGGATGGACTCAGACGAGAAAAAACTTCTAGTGTAACAGAGAGAACCAACTTTCCTTGCAGTAGATGAAGCTATTGATTCAATGTAGTTGCTCTACCTTAGGTCAGTGGAAAGCAAGAAACCAAGCAGGTACACAGAGAGATGCTGTCATGGGGTTGGAAATCAGCCATTCTGATAGGAGGCAGGGAGGGTTCTCTATGGTGAGTAAATGAAAGCAGTTTCGTTTTGGAGGCATTAAAGTTTATAAACCATTCCCTACTCCATTCAAACACAGATTGGAGGTCTTTTTCGAGACGAGCGGCCAGGTTAGTTTTGTCAGCAATGCTGGATTTACTATTGAGGTAGAAGTAAATAGTAGTGTTGTCTGTGTAGATGCCTATTTGTTATAAATGAACAATCAAATAAAATAGTACTTAATATTTTTGTTTGTGAAATGAAAGTAATCGTGAATGGCTACTCTTCTAGATCCTTTTGTACTAATGCAGCATATCCCTTAGGGTTCTTACTTTGTTGTTAATTTTCATTAATGACCTTCCTGATTGCAGCAAATCTCAACTTGGAATCTATGCTGATGACACAACCATTTACTCTGTTTTCAATAGTGAGTTTGATCTATTCGATAAAGTCAAATTGGTGGTTGATCTCAAAAGCAACCTTCAGTCGTCTTGTTTACTGGGGCAAAGAATATTTTGTTAATTTCAACACCTCCAAAACTGTTATGGAGTGGTTTCACAGTGGAGGCTTGTATTTGTACTAAGTTAATCCTAAAATAGGTATGACGTACAAAATGTTAGGAACTTGATATAATAGGTAATGACGCAGAGAAATCTAGTTGTGGTCGCAGATACTTTAGTATCCGAATAACAGTTGTCCGGCATCGACTGACTGACTGACCCACTGAGCGACTTCCTTGTTACTCTTACTACTCCTACTTATTATAGGTGGGAGAGTCTATTAACTATAGAATAGGTGTGTTCCACTATAACAAAAACAAAGCTGCTCTTTATTAATCATCCGACAAACCCCTTTCTGCTTTCCATCAGTATGGCTGATGCTAACCTCCAGGAGAGTGACTTGTTGCACTTTCTTGGGCCAATGTTCTTGGCTGATATGAAGTGGAGGGACTATATTGAATCCATTACTAGGTTTGCTGCTAAAAAGTTGGTTCACTGTGTCGTGCTAAATAATTTTTCTCTTTAGAATCTATCTTATATAACTATAAGTCTACCATTCACCCATACTTAGAATATTGCTGGCACATATGGTCCGAAGCTTCTGGTATACTGGGTGTAACAGCAAAATTATGCAAATCATATTATCCATCTCACAAAATGTTTAAACATTAAACTAATCGGGTTTCTTTTTTCCAGGTTTTCCAATAAGACATTTAGCCATTTGTCATAAAAATCACTGAAAAACATTTTGAGTTATTCAGCTAGAAAGAGAACAGGTTAAAATTGTTTTGCGTCAGACCCACTGTCTTCTAAACTGAACAATTGGCAACAATGTCTCATCAATTTACAGTTGAGTTGGCCAGATGGAACCATAAGTTCTATGCTAACATTTTCTTTTCTCACACTTCTCACCTGTGGTACTTTCTTCTGGCACTTTTCGGTCAATTTTGATCTTCAAAAATTTAAATGCAATGTTGATTGTTATCTGTCTTCTTGATTACACTTCTATTGTTTTTGCCCTTTAGTAATGTTTCTGTTTTCTAATTCTTTCAGATCCAGTAATGCTTTGTGGCTTTACTGCCTTGGGGTAAATTCTATCAAAAAAAAAAAAATTCTCAAGAAAAAAGAAAATGTATAAATCCAGTTTCATATGTTTTGGTTTTATTAAAATTCTAAAAATAGCTTTTTAAAATAATAAAAGTAATTATCCTCCTCATTTCCATTTTCCTGAAAAGCTCATTGTCAGGATTTTTCTGTAGAACCCTATTTCTGTTGCTTCCAGTTTTCTCTTCATACATGGGGAAAATTTCCAGCATTCACTGCATATAATAGGATTGATAGCAGTTCAGTGAAATTTTCCTGTTCCTTATTACTGTGCTTAGATTTTTTGAAGGCAACTTTTGCTATTCCAATACTCAAAATTGTTATGGATAAGTATGAATTTTATAATAACTCAAACATAACAATTTTGAGTCCAACAACCACCATTTTCTTCAGGTCAGAAGTATAGTGATGGGAACAAAAATGGCTGCCAACTATGCAAACTTATTTATGGATGTGTGGAGCAAAAATGGAAATAAACATTAATAAAATCATCCATCAAATGACAAAAAAATAATTTCTGAGTCAAAGGATCTGCACATTCTTCTGGTTAATAAATTAATCTTTTGAAAATAAATATTTTCAACCAATGGGTGGCATTCCCACCAACAATAAAAAATATGCTTTGTGATCCCTTTGAAGAATATTTAAGTAAATCTCTAGACAGGCAAAACAAGTAAGGGGACAGAGACAGATACATGCAACATCAGTTCATGACATGCGGCTTCAAAGAGATTCCCTTACTCACTCACCTGTCTTCTTCACCAAGCTATGTGACACTTACACTCTTCCTCACCAAGCTACATGACATTTACACTTTCCTCCTCACTTTCTTTCTTTTTCATATTTAGTAGCAAAGAAATTACATTTCTTTTCATTGTAACAAATGAAGAGATTTAATACTCACACATGGTAAGAAAAATTTAGTTGTAAAAACACAAAAATAAAAATATTTTATATATTTTATTTATAAACCTTTCTTGTTTTTTCTTTGTTTGTAGATTGATTCAAATCTGCAACAAATGTCCTGAAGTAAAATATTTTACATAGTTACCATCTAGAACCTCTCCACTACTACAAATACATAGATGATATTTTCTTAATACAAGCACATGGTGTGAACACTCTCCATAACTTTGGACAACACATCAACAACTTTCAAAGCACTGTAGTGGGTTGCTATTTGGTTTTTCATCAGGTATCGAAAGATGGTAATGTCATTGGACCACAATAAATAACACAAAAACTTGGTTAGAAAATTAAGGGTCAATTTTTATTGACGCATGTGTGTGTACTAAACTCAGAGGTAAAAGAGTGGTTGACCTCAAGTCAACATGACATTGAGAGAGGGTAACTCAATATCCTTTTCTTAGGACCACTGCAAAACATATCCGAATCCAATGATTCAAAAATATCCAGAGCAAGATGATCTCCTTTCAGGAAGTGGGGTCACAAAGTTTGCATGTGACCAGAAACCCTTATTTTGGTTTCCATTTGCATTATGTGAAAATAAACCTGCTCTAATCCTGGGGATTAGAAAAAACATACAGAACAAATAATCAATTGCTTTCTCAATAGAAATTGTCCCTTAAAACAATTTAAAAAAAATAATCACTTAGGCTTCCAGGCATAACAGAAATACTATTCCAATATACAAGACAAATAAGAATTATTCCAGAATTCCCATGGGTTTTTTTTTATTTTAATTACAACATTCAGAAACTATCTCAGATTTTACAAAATGATTTTCAATTCCTAAAACTTGGCCCTACAATTAATCACATATTTAGTGAAAGCCCACTTAACACCAGTCAACAACCTCCAAATCTACAATCACTCCTTACATCATCTAGACCAAAGGTTCTCAATAGGAGTCCATATGGATCCTAAGGATCCATATAACATTATTGGGGGGGGGTCGCACAAAAAATAGCAAATTAGGGGTCCACAGTAATATTTCTCATTGCATAAATCAGCACTTTTTAAACTTATTATTTATTCACATATTTTAAAATGGCTTATTATGAGTTATTTTACTAGTGCATGTAAATTTCCCATAGAATTTAGTTGTTAAATACAAGTTTATTTTCATTAAATTAGTTTTACTTCAAAATAAACATATACATTTACTATTTCAATAATACTATTTCTATTAATAAAAAATAAAATAAGTTTTTTCTTTCATCGAATGTTTATGGAGGTCCACCAAAAAAAATTAAGTGTAAAAGTGGTCCATGAGTAAAAAAAAATTAAGTGTAAAAGTGGTCCATGATGAAAAAAAAGTGTAAAAGTGGCCCATGAGTAAAAAAAAAATTAAGTGTAAAAGTGGTCCATGAGTAAAAAGAAAATTAAGTGTAAAAGTGGTCCATGAGTAAAAAGAAAATTTAGTGTAAAAGTGGTCCATGAGTAAAAAAAATTAAGTGTAAAAGTGGTCCATGAGTAAAAAGAAAATTAAGTGTAAAAGTGGTCCATGAGGGGGAAAAATTAAGTGTAAATGTGGTCCATGAGTAAAAAGAAAAATAAGTGTAAAAGTGGTCCATGAGTAAAAAAAAAATTAAGTGTAAATGTGGTCCATGAGTAAAAAAAAATGTGTAAAAGTGGTACATGAGTAAAAAAAAAATTAAGTGCAAAAGTGGTCCATGATGAAAAAAAATGTGTAAAAGTGGTCCATGAGTAAAAAGAAAAATATGTGTAAAAGTGGTCCATCAGTAAAAAGAAAATTAAGTGTAAAAGTGGTCCATGAGTAAAAAAAAAAATAAGTGCAAAAGTGGTCCATGATGAAAAAAAAATGTGTAAAAGTGGTCCATGAGTAAAAAGAAAAATATGTTTAAAAGTGGTCCATCAGTAAAAAGAAAATTAAGTGTAAAAGTGGTCCATGAGTAAAAAAAAAAATAAGTGTAAAAGTGGTCCATGATGAAAAAAAAATGTGTAAAAGTGGTCCATGAGTAAAAAGAAAATTAAGTGTAAAAGTGGTCCATGAGTAAAAAGAAAATTAAGTGTAAAAGTGGTCCATGAGTAAAAAGAAAATTAAGTGTAAAAGTGGTCCATGAGTAAAAAAAAATAAAGTGTAAAAGTGTTCCATGAGTAAAAAGAAAATTAAGTGTAAAAGTGGTCCATGAGTAAAAAAAATTAAGTGTAAAAGTGGTCCATGAGTACCGAAAGGTTGACGACTATGGATCTAGACAACTAAAATTATTCACTTACCAAGGCAATGTAATGTGTAATAAACCCTGATGCCAATTTTTTAAGCATATTATCACTGACAGTATTTTTACACTACCTGGCGCATACAGAGTAATCCAATCACCTCCTTTGACTTGTGACAATGTAATATATTTACTTTTTTGCAACAAAAAAAGGGAAATTATATCAGTGAAACAGGTACAGAATTCTGTCTTCAGTTTAATAACCATAAGAAAACTATCCAAAGCAGGAACATCAACTGGCGCATAGTATTGACAAGGTTAGATGTGTTCTTTAATGTTTTCATTTAAATGTCAACAGGAATGCCGAAAATTCAAGTTAAAATACACTTTTAAAATAAAATCACACATTCTAGGTTTACATAGGGATTTAGGCAATGAATACAATTTCCACAAAAATCCATCTACAAAATCTTTATAAACCTAATTGTGGCAAACAACTAACTGAAAACGACCAGATTTAATCTTGTGTAAAAAGCCAGAAAAAGTCCAGCTTCATTGTATTTTTCATACACAGCTGTGTCCAAAAATTCTAATTTTTAATGTTTTTTGTCATCAAGCTTCTATTTGGTTTAAAGGCTAAGTAATATACAATAAACATTATCTATCTATCTATCTATCTATCTATATATATATATATATATATATACACACACACACATATATATAAAACAGGGGATGTCTGTGTGATACCTTTTCACTTGAGATCCATCCAATACGATTTTGACCAAATTTGGCAAATACATTATACAATATAAAAGATAGGCTCTTAGCATAAAAGATCGATAATTGTTAAAAAATCAATAATCGATAAAGCCGATCAAAAATTGATAAATGCAACTTTTTTCCTCCAATTTTGTTCACACTCAGTATGCAGGTTGCTTACATCATGACAAACTCAAAAATACCTCATTTTTATTTATACACCACTACAATTAGCAAAAAATCACAAAAATGAAAAACTGATTTCAACAAAAATTTTAAACTAAAAACTCCCTCAATTGTAGCCAACAATAAGTTGATTGTTTAGCAGTCATTTAACTTGATAATTGAGTCCACCCATATAGTGACAAACTGAGTAAATAGTGAAAAATGGTGATTTTTACTGGTTTCTTTCTTATTGTTTGTTGATCTTTCAACCAATTTTCATCAAACTTAGCAATTGCTTTATAAATGTGTCCTCTTTTACATCCCTGCTAACACACTGACAAAATGAATTTCAAAGACTTCAAAATAATTATGATCTGAAGTGGGTCTTCATGTTGCCTGTTTTACCCCTTCATGTCCTCAGCTTACTTCAATTAAATAAATACAGACTACTTTTGTTATATCAGTAACTGCATTAATTCAAAATGTTTTCTAATGAAAGTACTTTAAAGTAATTGAAGATAGACTCTGTTACATCTAAACATGATGGTGTTTTTGCTCCATTCTATTTGAATGATTTTTCTGATTGACCAGCTGCGTATAGCTGCTAGTTATTATTATTGCCGCTGTTGTTGTTGTCTATTTTGTCTCTCAAATTTCTTTTATAGGCATATTATATGCACATATTATAAGAAGGATACATGGATAATCTTTCGCTACTATCATATATATTTAGTGTATTGAGGCAGCAGATCATTATTCAAACATATATTGTTAAATATAACAGACAACCAATGTCTATTATGCTTGATCATGAGCTGTTCTAAGCTTCGTATAGTGGCTTTAGTTTGGGGAGAAAATAAAGACAAAAACTGTCCAACATTTGGATATTTTTTTATCATGCTGTTCCTTAATTTAAGTTTTCAACTCACATGAGCCATCATCAGAGTGGTTATATGAACATTACAACAGCGATATTCACCATCAAAGATGTTATGTTTATATAGAAGTTTGCTATGCAACAATAACGCCGTAAAAAAGAACCTCCAAATATTGGAGGCCATCTACATTAAAACAATGCAACCCACACTGAAAAAAATTACATTTCAAACCAGTCACAACATATTACATTGCATCTAAACACATGATTCTGTTGATAAAATTTCTTTTTCTCATGTGGTCATAGAACCGCATTACAAATTTATGACCTGTGTCTGCTATTCTGCGATTGTTATCATCACATAGCAAACTTCTATGTAAACATAACAGGATGTCATCTTTGATGGTGAACTTCTCTGTTGTAATGTCCATATAACCAAATAAATATAAAATTCCGAGCACATCTGTCTAACCAGAGGGCGGCTAGCCAAATCTTATTACAGATGCCTGTTCTGTTGTTTATACTGCAACTGCAACTATGCTGAGCAGATGCCTAACTTATTTGTGAGGGGTGTATGAGATACACACACACATATATGGAAATATATATGCTACATCAATTTCAATTAAAATACATAGCCAATGGTAATGACAAAATAGAAAATTTGTGTTTTCTATTTGAAAACTTGCTCAACTCACCGGTGCTGTTGTGCTCCCTGTATCTGTTGAAATTCCAGTGCAAATCAACAAGAAACATCACTTTGTTTCATTCATGTCCCTGAAAAGAAAAGAAAACTGTGTCATATAGGAATAAAGTGTCGCTGCCGACACTTGAGTTTGAACATAGATCATCAGTGAGCAAACACAGGCGATCCCATTATTGTATTAATTAGATCACGTAACCAAAGGAAAAATGCATAAGTAGGTAGTAGCATGACATCTAAACAATCACTATTTCTACTCTATCCTCTATTACTATATGGACTGCTATTCTCTACTCTATTCACTATACTATTTCTCTATACTGATCACTATATGGATTACTATTTGAGCAAGTATTATCAAGCAAGTACTATTAGTGTGAGTGTTATTCAAAGGTGCCTGTCACCAGCATTATTCAATGGCATACTATAGTTGTATCAGTGATTGCAAAGTCTCTACTACAACGAGCATTATGAAAGTGACAATGAGTATTCGTTGACATCTCAGAACTCTGTTTTGTCCAATAAAGTATAAAACTAACAGGATAAATAACAAAGACATACATTTTATTTTGAAATATCAGAACTGTCATCCTGAATTCCATCAATGCTAAATATTTTACTGTTATAATCTCACTGATAAAAGAATTTTATTATTATGCTTGGCTGGCTTAAGAGCTTTTTGTAGCCTAGCATGTATGCTGTTTCCTTAAGTTTTTGTATTTCCATTGATGTTTTCTGTCTATTATTTCAACCTCATTCCACAGGGGGCAATGATCTTCCTTTTTCCTCCATATGTGGTCAGCTATGCCTGATTTTTCTATTTTCTTTCATGTTATGACTTTACAATGTACTTTTAGTCTTATCTTAAGGAGATGGCCTGTTTCTCCTTTAAATTTCTTACCACAGCTGCATGGGATGGCATACACACAGTCCTTAATCATGTTCCCCTCTTGGGAGGGCTTACTTGGAAGAGGTGTTTTCAAAATTTTGAACCACTTTTGAAGGTCGTCCTGATGTTATATGGCCCACAGATTTTTTGTATTTTTTCCAATAATCCCTTCACATAGGGTAGGCAAACTGAGGTTGTTTTCTGAGTGTTGTTATCCTCTTGCACCTTTCTATCCCAGTTTATCAGATCTGCTGTCATGTATCCAGGGAAATTGTAGGATACAGCTTATACTGACCATTTCTTGTTCATATATCTCTGGACATGACTTTTGCTCAATGTTGTAAGCAGTGAATGATCCCTTTCTTTACACTGTATGGGTGGTGGGAGTTGAAGTTGAGGTATTGTCCAGTGAATGTTTGCTTGCATTATATGAATATCTTGAACGCATGCTCTTTTTGAGATATTAGTACAACCAAAAATGTTAATTAGTTGTTTTCTTTCTCCATTGTGAACTGTATCAATGATCTTATTAAGTTCACATCATCCAGTAGTAGCTGGACCTATTCCTGGTGTGGCCAGAGTATGAAGGTGGCATCTACATATCCCAGCCATAGAGTTGGCTTTAGTGATGTATGATATGACATTTCTTTGAAGTATTCTATGTATATCTTAGCCATTGCTGGTGATAATGGTGATCCCATTGTTAACCCTTCGTTCTGCCAATATATGTCTGATCCCATTCCAAAGTGTGTTGCTTGTGTACAGAAATTCAGCATCATCAGGTTATCTATTGGTAAACTAGTACATTTTCCTATGGATGAGTTTGAAACCAGTCTCTTCCTGACTACTGATAGTGCCTCCTCTGTGGGTACCTTGGTGGACAAACTCTCTACATTCAGGTTCACCTTCTGGTTGGATTGAATGAGAGTATTTTTGATTATTTCCACAAAATGGGCGGAGTTTCAGACATATGATGGTGATTTTGCTATTAATGGGTCAATTATATCCACAAGGAAGCAACTCAGAGGATGGCATGCAGAGTTTTTGTAACTGACAATTGGCTTGAGTGGAATACTGTCTTTGTGGATTTTGGAAAGACCATATATATGAGGTAGCTTGTTGTAATGTTGTGACAACCTTCTGATCTTTCAGTCTGTTTAATTTCTGGACTTGGCTAGCCTTGACTGTATCAAATCTGTGTTTGAAGGATTTATCCAGATCATGCCGTTTCAGTCTTCTTCATCGGTAATTCTGCTGAAGAACGCCTCAAGCCTCTGAGAGATATCAGACTACAGTTTTTGTTTTATCGGACAGTTGTACTGGATTTTTGCTTGAACAAAGTCTTGTCCCACTTTTTCTGTAACCAGCCAGGCTCTCTTTGAATTGACAAGCCTGTAAGAATGAGTCATAAGTCTTGGCATTAGTGTAGGAATGGCCATAAAAATCTCCTAAGCCAGACAAGCATAGAAATTAATACAATATGGAAACCAATAATATGGAGTGCTAGAGAAAAACAATAACAACAAAATTTCAATATAAGCTCTGGTAAAAAAAAAATGCTCACTGAGACTTTAGGTTAATAAGTCCCAAAAATTCATACACTGATGTGTTCAAGGACATTGACTCAGTGGATAAAAATGTTAGTTGAATGCATTGACTTGATCCAAAGAGTTGTGAGTTCAATACCTGGATACAGTTGAGGTGAACAAAAACTTGGAGAGTTGAGTTAAAGGGAGATAACTGATACTGAGACATCCTGAAGAGGAATGGCCCGTGGAACTAGAACAACCTACCCTGGTGGATGAAATAAAGAGTTCAGTTTGAAATTCTAATCACCTGAAGAAAGCTGGGGCATACAATGGATGAAACGTCATGGAGATATGGCAACGAAGATGAGAACAAACGGTCCAAACAATTTAAATAGTGTAAATAATTACAATACCTCATCTCAGAAATATAGACAGATATTAAAGAATCTAGTTATAAAAAGAATAAAAATGTCTTATATTTTTATATTTAAACACCATTTTCACTTTTTTCTTTGTTGTGGGTTGATTCAAATCTGCAACATACATTTTTTTGGTTCTTGAAAATTTACAACAAAAATATTAATCACTATTTATTTATTAGATTGTTTATCTACAAGAATAATTTTATATTTACAACACTGTAAAAACTAATACAATTAAAACTAATGCAAAGCAATATTTATCATTTACTAATTTATAAAGAAATAAATATGAAAACAATTTTTTATTCATAAATTTATAAACATTTACTAAATTATTAAAATATGTGAACCAATTATAAGCGAATCCTTATTTACCATTTCATATAGTTTGAGTCAATTGACAATTAGCCAATGTTTTGCCAATCATTCCTAGAAATAATCTAATGAATAGTGTTTATTAATTTTCAATTTTTTAGGAAATATGCATTCTGTGGCATATAAACACACAATCTAGGTATATTTTCTATGAAATTTCTCAAACATTAAGGCCAGTAAATGTAATTAATACTATTTAGTTAAAAACAGAGCATTTACTTAAATAAATTGTATCTATAAAAATAACGTATAAACAGAAAATATATTAAATCATTGTCAAACTTAAACCATTTCATTATATATATATATATATATATATATATATATGATGGATTCTCATGTTGAGTTCGACATATGAGGTTCCAATGACCGCAAAATAATTATCTGCATGTCTATGATGGGCATGACTTTTGAGACTGGCTCCAGAATTGCACAAAAGACGACAAACAGTCCAGGAGAAAGTATTGTATCCAAGTGCAGCAGGAACACTGTTAGATGTCTTATTTTGCTTTCTCGTTTCATGTAGTCAATTGATGGTTACTTCTTAGTGCAGCTATATCAATGCGACCAGAGCCGTTTTTCTTTCTGGTGCTGAGTTGTTGTTCTGGAGAGTGCATACATTGCAAGTGCCAAGATGAAGTTGATGTTGATTCGTAGAGTTTTTTTTGCAGTAGCCAGATATGTGTGGAACTAATTAGATGTAGTTGTCAGAAAACCAACACAATGGTTCGTTTCATGTGGTGAAGGCTTGTGTCAAACCATCCACAATTTTTGGATCTGTCAATAAAAAAGTAACGGTGCAAAAGACTTGCCATGGAAACCCTGAACGACAGTCCGTGTTATTATCACAGAGTTTAACCTCTCCGGATCACAGTCATCATCAGCCAGTACACGCCTCTCGGCAGAGACATGCAATATAATGACCGGGTTAAGTTGTCATGAGTTTTCCTTCTCATCTGAAGTCTTTTTATTGTGAAAACAACACTAAAAGGATTGCTAACCAAAGCTCAGAGAGACTCATTTCACCCCCATCAAGGGCAGCTAGCCTGCGCTAGTTCTCAACCTGGTACTTTACATAGCTCGTCGTTCAAATGTATTAAAATATTTTTGCAGAGGTACAAAATTTTATTAGAGTGATAAAAGCAGATATATTAAAAAGCAAGTTATAACAAAAAAGAAACAATCCATATAAAAAAAAAAAGTAGGTAACAAAAAACATGATATATTGCTGTAAAATGTTAATACTGAAGTGACTAAAAATCAGCAAAACCGTTTTATCAGTCCTTTGTCATCACAGCAAAAATCAAGGACAAAAAATGTGTACAGCGACTAAAAAATATACAACCCCAAACAAATTTTATATGCAAGAAAATATAACTTTAAAGTCTAATTATCTTTAAGCCTACCAACCACTCCTTCTGCTTACAGTAAAATGGCTGGTAGAACTTAATGTATATTGATTCCAGCAATTTCAAGTGATAATTGAAATTAGCCCTATTCAGCATTAAGAACATGTCTGGGTTATGAGACTAAGCACACTGTTGGCTTTTAATCAAATGTTAAGCTTTTTCTGAATCTGATACATTAACAACTATGCAAATTGCCCACCTTTGAATATTGGCTGGTATGTGTGATTGATCCATATTTCTAACTTTTGATCTGTTCTACCAATATAGTCAGCATCACATTGACATCTAAACTGATAAATTCCACAACTAAATATGATGGGTGGGCATTGTTTTATTTCTTTCATTGTTTTTTTCTTTTTTTGTTTATTCTTTTATTACTTTTTCTTTTTTGATTTTTCTTGCATTCTGTTTTTCTTTCGTTCTTTACTTTTTCAATTTTTATTTCATGATTTATTTTATCTTTCATTGTTTTTCCTTAATTTGTTTTTCTTTCATTTTTTTATTTCATTGGTTTTTATTGTTTTTTTCTTTTATTCTTTTTTATTTTATTGATTTTTCTTTCATTTTTTTCATTTGTTATTTCATTCTTGTTTTATTTCATTCTTTTTTCTTGCATTCTGTACTTCTTTTGTTTTTTCTTTCATTTTTTCTTTCATTTTTTTTCATTTGTTATTTCATTGGTGTTTATCGATTTTTATTTCCGTCTTTTTTCTTGCATTCTGTATTTTTTTATTGTTTGTTTCTTTCATTTTTTTTTCTTTTATTTTTAACTGCTTTTTATTTTCAGTTGAGATTTGAAATTGGGTTTTATTCCGTGTACTTGAAGGAATGGTTTAAAGTATTCCCAAGGAGCCAATTTTACATTCTACGATCAGAAGATTATAAGACAAATATCATTGGACATCTGAGGAATATTTTTCAGTTTCTCAATTTAAGTAAGTCAAATTTCAGCTTCACTTTAAACGCGAGTTGCACAGTTATAATTATTTTGTTATTAATATTCCTATCTTTAATATCAGAAATGAAGGGTGGAAATTAATACCTTGTACAGTTGCAGCCAAGTTGTGAGTTACCTCACTTGACTTTGCCAAAAAACGCCCATTAGGTGGGTCTGTTTAAGTTCTATAGAAAGACAAACATATTTATCATTGCAGATCCTTCTTTGGATTCAAATCAAAAGAAGGATCTGCAATGTAATCAGTCCTGGCTTGACATCTCGACTTCAGCTACTTTCTTATTGATGTGATATGGCTTCCCTTTCTCTTTTCTACAAATATTTTCATGGCATCTGTTCTGATAAGCTATCTTTCCTGATGCTTTGACTACATGAATTTAAACATACTACTACATTTTATTTTTTTATTGTTGAAATAGTTAAATGCAACTGCTACGTCTACTCCAGTTTTTTTTGCACTTCCCGACAGTGGAACTCCCTTCCTCTTACTTGCTTTTCTGATAACTACAATCTTCAAAAATTTAAATGCAACATCAATCACCATCTTCCATTGCCCTGATCCCCATTCTTCTTTCTAATGTACTTTCTCTCTTTTTGATAATACATGCATTGTTTGTTTAAAATCCATATTTTCTTACTTATTTTTAAGTATTCTTCTTTCTAATGTACTTTCTCTCTTTTTGATAATACATGCATTGTTTGTTTAAAATCCATATTTTCTTACTTATTTTTAAGTATTCTTCTTTCTAATGTACTTTCTCTCTTTTTGATAATACATGCATTGTTTGTTTAAAATCCATATTTTCTTACTTATTTTTAAGTATTCTTCTTTCTAATGTACTTTCTCTCTTTTTGATAATACATGCATTGTTTGTTTAAAATCCATATTTTCTTACTTATTTTTACTTGAATTCACATGAATCCAAAAAATATTGTTCATATCACAAATATACTAGGAGGCATGGGATGAATAACTCTCATTCCTACAAAAAGGTCAATAAACAAAGTTCTGATTTTTTGGAAAACTTGGACCTTCGTGCCCGAAAGAAACACGTATCAAAAGGACAGTTTTTTCATGGACACCATTATTTTATCTCCCTTCACACCTCAGCAGTGTTTATTGTTTTAAAAAGTGATGATTAGGATTAAAATAAAACCCAAACATATGATGAAAGTGAATTTATACATTTTTTTGTTCTTGAGTATTTTAATGGATAAAGTAGAGAGTTTAGCAAATAGGATTTTACCTATTTGCATATGTTGGTTATAGGATAAATAAAGTGTAGAGTAAAGAGTCAGATGACAGGAAGTTGACTGCTGATTATGTGTTGTAAAAAAACACTATACAACAGATAATATGGTACCAAAAAAAATGACGTATCATACTCAAGGATATAATTTATTCTGTTTTAGCTTCAGAAACACAAGGTTGTATTATAATATTATACACAAAAAAAATGGTACCTGAACATTACCCAGACTGAAAAGCAGCTGATAAAGGCCAGAGGCAATGATGACCAAAACATCTTAATAATATTGTTATAGGATTAGGTAGTAATAACACCATATGAAAATATACACTTTCCTCTTTACTAAGTGAGTGACAAAGAAAACGCTTTCTCCCTCTCTTCTATATATTTCCTTTCCTTTCCCTCCTTCTCTTGTCCCTATTCCTGATAATGGACATAAACCCAGACTTAGCTTATGTGGGTCAGTGAACGTCACAAAAAAATCAGCCAATGACAACACGTCCCGCCAAAAATAAAACGGGAAACGTGGATGTGTCAGCCCCAATAAAAAGAAGAAAACCACATATGAGACTAGAGATGCCACAGTGGAGAGGAACTTGATTCGAGGTAGCAGTTCAAGATGCAAGGGTTGGTGATTCATCAGCTGTGAGTTTGACTTGACGTACAACTCCAGAAGAGAAAGAAGAAAGGATGAATGCAACGAATTAATTTCTGTCAACCAGAAGGAACACAACAACCCTGTATGAACTCTGAAATCACGAAAAGAACTATGATGATAGTCAACCATTTTAAACACTGTAACCCAATGGAGTCAACAATAAATGGTACTATAGACAGTAAACTTGGCTTTAACTTCATCTCTATATACCATAGCGTCCTGGGTATGATGATAAACTACATCTGCGCCGTGGGCATGACGATAAACTACATTTGCGTCCTGGGTATGGCGATAAACTACGTCTAACAACAAGGCCTCAGATAATGTTTTCGGAAAAATAATGTTGCCAGCTATATGATTTTGAAACAATAATGTTGCCAGCTATACGTTTTTTGGAAAAAACAATGTTGCCAGCTATACATTTTTTGGAAACAATAATGTTGCCAGCTATACGTTTTTGAAACAATAATGTTGCCAGCTATATGTTTTTGAAAAAATAATGTTGCCAGCTATACGTTTTTTGGAAAAAATAATGTTGCCAGCTATACACTTTTGAAACTATAATGTTGCCAGCTATGCGTTTTTGAAAAAATAATGTTGCAAGCTATATGTTTAATAGTACTGTATATTTAATATATGTATAGGTATGTGTATGTATGCATGTATATATATATATATATATATATATATGTGTGTGTGTGTGTGTATGTGTGTGTGTGTATATATATATATATATATATATATATATATACCTTAATTTGGCATTAAATAACCCACAGTGGTTGATATGCCATAAAACCAACCAACCAACCAATCTATATACCATAATATATACAAAGAAGAGAATATCTGTATATATCTCTGAGATGAAGTATTAAGATTACTTACATTATTTACATTATTCAGAATGTTATCCTCATCTTCATTGCCATATACACAACGTTTGAAATTCAAATCATTTGAATCAGGCCGGAGTGTACAACGGATGAAACATTGTGAATATAGCAATGAAGATGAGCATATTAGTCCAAATGCTAATAAATAGATAACTATAATTAGACTGAAATAAAATGGGAAGCCTTTTTTTTTCTTTTGTCATCTCTGAGTTAATTCTGTTTTTTTTTTTCTTTTGTCATCTCTGAGTTAATTCTGTTTTTTTTTTGTCTTTTGTCATCTCTGAGGTAATTCTGTTTTGTTTTTTTTTTCTTTTGCCATCTCTGAGTTAATTCTGTTTTTTTTTTCTTTTGTCATCTCTGAGTTAATTCTGTTTTTTTTGTCTTTTGTCATCTCTGAGGTAATTCTGTTTTGTTTTTTTTTTCTTTTGTCATCTCTGAGTTAATTCTGTTTTTTTTTGTCTTTTGTCATCTCTGAGGTAATTCTGTTTTGTTTTTTTTTTCTTTTGTCATCTCTGAGTTAATTCTGTTTTTTTTTTCTTTTGTCATCTCTGAGTTAATTCTGTTTTTTTTTGTCTTTTGTCATCTCTGAGGTAATTCTGTTTTGTTTTTTTTTTCTTTTGTCATCTCTGAGTTAATTCTGTTTTTTTTTGTCTTTTGTCATCTCTGAGGTAATTCTGTTTTGTTTTTTTTTTCTTTTGTCATCTCTGAGTTAATTCTGTTTTTTTTTTCTTTTGTCATCTCTGAGTTAATTCTGTTTTTTTTTGTCTTTTGTCATCTCTGAGGTAATTCTGTTTTGTTTTTTTTTTCTTTTGTCATCTCTGAGTTAATTCTGTTTTTTTTTCTTTTGTCATCTCTGAGTTAATTCTGTTTTTTTTTGTCTTTTGTCATCTCTGAGGTAATTCTGTTTTGTTTTTTTTTTCTTTTGTCATCTCTGAGTTAATTCTGTTTTTTTTTTCTTTTGTCATCTCTGAGTTAATTCTGTTTTTTTTTGTCTTTTGTCATCTCTGAGGTAATTCTGTTTTGTTTTTTTTTTCTTTTGTCATCTCTGAGTTAATTCTGTTTTTTTTTGTCTTTTGTCATCTCTGAGGTAATTCTGTTTTGTTTTTTTTTTCTTTTGTCATCTCTGAGTTAATTCTGTTTTTTTTTCTTTTGTCATCTCTGAGTTAATTCTGTTTTTTTTTTGTCTTTTGTCATCTCTGAGGTAATTCTGTTTTGTTTTTTTTTTCTTTTGTCATCTCTGAGTTAATTCTGTTTTTTTTTTCTTTTGTCATCTCTGAGTTAATTCTGTTTTTTTTTGTCTTTTGTCATCTCTGAGGTAATTCTGTCTTGTTTTTTTTTTTCTTTTGTCATCTCTGAGTTAATTCTGTTTTTTTTTTCTTTTGTCATCTCTGAGTTAATTCTGTTTTTTTTTGTCTTTTGTCATCTCTGAGGTAATTCTGTTTTGTTTTTTTTTTCTTTTGTCATCTCTGAGTTAATTCTGTTTTTTTTTTCTTTTGTCATCTCTGAGTTAATTCTGTTTTTTTTTGTCTTTTGTCATCTCTGAGGTAATTCTGTCTTGTTTTTTTTTTTCTTTTGTCATCTCTTAGTTAATTCTGTTTTTTTTTTCTTTTGTCATCTCTGAGTTAATTCTGTTTTTTTTTTGTCTTTTGTCATCTCTGAGGTAATTCTGTTTTGTTTTTTTTTTCTTTTGTCATCTCTGAGTTAATTCTGTTTTTTTTTTCTTTTGTCATCTCTGAGTTAATTCTGTTTTTTTTTGTCTTTTGTCATCTCTGAGGTAATTCTGTTTTGTTTTTTTTTTCTTTTGTCATCTCTGAGTTAATTCTGTTTTTTTTTGTCTTTTGTCATCTCTGAGGTAATTCTGTTTTGTTTTTTTTTTCTTTTGTCATCTCTGAGTTAATTCTGTTTTTTTTTTCTTTTGTCATCTCTGAGTTAATTCTGTTTTTTTTTGTCTTTTGTCATCTCTGAGGTAATTCTGTTTTGTTTTTTTTTTCTTTTGTCATCTCTGAGTTAATTCTGTTTTTTTTTCTTTTGTCATCTCTGAGTTAATTCTGTTTTTTTTTGTCTTTTGTCATCTCTGAGGTAATTCTGTTTTGTTTTTTTTTTCTTTTGTCATCTCTGAGTTAATTCTGTTTTTTTTTTCTTTTGTCATCTCTGAGTTAATTCTGTTTTTTTTTGTCTTTTGTCATCTCTGAGGTAATTCTGTTTTGTTTTTTTTTTCTTTTGTCATCTCTGAGTTAATTCTGTTTTTTTTTGTCTTTTGTCATCTCTGAGGTAATTCTGTTTTGTTTTTTTTTTCTTTTGTCATCTCTGAGTTAATTCTGTTTTTTTTTCTTTTGTCATCTCTGAGTTAATTCTGTTTTTTTTTTGTCTTTTGTCATCTCTGAGGTAATTCTGTTTTGTTTTTTTTTTCTTTTGTCATCTCTGAGTTAATTCTGTTTTTTTTTTCTTTTGTCATCTCTGAGTTAATTCTGTTTTTTTTTGTCTTTTGTCATCTCTGAGGTAATTCTGTCTTGTTTTTTTTTTTCTTTTGTCATCTCTGAGTTAATTCTGTTTTTTTTTTCTTTTGTCATCTCTGAGTTAATTCTGTTTTTTTTTGTCTTTTGTCATCTCTGAGGTAATTCTGTTTTGTTTTTTTTTTCTTTTGTCATCTCTGAGTTAATTCTGTTTTTTTTTTCTTTTGTCATCTCTGAGTTAATTCTGTTTTTTTTTGTCTTTTGTCATCTCTGAGGTAATTCTGTCTTGTTTTTTTTTTTCTTTTGTCATCTCTGAGTTAATTCTGTTTTTTTTTTCTTTTGTCATCTCTGAGTTAATTCTGTTTTTTTTGTCTTTTGTCATCTCTGAGGTAATTCTGTTTTGGTTTTTTTTTCTTTTGTCATCTCTGAGTTAATTCTGTTTTTTTTGTCTTTTGTCATCTCTGAGGTAATTCTGTTTTGTTTTTTTTTTCTTTTGTCATCTCTGAGTTAATTCTGTTTTTTTTTTCTTTTGTCATCTCTGAGTTAATTCTGTTTTTTTTTTGTCTTTTGTCATCTCTGAGGTAATTCTGTTTTGTTTTTTTTTTCTTTTGTCATCTCTGAGTTAATTCTGTTTTTTTTTTCTTTTGTCATCTCTGAGTTAATTCTGTTTTTTTTGTCTTTTGTCATCTCTGAGGTAATTCTGTTTTGTTTTTTTTTTCTTTTGTCATCTCTGAGTTAATTCTGTTTTTTTTTTCTTTTGTCATCTCTGAGTTAATTCTGTTTTTTTTTGTCTTTTGTCATCTCTGAGGTAATTCTGTTTTGTTTTTTTTTTCTTTTGTCATCTCTGAGTTAATTCTGTTTTTTTTTTCTTTTGTCATCTCTGAGTTAATTCTGTTTTTTTTTGTCTTTTGTCATCTCTGAGGTAATTCTGTTTTGTTTTTTTTTTCTTTTGTCATCTCTGAGTTAATTCTGTTTTTTTTTTCTTTTGTCATCTCTGAGTTAATTCTGTTTTTTTTTGTCTTTTGTCATCTCTGAGGTAATTCTGTCTTGTTTTTTTTTTTCTTTTGTCATCTCTGAGTTAATTCTGTTTTTTTTTTCTTTTGTCATCTCTGAGTTAATTCTGTTTTTTTTTGTCTTTTGTCATCTCTGAGGTAATTCTGTTTTGGTTTTTTTTTCTTTTGTCATCTCTGAGTTAATTCTGTTTTTTTTTGTCTTTTGTCATCTCTGAGGTAATTCTGTTTTGTTTTTTTTTTCTTTTGTCATCTCTGAGTTAATTCTGTTTTTTTTTTCTTTTGTCATCTCTGAGTTAATTCTGTTTTTTTTTGTCTTTTGTCATCTCTGAGGTAATTCTGTTTTGTTTTTTTTTTCTTTTGTCATCTCTGAGTTAATTCTGTTTTTTTTTTCTTTTGTCATCTCTGAGTTAATTCTGTTTTTTTTTTGTCTTTTGTCATCTCTGAGGTAATTCTGTTTTGTTTTTTTTTTCTTTTGTCATCTCTGAGTTAATTCTGTTTTTTTTTTCTTTTGTCATCTCTGAGTTAATTCTGTTTTTTTTTGTCTTTTGTCATCTCTGAGGTAATTCTGTTTTGTTTTTTTTTTCTTTTGTCATCTCTGAGTTAATTCTGTTTTTTTTTTCTTTTGTCATCTCTGAGTTAATTCTGTTTTTTTTTGTCTTTTGTCATCTCTGAGGTAATTCTGTTTGGTTTTTTTTTTCTTTTGTCATCTCTGAGTTAATTCTGTTTTTTTTTTCTTTTGTCATCTCTGAGTTAATTCTGTTTTTTTTTGTCTTTTGTCATCTCTGAGGTAATTCTGTTTTTTTTTTTTTCAGCGATATTACCAGAAAGTGCATTGGACAAAATGAAAGATGGAAAATTATTGAACAGTCGCCGAAAAGATGTGATGTCTATAGGTCCAATGTTAGAGACAACTCGAAAGTTGTTGAAGGATCTGTACCAGCCTTTCAACAACGAATTGGCCGTTATGCTTAAGGACAACAAATATCAATGGGAAACAGAAACATGAATGCATGTCCCAAGATTTAAATAAAAATTAATTTTAGGTTATATTTTTTTAAAATAATCTTTTGGTACAAAATTCTATGGCATTAAAAACGGACATTTTAAAAGTATATATCTTCTTTCCTTCTGTAAGCATAAGAAATTGCTGCTGTGTCTAAGTGTCTAACTGATTTGTCTTGTTAATTCTCTAATAATATTTTACCCTCATTTTTTGTCATGGAATACATATTTGAGCTCTGAAGTGTGAGGGGTAATAACGAGTTGCCATTTTTTTTGTTATTTCTTTTTTGCTATATTTTTCAATTCACCATTTTACAGGGAGTAATATTTTTTTCTGGTTCTTACACCCAACCCACTTTGTTTTAATATATTTGTATATATATTGTGAATATATACTTTTAAAACATTTGCTTTTAAAGCCATATATTTTTTTTAATTCTTTCTTTATGATTCTTATTTTTCCCATATTTTGCTTTGGGTCAAGTTTATGAGAAATATCGCTGTTTTTTTATTCCCCCACCACATGCACACACACAAACATATATACAGAGTCCTCCAAAAAAAAATGTATACACACTCCAGGAAAGGAAAAATTTTTATGCTGGTTGTGTAAATTTGTTATTTCATTTCTTACAAATGTTGTTTCATCCGACTGATGTAATGGAATAACCAGTCACTACCATACACTATAGGTAGTAAGTACCTATAAAGTCAGCTGTCTGCAAGAGACTGGGTGAAGAGTGAGAGCAAGAAAATGCAAGCACGTCCGACCTTCCAATTAGTGGCACTCACTGCTAGATTGACCTGTGTGCATAACTGTACCATATTTCATATTGTACTTCTTGTGTGCAATAAACCTTTTCTTCTATTATCCATTTGGTGTTAAGTATTTACTCCCTTAGCATGGAATATAACAAAGACTGAATAGACAAACAATGGATCAGCAGTTTGTGCAATAAATCATCGACAAAAGTTCTCCTGTGGTGAGTGATCAGAGGGCGAAAGACACTGCACACATTGCTAATAATATGGATAATGAAGTGCTCTCCATGTGGTACTATGAGATGTATGACATGCTAGGACTACCTGATGTGTGCTGATAACCTGGATTGTCTCCAAAAGCCTGCAGAGTGTGTTCTTCATAGTCAGGTGTACGAGCAGATCTCGGTCTTCCTCGATCCATAGTTTGTGGTGCCACAGATCCTGTTTCAGCAACGCAATGATAAACAGTCTGGAAATGCAATCTGATACAACCAGGCAGCTGCACATTCATTACCATTTGTGCAGCCATATGTAAAAATCATACCTGCCTACTTAGGATATGAATATCCTGCCATTGTTAAATGGAACACTTCTCAGTTAACTCACTACTACACACGTTGAATGTTGAAGACAGACTAGCCACAAATGTACACGAATGACAAATGTAAACTAGTCTATGTGGCAATACATTGCCAACTAATTTCTTTAAACTTAATAACTCAAAATTGAATGATTTGTGGACATATGTTTATATGGACTTTTTCTTTGTTTTGGTGTGAGGAACCTGCCCCCAAAGTTTGTAAAGGTATTTTTGATATACCCTCTAATATGAATAAATATGGACTTTTTCTTCGTTTTGGTGTGAGGAACCTGCCCCCAAAGTTTGTAAAAGTATTTTTGATATACTCTCTAATATGAATAAATATGGACTTTCTCTTCTTTTTGGTGTGAGGAACCTGCCCCCAAAGTTTGTAAAGGTATTTTTAAATATACTCTCTAATATGAATAAATATGGACTTTTTCTTTGTTTTGGTGTGAGGAACCTGCCCCCAAAGTTTGTAAAGTTATTTTTGATATACTCTTTAATATGAATAAAGACAAAAGGAAAACTTAGCTGATGTGGTTTTTTATATGAGGGAAATGCAAAGATTTTATTTTGTAACAAGTATTTATATACAAGAGCAAAAATGTTATTGGTTTTTCAAAATTTTTAGATATAGGAAGTCAGGCAGTTGTAGAGGACATGAAGTGACAGAATTCAATGTGATATAAATGAAAGTGAGTAAACTATTTTTATGCAAATTAATATTTAAATTATTTTAGTTTGGAATTAATTTATATATTATATATTTTGAATAACATAATGTCATCGGTGTAAAAATTTTCTTTTAATTTTTTAACATTTTTCTAGTCATGTATCTTGGCTTGGGAAAGTAGGAATTGAGATTTTGGAAAAAATCTGGGGCACAGATTTATATTTTTATAAAATTCAATAGTAGCACTCTTGAGAATTTTCTTTCTAAGTAAGTTACTTTCTCTTTTAATAAGTATGGCATTCTTTAGATTAAAGTTGCAGTTGAATTTATTTTTATGTATAAGTAATGCATTTGATAAATTGTCATGTATTATAGTCCATTTTGTATTCATAGATATGTTTTTTGAAATCTCTGCAAGTTTCCCCAATCTGTATATAGTTATATATATAATTTTGGCAGACAAATATATCGGTTGTCTGTCTTATCAACCCCAGTGTGGACTGAGTTCATGTCAGAAATAGAAATTTAACTGTGAAAGCTAAAAAGAAAAATACAGTTGAAAAACTAATATAGAATTTATCCATTTCAACGTTTCAATCAGACAAAAGGCACGAGACAGGGGTCAGGGGAGGGGGATGGTATTTATCTTAAAAGGAAGAAGTTTTATAAAATTAAACCCGAATATTAACCTTGTAGCATTAATTTGGGGTTATATGAAGAATGAAATATTAATTCAAAATTAAAAGAGGAATAAAAAGGGATTTAAAGATAACTTTAAAATATATAGATAAAAGGATGTAAGGGATTGAAGGAAAGAGAATTGGGGAGATTTTAGAGTAGGGGAAAGTTTATAAATTATAATTAATAATATAGTGTAAAGAGGTTATAGAGAGGGTATATAGAAATTAAAATGAGTTATACATTTGAAGAGTTAGACAGAAGTGAATATTATGGAAATTAATTAAACTTATATTATAGAAATTTGAATTTGTTTTTATGTCAACATTTTAACACTAATTCATTCCTCTGATTCAATAATTAGCTTTGATTATTGTATTTTATTATTCTAATTTTTTCTTCTGAACATAAGTCACACCTATCTCGAAAGCTATAATTTTCCAAATTATCTGTGGGCTCAAAACTTTCTCCTTCAATTCCCAAAGTTTTTTTGAAAGAGCTGTCTGGTGTTTTAGTTTAGGGTTAGAAAATTAATAGTTATATTATTCTTCATCTGTTATCCTAATCATATTTTCTTAAATCTGGTTTTAGCAGTTCATATGCATCTAATTCTTTGCCAAATTTACTGCAGTCTGTATATCTAAATGTCTGTCACTACCTATGTACCTATCTCAAATTATTCTATAGGTATCTCAAATTATCTAAATATGTCTTTCTCTATCTATATCTCTCTCAAATTATTCTATATATACTTCAAATTATTATCTATCATGCTCTCTTCTAAGCTTCAAGCATCGTGAAACTTGAAACTCAGTTTCATTCTTTATTTTTTTTATCTTACAGTAAAATCGGCCTTGCTAACCAACACTCCTTTGTAGCTAAACTGGTATATATCATTCACTTTTCATGAAGTGTATATATGGGATATAGTAAATATGTTGAGGCATCAAAGGATATATGAAAAAAATATAAGTTTCTAAAAGTCTTTAGCAGCTTAAGCACACTGATGGAATATTGCATATGATTAGGATAATAGATGAAGAATAATATAACTATATTAATTTTCTAACCCTAAACTAAAACACCAGACAGCTCTTTCAAAAAACTTTGGGAATTGAAGGAGAAAGTTTTGAGCCCACAGATAATTTGGAAAATTATAGCTTCTGCATGTACTCCTAATAATCTTAGAGATAGGTGTGACATGTTCAGAAGAAAAAATTAGAATAATAAAATACAATAATCAAAGCCAAAGATGGAATATTTAAGCTGGACCTACACGCTTTTTGGTCTTGAAAGAGGTCAAAATAGTTCACATGGTCTTGTGAGAGAAGATTTATTTCCTACTCTGCTAATTCTTTTACCCACTTACAACATTGCAAATCTGTTGCTAATCATTGTGTCCCAGAAATTTCAACTCTAATTCGTGAGTACAAGTGTCATTTTTGTTTCAATTTTCCTTAAAACTTCCTCAATGCTCACATGCATCAGCCATGGTATTCTGAATCTTGCATATCTGTCAGTTCTTTATCTGTGAGAATTGTCCAGTATTCACTGCCTTATAGAAGGATTGATATTACATAACACTTCAGCATTCTTTTCGTTGTTTCTCATGCCCCGAATCAGTCATATGGGAAGATTGATATTACATCACAGTCCAGTACTCTTTGTTTCTGTTGCCTCAAGGTTCCTCTTTATTTGTGAAGAAATTGTCCAACATTCACTGTCATATAGGAGGCTTGATATTACATCACAATTCAGTACTCTTTGTTTCTGTTGCCTCAAGGTTACTTGTTATCAGGAAACTGTCTAACATTCACTGTCATACAGAATGGTTGATAGAGTGAAGTTCAGAGTTCTTTTCTTTGTTTCTAATGAAACTTACCTGTTTTTCAGTACTTTTAGCTTTTGGACGGAATGTAAAATTCTTATTGCTTAGAGCTACAAAAGATATGAAGTTGTAGAGTGCCATGATCAACCCATTTAACAAGCTTGTGTAAATGGATAGAATTGGGACTAGGGATAGTATGAGAAAAAACATTGCTTTGAGCTATAAAGGATAGGAAGCTGTGGAGAGCCATGATCCACCTAACAAGCTTGTGTAAATGGATAGCAGAACCGAGACTTGGAGTAACTGTTCTGGGTACCCCTACTTTTGGCCTTGTGCCACGTCTAAGCTATGCTTGGAAAATCGATTTAGGAACCTTGAGGTGGTGTAATGGTTAACAAGCTTGTCTCACTAGAACAATTACGACTGAGTAGTGAGTTCAATCCTCACTGGGTGCCACTTACTTTTGGCCTTGTGCCACATCCAAGCTACGCTTGGAAAATCACTATAATTTGGGTTTGTTTTACAAAATCTTAATTCATACAAATTTAAAAAATCTGCCTTCATGAACACCACAGCCGGATGGTGGTAATGCTGTTACAATCCCCCGCAGTATTAATATGGGGTTAAAAAAAAACACACCAGCCAAATTTTACTGATTTGAAGCAACAAAGATGAAGATACTAGATAAAAATTTCTTTTCAGAACTGCAGAAACCCAAAAGGATTACTCTCCTTGTCAGGATGAAATAGAAGCAAAAAGATAAATTGTAAATTTCCTTGTATAAATCTTTTAAATAAAGACAAGACAACACTACAATATTTAAAGTTGAAACAGATGATTATAATTTGAAAAATAATTTATTTCATTCATGATGGTGTTGTGACCATATGTAAAGAAATTCCCATAAAAGAGTTCAATTTTCAAATTAACAGCAGTTATGATTTAACATCAACACGTGCTGCCAGATGTGACACAAAAGAGTTTTATTTTTAAAAAAATATGCATTGATACATATTAAAAAAAAAAAAAAAGAAAAAAAAGAAAAAAAAGAAAAGAGGCATAAAATAATTTCATTTTGTCTGGATTTTTGAGATGAGAATTAATATTACACATTGACTGCTTCAGACAAGTCTTCTCATCTTGATTGTTATAATCACATTTCAAGCTGAGTTTCCACCGAATATAGGTATATTTATATTCAGTAGAGACTCAGACCTAATTTTGCTTGTCTGTTTCTTCAACTGAAGAGAAGATGATTTTTTTTTGTGCTACCCAATCAGAAATTGAATTCAAAACCATCAGGTAACCAATATTTTTATCCACTAGGCCATGGGTCTTTGAATGGTGGAAACTAAGAGCATTATTTCTTGTCAGCTTCTTCCATTGACCTAGAGTATATAACCATTATCCACCCTGAAATAAGTTTGTGGAATTTTTGAGTCTTAGATCTAGTGTCTTTTCTTTCTTAAGAAGACTCGGATATGGCATTTATTTCTATTCTTGGCCTACTGAGGAGGTTAGTAGAACATGTTTACTGATTCTTTCAATTACCTTATCTTCCAGTGTTGTTCGCTATTATTTATATAGGTTGGTGATCCCATATTAAATATAATCAGCTTTACCCAATTTCATCATCTTTCTACTGATTATGATTTTCTAATGTTCTTTCCACCTTACTTTTAGTAGATGGCTGATTTAACCTAGTTTACTTTCTGCCACAACTGCATGAGATGTAATATATGCAATTATTGGTCATGTATTCTCCTGGAAGATGCTTGGTTTGGGAAAGATGTCTTTGAAGAGTGAAACTATGGTTCTGAAGACAGACCATACCAATTTTTTGTCTTTGTTAATGGAAGCTCGTGTTCTGCTTGAAGAGTAGTTGTTACTCTGAATGATGTTCCTAATATTGATCATATATTGGTATGTGTCTGTGTTACCACTAATGAGTTTTCCTCATGTTTTATATATGGTCAGAATA
This sequence comes from Acanthosepion lycidas, assembly GCA_963932145.1. NCBI lineage: Eukaryota > Metazoa > Mollusca > Cephalopoda > Sepiida > Sepiidae > Acanthosepion > Acanthosepion lycidas. The sequence goes on from OZ010596.1 coordinate 27,333,990, forward strand.
AAAGTTCAGATTATGTCCTGTGAATGTTTTCTTATGATATATTATGCATATACCAGAAGTTTTGGGACTTTTTTAAGAGAGATATTCATTAATTTCAAAGAAGTACAAAACTCTGATCTCCTTCAAAATAGGATCCTCTGACTCCAATTCACTTGTTATAGCCCTCCAGCCAGTTTGTGGAACCCTAGGGCCCTTGTCACAGCTGCCTTTATCTTATGAATGTCTTCAAAATGACTGCCCCTGAGATTTTTCTTCAATTTCAGGAACAACCAAAAGTCACAGAGAGCAATGTCTGGACTGTAGGGAGAGTGAGGGACCATCAACCATCTCCCTGCTGTCACCAATGCGTCTTTCCACCATACTTGAATCTCTTGTGCAAGCTCGTATATGTTAATCCATAAGCAGTCTAGAGCAAGTAACACAAGTCATTAGTATTTTTGTTCAGTTTAACACAAAACTTTATTTCATTGCAAATTTCTAGATTGTCTTCATGTTCTGCAAACTTGCCTGCTGTAACCAATGTTTAGTAGAGTATGTTCAAAGAGCTTTTACAACCATCTCTTTCAATCTGGAATAGCAAAACTTGGCAAGTTAACTTATTAGATGTATAATAATTATATACAAAAGCTACAATATTTTAGGAAAGTTATAACTTGCCTCTCAAAAAAATGTCTTAAAACTTCTTGAATGTACCTCGTACAGACTGTCTTGAACCCATACTCTGTAAAAGAAGGAAAGTTTATTTTCCCCTTTCATGGTAAAATATGATATGTTATTGAGTTCACATGGTCCAGCAGTACTTGCACATCTTCCTTGTAAAGTTAGAGTATGAATATGTCATCTCAGTATCTCAGCCACATAGCTGCAGCCATTTTTTAAAAGTATTCCATATATATATATATATATATATATATATATATATATATATATATTCATGCGACTGGTGATAATGGTAAACACATAGCCAAGCCTTCTTCCTGTCAATATGACAGAATCAAACTAGAAATATGTTGTTTCTACACAGAAAATCATGTTTTCCAACAGAGCAGTCTGAAATCAGTTTATCTCAGTGAACAAACACACAAAGTCTAAATTCACAACTTGGAATAAATGAGAGTATCTCTATCTCCACAAAGTTGATAGAGTTCTTTACATAGATCAAAGATTTACATGTTAGTGAGTTGACACTATCTACAGAGAACCTGCTCAACAGATTCCCAACAACTTAGCCTTAGTGTAATGTCATCACTGCGACTTTGGGAGAGAAAGTACATGGTAGCTTACTGTAATGTTGACTCAACTGCCTGTGTTCATTCAATGTGAAGTGATCCATGTTCTTGTTCACAGAATCTTTCTCTGATTTTGTCATGGTCAGATTCTTCTTCATGCTAGTTAAGTGGATTGGGTTACCTAGCCGTTGGGAGTTCAATCCTTAGGCTGGATAGTAAGAAAAAGTCACATGGTTCAGTGGAAGAGATAAGCAGCATCTCAAGGAGAAATTAAATGATACAAGATATTCCCTAGCATGGACACTTGAACAAGAACTATCCAAGTCCATAGATTGAATAAAGAGTTTGTTTTGAAATTTAATTAATAAGGTTAGATTGTTTTCATTCTATGGCAAGCCCAATAGTCTACAATAGCTGGAATGTTGTGACAATAACAATCAAGATGAAGATAATTGTCTGGGCAAATCAGTGGATATGAACATTTTTTTGAATCCATGGCACCGGAAAAAAATTTAATTTATGATTATAAAATAAAATATTTGAAGCTTTAATTCAGGTTATCAAAAAATAGCAAATCTTTCTTTAGAATAGACCATGGTGATCTATGTGTGTAGGGGGAAAGAGAGAACAAATGTAAGAAGCGGGTGCAGGAAAGGTTTTGGTTCAACCCACTTAGAGGAAGAGTTTCTTGGTAGGGCTGAGAACTTCAGTATCAACTTGTATTTAAATGTAAATGAAAAAATTAAGCTGAAGTTTACAAAAGATGACAAAGTGTGTGTGTGTGACCAAGAAAGAAGACAGGAAAAAGACAGCCAGAGAGAGAGAGTGAGGTGACAACCAGAGAGAGATAACAGACCAAAAGCCAGAGAGAAAGAATGGTAACAGCTTGAGCCAGAGAAAGAAAGAGACCAGAGACAAATAGGCAGACATTCTAACTTACCCATACTGTGAAAAAATGAAGTACATATTTAATTGATTTCAAAATTGTAATGTTATATTTTTGCAAGAATATATATATATATATATATATATATATATATTTACATGTCCATATAATCACTCTGAAGACGGTTCATGTGAACCAAAAGCTTAGATCAAGGAACAGCATAATAAAAAAAAATATCCAAATGTTGGACAATTTTTGTCTCCTGAAATTAAAACAAATGTGTGGAGTTTAGAATGGCTCATGATCAAACATAATAGACATTCGTTGTCTGCTATATTTAACAATATATGTTTGAATAATGACCTGCTGCCCCAATACACTAATATATATATATATATATATATATATATATATATATATATATATATATATATAATCCTACAGTTACACATAAGAATGAATTGTGGTTTGTAAATTGTTAAAATAAAAAGTAAAGCTAATATGAAATGAAAGAATTAAAAAACAATCAAATAGCAACTTTTGTTCTCATTACTTACAAAGGAAATTATTCTATTGTTATGGTGGCTGCTAATTGGTATCACATTATGCCTCCAGTTACCATAACAAGGGAATATCTTATTACTAAAGAGGGGAGATTAGGATATTTAGTTATATTGTGTCTTACAGAATATATATGTATCTAGGAAAAAGAAAGCCTATGTTTAGAATATATGATAGAACTGTTTGCGTGTGTGGAGGAGTTGTTTAAGAGAGAGTGTAAGGAGAGAGACAGAGCCATGGAAAGTGAAAAAGAGAGCAAACAAATAGCCAGAGAGGAAGAAGAGAAGACAGTGGAAAAGACAAAGAGAGAGAAAAATAAAGCAAACAAATATCTAGAAAGAAAAAGAAACAGTGGAGGGAGTTATAGAAAAAAAGAGGGTAACCAAATAACCTTAGAAAGAAAAAAAGAGTGGTAGAGATAGTCATAGAAATTGGAAAAAAAGAGCATATAGCCAGAGAAAAAGTAGAGAAAAGAGTGGAAGAGAGAATCATAGACAGAAAAAGAAAGTAAATAGCAAGAGAGAGAGAAACAAAAAGATAATCAAAGACAGAAAAAGAAAGTAAACAAATAACCAGAGAAAAAAAGGGAAAGAGAACAAATAATCAGAGAAGAGAGAGAGAAAGTCATAGAGAGTAAAAAAAGAAAAAGAGTGTGTGAATACACAGAGATAAAGAAGAGAAGATAGTAGAAGAAAAATAATTGCTGATAAAGTGAGAGAAAGCAAACATGTGCAAATAGCAAGAAAATTATATGCAAATATATATCTAATAAAATGTTGAGATTCAAGGATTTTAAAACATAAATCACTCTTAAATAAGCAATTTAAAAATAATTAATATTAGAACAGTAATTCACAGGAAGTTAAGCATAAACATCTCCCACTGTGAATAATGACACACTGTGCTAAATGACAAGTTTTGTTTTTCAGATTCCTCCACCTGTCAAAGTTTTCTCCCTTGACTTGTTCAATTTTTATCCTTTGATTTGAAGAATTTGCAATGCAACTAACAGTTAAATCAGAATTACATGAATTCCAAATGCAAGTTCATATTATAATATACCGATTTTCTTGGACTAATGCCCTCATTTTGGCTGTTATTGTCACAATGTTTCAACTGTTGTACCCATCAACCTTCTTCAGGTGTCTGTCATAACTTCTTGGGAATTCTGAAATGCATTCTTTATTCAATCCAGTTCTCATTGAGCTGTCACACTAGATAATATCTGATACCTCATGGCAAGTAAGACCTCTTGGAGGTTTCTGTAATTGAATTGTTCTACGGGATGGGGTGATTGGCCCTATGCCTAACCTCTGTACTTTGAGAAAGGGTTGGTTTTCTGTTGGGGCTTCCCTACCCTTAGACAAACATGTGTCTTCATGCTAACAAGTTCAATTTACTCAGGTTTGCAATTTTTCTTTGCCTATGCAGCTGGAGCATCCCCTCTGTAATGATACTATTTAACCCATAGCTGGAGCGAGAGAAGAGCGGGATTCATGCCTTTCCCAAGGGTATTTGTGAAAAAGTGGATGTAACAAACTCAACTGGAATTTCAACTCAGTTCACCAATTTCTAATACCGAACAATTATGCTACCTGCACATTCGTATTAGATAATATCTTGTTAATTTGCTCTTGTGACATTGTTGGTCTTCTACAACTAAACCAACGCATATGTTTTTGCAGTCTCTCTCTTGAAATGCAAGATCCATTCAGGATGTAGGCAATCATGGTTTTCCACAGCTGCCATTTGTGAATTGCCATCGCATTCTACAGGATGTAGATGATCATGGTTTGCCACAGCTTCTTAAATATCTGTGAACTGTCGTAGATTTTTTTCTAAAAAGTAGGGGTTTCTTCTTGCCTTCAATATCGTTTCGAATTCAGAATCAGCCTTCCCACTTGATGAGGACACTAGTCTGAGAAAATCAGTATATAATAATGAGAATTCCTTATTTCAAAAATTCAGACAAAAAATCCAAGTTAATATTAGAGTAAAGCACTAGCCATGTTTCGGTTGTGATAGTAACAATGAAGGTGTGAACATTAGCCCAGCTGTAAATAATTAATCCCAGAAATGGGACAAAAAAAAAAAAAACAAAAAAAAAACAGGGTAACATTAGAAAATATGAATGCCAACTCAATGACATCACTTTTGAAACGCTTCTCAAATCAATTACAAATTAAATGTAAGCCTTGTGTTCTCAAATGAATTCAAACAAGGGGGAAAAAAAAAAAACGGCCTAAAAGCAAGATAATTTATTTTAACATTGCTAATGCAAATGGATCTCTATCTCCATCTAACATTCTCAAGTCACTGGTCTGCATACACAGGGACCAGCTCGTTCCATCCACAATATTGAAAAGTCCCAAAGCAACTTTGCATACGAGAGAATATATATGGCAGTAACTCTTTAAAATGCCCCCCCCCACCCCGTGAAATAAAAAGGATATAATAAACAAAATAAAACAGTCGTAAGAGTTATACAATCTATAGATTTTTATTGGGCAGGGAACATTTCAATTTACTGCCCTCTTTGGATATCTTTCCCTATAGAATACAAAGTCACAAAGCCTATCACTGATCTATTGGCATAGGGAATGTTTGGACAAGCTCCATTCTTTAGTTCCACCAATTCAAACCTTTACAGCCAAGAACTGCCAAAACAGCCCTCATTCCTTCTGTGTTACAATTTTAAGAAGGAAGTTCCACTCAGACACCTTTTCTTCCTACCAAAGAAATGCAACTTGGGACAAACTTTTGTGTGGATGCTTTCCCAAATGCTACAATCTTAACATCTTCAAGTCAAGAGTGAATCGTTACCTATCCCCCATATCCTTAATTCCTACTCTTACATTCATATCACACAACTTATTCAATAACCCTCTACCTTGAGTGGCTCTTGAGATTTGTATTATCTGAACATTAGATAACAAAAAAAGCCTTCTACAGTTACTTCAGGCCACATCACATCTAGATTCAGCCCTGTTTATGACAATTTGATTTTTGTAAACCAAAGATAACATTAAAAAGTTAGAAATTTAAAAGAATTGTTAATGTAAAAATAAAAATATATTTTTTGTTGCTTTCAATGTAGATTTCTGTAAACAGCAGAACAGTGTAAAGTATCTTTTTGCACTTTTGCCCAATATGGCCAAAAGTCAAATTAAAAAAAAAAAAAAAAAAAATGTATTTCTTGACATTTTTGCCATGTGAAACTTAAGAAGTTTAATGAAATTCATGTTATAGATACACTACTCGTCAAGCTAACCAGTAAACCAACAGAATTATTTTTAAAGGCATATTATGATAGCATGTGTGCATCTTTACAAATAGAGGGCTTTCAGAAGACACTCAAAAAGACAAGTGAAAAGTAACTGCAGAGGTTTCTTCTTCAACCAATCACAATCAAATTTTACAAAAAAAGAAAAAAAATACTGGCAAATTAGAAAATGCTTGTGAAAAAACATAAAAAAAAATAAGAGTTACTTACAATAACTCAAATCTTGAACAACAAAAGATATATCATTAATTTTGATTCGTACTGTCATCTCAATTTTTTTTTTTAGCTACTTTTTATTGCATCATTACTCAGTATAGCAAACTACAGCAGTAGACAGACAATGTAGGATAGGTATATTCAACCAAGTTCCACCCATCCCACTCAAGGAAAAAGAGACAAGTTTGAAATTTTGCTGAGAGCTTGGCCTTTAGTTCCAATTCTACATCATTTAATCACTGCTAGACATTGACAACCTGACTAAAGTAGCAATAAGAAACAGCTTAAAAAATTAAGATGAAAGTAAATAGGCTTGTGTACCAAATAAAAGTGTTTGTATGATGAAATTATTGTCTTCGATCCTTCAGCTGGCATGGTGTTCATTTAGTGTGGCATGGTATTAGGTTGGCGCAAAAATAATATCGTTTTTTGATGTATTTTTTAACATCAAAAAACAATATTATTTTTGCACCAACCTAATAATTGTTTTTCAAATAATTTCCTCCCTGACATGATTATTTTGTTCCATGTTTATTAAACTTGGATAAAAATTTCCGGTAAAATGTTTATTTCAACCAATATGTTTATTTCATAAGTTTAAAAATTCACACCAGGAGGACTTTTGAGATGGCACTTCTATTTGGTACAAGAGTCAAAGTCAAACTAGTGAAAGTTCATAAGAGTTGGCAATTCTTTCTTTTGAAAAATAAAATAAAAATAATGGTTTGATTGATTCATTCATTTTCTACAGCTTATCAACTCTTTGCAGGTTATTTAAAATCAGGAAATATTTTAGAGTGTAAGAATTTTTTTTTTGAGGCTTTAGTGATACAATTCTTACTAATTAACCCATAGCTGAGTGGAGAGAAGAGGTGAGTTCATACCTCACCCCCCAGGGTATTTGTTTGTGTGTAAGTGAATATAATGTACCAAACTGGAATTCAAACTTGAATCTCCAATTAACCATCCATTACATAACCTGCATATCCAAGCTTACAGCATCTGGTATTCCCGAGCAGTCACCCGTCTAGGTACTGGCCAGGCTTGACATTGCTCAACTTCAGTGATCATATGGAAACTGGTGTTTCAACATAAAAATAATGGTTTATATAACAATATGTCTTATACATTGGTTGGTATCTTTATAAATATTTTTATGACCTGTGCATGTTTGTGAGGAGGTACACAATTTTATTAAAAAAAATGGACATTTTAATTTATATATATATATATATATATATATATATATATATATATATACACACATACACACACATATATACACACACACACACAATTAGTTTCTATTTTAAAAATATGGTTCTATCACTACACAAGAATTACCATGTTTCCAAACAGAAACTAAAATTTTAAATTTAATTATAAAATTAAATTCAAAATCCATAGCCCTGTTCCATTCTCAAGCAAATTTTGGATTCACAAAAAATAGGTCTATGGATTTTGAATTTAATTTTAAAATTAAATTTAAAATTTTAGCTTGTTTTGAAACATGGTAATTCCTGTGTAGCAATGGAAGCATATTTTTTAAAATAGAAACTAATTATAATATTATGCACTACTGTTTTGTATTGAGCAGTGCTTTTTAAAAATAAAAATAATTACTAAGAACACTGGATTGTAAATCTGACTGTTCTCTCTTATTATATATTTCAAAAGAATTAATGGATTTATCCAACATTTATATTATTTCAAATATTCTCTTTAATGGATACCAGTGTTTGAGTAAATGCCTCATGTTTTTTTTAAAGTGTGTATTATGTCTACCAGATGCAACACACTGTTTAAAAAATGGTGAGTCTACTCAAACACAGGTATCCACTAAATCTGAAGTAATAAAAATATAAATATATACATAAATATAAAAACAAAGAAGAGAAAGAGAAGGGATAAAACAAAAATACAAATTTTTTTCTTTCTTTTCCTTCTCTCTCTTCATATATATATATATATATATATTACATACATACATACATACATACATACATACATAATTTTAAAAAGTCTGTTTTTAAAGCTTTAACAACAATTTTTCTGTTACCATTTTAGGAAGAAATGGGATTTCTCCACACTTTTCTTATGAATAATAAACCTGCAAAGGGCTGAAGAATGAATCAGCAAAAATATGTTAAGATCAAAAGCACAAAGAAAGAGTCGAAACATCCAAACAAAATTTGAAAGTAAAGATAAGTTGCGTTGTCATTGTTAAATAAATTACTTCGTTTACTATTCTTGTCTTGCACAACTCTGCTGCTTGACCATTGACGGATGGAAGGAGATTGGAGAAAAAAAAAAAAAAGAAAAAGAAAGAAATCAGAGATTACTGGTTGTAGGGTGCACCTGAGGAAAGCTAGAAAACCCACCAGCAGAAATGTAATGAAAATAACAAAGGCAAAGATAAACAATTCTGCATTATTCATGAAAAAAAAAAAAAAAAATATTAAAATTATTTTCAGCAGGTACTTTTCGCTCAGAAAAGCATTACTGCCTTTGTCCCACAATAATTATGACATGTGCATACACATTTCATACACCAACCGTAACAACTATTATGGGACAGAGATACTAGTTATCATCTTTTACTATTATGGATTCATCACAGTAGATTAGCTTTTCACTTTCCCCTCTCTTTTTAAAGTCAACATGGCCGACAACAACAAAGAACAGATGTCTCAAAGCAGCTGCCTTAAAATTTATTGTAACATGTCCTCAGCTTCCTTGTGGGAAATTTGATAAATATCCATGTGAATTTTAATAATAGCTTCTGCCAACATCACTTTTGAAACATAATCTTCATATTTCAGGTGTTTCTTACAGAAGATATTAAAGAGTCCTTCCATTATGATATCAAGCTGTTTAGGAGAAAGATTACCAAATTGGCACTGAAAATTTAGGCGGTGCCTTTCTGGCCCGCCAGTTTTGTACATCTCATGGCGCCAACTTGCTGTCTTACCTTCAAAGATCTTACGCAAGTAATCTTCACTTTCTTTAACAAGACGCATAATCTGTTTTGAAGTAAGATTGTGGACATTCATAATACCGAATCTGGAGCCTGAAGCTCCTTCTTTGGAATCTTCAGGTTTTGCTTTGCTGTCTTTTAATTCTTTTACTCTGGGAGCTTTCAGTGCCTTCTTCTTACACCTTGATTTGATTTTGCCACTTTTGCTGTCTACTGTTTGGTTGGCACTTACTGAAGATGGGTGACTATAAACAGGACAGCTACCGAATTTAGTTGGACTGTTTGGAGGAGATGCTAATAGCGAGTTGGGATGAAAATCAGATTCCAAGTTACTGGAAACGCTGCTAAGACCTCCAGCATCACTGCACTTATCTGAAATTCCGTAATAGGGTAAATTTTCATCAGAAGAAGTGGAACCGTCACTGTTATTGTCTTGTGAAAATCTGTCTGATTCATAAGACAGTAAAGAGTCAGAAAGAGATGCACCATTGAAGGATAAATTTTGAACCCAGTTATCACTTGCTAAATTTGAATTTAAAGTATGGTTACTTTCTTTCAATATATCAGAGTGTGGCGGACATGAAACTTCACACTGTCCATTTGCTTCAAGTGAAGTACTTGCTGGGTTGGTTAATTTTTCGCCGTCCCTGCTTTCTGCAAGTCTTTGACACGATTTATGCTTAGAGGTCCTTTTTTGACGCAAACGTTTTACTCGACTGACAATCGATTTCAGTTTTTCCTTCTTTGAAGTGTCCGTGTTGCAAATATCCGAGGAATCTTTCGTCTCCGGGTTACCCAAACTTTGTTGGGAGTTTTCAGTGTTTTTACTTTGTGGCAACTGAGAGAAGTAACTGCTGATGCTGACAGTTTGCTGGGATGATGTCAATCCTTCGCTATCGTTAACGGCTTTCAGTAAATTTTCGATCCCTTTTTCAATCTGGCAGACGAAGATGACCAACTTTTCACTTTTTAAATGGAAGTTTTCAAACTGGCCCAAATTATTTTCACAGTCATTCATGATCAGAAAATACTGGCGCGCTGGGCTTTTCTTAAAAGTGTAAACAAGTCGAATTGTGTTACCAGAAAGGATACTGTAAGAAGCCGGTTCCTCTTTCTTGTCTTTTTCAGAAACAGAACATTCAGACCGCTTAAAAAGCGGTATCTTGATTAATTGGATCACTTCTTGCAGGTGACGATCTTTAAACCAGAACTGGGGCTGACAGGATTGGTTGGATGAATTGCAGCTTATAGGATGAATTTGAAGTTGCACAACATGTCCTTGTACTTGGACATATTCCGTGATACACTGATGATAAAACTTTGTGTTCGACATGATGGAAGGAGATACTTGTTCGCGGACGATAACAAAATCAAGCTCACGGCAGAAAACAAACAAAAAACATCGAGATATCCTCGATAACTGGATACAACAAATGAAATAAACAAGTAGTGAAGACTTCCTATTTTTCTTTCATAACTTTCGAATTCATTTTTAAATTTGTCACTGTTAGTGTTGTTTTATGCATTTTTAAAGCAAGAAGTGTCATGACAATTAGTGTACACGTCGGCAAGCTTTTGGCATCATATTCTGTTTTTAAGTTTATGAAAAGCGGACAGTCGATAAAATTATTTATTTTTTAAAAGAAAAGCATTTTTTTCATTCCCCAACAAACATGTTTTTATTTAAAAGGGGTGATGTGTTAATTGTTTCAATAAAATTCGATTCATTAACAAAAAAAAGAAAAAAAAAAAAAGAAGCAATTTTATATAATTAATGTTTTGTTTTTCGGATAAGTTTTTTCTTTTTTAGCAATAGTATATTCATCTGTAATTCATCATTTGTTGAAAAAAAAGAAAATTAAGAGAAAAACAAAATGTTAACATTTCATTCAAAATTAAAAACACACACCCTCAGCAGTTTTCTTGCTGTGGTTGTTAAATGATTGGCTTTTTTTTTTCGCTGAAACTGCATGTCACTGATGAGAAGTAAAAAAAAAAAAGTTTTCTTTTCTCGCTTGTAAATACCGAGATTACTTTTCCGGAATCAAAGAAATACACCTCGTTTTTAAGACTGGTCTCTCCTTGCACAAATCTCAAAACGTCAATTATACACAAGAAAACACTTTTTTCCCCTACTTTTGCTTCTTTTTATACGCAAGAAATAACGAGCACCGAGTGCAAAGGTTAACTGAAGAATGAACGCTGGCCTTTACGGCTTGTGGCACTCTTCTATGTTGTGGGTATTTTTCTAGCGATTAGAGTGACCTGCCCTTAGTCGAGTAGCACTCTCCGGTTTAAAGGAGGCGAGTGGAATGCATGTAAATATGGAGGAAGAAGAAAAACAGCGTATGGAGGATTTTGTTCGTGATTTGTTCTCGAAAACTGAAGATTTCAAGTAAGATGTGATTTCCTACTCTTGATAGCACAAAGGTCATCTCCAGAATCACTGACGAACAAAAGTGGAATTGTGATTATTGAGATAAAAAGAAGTCACTACCTACACAATGGATGGTCTGTGGAGGAGTAGTGGAAGTAGACGATTGCGCCTTGAAGGAGTCATATGGCGGGAGTTTTAGATTTTAAGAAAGGGGAAAACTTTTTATAGTTTTGAAAAGTTTCGAGTAAAAAAGTCGGGAGTTTTTTGCTTTCTGGGCTGATATTAAAGATATTTCGAAAATAAACAAACAAATACCATAAATTAAAGATAAGATACGTATTGCTGGTGTCCAAAGTATGCGGTGTTTTCGTTTTCTTGTGTTATTCATTGTGTGGGGGTGAGTTTACAATCTCCCCCCCCCTTTTTTTACCACGCTCTTTTTCGTTGTAGAACAGTCAAGCAGCTGTGATAATGATTCGATATTAAATTGAGAATCCTTATCTTTAACCTTTTTAGATCCTGTTGGATTAAAAAAAAAGATTAATCTAGCAGCTGTTTTAAATTTAACGTGGCAAACCGACAAGAAACTTGCCCACTCCACTTATTTAATTTCTTTTTTCTTTTTATTAAATTTATTTATATTTCGTAAGTTCGGATTAGATTTATATTGGTATATCTTTATTTTTAATTTAAGAAGAAAAAATAAGAAAAAAATACGTATTTGCCTCTCGTGTTTTGTATTGCACCGCTGTCTGTGTAAAAAAAGAAAAAAGTATTTAATTTATTATTTGCTATAAATGATAAAAACAAAAATACTTTCTTTTTATTCGACTTTGAAACAAAGTCTCTAATTTCATATGAATTCATTTCAATTATTAGGTGAATTAACTGAGGTAAAACAGTTTTTATTTTTTGGTGAAAAACAAACCCAAACATTTAAAAATTAATTTTTAAAACTGTTTTTGTTTCTTATTTTAATTTTTTTTTTTTTAAAGGCAGTTGTAAAACTTTAATTTTTAAAAATTCTTTTATGGATTACTCCATTCCAGGTGTTTGAATTTGTTACATTTTTTCAGTAATTCAATTTGCTCTCCCCCCACCCCATTTTAATCTTTTTTGTTTTCTGAGCTTTTTTTCTAAATTTATTATCTTTGTAGTATAGTAATAAAGGGATAAAAAAAATCTAGGTGCCTAAAACATTGTAATGTAATTTATTGAAATTAAAACGAACTTAGTTTCAAGTGAACTCCCTCAACAAACAAAAAGTAAAAACAAAAATAAAATGTACAAAAATTGATGTTTGTAATTTAAAAAAAAAAATGTATCCGATCTCTGGGGTTTAAGTTACGTTGACTGAAATGGAAATTTAAAAAAGTCTTTTAAACAACTGATGACCAATATTGGTACTTTTTAATGGAATTGTTTGTGTTGCGTTGGTGTGGAAGGCAAGAAAATGCATAATAAATAGCATTTTTAGCTGTCATTTCCGTTTCGTAACTAGCCATTGGCATTTTTTAGTCAACCTTGTATTTTGCCCGCTGAGTGTTAAGTCGTCTTCTTTCTCTATAGAGCTTTTTTTATGTATGATCATTAAATGCCAAATGGTGTTAGTTATTGATAATTTATTTTTTGTCGGCCAGAAAACACTTAGTATTTTTTTTTCTTTTACTCCGTAACCATCAGTTCAGTGTCAAATGAAATTGACAACTTGTAAATCGGTGAAAGAGTTCATTTAAATTTCCTTTTTTTTTTTTTCTTTTTTTTTAAATTTTTATTTCGTGAATTGAACTAAAAAAATTTAAATCTTTTTTTTTTTTTTTTTCCCATTAAATTTCATTTTTGTCAACTCTTAATAATTTTTATTGTGGTTTTACTTTTCAAAATTAACGTACTCATTCCTCTTTCTTTTGAATTATTAAATGAAATATTTTCGCCAGGAAAAAGTCAAGAGTTAAAAATAAAATAATAATAATAATAAAAAATAACTTTAGATGGATCCTGCTTGTTAAACGAACATAAAAATTTAAGTGACGAGTCACTATTTTTTTTTTTTATTACTTCATTACAGTTTATTTATTTTAAAAAATGACTGCTGAATAAAAAAAATATGTTTTTGGAGAATTGGTAATTATCCAGCCTCTTGGTCTTTGACATTTCGCGTAAAATATCTTACAAAAATTCGATATGACATTTATCAATTTTAAAAGAAATTGTCAGCGTAAATAATAGAAATGATAGCTTATAAATAATTCTTTTAATTTTCCAGTTAAGACATGTCTAGTACTGCTATGAAATTAAATGTAAGTTTAACTTAAAGAAGAAGAGTGAAGAAAGACCTAATGAATTTTCTTAAGTTATTGTTGTGTTAATCGGCCAAATAAAGACCTTATTAATCAATATTGTGAAAAAAAGAAAAAAAAACAAAAACATCTGTTTGTTACGGTTACCATCCAAGTCAGTAGGTTGTCTCTTAAAAATACACTCAATGACTAGAAAATTATAAGTTTATGCGAGTCGAGTCATTACGGGATCTTTAATTTATGGGCATTCTGTTTGTTTGACTCGTCTTCTTTTTTTTTCACCAGGTTGATTGAAATTTAACGATAAATCCAGAAAAAGATGAAGCATGAATATTCTATGATTTTTAATATCCATCCACGTGTTAGGTTTATCGACAAAATATAATAATTGATTTTTTTTTTTTTTTTTTTAACTGAAAAAAAAAAAAAAAATTTTGTCGGTCAGTGCAGTAACATTTTGAAATGAATATTGTTTTTTCCTTATATTTTTAATTTGTTTTCATTTTCCGCCTTCGTTACAATAATTTGAAAAATATTTTCTTTTTATTCAATCAAAAGGAGTATAAGTTTAAGGATTAGTACTCAAAACTCAAAATAAAAGTATAAATTTTAAAATACTTAAAAAAAAAATAAAAAAATAAATGAATTCATGTGTCTGTCTGAAAAAAAAAAAATTGCAAAAAAAAATTAATCTTTTTTTACATTTTACAAGGGTACTTTTAAATTAGCAAATAAGAATAAATTGAGGTTTGTGATTTTTAAATCATAATGTAACTAAGAATTCCATTATGGTGAAATTGAAAATATTTTTTTCATCTTTCATCGCTAAAAAAAAAAAAATGATAAAAAAAAACACTTTTTGAGTAACGTAACGAGAAAAAAATGATAATGCCAAAAAAGCAGGTTATTTTTTTCAGTAACTTCGATTATTCTTACTTTTAATGTTTTTTTTTTATTTGTTTTCAGTTTTAAATATCGAAAAAATAAAATAGGTTTTTCACTTTTTCTTGTTTAGTTTGATATTTTTTGATCGAATCTTGACAATTCCTAATTTTTCAGTGTTTGTGGTGATTTTTTTTTCTTTTAATAAAGTCATATTTAAAACTGAAGCAAAACTAAAGAAGCCTTAGTTTCGCTTTGAAGAAATTATCTAAAAAAAAAAATCATTTTTCCTGTACTTACTATTAATTTTTAGTATTTTTTTTTTCTTAGAAACAAATGTTCTCTATCAGAGGATAGGGATAAATAAATCATTCAAAACACGTGATTCGAGTCTAGATCCGCAAGTGTTAGCTTTCGTCACTGAAAGCAACATTTATTATCTCACTAGTCGTGACCGTCATATTCGTTTTTTTGTGTCCCCCCTTGAAAATTAAAAATAGGAAAATTAATATGTACTAACTAACACAACACTCTTCGTCGTGTCATCATTTTTGGTATGACTAAAAGGTAAAATAATAATAATAATAATAATTCAGATTGAAATTTAAGATGTTAAAAAAAACAGATTGTCTTTTTAAGTTTTTATTTTCAATTAGTTTTCTTTTTCATTTTATTTTTTTTTACTAAACGTTTTTTTTCACTTTTCTTAATATTGTTTTTCTATTTAATAGTATTTCATAAACCTCGAAGAAGTTTTTTTGACTTTCCGATTCCTGCAAATAATACGCTCTTTTAAAAATGCATTAACAATAACCTCATAAGCCTCCTCTTCTTAGAACTTAAAAACTAAAATTATTTTTACTTTAGTTTATTCAAAAGAAAATTGTCTGGAAAATATTACTACAAGCTTTTTAACGTAACTATTTACGGAAATCGAGACATGATTCATTCTCTCCACCTTTTTTCTCCCACGATTAGTCCATCTTTTTCTTACTAAGTATGAAGCTGTTATTATTTTTAGCAATTTTTTAGCTCCATTTTTTTTATTTATTTTTTTAAGTACTAGAAAGACAGTGTTCGATATATTCGTAATGTTTGGATGATACGGAAGTACATCTTTCGTTTTTTTTGTTTTTTCCCTTAGTTAAATAATTATTCCTTCAGATCCCCCGGTTTCTGGCTTTTCAAAATTCCTCAGAGTTTATTGACACGTGCCTTCTTGGTCGTTCGTAGGCAATACTGAATTCTCGGAATTTCTTTTGTGGTGATAACTTTTTTTTTGTTTTAGATGGTGAGAATATCGTTAAAAAAGTTACTTTTTCTATTTATTTTAAAATATTTGTGTCTGTTACTTAAATAAATGGTCAGGTTTTGATACTGTAGTGTTAAATAAATAATTCCCTAGATAATGGCACTAAAATGCTATGTCTCACAAGAAGAGCTTTCTGCTTTGTAACTTGTTAAACGACAAAACGTAGTTAGGGAGATAAACTAAAAAAATGAGTTTGTTAATTTTTTCATCTGTTCTTCATATATGATCAGTATATGTGTTTTTACACTGTTAAGTTAATAATATCAGATTTCAACATGGAATATTACACAATTTAAAAAAAAAAAAAAAATTTTTTTTTGTTTTTTTTGTTTTTTTCTCAAAAAATTTCAACCGAAAATAAATTTAACTGTTTTTGGAGTTTAGTCATTGAATGCCGAATGTTAACTTAAAACTGTATAGAAAGGGTTTTCACCTTTTCAGTTCTTACAATAAGGTTGTTGAAAGAAATGTCCCTTTTTTTTTTCTTCTACTACCTACCTTGGTTCTAAGTGAAATCGTTTTTATTTATTTATTTTTTTGCACATTTGAAACTCAGCGGTGATATTATTTGATTAATTAATATAGCAAAGTAATTTAAAAGTACAAGCAGTGAAAATAATTTTAAAACAATTTCTGTCTGAATTTCTGGGATGAGGAATTATATAATTATTTGCACTCTATTCGAACTAATTGTCTTTAATCTTCATCTTTGTTATCAGATCTCAACGTTTCGTCCGTTGTGACCTCCGTGAGTAGATTGGTTCGCCTTTCGTCCGGCTCACACTCCTCCCCGGTATTTTGAGCAGGAGTAGAGGTTTATCTCTTGCTTCCTGTTTAGGATTGGGTTTCCGGTTACTTCTAAAATCTACTTCCACACTATACTTCTCCCAGACTGAACCCTGAAATGTTATTCACTGAACTAATTAAATTTTGACCTTTTCAAGTCTAGAATTCGCTGTTATCTTTCCTGAATAGCCTCGAGAACTTCACTTCTTGCCCTTTCTTACACTTATATGACACAACGCACTAACCTTTTACCTTGAGTGCCTCTTGAGCCTTGTATTGGGTGAATATTAATAATAAAAAAAATATTCATTTAGGTAACCTACAGGGAATTTTGTACTGAATTTGTTATTTAATCAACGAGTATATTAATTGATATAAACTCAACGATGGCTCAACGCGGACAGTAGACAGAATATTAATAGTATTAGTTATGTATCCTGCGTGATGCATGCTTAGGCGATCACGTATCTTTCTATACATGACTGATGAGGCAGATTTTTTCCTGCAGTAGGTTGCCATTTCTTTCTGTGATAGACCAGTTGCCATTCAAGGCTATAGAACCCACTCTGTCCTGCTATTTACCCATAGCTAGGGGGAGAAGAGGAGGATTCATACCTTTCTCAAAGGTTTCACACATAAGTGAATATAATGAATTTGACTGGAATTTGAACTCGGCTCTCTGATTCCTCAATCTGAGTTGCTCTCCATTAATCTACCGTGTAAATAATTTAAAACAATTTATTAATTCCAAATTGGTACAAGCCTTGGTCATTGATGGGGGTGCTGTCATCTGTTAAAATGATGTGAACCA
Organism: Acanthosepion lycidas; assembly: GCA_963932145.1. Taxonomy (NCBI): domain Eukaryota; kingdom Metazoa; phylum Mollusca; class Cephalopoda; order Sepiida; family Sepiidae; genus Acanthosepion; species Acanthosepion lycidas. Next base: position 27,351,610 of record OZ010596.1, read on the forward strand.
ATTTTAGTATGCAAATTCTTACTTGCTGCTCCAACTTAAAAACTGCCCCCTCAAAAAAAACACAAAAACAAACAACGCACTAGCAATGAGCCTGTATGGAAGTTAAGACAAAGTTGACAAAGCTATACATTCTTTTAACCATATCCAAACTGCTGTCTTTAAAGAATAATATTTTTTCATACAATTCAATTTTTTTTTTTTTTTTTTTTTTTTTTTTTTTTTGCTAAGCTACTTCAATTATTTTCATGTGATGGGGAGAGTCATGAATAGGTCCGTAGTTTAATTGATGATGGATTGTTTGTGCTGGGTATGAAGAACCAGATACTACTTGTGTCAGACAACAGTACATTTTGGTGTGGTATTGACACATCCCTCTTGGGACCATGATAATTAACAAGTCCTTTCTTTGATAATAGGACATACCTCCCCACAGTAATTGACACATCAAATAAGAAAATGATTTGTTTACTTTTTGAAGGTCATGATAATTAAGGAAGTGATGTGTCAAACTGTCATGAGGTTAATCTCAAAAGCCTAATACATGTGGTGGTGTATATTATGGGGACTTGATATACTCACACTGGAAACTTGCATCTCCTCCAAATTATCAACTTATTTTAATATTGAAGCAACAGAGTTTGACTTTGTGTGCCCCATCCTGGGTAAGACAATAAACTACATCTGACAGCAAGGCCTCTGATCAGTAGGTTTTGAGGAGCATGGAACCACCTCTTAATTACTGGTATTCCCAGGTCCACCCTGACCTGGGGTGGTAGCACCTGTCAGGGTCACAGCTATGGGCAAATAGTTACCACCCCCACAAAAAGGAGTCAAAACACTATGAAAGTATAAAAAATAGGTTTTAATACCAGCAGTACTTTTTATTTTTAAAAAAAATATCAGCAATAAAAATTTTGTTGGCACTAAATAACCAATTGGGCTTGATATGCTGTAAAACAAACCAAACCTTTGTGTGCCAAAAAAAAAAAAAAAAAAATTCAAGATTGTGAACCCGATTTCTTTTAATTGCTAGTTTTTTGTTTAATGTTAATTCACTTCAAAAAAAATATTTTCATAGATTAAATTTGTCAGAGTGTAAAATGATGTGTAACATGCAGAATATGTCCAATCAACTGTAATATGTAGTGTTTTGCATTCTGTGACATCCCTGCCTTCAGTTCTTCATATCAACATTACATCTGGAAGACTGAAGTGACACTACCAAAGAAGCCAAAAGTAAATGAATGCAAGTTCCATTGAACAATCAGCCTAAGGAGCCACATAAAAAAACTTATTCAAATTTTGATGAATATGTAGCATAATTAGACTAGAAAGAGGACAAGAACAATGTTTTTTTGTTGTTTTTTTTGTTTTCTTTCTTTAAAGACATTGGAACAAAAAATGTGGTATTTATGCTTAGAATAATATCAAAAAGAGCAATGCAAATACAAAAGGGTATTTTATAGATTATGCAAAAAAATGTTGGATAAAATGTCACAATGAACTGTTTGTACCAATTTCTTGTCACGTTTTTTTTTTTTTTTTTTATTTCATGATAATTCGCTTCAAAAATATTTTCATGGATTTTTCAGGGTGTAAAATAGCAAACATGCTGAACATGTTCAGTCACCTGTAATGTGTAGTGTTTTGTGTTCTGTGCCATTCATGGCTTCAGTTCTTCAACACTACAGGGTGGTTTGAAAGTCTTGTCACTCTGAAATAATATTTTCTATTTCAGATGGCTGACCCGAGCCCCTACAGACCTTCTCGGTGTGTGACAGCGTCAATGAAAGTGAATAAACTGAATCCTGTACATGTGTTTTGTATTACTGTCTTAATTGTTCTTCTATTGTTCTCATTACTTTTTTTTTTTTTTTTTTTTTTTTTTTTTTTGGTAGGGAGTGACAAGACTTTCGGACCACCCTGTACATCATAGACTGCATCAAAGAAGGACATTTGTTTTTCTTGTATTGCTTTATATTACAAGGGGCAATTGTGGTAGCATCATTTCTGGGGTGTGTGGGAGGGAGAGGATCAGGAGAACACATGCTGACTTCTCGATTAGAAGTTTGCAACATGCTGGATAGCCTCATAGAGGAATCTGGGTGTGGGAAGCATGCTGACTTTTCAAACTCTTACTGCTTTCCCCCTGCCTTTGCACTTTTGGGGTCTTATATTGAAAACTTAAACAATGGCAATCTATCACTGTCAGAATTCCATGTCCTCAGGATCTTCTGACTTGTAGTTTACCATTAGTTTGACTAGTAATTCTGTAACAAGTGTCAGTTGACTCATAATCAAGAAAAGCTTTTTTCTTTCTTTTTTTTTTTTTCTTCAAGCAATTTATTTTGTGTTGAGAAATGTTGTCCATGAACAAATGAATAATTGTCCATGAAGTTTAAGTTCTGAGAGAGATTTACATATATATATTGACATATGGAACAGGTAAAATTATCTGTTGAATTGTTATGGGTAATAATTACTGTCTGGGTACCAGCAGCTTGATGCACAAGGAAAATTTAAAAAAAAAATAAAAGGGACCCATTGGATATGAATGATTTCAGGTTCCTAAGGTTGTAATTTATACAACTTTTGGACAAAGAGATTATTCAGGTGGCAAAACAAAGATTAAGACATCCTGTCAATAAAAATTTTAAAGATTTGAATTTGGAGGTATTCATCTCCTAGATGGATGATCTGACAAAAAATAGGGATTCATTATTCCTATTAGGCTTACTGTGCACTTGGACCCCAACCCATATATCTTTGTCTTCGTACATAAGTATGTATGTATATATATATATATATATATATATATATATGTATATGATCTCGTAAGACCATCTGCTCTTTGAAAGGTTTTGTTTTTAATTCTGCAGAATGTCTAGTCAACTGTTCATTAGAAAAGCGTAGTGAGGGAACCAGTTTAGATACCAATGATTTGACCAGGCAACAGATAGTACTGGGTTACATGATACCAGTAGCACTTGTAGACACACACATGTGAAAGTGGATGCCGAGGTCAATAGAATGGGGACAGTCTTTCATGTTTGAATGTAATCTTCAGGCTGTGAAGATTGTGTCCAAGCAAGAAACAGACTTGTCACTTGGTGTCAACTGCAGTCTCCACTTTTTATATTTACATATGTTCTATGCCTGATATTGAGCACTTTTACCCCTGAATATCGTATACCTTGTATACATTATATAAATATAGTATACCTTGTATACATTATATAAATATAGTATACCTTGTATACACTATATAAATATAGTATACCTTATAACTATATATGTATATTTAGGCAGCGTATCTTCAATCAAACATGTTTCATTGAATAATATTGACATATTGTATCTTCTTATTTTTATACTGATCCTTTCCAGTTGCTTAATCAGTTTCTTGATGTTGAGATAAAATTCATCAAGGAAGGTGCCATACTTTTTTTTTTTTTTTTTTTTTTACTCTGGTACTATCGACCTTTTCTAAGATCATCTTCAGGGGTAAATTACAAAGACAAACAAGGTATTGTAACTGTTAAAATCAGCATTCCATTGTCATATTGATTTTTAAAAACACATGCTCTGCTATAGTTGTTTTAGAATTTTAAAATTTATCTGTAGTTATGTAATTTTTTACAAAACAAGTGTTTCAATATAAGTGAACTGACCTGGAATTGGTAGAGATGTAAAATGGCATTAGTATATAAATGTTCTATGCACTTTAATATGTTGTTGTTATATTCATATTAAATTCTGTTGAGTGTTGGTTGATTTTGATATAGAGGGCCTTGACAATTTTAAAGTTTTTTATTTTTTTTTATGGTTTAGTATACTATATTGTGTTAATAAGTATTTTTGTGTATTGTGAATGTGGACAGGGATGTGTTTTTAGATGTTGTGCAATAGAATGTATATCCAACAAATGAAGTGTATGACATCTTGATAATGTTGTAGTTGTCAAGCCAACATATATATATATATATATATACACACACACACACACACACACACGTGCAACTCAGCTTTTGATCTGATGAAATCTAAACAGTGAAATGCATAATCAGATATATTTCGAAACACACTTTCATGAACATTTTCCAATTGTCAATAATTTGAAACTTTGTAAGTAATAGTAAGTTGAACATATGATAGAATTCATTTATGAAACAGAAATAAACAATACTTTACCCTTACTAGATATCATGTTATGCCGTAATGACAATAACCTAAAACTAAATGTCCATTGGAAATAATCAGACTTGGAGTTGGTTGCATGTAGTGCCATAAGCACCAAGAGTTACATCCCCTTCCACAATGACCTGTTGAGAGAAGACCATCTACTTAGAGTAGGTAGCACTGACTATTTGCATATGAATGATACTAGGCAGGTATTAGCCAATAGTCAGCATGGGTCTGGGACTGGGAGAGCTATATAACACCAGTTTTTTTTTCTCACTCTAGGGAACACTCTCAATGGGCAGATGTGTAAAAAACCAGACAAGATGAACACATCCTAATGTCTACTTTCACACTATACTTTAACATCTCTGACTGAACTCTGAAATGTTATTCATTAAACTAATAATATACTGCATAGACCCAAGAACTTCACTTCTTGCCCTTTCTTATGCTCATATGACAATGCATTAACCTTGAGTGGCTCTTGAGTCTTGTATTGGGTGAACATTAAATAAACTAAGCACCAAGAGTTGCATCCTCTTCCACAATGGGCTGTTGAGAGAAGACCTACTAGGTGGTAAAAAAAAAAAAAAATCTCATAAATTTCCATTCTCACCATACCAACCAAATAAAATCTGGAATAGTCATCAGATTATCTCTTACAGCACTCAGAATTTGTAGCCCTCAATATTTACATGAAGAGGAGAAATACATTGAAATTACATTTGACCCCCTCCAGTACCTTATTTCATATTCAAAACAAAACATTTATATATGTGTGTATTACATAGATATCATATAAATGTAACTAACATATGCATAACTAAGGTTTGTGTATCTGTCTATATTTCTGAGATGAGGTATTATGTACACTATTTACATTATTTGGACTATTGTCCTCATCTTTGTCACCATATTTATTACAACACATGGCACAGTGGATAAAGGTATTGGTTATATCCAGTGACAGGACCCAAAGAGTGTGAGTTCAATACCTGGTTAAGGCGGTGGAGAACTTGGAGAGGGGAATTAACAGGAGATTACTAACATCTATTAGACATGGCATGTGGAACTAGAACAGTCTACCCCAGCAAGTGAAATAAAGGGTTCAGTTCGACATTCCAACCACCTGAAGAAGGCCGGAGCGTACAATGGCCGAAACGTTGTGATAAATATGGCAACAAAGATGAGGACAATAGTTTGAATAATGTAAATAGTGTAAGATTTTTGTGTTGATTCAGTTCCATTATCCTGTCAGTATAGTCGTCTTTGAGCTTTGACTACTGCCATCACGCCTCCCATGAGGAGAGATATTGAGCTGTCACCATGGAAGGGATTTAATTTTAAGTGTCTGATGATCTGTTCTATTGAAGCACAGAGCGTTAAACTTTTAATTATGTATATGTTCACGTTTTAAGTTCCCGCCCCAAAAAGTAACATTACACTATATGTTGCTCTATCCTCAGGATATTGAGCACTGTATTCAATGAGATGATAATGTATATTTAATTAATGCAATACCCCCAGCATAAAAAGAAAAATATTAAGTGGGGGTGGGTGCATGAAAATTGGAACTATACGTGTATTAATAATATATTAGGTTGGTGCAAAAATAATGACGTAATAATGTCGTTTTTTGACGTTAAAAAATACGTCATTATTTTTGCACCAACCTAATATTAACCTTTATCAGGTTGAAGACAAAAATTGTTGCTGTAGAATTGTCTCCCTTTGCTGCTCTAGGTGCATTCTGTTGCCTCGAGACGGTTGCTATAAATAAACACTTGTCAACTGTTATTTCTGGTATTTTAAGCTGGATATCATCTGCTATTGCTTTGGAACTTCTATTTCCTGACACTATTTTGAATTCTTCTAGACTCTACACGAGGTGTAACATCAATTACACCGATGTTAACTTTTTCGTTATTTTTTTTTTTGTAAACAAAAAATGTCCACATCAACATCCAATTCCACTTTCTCCCTCCCTCATCTATGGGTAAAACTTATATCACTAAACCATTATCTCAAGAAAAAATTCTTATAATCTACAAATATTTTCTGGCTTTAAATAACCTGTAAAGAGTAGATAAGCTGTAGAAAACGAATCCATCAAACCTTTCATTTTATATTAAATTATGATGGCAACCCTTATGCAAACGAGGTTTGCATCAGATGTAAACACACACATAGCATTGTTTTAGCTACTTTGTCTCTACTTCATAAGAAGTGACAAAACAACAAATAAAAATGTAAAATTGGATGGATTTTAACCAGTTTTGTGATGTCAACGAATACGTGTTACTTTTGTAATGCTCATTGTAGTAGAGACTTTGTAATCATAGATACAACTATAGTAATGCTGTTGAACAATATTGGTGTCAGACGCCTTCAAGCAACACTCACACTAATAGTACTTGCTTGATTAATACTCGCTCGAATAGTAATCTGTATAGTGAATAGAGTAGAGATGAGTGGTTCGTATAGTAATAGAGGATAGACTAGAAATGGTGATCCATTAAACGCTAAGCTAATTCCTACTTAGGCTTTTCCTCTATGGTCACGTGGTCTACTTAATTCAATAATGGGATTGCCTGTGTTTGCTCACTAGCGATCTATGTTCAAACTCAAGTGTCGGCAGCGACACTATTCCTATATAACATCCAGGATGTTCCAAAAATCACTAAGGGATTTCAAAATTAAAACTTTAATTCATAATATGATCGTATTACATAGAGTAGATAATGGGAAATAAATTTACACTTGTTGAGAAAGATTATATCTTTTAAGTGCTGTCTATTTTCAGCTTCACACAAAAAAGTCCTTTCTAAAGCATTTTCCATCACAGTCCTCAGTGTTTCAGGCTCTAGTGCTTGGATGTCTGTCTGAATGTTGTCCTTCAGTTGTTGGAGAGTCTAAGGCTTGTTGACAAATATTTTCTTTGGGATAGCCACATAGGAAGAACTTAGGGCTTGTCAGATCTGGAGAACATGGTGGTCAGTATATGCTGCAATTGTGAGAAATTATTCTTTTCCACAAAATTTCCCTGAGAAGCTGGATTGTGGCCATTGTTATAGGATCTGTTGTCCTATCTTGTACAGAAACCGGTTGATGTATTTAAAAGTTTGTTGGAGCGACATCTGAGAGATCCAAATCTGTTGAGACTGTTTTAGAGTTGATTCCCTGAACTCTTCTTCAATACTCTCCCTTACTTGCTCAAATATTCCTTTGTTCCTAACCAAACATGCTATGCCATTTACTGAACCGTTACTCTCAAAACTTGGAGAATCTCACCTACCATGATGACAAGTCCTTTCTAAAGCATTTTTCCATCACAGTCCTCAGTGTTTCAGCCTCTTGTGCTTTGGTATCTGTCTGAATGTTGTTCTCCAGTTGTTGGAGAGTCTAAGGCTTGTTGACAAATATTTTCTTTGGGATAGCCACATAGGAAGTACTTAGGGCTTGTCAAATCTGGAGAAAATGGTGTTTAGTATATGCTGCAATTGTGAGAAATTATTCTTTTCCACAAAATTTCCCTGAGAAGCTGGATTGTGGCCATTGTTTTATTAGCTGGTGCCTCATCTTGTCAGAGAAAAGGGTTGGTATTTAAAAATTCACTGGAGTGATGTCCAAGAGTTGATGCATTCAAATTTTTCTTACTCATTTAAATACTCCTTTTTCCTAACTGAACATAGTATGCCACTTTGTTGATGGTCACTCACTGAACTATTACTCTCAAAACTTGGAGAATCTCACACTGTAATGGTGGTGATATGCTTGTTGAGTTTAAATTATCCATCTTTGGATTTGGTAGCGAGATTTTACTACTTGTGTTTGTTGTTGAGTTGTGAATTTTTACATGATTAATTTCCAAGTCCTCCTTTATAAAATAGCTGAAAGAAAAATAAAAAAAAATGTTATTAAACTTTTGATCCATCCTGTATAAGATTCCATTAATTATTGAAAGTGTATTGCTGCCACATCTGCTCTGGTACATCTGCTATATTTTTATAATTGAATTTTCCCTATTTCTATGGCAGATGCTTATGCAGATGGTCTTTTGTTAGGAAATACCTCACTTTCCATTTAATATTAGCTTGTCATACCAATTAAAACAATTCATGCTCAAATCCCAATGAGAAAGATTCATTGTGGCTTTAAAATGGTTTTGCAAGTAAGATACCATAAAAATTCTAACCCCAAATGGTCAATCAATTTTTTGAATTAATATATTTGATGATAAACGACTCTTTCCTGAAGTGACATCTTGGCTTCAGTCACTTTCCCCACAGCTGTAATGCTTTTTCTATAGCTACTTTCAGTGTAATTGCTCTGTTGAATTTTCCTCTATGGTACTCAGACTTTATGAATTTAAGTGCAGTACTAGATTGGCAGCTAGGTCTTATCATTTTACAGTTGAAATCGTGAGATGTAAGTGTAAGTTCTATGCTACCTATGTTTCTTCTCTCAGGCCTTTCTCTTGCCTCTTCTGGCTTTTTGTTTTCCAGTCAACTTTGATCTTAAGAACTTTAAATGTAATGTCTTAATTCCTCTTCTTTTATTGTTCTCTCTCTCCTCAATAATGTTTTCTTTTTGCTCTCATATTTTCTCACACTGTAAATCCTCGTGGATTCATTCCTTTCCTTGAGATGAACAGATTTAAAAAAAAAAAAAAAAAATACCTCACTTTCCATTTTCTATCTAACATTAGCTCATACCAATTAAAACATTTCACTCTCAAATCCCAATGAGAAAGATTCATTGCAACCTTAAAATTTCATACCAAATCTGAAAATATCTGGAATATAAATTTGGGATATGTAATGGCCAAAAGCAGAGACAAGAATACCAATCCAAATCATTTGTGAAATAATGGTAATAATTTATGCTAGTCATAGGCAAACTGTGGCACTCGAGCCACGTGCAGCCTGTTTGGCTTTCTAAATGGTCTGCTTAATTTCATGAGGAAAATAATGTTTTTTAAAATGTTTGTTTCATTTTATTCTCACTTGTTCACTCACACACTCTCTCATACAGATAACCACATACATAAACAATGATTAAGTACAATGTTTAATGAATGTTGTAACTTTTTGTTGAAGTTGAGGTCAGCATTTTAAACCATTGGCGATTATTTTTACTAAGGAAAGTCATATATGCAAACATCTTTTTGCTTCACAAACAGAAAATGTCAATGATAATTATTTTTCTCTAGAGAATAAATATACTTCTTTTACAAATATTTTTCTATTCTCAAATGAATAAATTAGAAATAAATCACATGCAGCAGTGTGTGTTAATCACTCTGTCATCAGTGATAATATTATACTATGACTTCAGTTCTTTTTTTTTTTTTTTCTTGAACCTTTTCCCCAAAGAAAGAAAATCACATTTTCCCTATTTCTATGGCAGATGCTTATGCACACGATCTTTTGGGAAAATTGCTGTGGTATCTTTAATGAAAAATTACCTTTTTTGATAATGTGGCCTGCCTTATGATGTGCCTCATACGGCCCATTGTTTGAAAAAGCTTGCCCATGCATGATTTATACTATGACTCGAGTTATACAAATGTCATTTTGCAGCAAATGGTTTTGCAAGTGAGATACCATAAAAATTGCAATGCCAAATGGTCTATCAATTTTTTAAATTAACTTTCAAATATACTTGTGAGCATTCATTTAGAGCAAAGTTTCTCAACCAGCGCCCTCTTTGGGCACAAACTTTTTGTCAATGATAGCTTTCTGCAGAACTTTCAGAAATTTCCCTTTGTAGCCCATATTAAATAATTTTTGAAAATATGAATACATGCGCACTGCCACCTGAGTATGTTCACCCCCCCCCAAAAAAAAATGAAATAAAAAAAACTCCCAGTGCCCCTTTTTCAATGTAAAAGAGCCCACAATGGGGTGCTATCACCCACTTTGGGAAACACTGATTTAGAGAACTGCATTCACTTTTGTGAATTTCTGTTGTAATAAATAACTAAGAATTTAAAAAATAACAGCAAAAATGAAGTTAAAACTAAACTTTAAAAATAAGCAAGAATATTAAGTCAACATATTTGATGATAAACAAGACCCCCCCCCCCCTTTCCACCCAACATTTAATATGCATGTGCTGGGATTTCATTACCTAAAATCTCTTGGGATCGGAAGTGCTTCGGTTTTCAGATTATTTTTTTTATTTTGGAATACAAGTTATTTAATTTGTATCCTTAAAATGGGGCAGTTTGGGAATAGAACCCAAGCATAAACATGATATCCCTTTACATTTCAAGGCACAGCTTGTTTGTTTGTTTGTGTGTGTGTGTGTGTGTATATATATATATATATATATATATATATATACACACACACACCCTGAAGGTAGTTTTATATAAAATTCAATAAGTTTTGTGTACATACAAAAGCAGGTAATGACACTAGTAATGCAATGCTCACACAGATTTTTAAATGGTGTAATTAAGATTTTACATGAAAATGTTTTGTAATTTCTGTATATGTACAAAAGAACATGGCCACTACTAAAAAAAATATATATAAATGCAGGACTTTTTGAATAATATCTTTACAGCATGAAACACCTGGTAAGTTATCCACAAACAAAGGCGTTGCTGTGATGATCACTTATACCTTGGCATCATTTTTTTCTTATGCTATTTAGCTGGGCTTTCTGAAATTTTTCATTTGTGGCATTTCATGTTGGTACCTTTAAAAACTATTGGGTTTGGGAATTTCTGATAAAGCATACTCAAACTGTATGATGAAATTAGGTTAGGTATTAGTATATATTATCTGAGTATCACAGCCTACCAGATAAGTCAACTTCATATATAAAACCTATGAATTTATTTTGTTGCTGAGGGTGGAGTTGGGGGCCATTCAGTAATAGGATTCTGTTTATTCCTTAACATGTGTGTTTTTCCCTGCTTTTGCCTCAGATAAATAATGGACCATTCCGTTTTTGATTCCGAAGAAAGACGGAAGAAAGGATATGAGACATGCTGTTTGAAAGCATATGTAATAAGAAAGAAAAAAGAAGATAGAGGAGGTGATAATGTCCATTTCTGCTTAAGTGAAATGGGGAATCTCTGCAAGTTTCATAGTCATAGAACTCGTAAGGAGCTTATTCGATTATTCAACTATGAATTATGATTCATAGGAAAACTGAAACTTTCATGGGTATTGCCAGCAATTTTTTTTTTTTTTTTTTTTTTGATTTTATTCAAATGACTAAAATTTAGGGAGAGGTGGAGCAGGCTAGAAGTTAAGAGACTGCAGAGACCAAATTTGGATTCCCAATCATGAGATCTGTGAACTTCCATAGGAAATGGTTCCCAACTAGGGTTTAGCCGTCCATCAAAGCTGAATTAAATCGGATGGTAATTTTGAGTGATAATTGTGTTACAGAGTGTGAAAGCCATGGCCAGAGTGACTCGTAGTGAGTCATTCTGACAGTGATGGATTATCTTTGTCTGGGTTTTGAATATAAGTCCAAAATAACGCAAATTCAACAGAGGGTCACAAGAATTCTGAGGTGTCGATATGCCTCCCACACCCAGGTTTGCAACTGGCTAATACCATCTGCAGAGGGATGCTGAGCCAATGTGCGACATATGTTCCTGTCACATCAGTCCTCCTACTTCCTCTTAGTGTACAAGCTGCCACTCTTAATAAAACGAATACCACAAGTAAATGATTTTTTGTTGATACTGTTTTATTTAAGCATGACGATCCTGAGACGGCACAGAATGCAACAATTTTGAAAGAGAGAGTGGAGTGCAAGATTTTGCATGTATTCCAGTTGTTTCTGTTTATTAAATGTTAATGTATTTCTTGTTATGTAATTTAAAAAAAATAGAGAATGTGAAATTGTCACAAAGTACATTTATGCTTCTCTTCTCATGAAGAACGCATGATGGTGGGGAGATCAAGTTTTCTTCCCTTTCTTCAAAAGAAACTAGAACAGACTTAAAACTGTCTGTTTGCAATTGGTGGGTAGGTCAAGTTCAATACTGCTTCTGCAAAAGTATGTATGTGGCAATGGACAAATTTATTAAACTTATTGAAATTTGAAGAAAATATTGGTCACAAAAATGGTTCCTTGCAGATGGTCTGCAGGCTGCTTGTGGCACAAAGACCATGTGTTTGAAACACCTGTATTTAGAAGTTATTTATTTGAAGAGTGTATCCATTTTAAAACAATTGTGTTTGGATAGATCAGATTTTGTCATTCAAGTTGTTATAAAAATATCATTTAATTTAAAAAAAAAAAAAATTACATATCTCATGTTTTTATTTTTTTGATACTCATTAATATATAGTATTTTCTTTTTGTTAGTCTGCTTACCAAAAAGATTGTCAGGAAGAAATATCTTCAACATTCCCGGAAAGAGAGCCTGAACACTGAAGAGAAATCTATTTTTGCTGATATTATTGTGAAGCTGCTTTTTGAATTTAATGTTGGTAATGAGGTAAGTTATATAATAGACAATATTCTTTTAGACGATCTTTTTCTCATTTATAACTGTCATTGTTATAATGGATTAATGTGTTAAGTTTTGCAAATATTATTTACAAGATTTCTATATAGGTAATATTAATGATATTAAAAGAAAATATTATAGAATGAATTCCAAATTCTTTTTGGTCAGTTGAATGCTTTGCATTCTTGATCCTGTTAAGTGTTTCAACTAATCCTTCAGTTTTCATCAGGTGTATAATGTAAAAAAAAAAAAAAGAATTAATGAAAAATTAGTGACTAAAATGAATATTTAGTATACCAACTAGTTGATTTCAGTTATGTTAAATATTTTTTTTTTTTTAATCATTTCATTCCAATCAAGGCAATAAAGCCGCTAAGATGCAAGTAGTTACTGAGAGTGAAAGAACCTGAAAAAAATTATTATTATGGAGAGAGAGAAAAATAAAAGAACAAGATTGAAGGAAATGGTAGATGATGATTGACATTGCCTTTAAATTTTTTAAAATCAAATTAGATTGGAAAGCAAGAAGTCAGAAGGGAGTTCCACAATCAAGAAGTGCAAGTGAAGAAACTGTTAGCATAGAACTTGTAGTTATATCTAACAATTTCAACTGTAAAGTAATGAGGCCTAGCTGCCAATCTTAAATTTGCAAATTCAAAGTACCAAAGACGAAAGCTCATCAGAACATTTACTATGAAAATATTTATAGAAAAGGCACGGGGAAGCTATGTTACAGCCGTGGGAGAGTGACTGAAGCTGAGATGCCAGGTCAGGAGCAATAACATTGCAGATTCTTCTTTGGATTTTGACAAGAATCTCTAGATACGTAACAGAAGCACCCAACCAGATGTAGCAGCAATATTCAATACACAGACAAAACAGTGCCACCCCTGTACTTCAGTCTGTACAGGGAGAATTTCTTTCTCTGCACCTTTGCCAAGCATAAAAAATTACATAATGTTGAAATTTATACAAGCCTGACTTATTGCAATTGAAAGGAAATATAGGGTCCAAGGAAGATAAATAAATTTGATTTAATATATTTAGGATTGCATTAACAGAGGAAAGTCTAAATAAGTAAATGATTGTATTTGTAACACTGTGTGAGTAAAATATAAGTACCTCCAATAATTCGCTGAAAAAATGCCCCAAACTTGATAAAAACTAAGTATTATTGTCAAAATCTTTGTTATTATTAAGAAGAAAGATGAAAGTATTTTTTGATTATTTTATTAAAATTTTTTAATCTTTTCTAGCATGTTCAAAATTTTAGTTAAAACTCTTGTTTTTTTCTTGTGTCGGCAAGGGAACCAAAGATTAGTATAGGACATTTCAGTATCTTTCTTTTGTGGTAAAAAACACATTGTCTTGGAAATTCTTGCAAATCTCAAATAATTGTTGGATTTTAATGAAACTTTCAGGACACATTCACAAAGGAACAAACTTATTTTAGAAAATGTTGGTAAAAATATTTTTCTATATCTGTTACTTCCCACTTAATTTTAATGAAATTTTGAGAAATTAAATTTTCATCCCCTTAATATTTATATTAGTTAAAAGCAGAATTCCTTGGATAATTTAAATCTATTTTTCTTTTTGTAAAGCAGAAACACTATTTAACAATAATCTGATCTGAATCATAAAATAAAAAATGCAGTAAAACTATGACATTATTTAATTAGAAAAACTTTTAATTGCTTTTATAAATAAGATTTATTAAGGACACTATTGTCCTAAGAAATTTTTTTTTTTTTTTTTTCAATGAATAATGAATTTTTACAAGAATTGTTTTAATTTGAAAAAAAAATTTAATCAGAATAATTAAGTTTTAAATCTTTCAAAATTCTGTATTAATTTCAGTCTTTTAGATGATATTATTATTAAGTAAAAACTATTTACTAATCATAAATTGAAAAGCTTAGTACAATTCATCAAACACCAATATTTTTAAAAGAACTTTGAATTTTTTTTACTATGTGCATAAACATGCTGATTTTTGTAGATATGATGGCCCATACACGACATTATCAGAAAATAAGAGCAATAACTATAATAAATTTAAAGTCAAATTATCTAAAAACTAATAAAACATTAAATTACGAAAAATATTTTCCTAAATTTTTAAGATTACTGAGTATTTAACAATTATATAAAAAATGGTGCTCACATTATATTCTTCAATTATTTGTTTTTTACAGATACCCCTCCCTCGTAGAAAAACATTAGATAAACATACATCTGTCATCAAGCTGTTAACATCTTAAATAAACAGCTACCACTGTGTTAAAAAAAAAAATGCATTTCTGCGATATTTTAAATGTAAAGTAAATAATTTGTTTCAAATCAGATTAATTATGCTTTAAATCAGCTAATATTCATCAAAGAAAGTTTCAGAAAAGTATATTTTATTTTTGGAACATTTTTTTAATAAATATACTTGCACTGGAAGACTGTTCAAAATGGCAGTAATCAGCTATTTTAGAAAAAAAAAACTCCCTTCCAGTCAATTCAAATTAGTTTTGAAATACATCAAAGTATTTTGCTTATTTGAAATGTTCACTTTAATCTATTGAACTTAAAACTAAAATAAAAACTTGAAGAAAAAATTTTCATTTTTAAAAATTAATTTTAAACCTTAGGTCTCGCGTTTCCTGTGGCGGTACCTAATAAAATAGTAGGGAATAAGTTAACTTATTAGGAAGAAGAAAAAAGATCTAACTAAAAAAAACATCCACACAGGTTGTTGGTACTATATAATATTTCTGAAATGTATATTTGATAGGGTCAGTAATGGTTACAATTCTGGTGAGCAAAGGAAATAGGATATGGTGGTGTCTTTTTATTGGCCTATGTATTGATGAATCAGCGATCAAAAATGCAGTTTCTCCCTCCAAACTTCTTCAATTGTAGGATGTGGATTTGTAATGCTTGGATTGGAAAATTCCTATCACTCACTTCTCTTCTGTTTCTGACAAGTAATCTGCAAAATTTCACAATTGGGGACAATAAAAATAGCCAGTACAAATCATATGCCTTATACTATATATGCTACAAAAAGACACTTTTCTTCTGGTGAAAAGTTGGCTGATGTGATTTTCAGTAACATACAGATACAGTGTGTCTGAAGACAATTGTGGAGACTAACATAAACGACACAACCAACTTGCCCACTATAGAATAATGATACTGGTTGCCAAATAGTCTCTTTCAGCCACAAATAATGTTATCATTGTCACAGTACTAGATGATTTTTTTTTTTGTTTTATTTTTTTTCGAACAGATCTTTGTGGTATACTTTGTTGAATGCCTTTGCATAGCCTATAAAACACAGATACACATTCTTTTTCATTTGTATTGCTCTTTCTGATAACATTCTGTGCATGAATATCATGTTCCTTGTTCTGGTGTCTTTAACAAACCTGCACTGTTCTTGTCCTATCTTCGATCTGATTCTACTGCACGCTCTAGTCATCAGAATACAGATAATGAGTTTTGCTATGTGGCTCATTAGGCTGATTGTTCAGTGGAGTTCATGTTTGTGCTTGGTTTCTTAGCCGGTGCTATGAAAATAGATCTGCTTAGATCTGTCCAGTATATCCCCACTGCTGTAGATTTCATTTATTATTTCTGTAATCTTGTCTATGCCAAAATCATCTAAGGCTATCAGCATCTCTGTTACAATTCCGTCTGGCCCTGCAGCCTTGTTTTTGTTCAATTTTTCCAGTGCATCATCTAATTGGTTTTTAGAATTTCATGCCTCTCAATAGTTCTGTGTATTGCCGGTTGTTCTCTTTCGTTGTGGAAGAGTTCTTCAATATATCCGTTCCAGTGCTGAATAATTTTTTTTCTTTTCTCTTATGAACGTTCCATCCTTGGATTTTATGTAACCTGTTGACAAGCAAGATTTCTATCCTGTTAGTTCCCTTATTTGTTTATACATATTTCCTTTATATGTGATACTCATTCTCTCTATTTCTGCATAATTTTTGTTGAGCCATTCTTCTTTAGCTTGCCTGCATTTGGTCCTTATTTCGTCATGTTTTCTGTCTCCTTTGCATCATGTCAAAAAATCTCATCAGTGATGCATTCATTTTTTTCTTCTTCGTCCATTCTCCTTTGAGATGATATTGTTTACTGATGTCACTAAAGCTTCTCTTACTGTGTCCCATTTCGAGTTTCCTGCAAAACCTACCCAAGTGTCGACTGTGGAAGTGACCATTATGTGTAAACTAAGAGTGAAACCATGGAAACTGAAGAAACTTAATGCAGCACCAAGACTGCAATACAAGAAACTCCTGGGTAACCCAAACCTGAAGGAAAAATATATGGACAGTGTGAAAAGAAGATACAAGGGACAAAATAGAAAAGGAAATTCAAAATTGTTTGAAATTTTTGTGTTTTTATAATTTTTTTTCAATTTTGGAAATTTATGTCCAGAAAAGTAAAAAAATATAAGAACACAAGAAAAATTAAATAAAAATTTAACCGTTGTACCTTGTCGGTTGTTTTTCACAAAAAACTTGTATAAAAAGGGGACTCCTACCAAAATGCACAATTTTATATATATATATATATATATATATATATATATATATATATATATAATATATATATATGTAATGTCATCCACAGACAGACTGTTTCGCTGTATCACAGCTCATCAGTGCGGCTAGACATCCGGTTGCCTCTAGCTAGGATCGAAACCTGACTGAATTGGTATCAGGCGGATATTCTACCACTAAGCTGTCGGCGCACAGTCGGGATGAAGGTGGATTTTTAGCGTATTTATTTTTTGAAAACACGCCCAGTGACCGACAGTGACTCAATTCGGCTTGCGAAGAGTCTTGCTATATAGCTATAATAGTCACTGTTTACAAACCCATACCTCAGCCCGAGAGTGCTCAACTGGAATTAAATTTAATTCAGGAGCTAATTATAATTTATTTCAGCATATATATATATATATATATATATGCTGAAATAAATAAACAGTGAAATATTTGTTAAAAATCATAGACGTTAAAAAGTGCTAAATTTCAAGTAGGAAAACCAAACTTGCAGAGAGCGATTTAATATCTTAAAAAGATAAGAATGCTCACCGATAATACAGTTGCGGTTCTAATCACCAAGGCGACATCAGGTGGTTTGTTCAGTGAATCAATCACAGGCAATGCAAGAACTTAAATGCCTTCATTCTACACCGGAAGTGATGAGGTTTTAGAAATTGTAGTGGGGAGGGGTTGAAATAAATAAAATTAAAGTGAAAGGGAAAAAAAAAAATAATTCCCAACTTTATCCAGGTTGGTATAGTCCCAAAATTAACTTCCTGACTTGACTACATTTAGCCATGATATCATACCTTCCATTCAACAACTCATATATATATATATATATATTTGATAGTTGTATATTTAGGCAGCAATCCTTCCTTTATGCATGTTTCATTAAATACAACAGACAAGGTAGTACGGTTAAGCTTTTTATTTAATTTTTCTTGTGTTCGAACAAGAGCTTTCTTTTCTGGACAAAGGGTGCATAAGAACTGTCCAAATGTTTTATATTTCCGAGCGCTTTCGGCTATACCTTTAGCCATTATCAAGGATGATTCGATTTTTCCGCTTACTTGAGTTATGTGTATGTCTTAGTGTGTGGTAGGGATGTTTTTAATTTTCGAATACGGTTAGCACATTGTGGCCTTGTTCGTAGTTAATATTGTTAAGAGTTGGCCTTTTCTTTTTTATTATTAAAGCTTCCATTATTTTTAATCTTTTTTTGCAGGTGGATGTATATATATATGACGTTACCTTTTGACTTTTTCAAATTTTCAGCTTTCCAAAGAATACCAGAATGTAGACAAAACAATTCTGTCATGCAGATACCACATTGATTCTTGGAAATGACTGAAATAGTACTTGAACAATAACAGAATATGAACTTTGGACAGTTTATTCACAATTTCAAGCACGATACTCAACACCTTATTTGGAAATTGGAAAAATGCAATAAAAAATTAAACTGATGGACTTTGGTTCTTTTTAATCAAACTTGTTTGGATGAATATTTCCTTTGTAAATATACACACACACACAGGGTGCAGCAAAAATAACTCCCACACAATGTTAAGGCATTAGTAACAATGGTATCTTTATCTAGCTAATGTCTTGTGCATGAGGTATTTCTGCTACACCCTGTATTTATGAGGTATGATCAAAAATTATCAGGACTGCTGTAAAAAGAAAACTACAGCACATATCAATCTGGTGCTTTATCTCCTTCGAAGTAGTCCTCTTCTGAAGCCATGCCCACTTTATCTAGTGTCGTTTCCGTTCATAGAAGCATTCTTGGAACTCTCTTTTTTGGTGGGGAGGATAGCGAGTATTTGCCTCATCGCATTCCCTTGGATTGCCTGAATGTCTTGAAATCTAGTTTCTTTCAAGTGGGATTTGATTTTTGTAGAGGAAAAACTTACAAGGGGCAAGATCTGGCGAATATGGTGCTTGTCAAACCTGGGGAATGTTGTACTTGGCCAAAATCTGCTGCACAGGCCGTGGTCACCGATCGAACCTCTGATGTAGTGAGATGACCACACTCTACACACTTTCCTTCCCAGTACTGCTATAAACAGATGTGAGTGAGAACGTTATAACTGTGTGCATGTGTAACAGAGTTTGAGGTCAGTATGTGCTAAAGCGGCTTCATTTTAGCTCCATCACCATAGCAACTTAGTCTGATATTTTTCATTGATCAGTTTGCATCATCAGCAAAATGGATTTTATTACCATTTTGTTGATGATGCTAATTGATTGATAAAACCTACCCACAAAAGTTTTCTAAATTATGTATCTACCTTTTATTGGATTCTAATTAAAACTTTTACTTTTTCTTTTACACGCATTAATATAACTGTTTAAAATTTGCAGGAAGAGATGCTCAACATTTGCTATAGTGTTTGCAGATACAAAAAAGTGTGGATGTAAAAATCAACACTACATCGTTTCACACCTTATGTACTCATCAGATTATTAATTTCTATGTCTATAATAAAAATATATATCTTCTATTTTTCTATTTTCAGGAATCTGCAAAAAGAAATGCGAAAAACTGCGTCATCCCACCAGTGGCTCAAGAAGAGAAATCTGAGTGTGGCAAAGTTAATTCTCCAGATGGATTATCCAGAAATGCTCAAGAGACACAACCAAAATCTTTACTATTATCGAAAATTGATCCTTGTCTGAAAGTGGAGGATGAAACTTCACTTGATGCCTGTGCCACAGAGAATGTACAGTCGGAGAAGGAAGAAGAGAAGAGAGATGTCGAGTCAGTGAAAAAGAAACCGGAACTGTTTGAAAAGGCAAAGAAGCTTGCGATTCAAGATACGAACGAGAGAAGAAAAAGGTTGTTGTTTTCTTTGCAGCCAACAAAAACGGTGCTGTCCAGACAGATTTTGATAAACAACTTTCGGGATAAAGTTAAGAAAACTAGTCCGAGCAAGTTTATCTTGAACAAATCCAGTTCACCCGGCCATGTGTTGTCTGTGACAACTGTTTCTAAGTCCCCTTCTATAACGGACGGTTCTCAAAAGTTGACAAATGACAAAGATATTAATAAAGTAGCTCAGGACAAAGCAGGTTCCTTCAATGGCCATTCAGCTGAGAAACAACATAAGGTTACTTCTAAAAGGCTGTCTGCTTTTGAGGTACTGCAGTCTGTTCTTGAGGACAGTAATGACGGCAGTGTGCTCAGTAAGAGCGATTTCACAGATGACGATCGTACTTCTGGTGTTCGTTCATCACCTGCCTGTGATAGTTTGGCTGATAAAGAGGACAGTCTCATCCCATTAGAAGAAATCTCAGATTCTACCCCAACCCGACGCCATTTTGCCTCAAAGAGACTATTACAATCTGATGATGAAAGCACAGAGGGCTTTACGCCGCCAACAAAGATAAAAAGAATAATCAGCAGTGATTCTGATAGTAAAAACAGTCCTATCCGTATGCGTTTATTTCGTAACCGTATTGTTGACTACTCCCTTCGCGTACCAAATACAACAGAGAAAAGAAAATCAGTCATTGAGTCCGACTCTGAAAGCCAAAGTCCGTTCAAGGCATTACAGGCATCTGACTTATCAACTGCAGACAGTAGTCCAGCTCCCTTGAAGGTGAAGGTGTCCATCCGGCAAAAGCACAAGGATTCGGAATACGAGAACTGTACCAAAGCCGAAAAATATAAAGAAAGAAAAATTGTGAAGCCATTTCGAATCTCAATTTCCAAAAGGGAGATCTTGAAAGCGTCCGACTCCGAATCGGATATTGAGAGTTCACCTGTGATCAAGGAAACGAAAAATAAACCAAAAAGGAAAAAAAAGAGCAGCAAACATAAAACGAACGCTAATCACTTTACATCTTCTTCCTCTTCCTGTGATACTGATGACCTGAAATTGTCACAAATAAAGTCTATGAGCCAAAAACAACAGGACAACAGCTCTGATAGTGATGGCGAGCTCCTGATAAATTACACGAGTAACAGATTCAGGAGTCAATCGAATAATTTTAAGGTGCCAACTGTACAAAAGAACTCTATAGCTGTCGATGGGCTCCAGCCTAAATTAAGAATAATTCACGAGAAATCTGCAATGGACTCTGACAGTGACTACAGTGCAAAGAAGTTGAATTCATCTCCGTTAAAGTCTAGTGTCGGCAAGTTAAGGATTATTCGTGAAAATGCTGTCAGTTTGGAAAATGATCATACCGCATTGGCAAACATGCATATCTGTGATACTGCCCCGCTTAGTAGCCCTGACAAAACACCCCAGAAAGTTCGGAGAAAATTTCCCCCCCTTTCTGTTCAAGCTCTTAACAGTGATTCAGACAGTGATCTTGGACTGAAGATAATATTATCCACCTCTTCAGATTCTGAAGATGTACCCTTGTCAAAGAAGAAGAAAGTGGCACAGACCTCTTTACAGTCTGTATCAAAATCTTTGGGTATATTGACAACTGGTGGAGAACAAGACACTGCTGCTGGAAATGAAAAATGCTCAAAGAAAGTGTTGTCTTTGACCAATTCCCCTTTATCAAGTAGTGAATTTGGTGGTTCATCATGGACATCAGGAAAAAAGGACATGATTGATGCTGCTGTGGCTTGCATTAGAAACATTAATGATACCAAAGTGTCCGAGCAGCAGGATCAACAGGTGTCCGGTACTAATGAATACTTGTATGTTGATGCAGAGGACTCGAATGAAGAGTCAGATAAAGGTAAAACAAATATGAACAAAAATACCGTCTATTCAGAAGATGAGAATTTTGTGCAAAATTGGAAGAGTAAGCGGCTTGTTATCCGTCTGGAGAGGATCCAGGCTGCCTCTTCAGTTATCGTTAGGCCCAATCCTTCCAATGAGAGCCTTATCTTAACCACCTCCAGTTGTCGAACAGTAAGTAAGGAATCTTAGTCTCTCATAAATTTGTGTTTTCATTTAATTCTCCGTTTCCTGTGGTCTGGATCACTTAAGATTTGTTTTGTAAGTTTTATAAAAACAAACACAAAGTTGTGGTTTAGCTGGACGTGGGTAATCCCATTACTTGCTTGTTGTATGGCCCGGACTATTATTACTATTATTGTTTTTGAGAAAGTGGTTTTATCTTTGGTTTTGTGAATCAGACTTGGCTGCCTAAACGGGTTGCTACTACCAAGGCTAAAGAGCCTAGTCTCCTCAATTATTTTACCTATAGATGGAGGGAGAAGAGGTGGATTCATGTCTATCCTAACAGCATCTGTGTAAAGTGAACAGCCTTGGATGGAATTTGAACTCTGCCTGCCAGCTCCATTTTTTGTATGAGTAACAGTTCCCTCACACTTGCAATAGAACTCATAAAAATTTTTTTTTTTTTTTTTTTTCTTATGTAGGGATTGATATTTGAGAAATATCAGAACAGCAGTTAGTCTGTGTGCACTTCTGCCTCGGGTCAAATGTCTCTTCCTGGCTCTTTACCTTATGCTCAATGTGGCATCTGTATCCTCTGATAATTCTTACACACACACACACACACACACACACACACACACAACCTTTGCCATCAAAAATGATAGTATATTTTTGATACTATAGATGATATTAAAGGTCTAAAGAAATACATACGTGAAACACGAGATCTTTCATGAAGCAACGCACATAATGCATTTGTTGTTCATTGTAGTGAGTCTGATCATTCTTTTGATTTTATAAATGGCAATTTTAGCTAAAAAAGAAAATAATTTCTTATGGCAAAAATGTATAGAAAGTACACTAATTTCTGAGTCATCCATGTTAAATTTACAGTGTTTAACTGCTATTACAATGTGGGATTTATTTTTAATCCACCCCAAGCAAGGCAATAATGCCACTAAGATGCAAGGGGCTACTGGGAGTGAAAGAGAATGAAAAAGATTTTAGAAGGAACTGGAAACCTAATACTACACAAGAGACAATGGATAAACCTCTACTCCTGTTCAAAAGACTGGGGAGGAGTGTGATTTGGACGATATTTAAAAACAACAATGATTTAAAAACAAAAGTAGTAAGAAGTTGAATGCGTTTGGCATCTAAACACATCAGATGCCAGAAATTGAAAATTTAAATATAGAGTTAAGTGTCCTTACATCTTCGGCATTTCTCTTGATGTTTAGTTATAACTGATATTTGTTTATCTTTTCATTTCAGTTGTTTCCTTAACATGAGCGTTAGTAAATGAGTTTTCAACATTATCATTGTTGTCATCGGTAGAACTAGTTGCTGTGTATTTGGATGCTCATCGACATTTCCTTCTGTGTAAAATGAGTCCTATGTTGGATCTGAAGAGACATCCGCAGCCACCGCATGGTAGGGTAGAAGGGTCCAGGGGATGGAGAGCTCTGGCTTTGGGCTCTCTTTGTCTTTTCTATTTGCCTTCTGGTTTTTTCATGGACAGCTCTTCTCCAATTGGTTCTTTCTGAAGCTTCCTAATTGAGTGGATCGATTTCTGTCCTCAGCAAAGTGTTCTTTAGCTGATTCTTGAATCAGTGTGAGGCTCAATGTGGCCTCTTGACAGATGCCATCTCCAAGAAGTGGATTTGTTTGGGTAGGTGGATGTGTCTGGCATTCAGTCTAGGTGTCTGGCCCATCGAAGTTGGAGGAGAGTCATGATGGTTTCTGGGCTCTCTATCTCTCTATCTCTCTCTCTCTCTCTCTCTCTCTATATATATATATATATATATATATATATATATATATATATATGATAGAAATTATTAGGAGGATTTGAGATAATCATAATTAAGTAATTCATCAAGTCTAGAAGAAACCTCAACAGAATGCAGAAAGCACTGGACAGCCGTTTCATCCTATATTTGGGACTCACCAGCAGTGCGCATCCACTACCGAGAATTGAAACCTGGACAGTTACGATATCAGGCAAACGTCATACTAATGGGCCTCGGTGACGAAGAGGTAATGAATTAGACTTGATATAGTGCTGCTCGACCACATATTCCGTGGTGGAACTCATCCAAGTTTCCCTTACCCATAGGACTGTGCCCCCACGATTACTATCCCCAAGCTGCTCCATCCAGAGCATTAGAAGTCAGTTCAGGCAAGGATATACAAGTGATAGAAATTATTAGGAGGATTTGAGATAATTATAATTAAATAATATATATTTTAAATAAAAACAGACCACTTTAAGGTTCCATGTAATAAATTATTTCACCACAGCCCTTTTAAAAGGACTGCAGATCATCAGACTTTACTTCCAAACAAAAAATGAAAAGAAAATTTACACATTTTTGACTGGCCGTATTAAACATATGTAAATTGAGGAAGTGAGGGGGGAGAGAGAGAGAAGACATGAGTGAGTTAGCAGATATTGACACATTTAAACGGTTAACTTAACGGAAGTTATATATTGAAATTGAAGGGGTAGAGAAGAAAAAACTCATAGAGAGAAAAAGAGAGAAGGAAGTTAAGAGAGAAGAGATGTCACTAATTTTCATTGTAAAAAAAAAAAAAGCTACAAAGAGATGCTGTTATTTTGTTTTACTTTGAAAGTTATTTTGGGGGTTCATAAAGATTATAATGTTTGATATAAATTTGAATGTCTCTAGACATATATATATACACGCACACACACACACCTACATACAACTGTTATCTCTACAGAAGAAAGCTATCGTTTCAATATTGATCTGATTGGCCATGTGCCCACAAGCCGCAAGTGACTTTGCAAACCAGCCTTGCTCTTCCATACCTTCATACCTTTTTTTTACTTGTGTAACACCTGAGAGTCTTTTGGGCAGTCTTGAAAGTGACTTTCTCTTAGTGCACTATCATGGGCTGTGCCAGACTTAAAAATTTTATTTAAACTGACATAAGCACTTTCAGGAAGCATTTTCATGTCGTCAGCATTAGATAGCCAATTTTCATGTGATCATAAATGACTAGCAAATCTTGCTTGCGAATAACATTCCCGCAGACGATACATGCAAGCTCAGACTGAATATCTTCTAGGACTGAGTCTACGTAACCTTTTCAAATTCAGATGCTCAACCCCTTTTTACCTCAAAACGATTGCAACCATCAAAAGCTAAGCTTTCTCCAACCAGACCTTTTTTTTTCCAAGTCGACTCTAATTTCAAGAGTTTTCAAGTTGTCTTTAACAGCATCCTTTGGGTTTGTGTATCAAGTGTGTTTACAAAGAGTGAGCTCTCCATAAAATTACAAACCTACTTTTAGAAATTTCATTGGTGTGGCATTTAAAAAAAAAAATAATCTAAATTAAACCCTTCTTCATTATTTTTGAAAAGAAGTTTATTGAATTATGATACAGAAAATCAATTATTTTCTGACGGTCGCAAAGGGCGTGAAACCCAGGGTCACAAACTCACATCAACGCAACTAAACATGTTAGCTCTCTCACTGACGCTGATATCGAGTGCTTTCCAATAAGTACTGTGTATATATAATATATAAATAATATATATATATATATATATATATATATATAAAAATTGCACACACACGCATACACACATATATATATATATACACACACACACACATACACTTGTGTAACGTGTAATGTTTATTTTAAATACAGCTGCACTTTTTTGACTACAGTAAATGGATATATAGTTTGGTCAATGGTGTAGCCAGGGTCAACAGTACATACATTTTGTAACTTGTGTATAATGCAACCTCCTTAAAATTCGGTCTTCAAAAGCTGCATGATACGCAAGTATATATGGTGTGTGTGTGTGTGTGTGTATGTATGTATATATATATATATATATATATATATATATATATATATATATATATATATTGATGCATATTTCATTAAATAATATAGACAAGTTGTGTCTATTTTAAGTAAATTCCTTTCATATTGTCTGATAAGCTTAATAACATTATCATTGAAAGACGAAAGAAAACACCATATTGATACATGTTTTTTAATCCTATCGAAGCTTTCGGCTTACATAAGCCATTATCAAAGATGATAATTACATTACAATATATTAAACAATACACGGACAAAACAATAATGATAGTCTGTTTTTGTTGCATGAAAGATTTCCAAGCAACAACAAATGAGACACGGAAGCGAAAATCGCACCGCAGCTCGTGACGTCACACATGACTGCGCCAGAGAGAAAACAAGAAGTATGGGAAGCCATTGGTATAAACCAATGGCTTCTGTTATCAATTATAGGTATTTAAGAATATTTGTGGAGACTTCATAGTTTATTTTATTCAGGTTAGGTTTCAACTGTTTTATGTATATAGCTTCAAAAATTTTTAGTTTTTGTTTATTGTTTTCATGTTTAAGTATAGTTGTATTTTCAACAAGGATTTTCCAGAATTGTGTATGCAACCCGGCATGTTGTTTTAAATGCCTAAAAATGTTAGCATTATCATTCAAATGTGAAGTCAAGTTTGTGGTGTGACCAACATAAATATTATTTAATCCATTGGGGATACAATCTTCCAAAGGGCACTTGAATTTGTAAACCGTTGTTTTTTTGCAAATCGCTAACAGGGTGGTGGTGGAAGAATACATACGTACACACACACGTGTATGTATTTGTGTATTTAGGCAGCAAATTCTCTTTTAGGCATGTTTGATTAAATAAATTACAGACATTATGTCTGCTTATTTTTAATAAAATCCATTCATACTCATGAATAACCTCCTGTGTATTGGTATTAGATGCTGTGAGAAATGTGTTATAACTATGAAAATCATTTAATTGCAATACATGGAAAGTTATCCATGAGTATGAGCGGATTTTATTAAAAACAAGCAGACATAAGGTTTGTAATTTATTTAACATATATATACACACAAACAGGACTTTTTGAAAGGTTATCAGTTTTGATAAGAATGTATTCAAAAAAATATTTGTTCATATTGCATTTTCTATGGCTTTCTTGATAAAGTTTAATTTGCATAGTTATCCAAAATTACCCACTCAGCCATTGGCCGGATTCTCTCTATCTTTTCCTAGTAATTAATAATTTTCATTATATTTCTTATATTTTCATCTACAAAAACCAATAAAATAAACAAAATTTAGGACATATCTTAGAAATGTTTTCAACATTTTCAGTTTGACTCGAGTCAATCATGCTTAGTGAATTTTGGTAAATAGCTGATTCTGGTTAAAAATTGTTGAAATTTAAATCTACCATTCATATGTCCATTGAATATTGCTTTCATATCTGGTCTGGTGCTCCTGCCATATATCTCCAAGATTCTCATCAAAATCCAAAGAAGGGTTTATAGTCTGTCCTGACCTGGCATCTCAACTTCAGTCACTTTCCTACTGCTGTGATGGGCATTCTTCTGTTTTCTCTATAAATATTTTCATGATTATTCTTCTAACGAGCTCTCTTTGTGGGTACTTCAACCACATGAATTTAAGTGTGCTACTAGATTGGCAATTAGGTCTCATCATTTTACTGTTGAATTGCACTTCTTACCTGTGGAACTCTCTCCCAGTTTCTTGCTTCCCTGCTACTTGACAATCTTCAAAAATTTAAATGCAACATCAATTACTATCTTCTGTCTTCCAGAAACCTGTTCTTTTATTGTTCTTTGCCCCTCACTAAGGTCTTCTCATTCTCTTTCACTCTCAGTAACCCCTTGCATCTTAGTGGCATTATTGCCTTGCTTGAGGTGAAATTAATAAAAGAGATGATGGAAAACTTATTTAACAGTAATTCTCTGAATTACTGTCCAAATTTCTGCACATTGAAATAACAAAAGATACCTTCCAAAAGCTAAGCAAAAATACTAGGAAACAGGAAACAAAGAAAAGTGTTGAACTGTTATATAATATCAATCATCTTATATAGCAGTGAATGTGGGACAAAAATCTGGAGAAGGATGCTGAGAATTCCATGGATGGATTATGTGAGTAATGAGGAAGTTTTAAGGAAAATGGAAACAAAAAGGAGACTTATACTTAGAATCAGAAAGAGACAAGCATCAGAGATGTGATTATATAGAAGAAGGCTGAGAATACCATGGATGGGGCATGTGAGCAATGAGGAAGTTTTAAGGAAAATGGAAACAAAAAGGAGACTTATACTTAGAATCAGAAAGAGACTGCTGAATTTTTGGGGATGCATATTGAGGAAAGAGGGTTTGGTGAATTTGACACTCACACGATATTGAAAGACAGGGCTAAAGGAAGGTCATGGGTCACCTACCTGACAAACTTGTGTGAATAGATGGCGGGATAAGGGGAGGAGTGTATGTTTGACAAAGAGACAAATGATGCTAAGGGATAGGTGGTTGTGGAGTGCCATAATTGAAGGGACATAGTACATAGAAGAATACATGATTAAATTCTTGCAGCTTTAACCTCAGAATGGCTTATAACTTATGAAATAATTTTCTTCATGGCATGATTATTTTGAGTTTTGGAATCAAAAATTCCCCGCTTATTTTATAACTTGTAAAATTTGCACTGGCATGCCTATTCCAGACAGCACTTGTATTTCATACAAAGAGCAACCATCAAACCCCACCACTTTAGCCCTAAAAAGAGCAGAAACAATTCATGAAAATATCATAATATAAAGTTCTTTAGTAAGTTAGTGCATATGTTAAACCCTACCAATAGCTCATAAATAATGGACTATACTATTCTGTCTTGAGCACAAAGAAAGACAAGACATCAGTTTTCAGTGAGAAATAGAAGTTAGAAAAGGTGATAATGCTCTCATGTTTTTAAAGTCTGCTTAAATGAAACAGAAAACCTCATTAGTTTTAAATCTTTTTATTTGTATTCTTTTGCTTCTTGAATGACCTGTATTCATACTTACGTTTGTTATTGTAATATTTGGTTAAAGTTGTTAAGCTCAGATATTTAACGATGCAGTAGTGGGAGATTTCTGCAGGTATTTTGTCATCATGGAACTTGCAATGAGCTTATTTATTTATTAAATATGATACATCAGAAAATTCAAATAGGAAAGTTGTAAGATTTTAATGAGAAGAAAAGATAAAGGAAGTAATAATTCTCTCAGGTGTTTAACATTTGCTTCAGTGAAATGGAAGACCTCAGTTTTAAACCTTTTCATTTGTACCCTCTTACTTCTTTAAATAATGACCTGCATTTATACTTATTCTTATTGCAATATTTTCTTAAATTTTTTAAGTTCATATATATATATATATATATATATATATATATATATAATTATTTATTTAAAAAATTTATCTATTTTTGTAGTGATTTTATAACATATTTGTTATAAATTTTTTAAATAAATAATTATATCTGCTCTACTTTGTATTGAGCACTCTTTTAAGAATAGTAATTGTTGGTTATTGGAATTCATTCCATATACTCCAATCATATACTTGGGTATATATATATATATATATATATATATATATAACGATACAATAGAGAAACCGTGAAATTTTCAAGGTACTGCTAGTTATTGTCAATTGTATTGTTTTTCTATTCCTACTTGTAGAAAATGACGGCGTATGCCAGAACAACTTAATCACATTACAGACACAAGAATGTTCCTGGCATTTCTCCTTGTTGTGTAATGAGGATTTGCCATTAGTGGGACAGATTGTCGGTATCATGTCTATGACTATTTTGTCTTTTTACTTTTTTGCGATGAGCTTACCTTTACAAAGTTAAGGAATTACCAATTGTAATCATTACCCTGATCATTTTAGAGATAACACTGACTTCAAATTCTAATTTTTCCTGTTTCATTACACGTCTTTTGAGAAAATTTCTTCTTTTAAGAATGGTAAGATAGAAAGAAAGAGGAGTTGATAATGCCCTCAGGTGTTTAAGTTTCCTTCAGTGAAATGGAAAACCTCAGTTTTAAGCCTTTTCATTTGTACCCTCTTACTTCTTTAAATAATGACCTGCATTCATACTTGTTATTGCAATATTTTCTTAAAGTTAAGTTCAAATATGTAACAATGCAATAAGGAAATTTCCACAGGCATTTTATAGCTATGAAACGCACAATGAGCTTATTTATTCATTAAATATTATAATACATGAGGTAAGTTAGGTAGAAAAACTGTGAAGTTTCACAAGTGCTGTTAGTATTGAATAATAATTTGCCAGTAAACACTAACAATGTTGTTTTTCTTTTTGTTTTTTTTTTCCTAAGCATTTCACCCCAAGCGTGAGTGCCACTAGCACGCAAGTGGTTACCGAGTGTGGGTGTAAGAGTAAAGAAGCATGATAGAGGAAAGGATGAAGAGAAGGACAGGAAATTAGATCAAGGCATCTGGAAATGTCGATTGACATTGCATTTGAATATTTGGAGATTATAGCTATCAGGGAAGCAAGTAAGAGGAACGGAGTTCCACATGTGTGAAGTGCGAGACATGAAGCTATTGGAGTAGAAGAGACAGCTATATTTAACCATTTTGACTGTGAAAGGGTGGGGCTTAAGTTCCAACCTAGTAGCACGTTTAAATTCGTGCAATTTGGGAACCAGCGAAAGTAGCTTGTCAGCGCAGTTTCCGTGAAAGTATTTGTAGAAAAGACTGAGGGTAGCAACAGCATAAGTGTTTGCTTTGCAGGTAATTATTTAATTATCACTTATTCCATTCAAGCTCCATCTCCTCCCTTCAACTATGGATTAAAGGGTTTGACTTGTGTTTAAGAAAATCATCTATTCTCAACAAAATTGTTAATGCAATATTCACTTGCCAAAAGAAAAAAAAAAATTCTTCAACCCGAAATATGTTTTACCATTAAATAATCCACAAAGAGTTAAGTCGTAAAAAAAAACTAAAAAACAATTCATTCAAGCTGCTTGGTTAAACTTGCTTAGGGCAGGTCTTCTCAGATATCCCTCCATTTTCTAGAACGTAAACATTTTTTCTTTCAATTATCTGCTATGAAAATAATTAGAATATTTTAAGTTAATAAAAGAGAAAGCAACATGAAGCAATTTCAAAATTAATTTTGACTCGTATTTACTTTCATTCTTGAAAGGTTAAAGGGAGGAGATATTTATCCATGTAAAAATATTCAACTCCTCCACAAAGAAAAAGATAATGAAAAAGCAGATAAAGTGTAAATCTCATTTTATAATGAAGAAATTGTGGAAGTGTGTGTGTTTTTTTTATTTTTTGTTTTTTTATTTTTATTTTAGAAGACAGTTTCTGTAGATTAGATAGAGGAAAATTTCTTGATGACTTTTCTTACTATTCTATTCTTTTACTTGGACTTTCACATGGACTGGATACATGATACATTGTCTTTTTCACACAAGAAATAGACTAAATACAGAGAAATTTCTCAATGACTTTTCTTACTACTCTAGCTCTGACTTTTACTCAGACTTTCACATGGACTGGATACTTGATATATTTTTTTTATACATGATATAAAGGCATACTATTAAACAGAAAAATGGTAAGCTTTATTTGAAACTTAACTGAAGGTTATAAAATTTCTAATTAATAACAATAAATGCTTAAAAGTGTTTTGTAGATTAATAATTTGATATTAATTTTAAATGCTTTGGTAAATTTAATCTTTTTTGTTAAATTATAATGAAATTCTAAGTTGGTATCCACTCTGTAGGGTCTTATTAATAATTTTCATTAACAAAAAGGTTTTTATTTTGAAACTGACTAATTAATAGAATATGGTCTAATGTGTTCATTACAATTTGAATATAATTTGTTTTAACAAATCTTAATTTATCTAGATTTTTAAAGTTTTTCTTCACAAACGCTACACATTTTTATTTCTTTTTTTATTACAAAATTAAAATCACTTTACATTCTATTGATCCATTAATTGATTTTCTATAGCTTATCAATCCATTGCGGGTTATCTATAGTCGGAAAATATTTTTTCTCTTCTTTGAGCTAATAATAGTTTAGTAATACAAATCTTACTAATTAACCCATATCTGGTGGAGAAATAGCAGATTTATACTTTTCACAAGGGTCTTTGCATATGAGTGAATATAACGGACCCAATGGGAATTGGTTCGCCAATTAACAATTTCAAGCCATTATGCATTAAACCACCCGCACATCTAAACTTACAGTATCTGGTATTCTGAAGTAGTCACCCATTTAGGTACTGACTAGTGTTGACATTGCTTAACTTCAGTGATTTATGGGATTCTAGAAACATTACATAAACAGCATAGATGAAAGTAAAGCCGGTGTTTCTGATATTTGCTAATTCTGGGGAAGCAACAAGAAATATGAAAAGGAAAACTAGTCAGAATTAATGAAGATGCTTCATCTGAGTAATTGGGACTGTTTAAGACTATACATCTATTATTATTGCTACAAGGTGTAAACAAACAATATATCATAGGCAGAGTTGGATAAGAAAGACTTGCTGTAAACTTACCTCTATTTTAAGTTTAAAAAAAACAACTTCTATCTATAAAAATACCTCTAGAGGTAGCATTTTTATTTCTTTGTTTTCTGAAAAGGATTACAAATGGAGACTGGAATATCCATCACAGCCAAACAAATCTAGGCAATGTGCACTAATGTTGCAAGTGATGTCTAAGTTTTTTTTGTTTTTGATTCCAAAGAAAATACAAGTGCTATCACTTCACAACATTTCAGGTGGTGTTAATTCCCTTTTGTAACTTAACTCACCAAGTTTTTGTTCACCTCTGCTGTGGTCAGGTATTGAACTCACAGCTCCTTGGGTCAAGTCATTGGATTACTTCAGCCAACACTTTTATCCATTAGGCTATGTCCCCAAGGACACTTGACTCAGTTTTGTATCAAGCAAGGCAATAAAGTCACCGAGTTCTAGTGGGTTACTGAGTGTGAAGTCATTGAGAAATTTCTCTGTATTTAGTCTATTTCTTGTATGAAAAATACAATGTATCATGTATCCAGTCCATGTGAAAGTCCGAGTAAAAGTCTGAGCTAGAGTAGTAAGAGAAGTCATTGAGAAATTTCTCTGTATTTAGTCTATACCTCCATTTTCTAGAACGTAAACATTTTTTTATGAAATAATTTTCTTCATGGCATGACTATTTTGATTTTTGGAATCAAAAATTCCCCACTTATTTTATAACTTGTAAAATTTGCACTGGCCATTATGCATTAAACCACCCGCACATGAAAAAAAGAAAAATATTAAGAAAAGAGAACAATAAAAATACAGGAAATAAGACAATGATTGACATTGCATGTAGATTTTTGAACATCATAGTTGGCACGAAAGCAGGAAGCCAGAAGAGAGTTCCACAGGCGAGAAGTGTGAGAGAAGAAATGATTAGCATAGGACTTATGGTTACATCTAGCAATTTCAGCAGTGAAATTATAAGACCTAGCTGCCAGTTTCCTCCTCTTTCTTATTTTATGTACCATGTTCCTTCAGGATGT
Source organism: Acanthosepion lycidas (assembly GCA_963932145.1). Classification (NCBI taxonomy): domain Eukaryota; kingdom Metazoa; phylum Mollusca; class Cephalopoda; order Sepiida; family Sepiidae; genus Acanthosepion; species Acanthosepion lycidas. The sequence goes on from OZ010596.1 coordinate 27,385,165, forward strand.
AGTTGATCATGGCCCTCCACAACTTCCTGTCCCTTGTAGCTCTTAATAAGTTTTATCTTTGTTATTTCTTCCAAACACCGTTCTACTATCTATTTGCTCAAGTTCATTATACACTGTTTTCCTCTATTTCTCTTTACCTTAATCTGTCCTATGAGCATCAAGTTTTCCAAGCCCTCCTTCCTCATTAGATGTCTCTTTCTGATGTTAAGTATAAGTTTCCTTTTTGTTTCCATTTTCTCTAAAACCTTGTTGTTGCTCACATGTTCGGTCTATTGTATCATCAGCATCTTTCACATTTAAATTTTTGAACATCATAGTTAGTATGAAAGCAGGAAACCAGGATAGTTCCACGGGCAAGAAATATGAGGGAAGAAACTATTAGCATAGGACTTATGGTTACATCTAGCAATCTCGACTCTATGGTGAGACCTAGCTTCCATGACTGAGCCTAAGTTTGATACCAAAGAGGGAAGCTCATCAGAACAGTTGCCATGAAAATATTTATAGAAAAGGGAAGCTATGTTATGGTGATGGGAAAGTGACTGAAGCCGAGATGCCAGGTCAGAATAGATAACATTACAGATTCAAAGTTAGGATGCTTGTCTCTGTAGTTGCAGAATTAAAAGAAAGAAAAAAAACTTGTAATTCCAATGAATGATTTATTTTTTTATGGAAATATTTCGGCTAGGAGTTGCCAGTCTTGGTCACTCCTTAATTGTTGACTTGCTATTTTGTCATCATCTTGGTTTGTTTTCCTAGATTTAAATTCTTAAGCATTTCGAACTTCTTTGCACTGTTTTTACTCAACTTAAGGAGTGACTAAGACTTGCAACTGTTAGCCGAAATATTTCCATAAAAATAAATCATTCGTTGGAATTGCAAGTTTTTTTTCTTTCTTTTAATTAGACATTACAGATTCTTTGTATTTTTATCAAGAATCTATGAATATATAGCAGAAGCACCAGATCAGATGTGGCAGCAATATTCAATGCATAGTCAAATAGTAGACTTGTAAATATGTAAGGCATATGTAAGCTATATATGTAAAGTGCATTGTTCACATCTTGGACTGTTTTTTTTTTGGTTGGTAATTGTACATTCTCTTAAGAATTAGTCCCTTCATGCTTTTCTTTACTATTTTAACCTTGCATTAGTCACATGGGGTGTCTTTTAACCCCATAAAGTACTTGTAATTCATAGTTGCTATCTTGTTTCTTTTGCTCCCTCCTACTACTCTCCTGATTCAGTGAGGGTGTGTAGCATGAAATATGGTGCAGTTGTAGCTTAGTTGTCTTGGGAGGCAGACGCCAGAGGACTATTCATTTTTGATAATTCAAGGTGACTAACGCAGGGTTAAGAGTTATATCTGTTTTCTTTCTTAGTCTGGCATCGATGTAGTGTCATATGCATATCTGATGTTCAGATTGTCTGCTAGAAATAAATCATTGGAGATGCTAAAATTCTCTTAGGGGTCATCTTGCTTTTATGTATTACGTAAATCTGTTTTGATAAAATAATAAAACTAGACACATTCTACTATTATCACAACTACAATTGCATAGAATTTATCTGAACTTAACATGAAATTTGTTACAATAAAATTTGTTACTTATAAAACAAAAAAAAAAAATTAATACAAAATGAAACAAGTGAAAACCTGAAGGAATTTACTCTATAGCCTGTAATGATTGCCACAAGAAATACATAGAAACATTGAGGAATTTATATAAAAGATTATTATTATTATTATTATTTACACTATTCATGTTTAGACTAGTATCCTCATCTTTGTTATAATGTTTCAGCCGTTGTGGTCTTTGGTGTTTCTCAGTTGTATATCGATCTGGGTAACCTGCAGGGAATTTTGAATTGAACACTTTATTTAATCTCTGGGGTTAGACTGTTCTCGTTCTACAGCTCATATCTAGGGACATAGCCTAGTTAGTACTGTTCAGTTATTGTTCACCTGTTTCTATTGAGTGCAAGACTCTGGATTGAGCTCACAACTACTACGTCACCAAGTTTACGAACCAACACTTTTATGCACTAGGCTATTGTCCTGTAGTAAACTTAAAGCCTTGAACTTAGCCTGACAGCTGATTAGGTTACAACTGCCGGTTCCCATGTTTTGATTTCTGCTGTCATTTGTCTTTCTTTATGAATGGCTCTCATATTGTATTTATTTCTATGCTAGGGCTACTAAGGTGATCCTCATAGCCTAGCATATGCGCTGATTCTTTCTGATGTCTAACAGTTTAGTGTCCAGCATTTGCACTTAATTCCACATGGTCTGATGACTATCCCTTTTCCTGACATGAGCAGTGGAACGAGAACAGTTTACCACTGGAGATTAAATAGAAGGTTCAGTTCAGAAATCCCTGTAGGTTACCCAGGTGAATGTACACCTGAGAAAGGCTAGAGAGCACAACAGATGAAACATGATAGCAACAACAACAAAGGACAATAGTCTGAATGTAAATAGTGCAAATAATGATAACTCCTCATCCCAGAAATTCAGATAAAAATTATTTTTATTACTTAAATGTTATTTTTAGTGGCTGCACATATTTGAGTAGACAGACTGTTTATTATTTCGCATTTTATTTTGTCTACTGGCCTGAACATTAAAGAAAAATGTGCCCTTCTTTAATAAGGTTTATCAAATGTTCAGGTTGGCAGACGAAATAAAATACTGTCTAAAAAATTAAATAAAAATTTGTCGGATTAATAGATAAAAATCCATTATTTATAAAAGATTATATGAGCACAATGGAGATGTTTTACAAAACAACACACTCAATATATTAGGTTGGTGCAAAAATAATGACGTAATAATTTCGTTTTTTGACGTTAAAAAAATACGTCAAAAAACGACATTATTACGTCATTATTTTTGCGCCAACCTAATAGTAATTGTTCATTGTAATGAGTTAAAGAAAAAAAATGCTTTAAAAGTAATTTATTAAAGTGAAACTGTACTGAAAGTGCACTGATTTCTGAAACTTCCACAATAAATATTAGGTCCAGTTTCTTATAACATTTAACCTTTCTTAACAAATCTTCTGTTGTCACAATGTGGAACATTTGAAATGTGATAGAAACAAAAAGTATCTGTCTATATTTCTGAGATGAGGTATTATGTACATTATTTAGACTATTGTCCTCATCTTTGTCGCCATATTTATCACAACGTTTTGGCCGTTGTATGCTCTGGCCTTCTTCAGGTTGTTGGAATGTCGAACTGAACCCTTTATTTTGCTCACTGGTGTAGACTGTTCTAGTTCTAAGTGCCATGTTTAAATGGATGTCAGTTATCTCCTGTTAATTTTCCGTCTCCAAGTTCTCCACTGCCTTAATCGGGTATTGAACTCGCACTCTTTGGGTCCTGTCACTGGACCTAACCAATGCCTTTATCCATTGTGCCATTGGTGAGGGGAATTAACAGGAGATAACTGATATGCATTTAGATACATTGAACATCAGAAACTTTACAATTTAAAATTTAGTCTTACTACATCTTCACCATTTTCCCCTCAGTGTGTAATTATAACCAATATTTCCATTTCTCCTTCCCCCTACATATACAGAGTTTGCCAAAAATATATATATATATATATATATATATATATATATATATATATATATATATATATACATACGCACACACACACACACACACTTCAGAAAAAGAAAAACGTGTAGATATTCTCATAGTAAATTTATTCAGACATCACAAGATCAATACAAGTTACCTTTGGACTCTACGACCATGAGAGATAATCAAAGGCATTAGTGCAGTGAACTACTTCTTGGGCAATGTCGGTTAAAATGTCCAGTGGGATTGCTGCACATGCATTTTTAATTTCTTGTCTAAGGGGCACCAGTGTAATGCCATCTGTTGAGAAAATATTGTACTATGGTAAACAGTGTTATTGCAATTTGATAAAACTACAAAAAAAAAAAAAAAGTTTTTCCTTTCCTGAAGTGTGTATACATTTTTTTGCTGGACACTATATAATTCTATCGATGCAAACATTACTTTAGTCCAATAAAATCCTTGTAGATGATAACATGCATTACATACAATGTTTTCCATTTTGTCATTCAATCATCAAATCGTAATAATTATCAATGTGAATTTATATATTTCCTGTCCCAGCCGTAGCGAGAAGGGAGGTAAGTCAAGTTAGTAAATTTATAAGTGATTACTTCCCTTAGTCATTTTAATAATCTATACAACTAAAATATTTATCTGCATTTAGACAAAATTAGTTCCCGAGCAGAATGAACAGTTTAATTAATCAGTTACTTTACTCCTACATTTTCTTAGATTGCAGTCTTATTTGTTCAAGCCTTTCATGTGAGGCAATCCGATACCTTTAAGGGATTGTCATGCTTCAACTTGGTCTTGAAACAGGCCTTGTAGTTCTGTCCTTAATCTTTTTCTTCTGAGAGTTATTTCCATTTCACTGTTATATTAAACACACTAAATTTTTAACATGAAAAATATTGAGCAAAAGCTGATTTATATAATACCAGGAGTAATCAATAAATCAGATACCATTGAAAGTCTACAAAGAAATATAAAGGGAACAAACTAATTAAAACGGTTCATTGACATCTATTTTAGTTGTGAATTCTTCATCTCCACTTTGAGTTTCAACACATTGTTTCAAGGTTTTTGTTTCATTGCATCTTGTTATTAAAATTGTCATCATTTTTGATGGCACTGGGACACTAGTCACCTAATAAATGTGTTGAGAAAACACAATCCTCTGTTATTTCCATGTGACATGTTTGTAATATGTTCATTTGATATTTTTTTTTTTTTTTTTTTTTTTTTTTTTTATCAAAACCAGCAAAGGAACACTTGAGTAATGCTGAATTGGGTTCTCAAATTATTGAATATTTTTTTTTTTAATGTCTATTTAGTTGACTGGTCTTGTAAGATTGGTAAAGTTTAAAAAATGTACCCAGAAAAAAAAAACTGTCAAAAGGATAGTTTTTTTTCTCATGATACCATGATTACTGTATACTCCCTTCACAAGTTTTCTTGCTTTAAAAAAACTATTTTTGAAATTTGAATGAAGCCCAAATATATGAAACTGGATGTATACAATTTTTTTTTTTCCTTTCACCTGTTTTAGGGAATTTTTAAAAAGAGCAAATGAAAGAAATGCCTGAAAAAAGCTTGTTTTTTTTGGGGGTTTTTTTTTTACAAAATTTATAATTAGTTACCATATATGCTCTTCTGGAAAAGGCTTTTTTTTTGTTTTTTTTTGTTTTTTTTTTGTTTTTTTTTTTTGTTTTTACAAAATTTATAATTAGTTACTATATATGCTCTCATATCATGTGACCTTTGAAGACCTAATTTTGAAGCTAATTTGACTACAGTAAATGGATATATAGTTTGGTCAACAGTGTAGACAGGGCCAGCAGTTCATAGGCTAAATTTATATCTTGTATATGATGCAACACCCGTAAAATTAGGTCTTCAAAAGTCACTATACATGAGTATATACGGTATTCGTTATGTATTTATTTAAATATTCTTGTTATCTTATTCATTTTTATAAATTTATGAAATAAAATAATTGTTTTCATAGTTATTTCTTTATCATATGTTAAATTGATAAATGTTGCATTTTAGATCATATATTTTTATAATTTTATAACTATAAAATTATTTTTGCAATTAAAGAATCTAATAAATATTTAAATATTTTTTAGTTTGATATTTTTATTGTCAATTCTTGAGAAGAATGTATAAAACCAGTTTCATATGTTTGAGTTTTATTAAAATTCTAAAGATAACTTTTTTAAAACAAGAAAAAGAGCATCTGGATGATGCAGTGTTTTTTTTTTTTTTTTGCAGGTACATTAATTAAGCTTTGTTGTAAGATTTTTATTTATCTTTGTTTTAATTAAGAGTACAAGCCAGAAAAAAATAGTGTTTCGCCTGTTTTTGATATTGCATTGTTCTCATAGGGGGTATCAATGAGGAGAATATTTGTTTTTTTTTGTGTCTGATACAACTATTACTATTTGTTTTTTTTTTTTTTTTTTGTTTTTTTTTACACTCACACAAAGATAACATCTGATGATAATGCTGAAGAGACACATCATGCAGACGTTGATTGTAATGGAATCAGTTCAGATACTGACATTTCTTCCCTTTCTGATTCCGCCCTAAATGATTGCCATGCTCCAAGTATTACAAACCATGTGATTGAAGAGGTAAGATAAAGATACCCCCCCGCCCAACTATTATATTTTTTTTTTTATTTTTTTTTTTTGTGAAAGCTGGTTTTGATCTGCAAGCAAAAACGATTTTTAATTGATAATTTTATTTGTAAATATATTAGAATCTGCCTATATTAAGTCCTACCAACCATCTCTCTAAGCAAGAGGATGGGTTAGTGGTAATTAGCCTGTAAGTGTTATATTTTCTTTCATATAACATTTGTCTTGGAGTTTCATTTTTAGTCACAATGCACATTTTTATACTTGATTAAGCTCTGATGAGATAGCATCGATAACTGGTTTAACTGTCTTTTTTTTTGTTAATTGTTGTTGTAATTCAATATTTCCATTTTACAGTAATACATTTTTATTACCTCCCCACACTTGTCATAGATTTTTTTCTTTTAATGTCTGTTTTTTATTGTACTAATATAATTTTATTTTTTTTTAATTTAAAATTATAATTTTGAATATGAAATTATCATTTTTGTAATTTTTAAATTATAATTTAAATTTGAGTTTTATGTAATGATTTCATTTAAAAAAAAAAAAAAAAAATTCAATAAATATTGCTTGAGTATCTGTTGTATTCATTCTAATTTTAAAACATTTCAGCAGAATATATGTAATTTATACAGGGTGCAGCAGAAATACACCCCCCCATATGCCTCCCTGATAATGGTAAGGCATTATCTACATCTAGCTAATGCCTTACCATTATGTGGGAGGTATTTCTGCCATACTTAAAAAAAAAAAAAAAAAAAAAAAAAAAAGTCTTTTTTGTTAGTCTCAACCAAAAGTTAATGTCATTATTTTAAGGATTTAGTTGCATTTTCTTTTCTTTTTTTTTTTTCCCCAAAAAGATGCTAGTATTTTTTTCATTATTCACCATCAGAAAAGAAGCCTAACTCAAGAGGATGCTTAACATATCACTCCTGACTGGTTATGAAAATTTAAATCTGGATGTGTGTGTTGTATCCTATAGTTTTTCTTGTTTCAAAACTTATTCTCTTTCAGCAGATTTTCAAAAATCTGACAAGTTGTGACTAATTTGGAACCCATTTAAAAAGATATAAAAGACTGTTTGGTAGAGAGGGTGAAAGGTTGCTGCACTAATGTCAATTTGATGTTAAAATTTGACCTGAAACTAACACCACAAATTGAGTTTCTTGTCAGCAAGAAAATGCAACTTAATCATTGTTATATGGCTGTTGCTTTTGCAGTGAATGATTGAACAAAAACGCAGCTCAAAGCATAATTCTGAATCAATTCAACTGTAGTCCTTAATTTGTTGTTTCAGCAAAAGTACTTATCACAGACTAAAAATAAGAATGATCATAGTTAAACTCCTTAACCTTTATCATTCTGTATGCGACTTCATTTGCTGTACAAAAGGTTTATCCTGCCACTGAAGGTGACTTGATCCTTGAACAATAGTAAGTTTGAATTTCATAGTTGTCATATCCTGCTATGGCAACAGAAAACAACTTTGAGTTAAATTAACAATAACAATATTGCAATTGAGAGGACTTGAAAAAGAATGCAGTGGCAAGTGAAGCAATATTAATAATGCAGAAAGCTAAAGGTTAAACAGTAGGAAAGTGTTGTATAATCATGTTTAATCTTTCCTACACAAGAATGAGATTGTAATTAATGGAAAAACTACTAAATTTATTTTCATATTGCATGATTGTTAACCTTTATCACTCTGTATGTGACTTCATTTGCTGTACAAAAGGTTTATCCTGCCACTGAAAGTGACTCTGATCCCTGATAATAATGTATTTGAGTTTCATAGTTATGTTGTTGTATCCTGCTATGGCAACAGAAAACAACTTTGAGTGAAAATAAACAATAAGGGTATTGCAATGGAAAGGGAAGTAATATTAATAATGCAGAGTGTTAATGTTTAGTATAGGCCACATCTGTGCAAAACATGCCCCACAAGACTACCTAGTTTGAGCAGTAAGGTATTTTCAAAATAGTAGATTTTTCTTTTGATCAGAATGAATTTAACTACTGATTAGTTTTTTGGAAACTTTATTCAACCACAGTTTTAACTGCTGCCACATATGGTCTGGTGTTACCACTTGAGGTCCGAGACAAAATTCAGAGACAGATATGCAGTATGGTTGGTCCTGATCTGGCAACCTGTCTCTAGTCGCTATCTCACAGACATGCTGTGGCTTTCCTCTGCCTTTTCTACAAGTAGTTTCATGGTAATTGGTCAACAAGCTACTTTCACAGGTTCCAAAATTGCATGAATTTAAGCATGCTACTAAGTTGGCATCTCAGTCCCCCCCTTTCACTGTCTTAATGGCTAAATATAGCCATCTCTTCTACTCCAATGGCTTCTTATTTCACACCTCCCGTTAGTGAACTTCCTTCTTATCAGTTGCTTCCCTGATAGCTATAATTTTCAAATATTCAAATGTAATGTTAATTGACATCTTATGCCTTGACTTTGATACCCCATCCTTCTCTTTATCCTTTTCCCAAACACTCCTCTTTACTCTCACTCTCTGTAACCCCACGTGTGCTAGTGACACTCCTGCCTTGCTTGGGGCAAATTGCTTTCAAAAAAAAAAAAAGAACCCTCTCTGAAGAAAATGAAAGATTTTTATCACCCTCCCTCCATCTCTGTATATGCATTTCTGCCTCACTCACTGAAAATCACTGGTCTCATCCAGACTAGAGACAGATCAAATTTAGGTTTGCAACACTTTAGCAACGTGAAGAAACCCCTTTTGAAACTGCAATATGTACAACATGCCAAGCAGTGCACACAGTGAAGCACATTTTAACTGAATGCACTCACTTAGCCTCTATAAAACATAAATACTACAAGTAAAACAACAAGAGAAAACTATTTGCAAATACTGAAACTGTCAACATAATGTCCTACCTTAAAGAAATAGGTTTATACTAAAACATATAACACCTACAAGAGATCATCTACAAACTATAAACCTATAAAACATACGTTTATTCTGAAATTATAAAATTATGTACAAAATATTTGTAGAAGGCATAAAATTGGGTTCAAAATATATTTAATTGAATGCATAAAATTGTGTTCAAAAGATTTAGAGTTTGGAATTAAATGACCCATAGAGGTTGATATCCTGCTCAACAAAAACAACCAAACCTTTTGAAACTCTTGTGTAACTGATGAGAATTGGTTGGTTGGGTATGCAGAGTCAACATTCTCCTGTCCTCTGTTTGAAAGAAAAACGTGTGTGACTGGGAGGTTGAGAAAACCTGACTTCATATTCTGATTTTAGTCTTTGGGGGTGGATGGGTAGGCTGAAAAAGCAGTCATTTTTTTTTTCCTAATGCTGCTCTGTTGAGTCATAATAAATCTTTTAAACATATTAAATGTTGAAATATCTGACAAAAAAAAAATCACATATCCAGGGGCTAAGACTCAGCTTCAGTCACTTTCACACCACTATAAGGTTGCCTCTCTGTGCCTTTTTTATAAATACTTTAATGGTAATTGTTTGGATGAGCCCTTCACTATGGTACCAAGACATTTTGAATTTAAGTGCTGCACTAGACTGATGTTGAGATCTCATCAATTTACAGTTAAGCTGGCTAGATGTAGCCGTAAATTCTATGCTAACAATTTCTTTTCTCGCACTTCTCGCTTGTGGAACTTCCAGCTCCATGCTTTCCAGTCAACTTTAGTCTGCAAAAATTTAAATGCAATGTCAATCACTATTTACTGTCCACTTGATTACTCTCTTCTCTTTCTGTTCCTCATTAATATTTCTGTTCTTAATTCTTCCACACCTAGTAACCTTTTGTATTTCTGTGACTTTACTGCCTTGCATGGGATGATACCAATTTAAAAATAAAAATAAAAATGAATAAATAAAAGCCTAAGGAAACACATGAGAAAATATCAAAAACTAAATGTAAACCTTTCTTAAACAAAAGAATGGGTGGATGTGGTGAACATACACTGGGAGAGATGTCTCTCGGTTGAACAACCTGACAAATCAATACCCATGTTGTGTTTTGCCACTCGTTTTGTACTGGTGTATGCAAAGACTGGAGAAGACTTGTGGTATGTTCACAAGAAATGGAATATGAACTCAACATCAAAAACTGAAGACATGGACCCAGGTTTTCAACAATTTCGTGTTTAATTCAATGAGGTTCCCTGGTTGGGCTTAGTATTCTCTCCAGTAAGGGGTAGGTGGTACATAGGACCATTTGACTCTTCTTACTACAGCCAAGTGATTGACTGCTACTGATGTGACTTGTTGGACAGTGTCGAATCTTAACTGGTGACTCCCCACCGTTCAGTGGGAAACTCTTGTTTCCGATGAAGTGCCACTTTTTTATTTATTTATTTTTTATTTTTTCTTATTTTGCTCAAGTGGTTTTTTGATTTTGCTTAGTGGCATATCGACACCCCTATGGGTTATTTAATGTCCAAATCTAAGTATTTTGAACACAGTTTTATGGCTCCATTTACAGATAAAATTTATTGTTGGTCAGTAAAAAAAAAGTTTGCTGGCTTTAAATAACCTGCAAAATGGTTGATAAGCCATGAAAAACATTGTTTTTTTTATTATTTTTTTTTATAGTTTATCAACCCTTTTGCAAGTAATAAAAAAAATTGAATGGTATTTCATTTTTTTTTTTGCTTTTTTTTTTTCTTCTTGTATTTTTGTGAAAAGAAAGCAGAATCCAAAAATGTTCCTGTTGAGAGTGACAAATTGAAGCATTTGAAGAAAATCTGTCGCGCAGCTGAGCTTTTTGTAAATTACAAGAAAGAGTTTCAAGATCTCGAAAGTGACTTTGCCAAATGTCAGCGGTTGCAGCAAATTCTCAAAAATGCTGGCATGAAAGGTCAGTAGGTCATTTTTACACTTAAAACAATTTCTTTTAGAATATTAATGTTTTAACACCTCCTTCACCCAGTTTCAAGATTCTATTAAACTGTTAGCACAGTCTGTCTGTAAAATTATGAGCCCTAACTCCCAATCTAATAATGTACTGAATTTCATAAAATAGAGGTGCAAAACAAAGGAAAATTCAAGTTGTGTTATTTTGCCAGCACACTGAATTCATTATAGTTAATGAATGACCTACTATTATAGCCTTGTGTTAGATCAGGGGTTTTCAATCAGAGGGGAATCCCTTCCCCCAGGGGAGTATTTCAGAGTTTCACGGTTGGGTAGAGAAAAATCATTTACTTTTTCTTGTATGACGATAAACTACATCAATAAAGAAGTACTCGAACACAGATATGGAATAACACAGATATATTACAAACAGGAATATATACAGAGAGGTAGAAAAGTGTTAGTGCGAACAATCAGGTTTAGTAGTAATTGTCTGAATGCGAATCGGTTTCGGACTGCCTCTGACTCGACTAACTGACAGACTTCACTCCAGACTTCAGACGGAACTCCCTGCTTTCTCTTGAGGCGCAGTATTTATTACGTATGGAATAGTCCATTATGTTATTATGGGTATGGTCCCATAACGTTTTAGTTTATTTTTATTTTTTTTTTAAGATTTAGCATGAGCAAAGCAAAACATTCACAGATTTGGACAAAAAACAAAAAAAACCCAAAATGGCGTCAAAATCTGCAAAAAAAATTTTCAGCCCTTCATAGCCAGTTGCGCTTAGTTTAATTTGTAACATATATAAATATAGGTAGAAAAAAAAAAACAAATGTTGATAAGATAGCAAGTGTCACAAAGCACTGTCCGGGGTACCTGAATAAAGATTCCCCCATGGTTGGTGGGGTTCGAGGGCATTACACATCAACCCTGGGTGAAATGATATATATGTGTGCGTTAAAGATCAAATGCAGATCAGAATCTGACAGGATGATAAAATAAAGAACAAATTTGAAATGTTTATCAATCTAACACGTTTCACTTTTATTAAAGTTTTGTCAGAGATTGAGAGAACACAGAATTCTGGTATTTTCAATTTTGGGTGGTTTGATTCTCATTGGTCAGTTATGTATCACATGCATTAAAACTAGATAATTCTATATGTATGTAAGTTTGTAAAAATTCTAATATGTCTAAGTGGGAATCAGATGGTAATGTGTATTTGTAATTGTGTATGTGTGTCTGTCTAGTAAGAGGAGTTCTAATGTTTTCACTTTTGTGTAGTCAGCGTTGTGGGGTAGTATTGTATTTATTAATCTGGGGCTGTTTTTATGTATGTACTTTCTGTATTAGACATAAGTTAGATTCTTTAAGAATGGATTCAATTTTGGATGTCTCTGTAATAGATGTGTGTTTATAGTTGGTAATACTTTCAGAGTATTTTCTCTTTAAAGAATTGTTCTTTTTTAATTAGGGTGGCATTAGTAAAATTAAAGTTATGGCCAGCTTTGTTCCTGGGTAATGCTAGAGAGTTTGAATGATTGTCTAAACGCAAATCTCTCTTGTGTTTGTAGATGCAGGTTGTTAGATCACATATACAGGAAGCAATGAATGAATGAATTGTCGTCTAAATTATGCAAAAATGAAAATAATACTGACATCTCATTTTAGCAGATATATTTACCAAAATTACCAAATTTATTTGAAATACTAAAGAGTAAATTTATTCAATAAAATCGTCATTGGCATTCAATGATGGCCTCCAAATAATTTTGGAATCTCCTGCAACTCTTCTGGACAGTCTCCTTGTTTAAGTTGTGAATGCTGCCACAATCCTTGCCTTCAGTTCATCTTTGGTATTACAAAGAGTTTTGTTGGTCTCTTGCTCAACTGCACCCCACACATAATAATCAAGGGAGTTGCAGTCTGGGGGAGTTAGGTGGCCAGATGTAAGGGGTGATGTAGTTGCAGAAATAGTCCTGATGCCAGACATAGGGTCTTCCATCAGACACCCTCTTGACCCAGGGCAGCACTACCTCCTCAAGGCATGTAGGCCTATGTGTTGAGTCTGAGATCTTGTGGGAAGGTGAATGGAGGCATAATGTTGCCATCACCAGTGATCACTCCAAACACAATGATGTTGACTGGGTATACCATCCAACTCTTTCTGAATCCTCTTCACTGTCCTCAGATTGACACCCAAACATACTGAAATGTTTGTATTGGAGCTTTTGGTACAAATGCCAAACAGTACAGCATGCCATTTCCAAATTTCTGGTGGAGTGAATTGTGTCATGGTGCCCTTTTTCTCACAGATGGTGCCCAACAGACCATACTATACTGTGCTGTTGTAAGTTCTGTATGTTGTCATTTATCGGTAGTAATCAATAATGTACTCCTGTCATTAGCCCTAGACAACGGTAACCAATTATGTCACCCAGTCTTTGGTCTTCAGGTTCTTTCAGATCGCTATGGTTACCATTTAGCTAACTCTTCACTTGTTAAGTGTGTGGCTCATTTTGACCATTCACTCTTCTGCCACATTGTGTTTTTGATCACCGATGAAGCAAAACTAAAGTGAAGATGGTTTGACAATCTGTATGTGATTTTAAGCTGATCGGGTCCCAAATATATCCCCGGTCCCATTGCTGAATACCATCTTGTCACTTCACCAATTGCAATCTGGTTACTGGCATGTGGCAGAACTGTCCCTTGATTCCTGGCTGGAGATCCTTTCAATGCCAAAGTTGGGTCTGCTGGATCACAAGAAGTTAAGTATATTGTGTATTACAATTTGCTATTAAAAGTAACAAAATTGTAGTAATTTTTAAAGGATCGGCTACAAATGTCATCTCAGGTTTCCTCAGATGGGGAAATCAAGAAAGAAATATCACAACACCAGATTTGATGATAAAAGAAAATCTGAAGTTTTATTTTCATTCCGCTAGATGTTACAGTAACAATCTTTTAAAAGTTCATGAGTTAAAATGCTTGGAGAAAGTTAAAAAAAAAAATATTAGCAGTTAAATTCTTTGGTTTGAATTCCTTTTTGGATCCACAAGAAAAAAAAAATAAAGTGTTGTCAAACTTTCCAAATTATCGTAAGTTCATTCATGAGAGAAATAGCCTAAAATTAGCAATCAGCAGCAGTAGTTGTTTGGTTCAAGCTCAGTTGGGAAGGTGTACTTTTGTTCTGTTCTCTATGAAACTGTCGTCACTACTTCTCTCCTGATAACTATGTCTGGGCAACTGCTATTAGCTGTTTATATAAAAATTAACATTTTTCTGGAGAAGGGCAGTGTGTGTTGGGGGCAATTCACACCTGTTGGGAAATATTTTTACAATATTAGGTTTTTTGTTCTCTCCCCTAACCGATATGCAGTAGGGATTCTGGTTTTACTCAGCTAAGAATTTCACAGTAAGATCAACCGGCTTTGCCCAACAGTTCTCAGCATAGACTTTCTCTATTTCATTCTTTTCTTTCCTTCCTGGTTTTGTTTTTTTCGGAAATAGGTGTCAGGAATCTTTGTTTAACACTGTCCACTAACTTTTTAACCTCAATTCTCGATAGGAGTGTATTTGTTACCCAAATATTTAGATAACCAATGCACGTACACACATTTTGTACCTGTTAACATTATACTTTCCTTCGTTCAAATTAACAAATAGTTTTGAATCCTGAAGGAAGCTTACATTTTCACAATTATCGTTCTTTTTGCTTTTATCCACACTCCATGTTGGTACATGGAGCTACACAAGAAAAACAAGAATCCTTTGAATAAAGAATTAACTCTGGTTAAAAATGTAACAACAAGGATTTGTTGTATGCAGCAGTTTTAACCCATCCCACTTTTTATCATCAACTGGGATCACCTTCAGAGTATGCAGCTTGTTTTAGTAGTATCTTAAATTTCTAAGTCCTAGTCTTCATGTCCAGCACAAGGTCTTTGTTCTGGTCTTCTCCAATCTCACCTCTCCACTCAACTGAATTAAAATGCACTGTTTCCGAGTCCTGTGTCCAGCAGGGGTGGTGTTGACTAGGGTCTGGGTTCTGTTGACTTCTACCCTAAATATCAAGTTTTCTAAATTTCCATTTATAAAAATACATTTACTGAAGTGTTTTCCATATTTGGAGTTGCCCAGCCCCCACTTTTGAAAGTGGTCAGAGGAATCAAGTCCTGTCTCTTTACACTTTGCCTCATACCATCATTTCTATATAGGCAGTGCTAATCTCTTTCCCATCCTTCTCCTACTTTCTCAATGGCTAACCTCAGCCTGTTTTCAGATGGTGCAGGGATTTTCAGTCATTAATCTATCTTTATTAGCTTGTATCATGCTGTGATTTCTCCATCGACCAGACCACTCAAGAATTGGAATAGAAAAGGAAACAATTTTATTTCAAATCTTCTTAAAAACAAAGGTTTCACTTTCCTCTGTCTTTATGCATTTGTTTTACGATCAACACAGCTTTCCCGCTCATGACCATTTCAAAATAGTAATTATTTCCTTACCACTTGTGTCCAAGGAAATCTGAATTAATCCTTGGATATAAAAATTTTCTCCAGACAAATGTCGATGAAATTATCTTTTTTTCTGAGTGGTTGATTCAAAACATGTTTTTATTTTATCTGATCCAGGGGAATCATGAATGCTATTTCGTTGACCATCTGAATTTCTCTATCGTTAAAATGTTTTTATTTTATCTGACATTTTTAGATACCTTAATTGTCTCTTTTTTTATTGGTGTGATATGGAGAAGGAAGGCAGTCTGGTGTTTGTTCAAACTTACCAAATTTCGTTTAGTTAAATCTGGGTTCAGTTCTCTTGAAAGTATCTCAAAACATGATTCTTCAACGCATTTCATTTTCTAATTTTCTTCTCAACTTTTCAATCTATCTTCCTGCATTTTCAACAATTATCATCCAGTTAGGAGACTCTATCCTATTCCTTCTTTCTCTCTTTCTATGATCAACCTCCCGAGATCTCAATGTCACACAGTCAACAAAATCAAAAACAAACAACACATACAAAATTAAAAATTTTAAATGACGACAATTTACTCATCGCACTCTCACTCTCTTTGTGTGAGAGTAAAAACTATGAAGGTCATTCATTGTTTCTTGTTTCCTATTAAATATATAACATTTTTAGATATTTAACTTCAAAGGAAATTCCTCAGTTAATAATTCAAGATATTTCTTTAATTCTCAATTTATTAATTTATATAATAAATGTGAATATCAGTGTGTCACTGTGTCACATTTTTTTCAACTTCACTCCTAGAGACTGTAGCCCAACATATCATGCCATTTTGGAATCAAACCAACTCCGTGAGCAAATTGATCTGGATCTGGACCTACAATCCTGAAATTTTGGACTCCCAAGTTTTCATTACTGCGATTGTTTTTATCGGGTTTTTTTATTTTTTATTTTTATTTATTTTTATTTTTTTTCTACAATAACAATTTTTATAACTTGGAAATAAATTTGGGAATAATCAAAATTATTTGTGAAATCCAGCAAAAGTCACCCATGATATAAAAATAATTGTATGTGTGGAGGAGTAAGGACCTATGTATATCAAATTGTCTTTAAATTAAGTGGTGGCAGAAGAATTATCGCTGAACTTTTAAAAGGTAAGCTCAAGTATTAATGGAATACTTAAATGCAGCGATCATTTTTGAGTTCTGTAGTTTAATGTTGCCTATTGTGTCTACTCCTCCCTATGCATTGTGACGAAGGCCCACTCAAATGCCCGCAGAAGGAGCTAGATTAAATGCCGCCTGACGGGGTGGTCATTAAGTTAGTATATAATATTTCTCATATCTGTCATTATTGACTATTTTCCGTTTTTTGGAAGCATCTCTTTTGCGACTTTGCTTAAAAGTTTTAAGTATAACATTCTCACCTTTTCATTTTATTTTTGCTTAGGCCGTCCAACATTTAAAGCCGCAGAAAGAATCCGTTTGCTAAGAGAAGCCAAAGAATTGAATGAAGAAAACATCATTTCTTGTGATTCTGGTAAGTAAATCTTATCATTTACAGGTAGACCACTGATTTTCTGACAATAGATGATCTGGCATATGTTTTAATTAAGGTAAAATTAAGAGTGGACTGCACACCTGAAAGATTCTTTTTCTGGACAACTGTTCAGCTCATCTGATTGTTGTGTAAGAATGTGTATGTAGATTACTTAAAATTAAACTGTACATATCCACATTAGATTGACTGATCTTAATAAAAGCCCTGAGAGGAAAAAAGTCCTTGCGTAGCAACAAGCATTCACTCTGGCTACAAACAAAAAGAAAACAATTGTGTAGTAATTGGCAATAATAATTGTTTTTATTATCAATACCACCTTGTGATTTAAATTTGTTTAACATGAGCCTATTGGGTATCCAATTTGATAGGTTTGGAATGGTTTGTTTTATGTCATATCAACCTCAATAGGTTATTTTATGCCAACAAGATTTTTATTATTGATAATATTATTTTTTTCCAAAAATGTATTGCTGGTAATAATTTTTTTTTTTTAAAGTATTTCTGGTATTAAAACCCTTTTTTTTTTTTTTTTTTTTTTTTTTACACTTTCATAATGTTGTGACCCTAACAGGTGCTACCACCCTGGATCAGGGTGAACCTGGGAACACCAGCAATTAAGAGGTGGTTCCATGCTCCTCAAAACCTCCTGTTGGATGTAGTTTATCGTCTTACCCAGGACGGCTGCAGTAGGTTACTGCTAACTAGCGAAACAGTTCCTCTTTTATAGAACGTGAACTTTTGTGCTCCTTTGATCTTAATTTGGAAAAGTCATAAATCAGAGCTCCCAGTCCATATTCATCCCAAATAGAAATATTTGGGTTAAGACTGATTTGAGATTGGATTTAGTGTTTTTTATAGGTTGTGTTGGTAGCGTAATGGTTATCAGTGTGAAAAAGGAATCAGTGAGCTGAGTTCAATTCCTGGGTGAGTCCGTATGCTGACTTTCACACAAATATTTTTGGAAAATCCATTTCTTCTCTCTGCAAGCTATGGATTAAATAGCAGGGCAGACTGGGTTTTCTAGCCTTGGATAGCAAACAGGCTAGAAGGATAACTGGAGTGTAGTGTTACTGACTCACAGGAAGTAGTAGGAACTCAACTGCCTCATGGTCCTGAGTATGACGTTAAACTGTATCCAACAGCAAGGCCTCTGATCAGGTTTTGAGGAGCATAGAACCACCTCCTAATTGCTGGTGTTCCCAGGTCCACCCTGAGCCAGGGTGGTAGCACCTGTTAGGGTCCCAGCTATGGGCAAATAGTGAACTCCTAGCCTTTTCCAGGTCTTACCCGCGTTCTGGGTATGGCGGTAAACGACATCCGCCTCCTGGGTATGGCGGTAAACGACCCCCCCCCCGGTATGGCGGCAAACGACATCCGCCCCCCCGGGTATGGCGGCAAACGACATCCCCCCCCGGGTATGGCGGCAAACGACATCCCCCCCCCCGGGTATGGCGGCAAACGACATCCCCCCCCCCCCCCCCCTGGGTATGCCGGCAATCAACATCCTGCCCCCCTGGGTATGGCGGCAAACGACATCCAACAGCAAGGCCTCAAATAATGTTTTTGAAAAAATAATGTTGCCAGCTATACGTTTTTGAAATATCCTCAAATTATGTTTACAAAGTATATCTATTTAATATATATGTGCAAACTGGATTTGGCATTAAATAACCCATAGTGGTTGATATGCCATAAAACCCCAAACAACCAACCAAATCAACTGCCTCATGGGTAATAGCTGTAGCTATTTATAGTCTTTGGGACTTCATATGTAAATGAGTCACTTCAACAACTATGAATTTAAAATCAGTTTTAAGATGGATGAGCTCTGTGAGGCTGTCCTGCTCTAGACAGTTACAGTTACTACAACTGCAAGTACATATGTTGCGCCTTTGACCCTAATGGGATATAGGACTTGAGCACGCATTTTATTACTGAGTTGGATAAAAAAAGGCATTTTGCTTTCATCCTGTATTTTTGCTTATGGAGTTGTCTGTAAGATGGCAGGATATAGAAAAACAAAACAACAAATATGTTGTTCTATAAGAGCATTTTTCAACTGACTCGCCTGGTCATACCAGGGCTGGTGCATATTGCTGATGTAGTTTCTTGTCATACCCAAGATGGAATTTGGCAGGTAAACACAACACAAGTTGAAAAATAGCAGAGAACAGATTGTAGCTTGGTTAGTAGAAACATAGTGGGAACAGATTATTTTTAGTGTGGTAGTATTCACAAATTGTCATTGTCCTGAGAACCAGTGAAGCTTGTCACAGGTAAATGTAAGCTTACAGGGTAGACAATAAGGATTACTCCAGAGTTCTTGAAGCATGTCCTGACCTGTCATTGGTTTTTTATAGATATGCTACATTCTAATAAGCCTGTTAAGATATGCAAGAAAGAATTTAATATGAGAAATATTTCTTTAATTTAAAGCTTCTAACAGTCCCCATAGATGGAAAAGATAATCTGTAAAAAAAATGAAAGAGAAATTTTGTAAACAATTTTTATTCTCATTCAAGATAATTTTTCAGCACCCTCATGTTAAACTACTATGTAAGAATATTGTATATACATTTTACTTACCACAAAACTATATCCTTATCCAGAATTTAAGACCAAGGAATATTATAAAGGCTTAGTATCTTACCCCCTAGTCCAGGGTATGATGATAAACTACATCTGGCAGCAAGGTCTCTGATTGAGAGATAGGAGGTTTTGAGGAGTGTGGAACCGCCCCTTAATTGCTGTTCTCTGATCCAGGGTGGTAGCTCATTAGGGTACTAGCTATGGGCAAATAGTGAACCCCCCACACAAAATATACTATGAAAGTATAAAATAACATTTTTATATTAAAAATACCAGCAAATATTTTTATATATAAAAAAAAAATTACCAACATCTATTGATAATAAAATTACCAACAATGAATTTTATCTGTATTTGAAGGCATACAGATGCATTCAAAATATTTAGATTTTGACATTAAATAACCCATAGAGGTGTTGATATGCTGCTAAACAAAATCACCTAAAGAACCAACATGAAAGAACTCTTTCATGACGTTAATCGATATAGTATCCTGCAGTTTCTTAAATCAAACTGTATTTCAAAATATAATTACAACATAAAACACAAATTAACTGCCTCTAGTAATTATGTCCATACAAACCTGTATATGCACAAAAGCTGTGTATCATTTACCATGTATTCAATTGTGAAAGCAGAAAAACATTTTTATTACTTTAAAGCTCCCAAGAAATTTAAATTTTAGCAGCAAATGACCCATAAGGGGTTGATATGTCATTAAAGAAATCAGTCATTATCACCCACTTTTCATGAAGCTTACATGTTAGATATTTTATGAAATATATCTGATGCTTTGGCACACTTCAATGATGTTTTTAGCTGAGGATCATTAGGGGTTTTGGGTTTTACAATTTCATATCTCTTTTAGCTGAGGATCATTAGGGGTTTTGGGTCTTTTTTAGCTGAGGATCATTAGGGATTTTTGGTCTTACAATTTGATATCTCTTTTAGCTGAGGATCATTGGGGGTTTTTGGTCTTACAATTTGATATCTCTTTTAGCTGAGAATCATTGGGGGTTTTGGGTCTTTTTTTAGCTGAGTATCATTAGGGGTTTTGGGTCTTACAATTTCATATCTCTTTTTCATGGTGACCCCATTGATACTGATCAGATATCAACTTGTGTGTCATCTGTCAGTTACACCTATTCTCATAATAAAGCTGTTTTAACACACTGTGACACCTTTGGCCTTTATAGTTTAATTCTGGTTCACCAACCTCTTGCTCTTCTATAAAAAAGGAAGAAAATATAGTAACAGTTTCTTAGGAAATATGTTAATTTGGACAATTTTACAAGTACATTGCCCACCTGATGCTCTACTACAAAAATGTCACATTCTTATACCAGATAACCTTCAGCCAAACTTAGAGGTGATCAGCTTTGCAAAAATGTGTTAATTTTGTATTGTACTTTCTTTTATCCAAATTCCAAAACGAAAGAATACTGCACTCTATTAGTATAAAGTTCAGTTAATTTTTCATGTAGTATATATGTTAGATGTAACTTCTGCCAAACCTATTTACATTATTTGGACTGTTGTCTTCATCTTTATTGTCTTATAGCGTATGTGTTGATCTTCAGGTGATTGGAATTTCAAACTGAACCCTTCATTTTGTCCACCGGGGCATATTGTTCTAATTACACATGCCATGCCTCTTTTTGGATGTCTCAGTTATCTCCCTTTAACTCGATTCTCTAGTTTTTGTTTACCACTGCAGTAGCCAGTGAACTCACAAGTCAAGTCACTGGATCCAACCAGTGCTTTTATCCACTGGACCATGTGTCCTTGAAGACAACAGTCTGAATAATGTAAATAATTACAATATCTTATCTCTTTGAATATACGCTCTTTAGTGCTAGAGGGCGTTGTCAGTGATGTTCTGAATTGGGTCATTGGGCAGTTGCGGGTCTTTCAAACATTATACGCCCCTAACCAAATCGACCCCATCAGAGCTGATCAGTCTCTGATGCGCTTCCCGCATCTAAATTAACAGCCTGCAGACACTGACTTATATTAGGTAAACCATACCCCTCTGTCACGCATTTGATTGAAAGTTGACCAACAGTCAATCTCAGAAATATAGACAGATATCTGGCAAACTTGTTAAGATATTTATTAAAAGAACTTGAGAAGAGAAATATTTGAGTTTTTAACAGATCTGATGCTTTATTAATACAAGACACACAAAATTTGTGGGGTTGAGGTTTATCTTACTTATAAAATGCAGATTGTGTGTGTCTGTATGTTTATATATTGGATTGGATTTCCTACATTTTTCAACCGATTTCAACAAAACTTCACAGGACTGCATAAAATTACCTTGCGGTGGTTCTGATAGCACCAAAAATTGGAAAAACACAATTGTTTTTGCACAAAATAAAACACGATTCTGTCGTCAGAATGAAATGGGGACAACTCATATCGAGTTATACTTATTATAAAACCCAGGTTGTTTGTGTGTGTGTTCGTTTATATAGGATCGGATTTCCTACATTTTTCAATTGATTTCAACAGAACTTCACTTTTTTTTGGCAGGTAGTGTTTCTTATTGTCTTGCACACTTTTTTCTTTATTTTTACATTCAGAATGCTTTAAAAATTCCATTTACAAGACAATTGTTTATAATAAAATTATATTCAATCGATAGACTCATAACGATTGAAAACAATGTTTTTGTTTGAGTTTGGGTTTGACCAATTCGTAAAAAAAAAACAAAAAAAAAGTAAAGAAGACATGCGTGTCCGTCAACCTTAAACAATCTTTGTTAATTTTATTTTTCAGTCTTTATGATGGTCGATACTTGATCTATCTCTTTCTTTTACATCCCCGGGCAATGCCAGGCTCTCCTGCTAGTTATAGAATAATTGACAAATGTGTGGATAGTGTTATGAAGGCAGAAGTGAAATAGGCAAGCTGAGTTAAAATTTTGGTCAGTGCAGTTTCATTCACTTTGTGCTTAAACAGGCATGAATCCATCTTCCTCTAGCTATGGGTTTAAACAGCACTGCAGATTGGATTCTTTCCTTAACTTGCAATCAAAGTGGAGGAAAACTTTGAATTTATGCCTGTGTAAATATTGTGGCAAACTACGCTCTCTTGTCTTGGGCTGCAGCCAGTCTAGGTGAAGGAAAACTTTGAATTCAATACCTTGTAAATAACGGATCAGACTGGCATCTCTTGCCTTGTGTAGTAGCCAGTTTAGAAGAAGGAAAACTCTGAAATCAAAACCCATCTGAAGAGGGATAATCTCCAAGACTCACCCACTGTTGCTACAGCTTCAGTACAGGTGCTGCCTAAATGACTCTAATGGGTTATGTAACTTGTGACTTGATAGAATTTTTCTTAAGTAACATTTGTGGGTCTGGCAAGACGAATAATCCAGTATGATTCTGGACTATCACTAGTAACTCTGAAGTAATTTTCAAGAATTGTTCTTTTTTAGCAATTATTTTTATCCTGTAGATACGTTAGACTATTGGATATGCGGGTATTGTGATAGTTATTGGTGCAGAAAGTGTAATTGGCAACTGGAGTTCAAATTCCAGACTTGCCTGTTGCATTCACTTTCGCACTAATTCCTTTGGGAAGGGCATGAATCCATTTCTCTCTAAGCTATGGGTTAAATTGCCCAGTAGCTGAACTCTTTAGCCATCTGTGGCAGTTAGCTTAGGAGAATAACAAATCCAAATTCAAAAAACAATGGAGAAAACAAAGGAAACTCACTTAGCTGTCTTTTAGAAGAGGTTGTAATTTACAGATGAAGAAAAGAAAACAGTGGAGAGCCATGACTGCTTATATCCTGAAGAGACATAACATTAAACAAAAAGAAAGTGACTTTTTATAGATGAATTTTCAGAAAATCGTTAGTGTTTAATCTCCAATATCAAAATGGGATAATGGTGTTGAAAAGGAGAGAGCTATGATTGCCTACATTCTGAAAGGACATGGCATTTAAAAAAACAAAGAGAGAATTGTTTATTTTACACACTTTAGTAACTAGTGTGACGTGATAAAAAGCAACAATAATAAAATAAAGTAAGGTTACTAATAAAAATAATAGTTGCATGGTAACATCTGTAGTTATCATTATTATGCCTTATTACTTTCACTGATACATAACATTTTTGCCTGGCTGTGCTGGCCTGTTTAGGGAAAAATAGAAATTTGCTATTTACTAAATTATGTCTTCTAAATTCCTTTCTTCTTGCTTTTAAAAAATAAGTCTTTCATTTAAAAATTTCTAAATATCAGGTCATCTCATAAGTTCTGTCCGAATTTTACCTTTTTTTAAAATGGCCGAAATTTAAAGAGCATTTTATAATGTCTAATGGAGCTGAACATTATTTTTATGTTTAGATGCATTTAAACTGATCAAATTTTATTTCAGAGAACAATAAAATTAAATTTTGTTTGATTAAAACCCTGCTAACATGGAAGTACCCAAGAATCATTTGAGGCACATAATGCTTTGAGTTCAAGAAAGGAAACTCAGCAGCCGAAGTGGCTAGAAACATTCACTCAGTTTATGGAGAGGAATGTGTGAATGAAAGAACTTGCAGAAGATGGTTTGCAAAATTCAGAGTTGGATATTTCACCCTTGAAGATCGAACCGGACGTCCAGTTGAGTTTGATGAAAAGCTTCTTGAAGCAGCTCTTGTAGAAAATCCTGCTTTATCAGTTGAGGAATTGGCAGTGGTTCTCAGTTCAAACCATACAAAGCCAAAAGAATTTTCCAGTAATGGAATTAGTAAGCTTGTTAACAGATGGAAGGAAGTCATAGATAATCAGGGAAAATACATTGTTTATTGAATCTGTAATTAAATGTAACATTTGGTCACTTGTTTTCTTTATTCAAAATTCGGACAGAACTTATGGGATGACCTGATAAAAATGCAATGTCAATTGTTATTTACTGTCTTCTTGATTGCTCTTTTATTATTCTCACTCCTTAATATTTCTGTTTTTTTTCTTATTCTTTCACACTCAGTAACCCCTTGTGTTTTAGTGGCTTTATTGCCTTGCACAGGGTGATATGATTAAAAATGTTATTGTATTATAGAGGAGGAAGTAAGCATTTCTTAATGAGTTCACTTCAATATACAGGTCGACCCCGAAGAAAGATTCAAGATCTGTTTACTATTAAAACGTCAAAAAATGTGACTGACCCGAAGCCTGAGAAATTTGTGAATTTAGTTGGCATTGTGGACAGTGAAGGATCTGAAAGTGATGTGGAATTTAATTGATCAAAAGACAAGGTAAGTAAGTAAAGGTATTACAAACATGAAAAAAAAAAAAATCTTTTTCTTTTGCGGTGATGGTTTTTATGTAGGTATCTCTTACCATGATGAAAGAGGCACCAAACTTGATGAAAACATAAAAGTTTTATTACCAAAATCTTTGTTATTATTAACAGGAAAAACCAAAGTATTTTTTTTTATTAATTTATTAAATTTTTTAATTCTTTTGAGCACAATTGAAATTTTGGTTAAAAATCTTGTTTTTCTTGCATCTGTGGCTGGGCTGAAGATTAGAATGGGAAATAGATTGTCTTTTTTGTGGTAAAAACACATTGTTTTGGAAATTCTTGCAAAGATCAAATAATTGTATGTTTTAATTAAATTTTCAGGACTTATTCACAAATGAATGAAATTATTTTTGAAAGTTTTTCTTTTTAGAAAATCTTTGTAAAAAAATTTTTTTTTTTTACATCTGTTTTTTTTTTTTTTTCTTTTTTTATCCTGTGACCCATAGGGTCATAGGGGCACCATGTGTACTGCAGCCACAGTAGAAGTGGTGTGTCTTGGGCAAGATGGCCTGACAGAGGTTTTGAATTCAGAGATTTTCCTTCCCTTAGACTGGTTGCCACCCAGGACTATAGAACCCAGTCTGTCCTGCTATTTACCCATGGCTAGTGGGGAAAAGAAAATTCATATCTTTCCTAAGGGTAACTGGAATTTGAACTCGGTCTTCTTGATTCCTCAATCCGAGCTGCTATTCATTACTCCACCATACCTCCACATCTGTTACACCCACTAAATTTATGAAATTTTGAGAAATTAAAATTCAACCCTATTCATACTTATATTTGTTAAATGTGGGACTTCTTGGCGAATTTAAATTTTCAATTTGTTTTTTTTTTTCAAACAGATACACCATTTACTGAAAAATAAAAAATGCAATTAAACTATCTAATTATTTAATTAGAAAAGCTTTTATTTGTTTTTATAAATAAGCTATATTAAGGACACTATTGTCTTAAGAAAAAAATATTTTTGATGAATAATGAATTTTTACAAGAATCATTTTAAGTTTTTAAAAATTTTAATTAGAATAATTTAATTTCTTTCAATATTTACTAATCATAAATGGAAAAGCTTAGTAGAAATCATCAAACACCAATATTTTTAAAAGAATTTTGAATTTTTTTGTATATGTATTGTGATTTTTGTAGATATGGTGGCCCATATACGACATTATCAGAAAATAAGAGCGATAACTATAATAAAGTTAAAGCCAGAAAGTGTTTAAAATAAAACATTAGATTATGGAAAATATTTTATTAAATTTTTAAGATTACTGAGTACTTAAAAATTATATGTAAAATGTGTTCACATTATATTCAGTTAATTTTTATGACTAAAGCCTTCATAGAGTAAGATCAGATAAACATTAATCTGTTATCATGCTATCAAACATGTCAACTGCTTAAATAAACAGTTACCAGTGTATTTAAAAAAAAAAAAAAGCATTTCTGCAATATTTTAAACTTGAAGTAAATAATATTTATTTCACATTAATTATTCTTTAAATCAGCTAATATTCCTCAAATAAAATTTCAGAAAAGTATATTTTATTTTTGGAAATTTTTTTTTTAATAAAGAGAATTACATTGCGATGGAAGATGACTAAAAAAAGGGCAGTGAATTTGGAGTTTTTTGTTTGTTTTTTATTTTTTTTATTTTTTTTATTTTTTTTTTGCTAAAATAGCTGATTAGCATCTATTTTAGTAAAAAAAAAAATCCCAATTTAAATTAGTTTTTGAAATACAGCAAAGTATTTTGCTTATTGGAAATATTAAATTTAATCTATTAGCTTGAAATTAAAACTAAAATAAAATCTTCTAGAAAGATTTTTCATTTTAAAATATTTGTTTTAAACTTTAGGTATTGCGTTTTTGTGGTGGTACCTACTTTTTTTTATGTCAGGAAAATAAAAAGGGGAAGCTACTCTGACGAAGTTAGTTATATAATCCGATAATTATACTTGTTCTAAGTAGAGTATTAAGAAATAGAAAAATTTCACTAGAAACAAGGAAAAGAGTACAAAACTGCTGTGTGTTATCTGTCCTACTGTATAGCAGTGAGTGTTGGACTCTTTTCAAAGCTGAAGAGGAGACTTGAAGCAACAGAAATATTGTCCTGCAGAAGAATGCTGATGATACCATTGATTGAACATGTGATGAAGTTTTTTGAGAAAATGGAAACAAAAAACTAATACTTAACACCAGGTAGAGAGAGTTTAGTTTTCTGGTTGAAGTATGTGATGATGGAGGAGGGCTTGGAAAATCTGATACTCACAGGACGGATTTTGAGGGCAAGAGGGACAGTGAAAAACAACGCATAACATGCTTAGTGACCTTGATTAAATGGATGGTGGACGGGGAGTAGGCGAAATGACAGAAAGACAGTTTATTGAGAGCTACAAGGGACAGGAAGTTGTGGAGAGCCATGATCACTAGGTCACTGAGGGGATACGACACATAAAGAAGAATACCTCATAAATAAGGCACTATTCAGTTTTGATTGTGAAGAAAGTTGGAAAAGACAGCACAGATACTGTTTGGTTTCAGCAACGGGAAAAGAGGAGGTGATAATGCTCTCATATTTAACATCTCTTTCAGTGAAATAGAAAAACTTATCAATTCTAAATCTTATCATTAGTACATTATTATTTTGTTAATGTTTGGAATTATACACTTATGATTATTATTGCAATATTTGGATAGAATTGTGAAGCTCGTATTTATTGATGTAATCGGCAAATTTCCATGGGTATTTTTTAGTCGGCAAAATGAGATTATTTTTTTTATTAAATATTATAATACATAAAAAAAAATTAAAGAACTTACGGCCATATCACATTGAAAACACTAGTTCTCCTCTGATCACACAAGTTAAGCAATGTCGAGCCTGGTCAGTAACTAGATGGGTGACCACTTAGGAATACCAGCTTCTGTAAACATGAATGTTTGGGTGATGTAAAATATGTTTCAGAATGAGAAATCAGAGATCCGAGTTCGAATTCCTGTTAGGTTTGTTATATTAATTTGTGCAGATACCATTGTGTAAGGTATGAATCCCCCCAGGTATGGATTAAATAGTAAGACTTGTATCTGACATCATAAAAAACTAAAAAAAACGAAAAACTGTTAATACAATATTCACTCATAAAAAGAAGAAAAGAATTATTCTTACAATCCCCCAAAATATGTTTTGGCATTAAATAACCTACAAAAGGTTGAAAAACCCTAAAAAGAAGATTCATAGAGAAAATAGGTATTACTAGTATATATTAAAGTGTATGGGGAAAAAAAGATGTATAAATTTTTATATACCAAAATAATGTTAGGAAAATAACAGAAGTGATAAATCATAAAGGAAACTAAATGAAATTGACTAGACTATATACTCGAGCACATTGAAAAAAAAAAAAAAAAAAAATTAAAAATGAAAAAGCTTCCTTCTCCTTCATGCACATATGTAGCCACATCAACATAACATCACTTTAATCCAATGGAGTCTTAAAGAATGAAATGCATAACATGAATCTTTTCCACTTTGTGATTGATTTTCCTAATATTAAAGTGTATGTAAAAGTTTCCAGTTAAAAATTTTGTTTTTCTTGTGCCTGTGTGTTGACCAAAGATTAGTATGGAAAACTTAGAATTTGGAAACTATACCAAAAATCCTATTTTTTTTTTTTTTTTTTTTTTTTTAACTTTACTATTGTTTGCTATAAGCCATGTGAGAACAGGGAAGTTTTATGCACACACATAAATACATCTTCACATTGTATATATAGAATCATTTCCCCTATTGTCTTAACAAAATAACATTAGGACCTCGAGTTGCGGTAAGGGAGATAACTATAGTTGGCTTAATAGTATTTGATGTTCCAGATTTGACAAAAAAACAAACAAACAAATTACTGAGTTTTACTCTTAAAAAATTCTGGTAGAAATTGAAAGATCCTGTAGAAATTTGAAAAGAATCCTGTAAGGAGGAGGTCACCTTGGCCATATTGTGTATTATCCACACAATGCACACATATTGGTAATGTTTAACCTTTGTGTCCACAAAATGGTGTGTCCAGAATATTCCCTTGACACCAATACACTCTGCACTATTTATTTACAAAATTATAAAAATATGTAAACCAAGTACAATGCAATACTTATTATTTACCTTTTATAAAGATTTATTTAATATACTATTTACATTGTTCAGACTATTGTCCTCACCTTTGTTGCCATATTTATTAAAACGTTTCAGCCATTGTACGCTCCGGCCTTCTTCAGGTGGTTGGAATGTTGAACTGAACCCTTTATTTTGCTTGCTCGTGTAGACTGTTCTATTCCCATGTGCCATGTTTAATGGATGTCAGTTATCACTTATCTCCTGTTAATTCCCCTCTCCAAGTTCTCCACCGCCTTAGCCAGGTATTGAACTCACACTCTTTAAGTCCTGTTACTGGATCTAACTAACGCCTTTATCTACAATGCAACTTTTATTATTTACCATTTTATAAATAAATATGAAAATAAGTTTTATTCAATCGAATAAATAAATGAATAGTTTTTAATATCTTTGTTGTAAATGTTAAAGAATAAAGAAAATGTATAAATTCATTTTCATATGCTTTGGGTTTTATTAAAATTCTACTCATCGCTTTTTAAAGACAAACATTGCCGAATAACTGTCTATATCTCTGAGATGAGGTATTATGATTACTTGCATTAATACTCATCTTAATTGCCATATTTGCAATGTTTCGGCCATTGTATGCTCCAGCCTTCTTCAGGTGATTGGAATTTCGAACAGAATTCGGTTCAAAATTCCAATCACCTGAAGAAGGCTGAAGCATATGACGGCTAAAAATTTGTTAATATGGCAATGAGGATGGGGGTAACAGTCCAAATAATGTAAATAGTGGATGTAAACATTGCTGAGGGATTCAAAAGTTTATGCATTAATAGCAATGTCTGAGTAATAATATATTTCTTTTCTAACTTTAAATAATCCATTATTGTTGTTAATTCAATTTTCCTTGCCCACATATACATATTGAAACTGGAATTTTGTAACTAGTCAATTTGGTTTTGTGTGGAGTCTTTTAAAGAGTAGAATTCTCTGTTTGTATTTTGTATGTTTAAGTTAATTTCTGCATGAATTTATACTACTTGATTGGCAATTAGGTCTCCTTGTTTTACTGTTGAAATAGCTATATGTAACTATAAGTCCTATTCTAATAGTCACTTTTTTTTTTTTTTTTTTTTTTTTTTGCAATTCTTGCTTATGGAACTCTCTTCTGGTTTCTTGCTTCCCTGCCATATTAGGATCTTCAAAAATTTAAGTGCAACATCAATCGCCATCTTCTGTTTTTCTGGACTCTGCTCTTTTCTTACCCTCTCTCCTCACTAAAGTTTTCATGTTTTCTTTTACTCTCTGGTGTCTTAATATCATTATTGCCTTGCATGGGCTGAAATGATTTTAAAAAAAAATCAACAAAAAACACATAGTAGATCAACTTAATTGCATTGTGAACCATGTATTGATCAAATGCGTCGATTTTAACTCTATCAGACAATGTTTTTCCCCATGCAAACAATGTGAAAGAATTATTTGACAATGTCAAACACCACTTTTGTCCTTTCCTGAAGAAGGTGGGTCTATGCAAAAAAAATATATATTTATATACAGCATTTATACTATTTATATTTGGACTATGTATCTCAAATGAAGAAGAGACTTGAAGCAGCAGAAATATTGTTCTGCAGAAGGATACTGAGGATACCATGTACCAAACATGTTAACGACAACAAAGTTTTAGAGAAAATAAAAACAAAAAGTAAACTTAAGAAGAAACTTTGTTGTTTTTATCACAATATTTTGGTTGTTGTGTCCTCTGGCCTTCCTCAGGTATATCTCAATCTGGGTAATTTACAGGGAATTCCTAACTGAACACTTTAATCTATGGAGATAAACTGTTCTCATTCTAGTGCTCATGTCTAGTTGATATCAGACAGATTCAGACAAAAATTATATGTAGTAGTATCAATCTTTGCATAAATTCAACACCACTGTATATAATGAACTCTTCCATTGCCTTCGATGTATGAGGTTCCAGCAGCTCCATTCTTAGAATAGAACAGCCAGACGTCCTGCACATATGGTTTGATTAGTGTTGAGTGTTTGTCCAGAATGACCACTTTTTTTTTTTTTTTTTTTTTTGAAGAAGCAAAGATGGAGAACCTGTGCATATAGTGTGCCACAAGGTCTCCACCAAACTTCTTCAGGTTTTAAAGTTCAGAATTGTTTTTTCACTTAGACTTGGTGGATGTGTGGTTGGTGTAATGGATAGAATCTAGGAATGAGAAATCAGTGAGACGAGTTAAAAATACCAGTCAAGTTCATTACATTTTCTTATATAAAAAAAACAAATATTTGTTAGAAACAAAGAAAAGAATACTGAACTGTTGTGTGATATCAGTCCTCCTATATGTCAGTGAATGCAGGACAATCTCCTCTAAGATGAAGAAGAAACTTGAAGCAACAGAAGTGTCGTTTGCTGAAAATACCATGGACTGAACATGTGAGCAATGACAAAGTTTTAGAGAAAATGGAAATAAAAATACTTAAAAAGGAGCAGTTAAAATTTCTACGGCACATAATGAGGAAAGAGGGCTTGGAAAATCTGATACTCACAGGACAGATTGAAGGCAAAAGGGATAGAAGAAAACAACACATAACCTACTTAGTAAGTAAATGGATGGCAGAACAAGATTTAAGAGAGATGACAAAAAGACAAAATTTATTAAGAGCTACAAAAGACAGGATATCATAGAGAACCATGATCTTTTTGGAAAACTTTTCAGCTATTAGTATTAGGTTGGTGCAAAAATAATGATGTAATAATGTCGTTTTTTGACGTTATACGTCAAAAAATGACATTATTACGTCATTATTTTTGCACCAACCTAATATATATCTAATCTTTTTTTTTTTCAGTCAGATAGTAAAGTTACCGTTTTTCATTATCTCCCCCTTGGCTAATGTCTGACGTTTTAAAAGCTTCTTTTTTTTTTTTTTTAATGCTATGTTCAAATGACAAAATATCAAATTTTATTTATATTTTTTGTATCTCTTGATTGGGCTTTGCATTATATTTTTTGTATCTCTTGATTGGGCTTTGCATTATATTTAAAAAAATATTCAGATAGTTTTTTCATTAATTATCTCCCCTTGGTTAACCTCAAATATTTTAAAAGCCTTTTTTTTCTTTTTTTCTTTTTCTTTTTTTTCAAATTTATTCTAATGCCATATCTCTTTAGGACAGAGTTGATCATGGCTTTTTACAGATGCCTTTTCTTCATTATTTATGAATTACAAATTTCTTGGAAAATATAGTGGAGTTGTTTCCCATTCTCACAGTTTTGAATTCAGAGTAGTCCTTCCAGACTACCATTCAAAGCTAGAGACTCCATTCTACCCTGCTATTTTACTCATAGCTGGGAAGAAGCAGAGAAAAGTTGGATTAATGTCTTTCCCAAGAGCATTAGACTGCAAGGGAATAGACTAAGCTGGAACTTGAACTGACCTTGATGATTACAATTTTTGCATCAATGATCATTACACTACCTGCCCGTCCTATATAATAATATTTTGTATTAAATTAAGAGTGTTTCATTAGGACAGATCAAAGTCAGCAGTAAATAAATCAGTGTTATTGGTGAAAAATTATTTATTTCTCTATTGGATCATGTTATATAAGTCACAGCAATTATGTATGAAAAATAATTTTGCCCAAATGTCCACCAAGGCTTCAGTGGCACACCTTCACTCAATGGTCAAAATTTTTGATGTCTCTTCATAGTTCCTCCTCGATCTCACCAATATGCCTTATAATCTCATCCTTCAGCTGTTGAATTGTTGTTGTCTTGTTGGCATAGACCTTACTTTTGAGATGACCCCAAAGGAAGAAATCTAAAGGTGTCAAGTCGCACAGTCATGGTGTCCAATTGACTTTGCTGTTTCGAGAGATGATGCGGCCTGAGAACTTTTCATTGCATTTCTGTTTGAATGTCTACTTTTGTCTATTTAGGCTTTGATAACTTTAACATGTTTGATTGTTAATCTTTCCATGGTTGAAATTGCCAAAGACAAGTTGTTAAATCTGAAAGAAAAAGAAAAAAAATCATTAGACTCTTAAACTTAATTCACATTTAAAATCTGTCCAAGTTATTGGAACACCCTTTACTTGCATTGGTGGATTATAAATACATAAAATTTACTTGCTGATTAGGTGATAAAAATTATTTCATATTACAAAAAAAAAAAAAAAAAAATATTTAATTATTCATGCTAAATTAGGTATCTCCCCGAAATTCCTAAAAAAAATCAACATACCATGATGAAAACATGCACCAAATGGAATGAAAATATAGTTATTATTAAGAGGAAGGATCAAAGTATTTTTTGGATATTTAATTAAGTTTTTTACTACTTAGAATATTCGAAATTTTGTTTTAAAAAAACAAAAAAAAAACTTGTTTTTCTTGTCAGCACTTTTACTAACTTTTAGCATAACAAATGTTAACCTCTTTTTTTTTTGTGGTGACAGGCAGACACATTAAATTGAAAATTCTTGCAAAAATCAAATAATTGTTGCATTTTAATGGAATTTTCAGGACTAAATATATAACTTAATAAAAATAACTATAAAAAATAACTTTAATAAAAATAACTTAATAAATTAAGTTATTTTGCAAATTTCTTTTTTAATTAGAAATCTTGGTAAAAATATTTTTTTTCTTTTTTTATATACCTGTGTTTCATCCACTTACTTAATTTTATGAAAACCTGAGAAATTCAACTTGCTAATTTTTAGTGACTACATTATTAAGCAGAATTCTTTGAAGAATTTAAATCACCTAATCTTTTTTTTTTGCAAAATCTGCCCTCATTTTACTGAAAATCTGTTCTGAATTGAAAAATAGAAAAATGCAATAAAACTGAGACATTATTTAATTAGAGAAGCTTTTAATTGCTTTTATGAATAATATATATTAAAAACAATATTGTTTGAAGAAAAAATTTTTTTTAATGAAAAGCTAATTTGTACAAGATATGTTATCGTTTTTTTTACAGTTTTAAATTGAATAATTTATAAAGAATTTAAATTTTTTTAAATCCAGTTTCAATTATATAACTCTTAGGAAATATTGTTAAGTAGAACTATATTTACTAATCATATATTGCAAAGTTTATTACAATATGACAACCCCCAATATTTTTAAAAGAATTTTGATTTGTTTTTATATGTTTGTATGCAAAATTTCTAAAGTATGGATATACAAATCTAACATCATTATTAAAAGGTCATGTGTTTTAAAGGTTTTACCCACACCTCTTATGAAAAAAAAAAATCTCATTTAAACTTTGACCGCTTCGCCATAGTTAATTATAAACACACTTGGCAGTCATATGGCTGTCAGTAAATTAACATGGTAGAAAAAGAAGACTCTGTAGTTAAGAAATTCTTGTATACAACATTTTATGCTATAAGTAATATTTGTTTCAAATCAAATTATTGTAACTTTAAATTTGCCTCAAATAATGTTTCAGAAATATATATTTTATTTTAGCAGGATTTTTAAAACTGAGAATTAATTTTTGTTTACAAATGGTTGATTTTACTGAAAAAAAATTGATTCTGATCAATATAATTTCTGTTTGAAATACACCACATAGTATTTTGGTTACTGGAGTTTCAATAAAAGCTAAAATGAAAGTTTAAAGAAAGCTTTTTTGTTTTTTAAAAATTTATTTTAAACCTTACATAAACCAAATTATTGGAGATACCTATGCTAAATGAAACATGTAAAAAAAAAAAAAAAAATGAAAAAAATTAGTTTGAATGAAAATGTCTGAAAATTTTCAATCTTGATGTATTTCTGAAAATTTAAGCAGTTGAACAAACATCCAAAATGGTTTTAGAAGAGCTTCTTGGTTGGACTGAGAACTTTTCATCACCCCCACTCATGTTTGTATACTTACCCAAATAATATAAAGAATAATAAGAGAATATTTTATATATATATATATATATATTCTGTAGTTTACTGCTACCAGCAAGCAGAAATATTTCTCTTCCCGATGATGGCCATTTTGGCCGAAACTGGTCGAGGAATCTAAATAAAATAATAATAAAAAAAAACGAAAGAATATTAATCTACATCCCAGTGTGTCTGAAGATTTGAATTTTTGGTTTGGTTAAATAATTTAGACATACTATATCTGTTTATTTTTGTTTTAATACTTTTGAGTGCATGAATCAATTTCTTGGTAGCTGTAGAAAATTGATTAGGAAAAATTCCAAAATTCTCTTTCAAATAATTTTTATTTTCCCAAGTAATTTTAGTCTAGTCTGAGACCATCTTCAGGAGGTTCAACAATCTGTGTCCATATTTTTGTGAGTTTAAAACATTTTTGCTGTTTGTTTTACAGCGGTTTTTATCGTTGTATATCGATTTTAAATTCACAAAGAATT
>OZ010596.1:27430982-27613482 GCA_963932145.1 Acanthosepion lycidas
ACCCATAGCTGGAGGGAGAGAAAGTGGATTAATACCTTTCCCAAGGGTATTAGCATGTAAGTGAATGTAATGGATTCAACTGGAGATATATATAAATAAATACTCCCCTTGTATTATATAATAAGTAATATGAAAGATATTCTTTGCATATTTTTCAAAACTTTTAGTTACTCCTGCAGCTTTTGTCAGTGCTTGTTTTGAACTGGGCTAAATTTAATATCCAGCAGATGTTAATTAAGTACAAGAATCACCAATCCTCTGATCACAGAAACTGATAAAAATTTCTGTTGTCTCTTCCACATCCTTTTCCTTCAAATGGATCTGTTTCCTGCTATGGTCAGATGATGTCACTTGATTAAAAATTCTTTTTCACCTTGTGGCTTGCGACGACATCAGGTTAAAACGGCAGTTTCTGTATAAATGAATGAATCAATCTTTTTCATCTTTTTTTATTAATGTGTTAATAAGAGTATATATGATGAAGTATATGTGCAGATCCGTCAGTTTCAAGAAAGATTGGATCTGTGCCCAAAGAGTCACGTCTCGGTTGCTGATAGCTGTGCAGCATTTGTTATGGCTGTACAGCCCCACACAGGAGTGACAGTCTGGATTATAATGAATGCATGTGAAAACACTCTCTCCTGAGATTGCCTTGTTTTCTTTCTTTGTTTCTCCTCCCCCTCCATGTAAATCACATCTCCAGTGTGAGTGATCATTGGTGATATCTTCTTACCTCTTGATGTCCATGTCCACTGCCCTTCCGTCCCTTTTGTCAACATCCTTGAAGCAAAGATGGTTACTCTAGTTCCAGTGGTCAGTTGTAGTTGTCAAAGGGAGATCATCATGTCAGTTGTGTTACACTTCAACCTTAAACCACACTGGGATTCAGCAAGCTTCTATAGTCTACTGAGCACCACATGGGCAAAGACCTTCCCAACTATGTTCAGAAGGGAGATCCCTCTGCAACTGTTGCTATCACTTCGGTCCCCCTTATTCTTATAGAAGGTGACTATGTTGCAGTCTCTCATATTCTGTGGCACCGTTCCCTCTTCCTAGCATTGACAGTGTTATACCAGAACATACCTATTCTATTGTTAATAGACTCTCCCACAGATGATAATGAGTAGCAGTCGCCAGGGGCTCAGTGGAGTTGAGCGAGTCAGTCGATGTCGGACATTGAAGTATCAACCATCACAACTAGATTGCTGCATCGTTAACTATTATTTCAAGTTCCTAACGTTTTGTACGGCGGACCTAATTTAGGACCGACTTAGTGAAATACAAGCCTCCACTGTGAAAACTACTCTACAGAGAGAGTAGACTCACAATGCTGTCAAGTAGAACATCCTTTGCAGACTTGATAGCCTCTGGTGGAACACCATCCATAATTAGTACCTTTTCTGTGGGTAACTTGTCAATGGCTCTGCTCAGCTCTCCAGCAGTCAGCAATGCGTCCAGTCCTTCCATGACTGATAGACAAGCTACTGTGACAAGAGCATCATCCAAAATACTGCATTTCCCTGGCGTACAGTTCTAACTAGTGCTTCAAGATGAAGAGTAATGAATAATAATGATGGTAAAAATTGGAACATGCAAGTAAAGGAAATTATCTGTGACTATAGGATGATTAGAAGATGACTAATAATACTGGCTATGAAAAGAGTAGTATTTATATGATAATGGTAATATTGACTGTGTTATTATGGACACCCATGTAGAAAAGGAAGAGGTGGTTTTATCTCAATCTCACAAGTTTCAGTTTTATGGACCAGCAGATGGCTCCTTTTTAAGTTCAGTCTTCTAAGCGGCATCCACTTTGACCAAAAGGGAATAGGAAGTAAAGGACTGCACGAGTGTGTGTGTTTAAAAAATGACGGAGTGTATTCTTTAAAAGGAATGTTTTTCATCCAACACTCCTTCAGAAGGATTCGTTGGAGCAAAATGCCAACCATACAAAAAAAATAATCATAAATTATGATTGTTTTTTTGTTTTTTTTTTGTATGCTTGGGTCATGCACATATAGATGAAAATATGACAAAATCAAAAATATATACACTAAAAAAACCTAGTGAGCCAGCACCTACCTACCAAGTTTTTTACCCTAAAGATCCGTTAGGTGAAACCTTGGTAGGTAGATGCTGGCTCACTAGGTTTTTTTAGTTTGTGCTCTGTGTAGTGTATTGAGCACTTTTATGTTTTACTTAATTTATTCTACCAGTGTTTTTTCTTTTGACTAGGCATTGCGGTGCTAATTGTTTTTAGTCTTTTCTTTATTGAATTTTTTTAACCTGATATCAGTTTGTCAAATATATTTTTATTTGCAAATTGTATTATCTGTTTTTTTTTTTTTTTTGTTTTTTTTCTCACACCACCCGAGTATAGGTGTTAAAATAATACATTATATATATATATATATATATATTATGTGGGGAAGGGGCTGTATTTTGAAAATATTCACTCCTTGACAGTCACTTGGCAATTATCTTTTCTTTTCCTACCTCCCCCACGTAAACACTTTCAAATAATGTACTAAGAAAGAATAGATAAGAGTGTCAGAATTGGTCAGTCTCAAGCACTTTATTCATACTGACTTAGACATATGTAACCTAGCTTTTGGATGTATTGCCTTAAAACAAGGACAAATACCACAATAACATCCCAAGAACGTAACTGTTACTAAACCTTAAAGAACACTAGAAACAAACTTTAATCATATATTTTTTTAAAGAATCAGAAAAAAAAAATTAATATATTTGTCTTGTGATTTCTTCTTAAAAATGTCTTAAGTCTGATGACAAACACCTTTTTTATTAATTTTTATGGATTTATTTATTTTAAATATATTTTTAGGAAAAAATTATTTATTTCATGTTCTTTTATTATGTCAACTTTGATTTTCAAAAATTTACCTATACTATCTACTGTCTATATTTCTGAGATTAGATGTAATTATTTACACTATGGCACTATTTACATTCTGCAGACTGTTGTCTTCATCTTTATTGCCATATTCACGACATTTCGGCTATTTGTATACTCTGGCTTTCTACAGGTGATTAGAATTTTGAACTGAACCGTTTATTTTGTCCACTGGGGTAGAGTGTTCTAGTTCCATGTGCCATGCCTCATCTGGATGTCTCAGTATCAATTATCTCCCTTTAACTCCAAGTTTTTTTTTTCTCCTCAACTGTAGACAGGTATTGAACTCACAACTCCTTGGGTCAAGTCGCTGGATTCAACCAACACTTTTATCCACTGGGCCATGTGTCCTTGAGGATTATCCACTGTCTTCTTGTTCTTTTATTGTTCTCTCTCCTTATTAGAATCTTTTTCTCATATCCCCAAACACTCAGTAACTCCTCATGTCTTAGTGGATTTATTACATTATTTGAGGGTGAAATGATTAAAAAAAAAAAGTGTGACATTGCTGAGTGATGTAATGTCAGATGCAATGGAATCTGCTCTAGAAAAATGGTGTAAAAGCAAATTTGACATAGGCCGAAATGTTGTAATTAGGGTATTGCTCACTATTTACATTATTCGGACTATTGTCCTTATCTTTGTCACCATATTTGTTATGATGTTTCGGCCGTTGTATGTTCTGGTCTTCTTCAGGTGGTTGGAATGTCAAACTGAACCATTTATTTCGCTCACTGGGGTAGACTGTTCTAGTTCCATGTGCCATGTCTAATGGATGTCGGTTATCTATTGTTAATTCCCCTCTTCAAGTTCTCCACTGCCTTAACCAGGTATTGAACTCACACTCTTTAGCTCCTGTCACTGGTTCTAACTAACGTCTTTATCCACTGTGCTATGCGTCCTTGGTGGAGAACTTGGAGAGGTGAATTAACAGGAGATAATTGATAACTGACATCCATTAGACATGGCATGTGGAACTAGAACAGTCTACTCCAGTGAGTGAAATATAAGAGTTCAGTTCGATATTCCAACCACCTGAAGAAGGCTGGAGTGTACAACGGCCGAAACATTGTGATAAATATGGCAACAAAGATGAGGACAATAGTCTGAATAATGTAAATAGTGTACATAATACATCTTAAAAATATAGACAGATACTGTAGGATATTGCTGTATTTTTATTTCATTTTCAATGGTTTCTAGTCATTAAATTTGATATTTTTTTTATAATGGAAATAGTTCCAATGTTTATATTCTTTGCTTAATGTTATCAGTTGCTTATTGTTATCTAAAAGACATTGCCTCCCATCATCATCATCACCCCTTGACTTTTGTAATTTTAGGGCTGAATGCAGAAGCCACACTAAATCTCCACAATGGTCTATCAATGGCAACCATCAGCAATTCTGGTATAGTCATACTTGTCCATTGTTTGACATTGTCCAACCATTTTTTATATTGGTGTCCTCTCCTGTGTCCAACTTCAATGGTGCCTTGCATGATGGTCTTGCACAGTTTGTCGTACCTTGTAATTTGTCCAAACCACACCATTTTTCTCCATTTGACAGTGCCAAGAAGAGGTTCCTGGTGGCCCACAAAACTTTCAAACCTTTTCCACACAAACTCATTGGTTTTATGTTCCCAATAGAAGATGCCAAGGAATTTTCTCTTGAAAGGATTTTGTAGCAAGAGAAACTGACTCCCCAAAGAGATCAAATAATTTTGAAAATTTTATTAATTTCTCTTATGTGAATTTGTCTGTTCTAATTTTTAAATCTTTTGTTTAATGTTGTTTGTTTTTGTTTTATGTTATCTCCCATTATTGTTATAGAAAACAGGCCTTCACAAACTTTTTGAATTGTCAACTCCACCTCTGCCCTTGTTTGGTAGAGAAATTTCGGTCTCTTCTTGGAATTTGGAATCATGCAAATTTCCATCAAAATTGGTAATTTTTGCATAAAAATCAGTTTTAAGAAATTGCTGAATGGATTTTTGAAATTAAAATAGGAAATGTCTCTTTCGTCCTGGATATAATGATAAACTACATCTGGCAGAAAGGCTTCTGATTGGGAGATTGGAGCATGAGACCACCTCTTAATTGCTGTTGTTCCCAGGTCCAATGCTGACCTGGGTTGGTAGCAGCTGTTAGGGCCCCAGCTATAGGCAAATAGTGAACCCCCACCAAACAAAAATAAAACACTATGAAAGTATAAAAATATATATTTATTGTAAAATTATCAACAATACATACTTATAGCAAAATGACCAACAATACATTTTATTTGTAGCTGAAGGCATACAATTGTGTATAAAAGTATATTTAGTTGAAGCCATAAAATTGTGTTCAAAATATTTAGATTTCAGCATTTCCATAGAGGTTGATATGCTGCTAAACAAAATCAACCAACAAATATGACTCATAAACGAAAACTCTGGTGCCAGACCATTTCTATTTTAAAAAAAAAAAAAAAAAAAAGTTTCAGAATTGCAGAAGACAAGAAATGAAATACTTAGAAATAGCACTTGAAAATGTTAGCAAGTTTGTGTTGCTTGATCAATTACGACTGAGGTAGGTGCTCCATGCTTTTGGCCATGTACCACACCTAAGCTATTCTTAGTAAATAAATACTCAGAAATGATACTGACTACTACAAGTGTTGATGGACTTTTAATTCATTTTCTTTTTTTCTTTTTCAGATATTCCATGGTATCTTTCAACTAAGTTTTTCCCCCTCCTTTATCATGGCCCCCCCCACCCACCTATCCAGCAGAGAATGACCACTGTTTGTTATTTTTTTCTTTTTCCATCTTCAAGACGGAAACAACCCTTTTCCTGAGACTATTGGGTAATTCTCACCTGGACTCTACAATCATAGTCTGTACCCAGTTTTGTCCTCAAAGTACAGCAGATACCAACACTTTTTTTTTTTTTTTTTTTTTTTTTTGATGAAAATAGTCTAATTTATTTTTTGAGCATCTACATTCACCTTGTGTTGTTCCTTTTTTGCGACATGGTGACCACAAAAAGAAAAAAAAACATTTTCAGATTAAAAATGTACAATCAACTTTGCCGGGTTCGTCTTTATATATTAATGAACAAGATCATCAGCTTTTAATTTTTGAGATAAAATTCACCCCTCTCTTTGATAAATTTGTGTGTCCAATTTTTTTTTTTTTTTTTTTTTAAGTTTTTAAACAATATAGCACAATAGTATATGGCTTGTCACCATTTGTTTGTTACATTCTTTTCTAATCAAAGCAAGTGCAATAAAAAGAAAAACGAAAAAGAAATTATTAAATCCTGTAATCTTTTTAAGTCACTATTCTTAATTATTATTAATTGGCAGCAAAAGGCGTTCATCTGAATATTGAAAAGAAAGAATCCAAAAAAGAAATGTGGTCCATTCAATGAGAAATAGTTTATTAGTCTTGAAAGGGAAAAATTCTCTGTGCAAGTTGAATTTCTGTTGTTTTAAGGAATCGTTTTGATGTCTTAGATAATCATATTTTGTTTCTTTTAGTTTTTAAACTAATTATGAGTAGGAAAATTTTGTTCGAAACAAAGAAAAGAGTACTGAACTATTATGTAATGTCAGTCCTGTTTTATGGTAGTAAATATTGGATAATCTTATCACAGGTGAAGAAGAGACTTGAAGCAATAGAAATGTATAGAAGTGGGGTATATATTATTTCCCTTAATTGGAACTCTTCATGTAATTATTACTTCCTTTAGTACTCTGTTTGATATATATTTGTACTAGCAGCCATACACAGCTGGTCGATCAGAAAAAGTGTTCAATTAGAATGGAGTAAAAACAGCATCATGTTTAGATGTAACAGAGACTAACTTCTTCAATTACTTTAAAGTACTTTCGTTAAAAAACATTTTAAATTAATGCAGTTACTGATATAACAGAAGTATTCTGTATTTATTCAATCAAAATTAGCCGAAGACATGAAAGGATAAAACAGGCAACACGAAGACCTACTTCAGACCACAATTATTTTGGAGTTTTTGAAATTTATTATGTTGGTGCAAAAATAATGTCATTTTCTCACATAGTAACATATGTGAGAAAACAACATTATTTTTGCACCAACCTAATACTTTATCAGTGTGCTATTAGGGATGTAAAAGAAGAGACATTTATAAAGCAATTGTTAAGTTTGATGAAAATTGGTTGAAAGATCAACAAAAAATAAAGAAACCAGTAAAAATAAACCATATTTTGCTATTTACGTGGGTGT
Source organism: Acanthosepion lycidas (assembly GCA_963932145.1). NCBI lineage: Eukaryota > Metazoa > Mollusca > Cephalopoda > Sepiida > Sepiidae > Acanthosepion > Acanthosepion lycidas. Next base: position 27,438,151 of record OZ010596.1, read on the forward strand.
TCACTATATGGTTGGGCTTAATTATCAAGTTAAATGACTGTTAAACAATCAACTTATTGTTGGCTACAATTGAGTGAAGTTTGTATTAGATTGCTTGAAAATTGAGTGAGTTTTTAGTTTAAAATTTGGGTTGAAATTGATTTTTCGTTTTTCGCAGATTTTCGTTAAATGCAGTGGCGTAGAAATAAAAATGAAATATCATTGAGCTTGTCATTATGTAAGTAACCTACATACCAAGTTTGAACGAAATCAGAGGAAAAATGTTGAATTTATCAATTTTTGATCTGGTTTATCAATTATTGATTTTTAAAAAAAATTATCGATTTTTCTTATGCTAAGAACTTATCTCTTACATTGTACAATGTATGTGCCAAGTTTGGTCAAAATCGGTTGGATAGATCTCGAGTGTAAAGGTATCACACAGACAGACAGACACATAGATATCCTCTGTTTTATATATATATATAGATGAAGGATGCAGAGAATATCATGTAATGAACAGGTGAGCAACGTCGATTTTAAAAAAAAAATGAAAATAAAATGACATTTATATTTAACATCAAAAAGAAACAGTTGAAATTTCTAGGTTACATAATGAGAAAAGGTGGTTTAGAAAATTTGACACTCACAGGACATTGAAGGCAAGCTTGTGTAAATGGTTTGCAGAACAGGGATTAGGAGAGATAGCAAAAAGACAAAATTTCCGAAGAGCTACAAAGGAGAGGATATTGTGGAGAGCTAGGATCATCCATGTCTTGAAGAGACATAGCACATAGCTGATGATGAGTAGTGGGTGGACTGAAAAGTTTTTGGCCTGGAAAAAAAAAAGTTATTTCATCAGAATCTATCTTACATGTTTATGAGTTTGCCATTCATTGTTGCTTTGAATATTGCTGCCACATCTGGTCTGGTGCTCTTGATAAAATCTAAAGAAGAATCTGCAATGTTATTGGTCCTGACCTGTCATCTTGGTTTCTCTTTCCCACTGCTGTAATGTAGCTTCCCTATGTCTTTTCTATAAATACTTTCATGGTAATTGTTTGAACAAACTTTTCCACTATGAATTTAAGTGCAGTACTAGATTGGCAGATAGGTCTCCTCATTTTACAGTTGAAATGGCTAGATGTAACTGGAAGTCTATCCCAACTGTTTCTTCTAACGCACTTTTCGCTTGTGGAACCCTCTTCCGACTCCTTGCTTTCCAGTCAACATTGATATTCCAAAATGTTTGTTTTTCTCCCTGCAAACACTCAATGATATGAACAAGGATGTTATGACAACCATTAGATTCTCTAGTATATAAAGTAATTTCACAAAATAAATTGACGCCTACTATTACTACTGCTACTATTAAAATAATATTAACTTGATAAAAAGAGCACATTTAAAATTTGATAAAAATTTTGGATGAACTTTCCGCCATGGTATCCAGACTTTATGAATTTAAGTGCAGTACTAGATTGGAAGTAAGGTCTCATCATTTTATAGTTGAAATTGCTAGATGTAACCATAAGTTCTATGCTAACAGTTTCTTTTATCTCACTTCTCACTTGTGGAACTCTCTTCTGACTTCTTGCTTTCCAATCAACTTTAATCTTCAAAAATTTAAATGCAATGCCAATCATTATCTTCTGTCTTCTTAATTCCTATTCTTTTATTGCTCTCTCCTTAATACATATATATATATTCATATATATATTCATATATATATTCATATATATATATATATATATATATATATATATATATATATATATTCAATGACCTGACATCTTGGCTTCAGTCCCTTTCCCACTGCCATAAGATACCTTCCTTGGGCCTTTTCTATAAATATTTTCATGGTAATTGTTCAGATGAACTTTCCACTATGGTACCTAGACTTTATGAATTTAAGTGCAGTACTAGGTTGGCAGATAGGTCTCATCATTTTACAGTTGAAATGGCTAGATGTAAACATAACTTCTATCCCAACCGTTTCTTCTGTTGCACTTTTCACTTGTGGAACTCTCTTCTGGTTTCTTGCTTTCCAGTCAACTTTGATCTTCAAAAATTTCAATGGGATGTCAATTGTTATCTTCTGTTTTCTTAATTGTTCTTTTATTGACCTCTCTTCTAAATAGTAGTTTTTCCTCATATTCTCTAATGCTCAGTAATGCCTTGCATCCTAGTGGCTTTTTGCCTTACCTGGGGTGAAATGATTTAAAAAAAAAAAAAAAAAAAAAAAAAAGAAATACCAGGAAGAGTTCAAAATATTGTTTGGTCAGAATTAAGAAACTGGATGGGGATAATAATTTTTCCACATCCCCCTGATAAGTGCTACCCTAAAGTTCAGCAAGCTCTTTAGCTTACAGGCACATCACATTGGAACACTGGTTCCTGTATGATCACTGAAGTTAAGCAATATTGAGCCTGGTCAGTACCTAGATGGGTGACCACTTGGGAATACCAGGTACTGTAAGTTTTGATGTGTAGGTGGTAGAATGGATAATGACACGGAATTTGTTAATTGGAGAGCAGAGTTCCAGTTCCCCCTTGGGTTCATTATATTCAGTTATGTGCAAACAACTTTGAGATATATATATATATATGCAGGTAAAATAATCAGCTCCATGTACCACTCCAGTAAGTACCTCACTCCCCACGCTATCCTCTACCTTTATAAGAGCCAGATGAAGCGAAAATGGAGTATTATTGCCATAGTTGGGTAGCAGTTTCCCAGATCTCGCTTTCCAATCTTGATAAAGCTGAAAAGCATTTTCGAACCTCTCTCTCTCTCTGTCTCTCTCTCACAGGTGGGGATGTGGTGAGTCTCTTACTGTTCTATCACTACTAACATGGAAATTGCTTGGATGAACTGCATCTCCTGGTTCCACTGGAGCTGCCCTTCATGACTAGGGCGTGCCATACCTAGCAGAAAACCACCCTCATTCCCTATGTATTCCATCGTCGAGAAGTAAGTTTCACTCAACAGCTTCTTCCCATGAACCACTGCTCTATGGAACAGACTCCCAAGAGGATGTTTCCCCAATCACTACAATCTTAACCTGTTCAAGTCTAGGGTCAACCATTATCTTCCCCTGTATATATAAACTTCCCCTTATTGTAACCTACTATGAGTTGAGTGACCCCCATCCCTCACCGGCCTTGTTACAGGGTAAACTTACTGTAAAATAAATACATATATATAATTATTTATTTAAAGAGTTCTCTTATTTACCTAACAAGTTCTTTCCTATTTCCTATATATTTTCACATATATATATATATATATATATATATATTTTTTTTTTCCTGGCTTTAATTAACCTGCATGGGTTGATAAACCGTAAGAAAAAAAAAAAAAAAAAAAGTCTTTTAGTTTGGAATGAAAAATGGAAGAAAATGTGGTTGTCATTCCTTGTGAAATATTAGGTAAGGCATGATTAATTTTATTTTGTATACACACACACACACACACATACATACATACACACACACACACACACACACATATACACACACACACACACATACATACATACACATACACACACACACACATACATATATACAACCAACCTACAGTTTGGACATCAGAATCAACACTGCATAGTGATTGTCAATCTAAAGAGCTTGTTGAATTATGAAACTGTCAATAACCTTGCAGTGTTGATTCCTATGTCCACACTGACTCTACCTATCTGGTTGAAAGAAAGAAGTTTCTTGGCGTTTCTAAATAAATTTAATATTCTACAAACCATGAGAACTTTCCTTCTCACCAGATCTAGGAGAGTTGGCTGGAAAATCCTAGGCTGACCAAAATACACCCATGGTATGTGACCAAATGAGATTTAGTTTTCAACATAGGTCCCTTTGTGGCCCAAGCACTGCAACACTTTTTTGGCTACATCTATCATCTCTTCTCCAACAAGAAAAAAAAAGGAAACACTTTTGTCTGGGAGCCGGTATGACAGTGATTATGTCATATCAGCTGTTGAAGACATTTTTGATCAACAGGATGGAAGCTTCTTCACTAATAGGATCTGAACACAGCAACACTGATGGAGGAAACAGTAATTTGGAATTGGAAAGAAAGTTGTGATAGCACCTACTCTGAATCCATCATGAAAATTCAATAATCTAAGAAAAAAAAAAAAAAAAAATCTTGCTACAATGTGTTGTTTTGTGTTACATTAATAAATACCCAAATAAATCTAGTCATTATATTTTTGAATAGTGAAGCACAAATTGAAATAGAAATTTATGTTATATTTAGTTATTTTAGATTGGCTTTCAAGATTTGTCAAAATAAATTTCTGTTTCGTTTTTTTTTTGTTTTTTTTCTGGCAGTAAATTGGATATTGATTCAAACGACCATGTGAGTAATGACAAAGTTTTAGAGAAAATGGAAACAAAAAAGAAACTAATACTTAACATCAGGGTGAGACAGTTGAAATTTTTGTGGCACATAAAGAGGAAGGAGTGATTGGAAAACCTGATACTCATGGGACAGAGGGAGAGGAAAACAAGGCATAATGTACATGTAAGTGGATGGCGGAACAGGTTTTAAGAGACTAAGTTTATTAAGAGCTGCAAGGGACTGGAAGTTGTGGAGAGCCATGATCGCCTACGTCCTGAAGGGACACGGCACAACAGAGAAAATGGATATAGTAAAAGCAGTGAATATCTTGGAGCAGCTGACAAGATATTTTGTCAAATGTGAGTTCATATAATAGTATCCCAATTTCTGGTGGTCATCCCAAACCAAAATATCTTTTCGTTATTTGTTCTCCATTAAGGCAGGTTGATTTTGGAAACATGGTATTGCACTCAATTTAAAAGTTGGGGTTTGACATGATAAATAATGGCACAGAATATTTTTTTCAAATCCTTACCGTTTTTTTGAGGTAATGAGTTTAAAATTTAGGTTCAAAATCGTAGCTTTGCAATTTAATTCCAGTGATCGATGAAAGTCTTATAGAACAACCTTTTAAAATTTATAATTTTCTGAAGCTTTACAAATTTTATGTGGACAAGATACATGGTACAAGGGCATTATTACTAAGTCATCGTGCCATCAAATAAAACCTTCATTTACTTCAAAGGGAAAATTATACTGAACAGTTTAGCGATATTATGATGATATATGTTATACTGTGCATTAGTTTTAGTATGATTTTCAATAAACTTTTTGTCTTATTTGTGCCTAGCAGTTTTATGGTGTTATATATACCTATTTTTTTGTTTTTATTAATTATGATCTAACAAATTTTATTCATTGAGTAGCCTTTTTGTAATCTTTTACATTTCTTTTTTACACAGTTTTTACTTATCGAATGCAGTTTTTTTTTTGTTTTTTTTAAAAAAAGCAGCATATTTTGCTTGTGGTGATTCATAATTAGAATTCTGGTTTGAATATATTTTCCATTCAATGTATCTAATACGAAGATATTTATTTGAATTTATTCTTGAAATAGTAAAATTTTAAAGCAAAAACCTGCGGAAATTAGGTATTTCTGTACATTTTTACAGGCGATATTAAAAACTAACTACTCAAAAATTAGTACAAGCAATGAATCTAATTTTTGGTGTCAATACTTATCGCATTAAAAAACCACGTTTTAGCTCGGAGTGTAATGTTGATTTTCTCAAAAAAAAAAAAAAAAAAAGTGAAAAATTAACCTGCTCTCTTTATGTGAGTAAAATTGTCAAAGTCTGGTTGTAATAAGAAACATCTAAGAAGATTATTTAACAAAATTAAAAATAATTATTGATAATACTTTATCTAAAAAAAAAAAAAAAAAAAATTACAGCATAATCTCTAACAGCCAGACTAAGAAGGCCTTCCGGATATGAGGAATTGTTTACAAAGTCTTGGATATAAGAGGGTTATATTTAGATTAAAATAAAAGAACTGAAATCAGGTTTATTTTAACTGTGAACAAAATAAGCTAATGATGAGTGAAATATAACGGAACTGATTTTAAGGAAAAAGAAATAAATTATGTAATGTTAATAAAAATTCATTAAATTAAGTATGCCACGTACGCAAAACAAATAATGTAATGGGGATTTTTTAATCACTGTTACATGATTCTTTTCTAATGTCATTCTCAACTTTTTCCGCATTTCGTTTTGCTTTTGAAATTTTTTAAACGAAAGACACTTTTTAACTCCGTGTGCGTTATTGCAATCGTCATAGCTTAATGCTGGCTTTATTTCCATAAAACTGACAACCTTTTCAATAGATTTTTCAATTTCAGTCCAGGTTTCATCACAATCATGTTTTTGTTTTATTTCCTTGTTCATTGTGACAGTGTGAACGCTGGAGAATAGTTTCTTTGGAAGATTTTATATATCCTATAATATTGACTTTCCTTTGTTGAACTCAGCCATTAGTTTCAATGAACTCTCACCAGCGTCTAGTCTGTTTAAAATTTCCACTTTTTGCGATAACTCCAAAGTTGTTATTTTCCTCTTATTCCCATTATCTTTTGCACCAATACAAGCCATTAGGGTGAAATAAGCATAAGCAATTATCCAAAGTAAATTTCCTGAAAAACAGAAATTTCAACTCGGTTACATATCACTCAAATAGTTCAAATATACGCATCAAAATCATGTCCGGATATTAGGGAATCCCGGATATGGGGGATCCCGGATATGAGGGATTCTGCTGTATTGTTTCTACTGATACAGTTGGTCTAAAAACAAAACAAAAATGGTATTGAGAGATTGAGAAAGTTTTATGGTTAAGCTTCTAAGAATAGATTTCTGAGTAGATCTGATGGTAAGAGCAGCTGGTATAGCTAACCAGGATTTCTTATGGTGATGTGAGTTCGAGCCTTATCAGGAGTTCTTTATTGTTTCTGATTTACAATGGTGTAGATTGATAGCCTGAGTAAAATATTAGGTTGGTGCAAAAATAATGACGTAATAATGTTTTTATGACGTATTTTTTAACGTCAAAAAACGACATTATTACGTCATTATTTTTGCACCAACCTAATAGCACTAAACAGCAACTCGGAAAATTAAAAAAAAAATCTCGTCAAAATGGTTGACAATCTGCCTTTTGTTTTTTCCAGTTTTATTTCATTGAATCATTTCAGCTTTGGGCTTCCAAAGAGCCTAACTCAGCATTATTTGGGTTGAATTGCTTCAAGTGTTGAATTACGAGTTTTTTGTAAAATCAAATTTTAATTGATAAAGCTTGGCAAGACATTTTTGTTTAGCAAAAATATATCCGAGTATAGAGTGAGTTTTTATGATCAGTTTTTACGCAAAAAAATAGGGGGTCGCTCTATACACAGGTAATTTTTTGGAAGAGGTTAAAAAATCATGCATTTTTTAGTGACTGGTTGCACTATACACAGGTAATCTTTTCCTGGAAAGGTTCTAAAAAATATTAGGTTGGTGCAAAAATAATGACGTAATAATGTCGTTTTTAGACGTATTTTGTAACGTCAAAAAATGACATTATTAAGTCATTATTTTTGCACCAACCTAATAACATAAAAAACAACTATATGAATGAACTAACAAAATTAATATACTAAAAAACAACTGTGACACCCACTGGCGGTCGCAGGCGCGGCGCCAATATGTGACGTCCTCTGGTCGCGACGCCAATATGTGACAACTCCCATTTGCGGCGCGAAGCTGTAAGGTTTCTTCCACCAGCGTTTTGGGGTTGACTCTTTGTCGCTGCCACCAGCCTGTGTCCCGGTCGATCTGGTCGTTCCTGGTTCGATACCAGCTTTGTCGTTCCCAGCTCACTTCCAACGTCTGGTTATCGAAGTAACTACTTTGATCTCAAGTCTAACCTACCCACGTTGTGACTTTGATCTTAGGTAGACAAAATCAATCAAGCGTCGGACCGTAGTGCAAGCTGAATCCGGGGTAAAGGTGATATCGCACAAGCGTAAGTAAAAGAAACAATAAAACAAAACTCAAGAGGTTCAAATATGTTGAGAAATAAATTATCGTTATCCGTCTGTTGAATACAGGAGTGTGTTTCTCTCCCAGTTCGTTTCTATGGATTCGTGACACTTGCGTTTCTTAAGCGAGTTTTGGTAAGTCGTTCGTCAATATAACTTGCTTTTAGTAGGAAGGCTAAGTCGAAAAGGACGTGGAAATTTCGGTCAGCTTCTGCGAGGCAACGGCCTGACTGCAACTGCGAATCAATTGCTGGAACCAACTAACTGCAAACTGCCTCGAGACGTTCGTTTATATAGATACCGACCAAAACCCGATGTGGGAGCCTGACGTGGCTTGGGTTCCCGATAATTCTCGATTCCCAGCAAGAATTCTCTTTGTTCTTAGGCCAGAAAAATTAATTACTTCCCATTTTTGGAAGATTAATAACTTTCCGTTTCGGGGGTTTCTCCCTCGTCTGTGAGGGAAGGTCAGGGGAGAGTTATCCTCCTAGATTCTTCCTCTCTCACATTGGTATCTCATACCAATCACCTCAGTGGGTGTTAACAACTTCTCCGTCTTTCTCATACATTCACCTCCGCCTATCGCCCAAGCTACTACTTGACCAATGATCTCGGCAGTGTGGGTGTGGTTAGACTGGCCCTCTTGAAATTATTATCCAGAATTTTGTTTACAAGATCCTTTTTTTCTTAGGCCAAACATTTACAAATCCCAGATTGCCAAATAATTCTTATCACATCTTTCTTTTGGGGGCACCCAAAATTCACTTAGTCGGATCTCTCTACCGACTCATCAATCACTGTCAAAACCTGACACCTGGTTTCTTCTGCTAAGTCAACTTTTAACTGGGAGGTCCGTATTTTACTTGAGAATCAAATTCTTTATTTTCTCATGCCTTAAAATCCTCTTATCACCAAATGCCAATTTTCGACGACGCTGTGTCTGCTGTCAACAGTTTGAATAAGCAATAATATGATTTTCTTCCTCATGCCAGAATTCTAACACACACCAGATGGCTCCCTTCGTTGGATCCAGGAATTAAAATTAAATGATATCTCTGAAAGATAATTAATATCTATTCTCCGTGGTGGTCTCAAGCCGATTTTTTTTTATGGCCGCATGTATCGGTTGGCTTTCTTTTTCTTTCTGGATTCTGTTTCCCTTGAGGCATCACTCCCTTAACATGACATTAATCAGTTTTGACAGAATCTCATATCTCGCTTTTTCTTACGGATTTTCTGTCTCGTGCGAATAGTATCTTTCTTTGTAAATAAAATAAAATCTTTTTTTTTTAACGTCGATCAGTCTATCTTTCGATATAGCTCTTTCTCGCCTTAAGTCTTTCCTGTTTTTAATTTCTATGGTTAATTAGTTAGCCAATTACCATAGCTAAATAGTGTCACACAACTATGTTTTACTATATGAATGAACTAACAAAATTAATTAATATACTAAAAAACAACTATTTTACTATATGAATGAACTAACAAAATTAGCATATAAAAAAACAGCTATGTGAATGAACTAACAAAATTAACTAACATATTAAAAAAGAAATAGCTATATGTTTTACTATATGAATGAACTAAAAAAATTAACTAACATTTAAATGTTTTAACCATTTGTTGTTCCGAGATGCAGTAGTTATCAAATTTTCAATACGATGTGATTTTTCTTCTTAAGAAAGAACATCCAACTTGGGACTGAAAAAATGCCAAGAAATTATGCCAGCGTTTTTTTTTTTTTTTTTTTAGTTTGAACACGAAATTTAACATTTCTGTTTTTGTTCTGTTTTAAGCTACTAAATTTCTATCCTTTGCTTTTGTTTCAAATAACTGCAACAAACATTCCAACAATTAAATAAACTCTACCAAATTTCCTGGATTTTTGTTGCGCACCGTCTAGCAAGTGGTGAGTTCAATCCTCACTGGATGACCCATGCTTAGTGTCTTCTGATAAACTAAAACTAAGCTCATTAAATTACATACCAAGTAGCTCCCCATAACCGACGACTACCTCTACCAGACAAAAGAGAATTGTGGAATAAGGTCTGGCTATTTATCCGTTATTTAGCACCCACTAACTTAAATGTCGAATTATGATTCTACATTGAACGCAGTTTTCAAATTAGGAAATTCTCCTCCCGGGCCCCATTTTGCGCAATGGTTAACGAGACAGTCTTGTTAACCTTTAGTACAGGATGAGCCGCAAAAAAAAAAAAAAAAAGCACTGGAAATTTTAGTAAGTGGTGAGTTCAATCCTCACTGGATGACCCATGCTTAGTGTCTTCTGACAAATTAATCTAAGCTCATTAAATTTCATACCAAGGAGCTCCCTTTAGTACAGGATACACTGCAAAAAACACAGGAAATTTTAGTTTTACTATATGATGAAAAAAAAATTAACTAACATATAAAAAAGATTAACTATGTATTTTACTATATGAATAAACTAAAAACAAACCCTAATATATACATTTTTTAACCATTGAAAATTTTCAAGGTGAGGTGATTATTCTCTTGAAGAAAGAACGTCCAAATTGGGGACTGAAAAAATGCCAAGAAATTTTGCCAGAATTCTTTAGTTTCAACACCAAATCTAACATTTGTGTTTTTGTTCTGTTTTAAGCTACTAAATTTCTATCCTTTGCTTTTGTTTCAAATAACTGCAACAAACATTCCAACAATTAAATAAACTCTACCAAATTTCCTGTTTTCTTGTGGGGCACCCTGTAGCTTAAAATTTTTAAACAGTAATGAATGTCGCTCACTTGAATCTGTGGCACATTTTTACTTTTCCGTTATTAATATATGGCAGATTAGTGCGTCATGGTCGTCATTCCTACAAAAAAGTAAAAAAGCTTTATCAATATAAATATATTAATAAGGCTGAGTGCTTGAAATAATACCGTCGAATTAACGTCAAATGTATTATGCGCCCTGTCAAAAGACGCATTTGTGCATCACGGAGCAATAAGAAGTATGAATTACCTTATTTTAAAACCATGGACGTATACATTCATGATCTGATGAATTATTAATCAAACAACTGGAAAATTACAACTACAGCTCAGTTGTTCAATCCAAGCAGCTGAACAGACAAAAAAACTAGTAAATCTGCTGCAATTTAACTAAACTCTCTTTGCCCATGAAAATTAATGTTTTTAGTGTAGCCCAAAGAACAACTGTAGCGATATCCGTTGTCAGCCGATACCTTGTTAAAGGAAACATCTGAAAGATGTTACAGAAATTGTTTTGGCAGTTATTATCTTGACGAAGAAGGTCGTCTATGTCGAGCGATCCTGACACAGAAGGTCAGTTGAGTGGAGCCGACTTTTTTGGACGAAAGCTAACAGAACAAAGAAGGCTGGTTATTTATAAGACGGTGGTGTCTACCAGCCTGAAAGGCAGGGACGCTCGATCGCCACGCGAAAAGGGAGGCACGCCGGTTAGACCGTTCGCTCTGTCAACTCGTCTCACTGTTCGTCACTCCTCTATAGCAGGAGGTTACAACCGAATAAAATTTTTCGTCTCGTGGTTTTATTTCGTGGGTAACGATCTGGCCAAAGAGCTACTTTCCATGTATCAAGCCACAAGAACATGTCAACAATGTTGTTTTTCCACAACATGAAAGAAATATTATTTTTTCAGTTTCATTACTGACTATAAATAATGTTCCCCCCTGTAAAAGGCCCAAGTGTCACACGAGGTAGAGGATTAGAGAGTAAAAGGTAAGGGGGGCAGTTTATGAGTATATATGGGGAAAATGACGGTTAACTTTAAGACTTGAATAGGTTAAGATTATAGTGATCGGCGAAACATCATCTTGACAGTCGGTTCTTCAAAGTAGCAGATCGTAGGAAGATATTACAAATTATAATGGGGACGGAGTTATCTTCACTCACACACTTACCAACCAATCAGAAGACAGCTTCTGTTGGCATCAAAACGCCAATCTTAAACTCCACCTCTCTGCTGACTGGAGTGTATTCGGCAAGAGAAGACGTAATCTTAAACTCCTCTTTTGACTGGAGTCGTCCATGAAAGACGTATATTCGACAAGAGCCGTCTCTTAAGACGTAATCTTAAACTCTACCTCCTTTGCATCGTGAAGCCGTTCACGAAAGACGTATTGATTGACTTTGAAGCCGTCTCTTAAAAAGCAAATTTAACATCTTGAATCAACTTAAGCGAACTCTCCCTTTAACATGTTTAAACCCGCAAGCACAACTAAAAGCTTGCAATTGCCTCTTTTTTTTTTCTTGTATATTTTGTTGATTATAAAATCCATTAATTAATTACCTCGTGTTTATTTGTCCTTTTGCCTGTTAAATTTCTCCCGTTTGTGTGAATCAATTCCTTTAAACATGGAAATACAACAAAGAAACTGTTCGCGAGGAACTTACATCACACCAATAAAATGCGAAGGGAATGAGGATGATTCGGTACAATATGCGTGGCTTAGTAGATCTTAGTCGTGAAGGCTAGAACTGATGCAACTAAAGGATGTAGTGCCACCAGTTCTAACCCGCCAAATTGTTGCTCATTTAATTTATAGTTTGTAAAGAGGATATTTCTCATAATCTACACACAGAAAAATCTATCTATCTATCTATCTATCTATCTATCTATCTATCTATCTATATATATATATATATATATATATATATGTGTATATGTATATATATAAAGTGATAGAAATTAGGAAGATTTGAGATAATTATAAGTAAGTAATTAAACGAGTCTAGATGAATCCTCAACAGAATGCAGAAAGCACTGGACGGCCGTTTCGTCCTATATTTGGGATTCATCAGCTGGATGGATCGTCTTGGGGATAGTAGTCGTGGCTCTCAGGGGCACGGTCCTAAGGGTAAGGGAAACTCGGATGAGTTCCACCACGGAATATGTGAAAAAGTTCTTCAAGCAGCGGTTAAATAACTTTCTGGGAATTTTTCTGGGCCAGTGGCTTTTTTGGGGCTAAAGTTTTTCATGAGTTTAGAGACTTCTCTTGCTGAAATGAGTATATTACTGAGATTGTACTCAGTGGGGAGGGGATGGCCTTTGTTATCTATCATTGAGTTTGAGGCAAAAATCGAGGTGAAGAGCTTTGCTTTGGCGAGTATGATATGACCCCGGGGTCATTTATAATAGTGGGCAGAGCTGCTTTGCCGCTGTTCATAATTTGGTTGGTGATATTCCAGAATTCGCGAAATCCAGTTTTTTTTTTTTTTTTCAATCTTGGCCTGGACAGATCGCGCGTAGCTGCACTTTGCGTTTTCCAGGACTCTCTTACAGTGATCCCGGGCGATTCTGAAAGAATTAAGGGTCAGACTACACCGCTTCTTGAGATAGATTTTGAAGTAGTGGCTCCGGTAAGCTATGGCTGAAGCGCGTTCAAGAGTGAACCCGGGTTGATTGTTTGGTCTTTTATGGATTTTTTGGTGGGGGCGGGGTTATATAAACCACTCATTTCAAGAAAAGATTCATTTGGAGATTAGGGTATCAGTTTTGTGGGCAGCATGTTGAAGAAGGTTGGGAGAGGAGCTCCCGCCATATCGGACCGAAAGCTGTCCCAGTCTGTCTCCACACAGCGACAGACCGTTAAAGGTGAAGAGTCGGACATGATTTTAGATATCTGTATCGAGAGCTCTGAACTTAACAACTAAAGTTAACATCTATAATACTGTTGTCATTTCACCATTGCTATATGGTTGCGAAAAGTGGACTCTATATCGCCACGACATCTAAAAATTAGAATGCTTTTTACCGCAAAGACTTCGTTCAATCTTGAGTATCAAACGGAATACTATGTGACCAATGAGAAAGTCCTGAAAAGACCTAACAGTCAAACCATGGAATTACTGATCATGAAACGCACGTCTTTGATGCATTCTTGCATGTAGCAAGAATGGAAGAATTAAAATTTCCACATCAAGTCTTATTCAATGAGCTCAATTCAGTGGTTACTCTCTTCGAAGATACAAGTACAAACTCAAAACAACACTGAAAGCCACTGGACTGAAGCTTAAAGACCGTGCAAACTGGCGGTGTTCCATCACCATCGGAACCAAAAACCTCTAAGCTACCAGAATAAAAAAAAGGTATTAGGTTGGTGCAAAAATAATGACGTAATAATGTCGTTTTTTGACGTTAAAAAATACGTCAAAAAACGACATTATTACGTCATTATTTTTGCACCAACCTAATAGAAGACAAACGACAAGAAATCGTCCACGTCCACCAACATTATCATCCAGTCAATGCAAGAATTGGCCTCCTTTGTCATCAATGTCATCATCATAAAAAAAAAGAAGCGATCAGGAAAGAAGAAATTAAATTCTTGGATACGAGAAAAAGGCGAAGACGACGTCGGAGAAAAAAAATAATCTAAACTAGCCACGAGTTTATCTGTTATAATTACTTCCCTTTATTTGTCTCGTCAACAGCCACCAATAATGTAGCCCTATGCCCCGCGTTGGTCAAGTTCCTTAAGACCACCAAGGTTACTATCTAGCTGACTCTTCACTCGTTAGCGCGTGACTCGTTTGTCGCTGGTATCGTGATGGTAGGCACTGTTCCACTCGACTTAGTTGGCTTTTGTTTGTTCGCGACCATTCACTCCTCCGTCACGTTGTGTTTTTTTTTAATTTTTATCTCAGAGGGTGAGAAGATCGCTGATGAAGCAAACTGAAGTGAAGGCGCTTCGACAGCTGGGAGCTACACACAAAAAAGATTCCCTTGGAATAATGAATTAACGCGTGTTAAAAATGTAACAACAATTTGGTTTATATATGATTAATTGCATACAAAAGTTTTAACCCTTCGTACTTATTGTTATAATCAAATGACACTGGGATCCCCTTTGGATCTGCAGCTTGTTTTAGCAGTAACTTAAATGTTTAAGTTCTGGTCTTCAGGGATGGCACAAGGTCTTAGTCAGGAGCTCTCGGCGAACGATGTGGATTCCAGTAGCAGTAGTGTAGGTAACTCTCTACAAGTTGTCCAAACCTTCGACTTATATGGAATCCTGCAGTGGTGGTATTGACTAGGGTTTGGGTTCGGTTGTCTTTCATCATTAGCTTCAACTTTTTTCTAAAATTCCATATTCTCAAAATACATTTACTCAAGTAGTTTTCAAAATGTAGGGGTTGTCCATCCTTCTTTTGAGAGTGGTCAGTTATGGCGAAAGTGCGGATAATTTTTGACTTTCACTCTTGTAATCAGGGTTCTTCAAAAGTATATTTGTTTTGTAACCAACCCCTTTTCCCTGTTTGCTTTTTGAAATTTACAAAATAATCTCCATATAATATTTTTTCGATGATCTTAGATGTTCTGAAATTAGATGAATCAATTCTGTAATAAACACATGTAAGAACGGAAGAAAGTCCTTTCACCAATCCGATTTTAACGAAGTTTTAAAATTAGAACTCGTCATAGATGAAAATTAAAATGAAAGCGTTATCACAGACACTAACGTAGTACCCGTAAAGAATGACCTGATTATTTACGCATGCGTCAACTTTTCTACCTCAAGTCAGAATATCTGAACATTCTGTTTTGGGACGAAGTATCGTTCCGTGACACTTCCGTTTAAGATGAGAGTGTAGTTCTTTTTTCCCACCTCTTCGAAGTTCTGGGATTACGATAGGGGTGGGCTACCAGTGTCCAGTTTCTGTTTCGATCAATTCACGGTTGGGGGGGAGATATGGGGCATAAACACACTTTCTTACTTTTGTTCCGAAATGTTGTATAATAACAACAGGACTTTACTTCACCGGGAGAAATTTCTTCACCGAGTAAGCCGTCTCCTTAATTTCAGTCAGGACGCCCGCTAGATGGCGTTCTATTCAGGACTATAAAAAACAAGGAACATAAACCTTTCTCTATATTACTCTAGAATATTGTAGCGAAAACAGCAGGAATTCTCTACGCAAGCCGTCTTCTTAATTTCAGCCAGCCATGTGGCGCGCGCGCGCACACACACACACACACACACACACACACACACACACACACACTTTTCAACAGTAAAGTCTATAAATTATTTTTTTTTCTTTATTTACCTTGTTCGAACTGTTGTCCTCAGCTTTATTGCCATATTTACGACATTTTGGTCGTTGTATGCCCCGGCTTTTTTCAGGTGATTGCAATTTCGAACTGAACCCTTTATTTCGTCGACCGGAGTAGATTGTTCTAGTTCCACGTGCCATGACTCTTCCAGACGTCTCAGTTATCTCCCTTTAACTCAACACTCCAAGTTTTTGTTCACCACTGCAGTAGCCAGCTCACAACTCTTTGAGCCAAGTCACTGGATCCAACCAACAGTTTTATCCACTGGGCCATGTATGGGTTCAGTTCGAATTTCCAATCACCTGAAGAAGGCCGGAGCGTATAACGGCCGAAACGACGTTAATATAACAATAAAGATGAGGGCAACAGTCCGAACAATGTAAGTAATGTAAATAATTACAATACCTCGTCGCAGAAGTATAAACATATATCTTTTTTTCCTTTTTTAACTGTGTACACACAGTTTCCTCTTTTTATTTTTTTTAATTATCTTATCCTTTATATAAAAATGTGTATCATGCCTTCATAATTCTTGTTCTTTTATTGTTCTCTCTCTTTATAGTGTTTTCTCATATTTTCTAACACTCGGTAACCACTCGGTAACCTCTTGCGTCTTAGTGGCTTTAGTGCCTTGCTTGGGGTGAAATGATTAAAAAAAATGTCAAATTTCTCCACATGTTGAAATTCATTTCTTTTAAAAACGTTGAATTCGTTTTGTTTGAAACTTCTCCTTCCCACACCCCATCGGATTTTTTTTAAACAACCACACCCTTTACAAAATAGCACCATTTGTAGCGAAATTGAGTTGCATTATTTTTATTAAGGCAATTAATTCACTCAACTATTTATAGAGATCGAAGTATACTGAATCCTTTGTGTGTTATATGACGTTTCGCGAGCAGTCACGGTTTTCCACAGCTTCCTCTTTTTGTTGCTCTAAGTAACGTTTGAACCCCCCCCCCTGCTCTCTTATTCATTCAAACAAACTTGCCAAGTAGGTTACTCCCACTTTCCTTCTGTTTATAAGACGTCTTTCTGTTTCAGAAACAAATCCTGCTATATGAACAATCGCCTTTGCGATTTACTAAGCTTAGCATAGTTGGGCACAAGGTTATAATTATGGGATCACTACTCAGCATATTTTATTCGAATTATGTCTATCTGAAATTTATGGGGTGAAGAGTTTATCATTATTTACACTAGTTACATTCAGACTATTCGAATTACTTCTCCAAAACAGAAACTATAAGCTGGAATTGAAATTAGAAATAGTGGAGGCCCACACAATGAATTCGTCATAAAAATTCAAAATTTTGAATTATTAAATACTAAAAACTTCAAATACTTCGGTGCAGGGCCAGTGAAAGAGTCGCGTGCCACCCACGAATCTATGAACCCCCCCACTCTACTACATCTCAATTTTCATAATGTAGTATTCATTTAAAATACAAATTTTATTATAACCTAATTATGTACAATATGCAATATGGCTGAACAATTCAACGAGAAAAACTGAAAATAAATACAATTTATCTAAAAACAAATTAGAGACATGTCATAATCTTTCCTCTTAGATAAATCAACAATGTTTTGCGGTAATTTTTATCATCAACTCAAAATTTCTCTTGTTCAAACGTTAAATAATTTTAACACATTCAACATTATGGAGAAAAAATAGTGAATTTTATATAGTGTTATTTTTTTCAAAATTTAACATGGGCAAAAAAATAAAAATTAATTTATCACGGATTTGGACGATAAAAAAAAGACCACAGAATTACGTAAAAATCCGGTTCATCCTTTAATAGTTGCGATTGATTTAATTTGTAACGTCTATAATAATAGGTAGAAAAAAAAGCAAATGTCGATAATGATGGGGGGTATCGGGGGTAGTACGCGCCAGTCCTGTTGTATGGATCAGTTGTAACAAATTTAGTATAGGAAATTGCACATAGGCGGAGGGAGTTTTGCCAAACACCGCAAGTTGTTATAAAATCAAAGCATTAAACAAAATATTCTTAAATAGCTTCGTCTGATCGAGACTTTCATATGGATGCCATACATGACGTCAGATTCGTTCAGAAATAGCTAAACTGTCAGTTATATACAACCGCTTTGTCAGATCGTTGGTCAAAAAACGGCTTCGAGCGAGTGAAGCGTATTGGCTTCTGCGAGGACCATCGTTTATCGAAGCTTAATGACTGTCACTACAGAATCACAAAGGACTGTATCAGATAACAGAAACCGCATCATTTGAAGACTTTCAACAGCAGCAACAACTAAAATGGATAGCACATGTAACTACAAGAGAAAATAACGACATAATCAATATGCTGACATTCCCCACCACCTCAAACAAAAGGGAATCTATTTTGTTTTAAGAAAAAAAGTTTATAAATTTCAATGGTTGAATGGTTTGAATACCGATAGATAGATAGATAGATAGATAGGGATGGAATGAGATAGATAGATAGATAGATAGATAGATAGATAGATAGATAGATAGATAGATAGGAATGGAATGAAATAGATAGATAGATAGATAGATAGATAGATAGATAGATAGATAGATAGATAGATAGATAGATAGATAGGGGTGGAATGAAATAGAGAGATAGAGAGAGGGGGATGGAATAAGATAGATAGATAGATAGATAGATAGACAGGAAAGGAATGAGATAGATAGATAGATAGATAGATAGATAGATAGGGATGGAATGAGATAGATAGATAGATAGATAGATAGGGATGGAATGAAATAGATAGATAGATAGATAGATAGATAGATAGGGGTGGAATGAAATAGATAGAGAGATAGAGAGAGTGGGGATGGAATGAGATAGGTTGGATTGTTTGAATACCGAATATTTCCTTATAAGGAAAAGGTTAATATTGCCATTATTATATAGATTATATGACCATTTAGTTATTTCTACTGTAACGGGAAATATAGGCTATTGCAGAAAATATCTTACATTATTTGCATTATCGCTATATTCACAACGTTTCTGCCGTTGTATGTTTCGGCCTTCTCCAGCTGATTGGAATTTCGAACTGAACCGACACATGGCCCAGTGGATAAAACCATTGGTTGGATCCAGTGACCTGACCCAACTAACCTCGTGTACTGGCGTTATAGAATCACAGATGAAGAAATGTACCAGATAACAGAAACCGGATCATTTGAAGACTTCCAACAGCAGCATTAACTAAAATGGATAGCACATGTAACTGGAAAAGAGGATAATGACACCATCAAAATGGTGAAGTTCCACACTACCTCAAACAAAAGGCAAGAAAGGAAAACCCCCATCAATAGTGGAAAGAACGGCGACCTATTTTGCTTTAAGAGAAACATTGTTCGAGTGTTTCGAATACCAAATATTTCCTTATAAGGAAACGGTTAATATTGCCATTATCATGTAGATTATATAACCAATATTTAGACCATTAACCATTTAGTCATTTCTGTTGTAACGTAACTTATAGGCTATTGTAGAAAATAGCCTATCTTACATTATCCTCATCGCCATATTCACAACGTTTCGGCCGTTGTACGCTCCGTCCTTCTTCAGGTGATTGGAACCCTTTATTTCATTCCACGTGCCATGCCTCTTCCTTTTAAGTCAACTCTCCAAGTTTTGGTTTGCCACAGCTGTAGTCTGGTATTGAACTCACAGCTCTAATCTAACGCCTTTATCCACCGGGACATGTGTCCTTGAGGACATCTGCGTATTAATTTCTGGGACTTATAAACCTAATGTCTCATCAATCATGAAGCGTGGACCATTCTTAAACTAACCTCATGTACTGGCGTTACAGAATCGCAGACGAAGAAATGTACCAGATAACAGAAACCGCATCATTTGAAGACTTCCAACAGCAGAATTAACTAAAATGGATATCACATGTAACTGGAAGAGAGGATAATGATATTATCAAAATGCTGACGTTCCACACGAACCTAAACAAAAGACATGGAAGGAAGCTCCCATCAATATTAACCTAAGAACTGGATGCATGCTCTTAAATAGGCTCATCAGATTGAGACTATTATATTTAATTTATATCATGTATGACGTCCAACCTGTTTAGAAATGTCTATCTATCAGCTGTATACATCTATTTTCTTAGACCAATGATAAAAAGTAGCTACAAAGAAATAAATCCACTAGGTATTAAAGAGGACAACACTTCATCAAATCAGAAAAAAAAACAAAAAAACTTTACCATATAACACAAAATATTAGGTTGGTGCAAAAATAATGTCGGTTTTTGACGTTAAAAATACGTCAAAAACCGACATTATTTTTGCACCAACCTAATATATGACTTTAGGACTTCCAACAGAAGCAACAGCTAAAATGGATAGCACGTGTAACTAGAACGGAAAATAATGACATAATCAAGATGTTGCCTTTCCACCCTACTTTAAAGAGAACGTTAGGAACGAAAATCCTGGGATTTATAGGAAGAGCGATAACAGTGCACTTAAGAAGACTATTTTACCTCTTTTAAGTAGGTGCCTCTACTTATTTGCTGAAAAAGAATATGCCATGATGAAAAAAAAAAAAAAAAAAAATGATCCAAACTTTTATCGTCAAAATCTTTATGTTATAATTAAGAGGAAAGACCAAACGATATTTTGATTATTAAATTGTATAATTTTTAACCTTTCTAGAGAATTCAAAATTTTTGTTATTTATTCTGTCACTTATAGAAATAGCTATAACAGCTAGTGGATACGATAAGCCTGTTTTTTTTTTTTTTTAAACTTTCAAGAGAAATATCTTATAAATTTCAACTGGCAAGTAACACTAGCCGTTCAGTCAATGGATTTCTATAGGGAAACAGCTAAACTCACCATTATTATCACCATTGATTCTATTGATCATTATAGACGTTACTATAGACACGACGTTTCAGGTAACGACATCACTGACCATCTTCAGGTGTTCATTGTCTTCTCTTTTTATTTAGCTGATACAGAATATCTGTGGATTATTGTGTTATTCTGTGATGACATATTTTTTCACTACATGATACAGAGATTGAACACTCGACCATTAGATGACAGTAACAAATTTCCTATATCCATGATGGCTCCAAGGTGCATTTTTGGAACGTTTATATTACATGTAAGATCATTTCAACATTTGGGTATCAAGGTGGGTTTGTACGGATTTTGATGATTTTGCATTTCCTTTTTTTGAGATGAAGAATTGTTAATGTACTTTAATTGTTGTTGTTCTCATATTGATGATTACAATTGTTATTATCAGTAGTGTCAGGCACTATTTAAATTGACTGGCCCACTCGACAAAATAGGGA
The DNA here is from genome assembly GCA_963932145.1 of Acanthosepion lycidas. NCBI lineage: Eukaryota > Metazoa > Mollusca > Cephalopoda > Sepiida > Sepiidae > Acanthosepion > Acanthosepion lycidas. The sequence goes on from OZ010596.1 coordinate 27,459,468, forward strand.
CAGATTACGAGGGGCCCAATTTTTGTAGATCAGCATTAATTTGATTTTCCTCAATTAATGTTAGAATAAAAAAAATATTGATTATTTTTTAATCTAGAATTATTATAGTTTATTATAGATATTGTATATTATTATTTAAGTATTATATTATATCATTATATTATATTGTAAATAAGTATATATATAAGTATAAATAAATAGGTATAATAAATAAATAAATAAGTATAATAAATATATACTAGATATAAAATAAATAAATATAATAAATATAAAATAAGTATAATAAATATAGAATAAATATAAAATAAATAAGTATAATAAATATAATAAATATATAATAAATATAAAATAAATAAGTATAATAAATATATAATAAATATAAAATAAATATGAAATAAATAAGTATAATAAATAAATATAATAAATATATAATAAATATAAAATAAATAAATATAATAAATATAAAATAAATATGAAATAAATAAGTATAATGGGTAAATATAATAAATATATAATAAATATAAAATAAATATAATAAATATATAATAAATATAAAATAAATAAGTATAATAAATATAAAATAAATATGAAGTAAATAAGTATAATAAATAAAAAAATAAATAAGTACATGTAAATTATATTTTAATAATATTATATTATAGATTATTATTATAGATTATTATATATAATTGTTATAGATTATTTTTCAGTCTAGAAGTGGGCGGTGTTCATAAAATAAAGTATCAAATCCATCACTGAATTTTTAAAGAGTTATTTGTATTTGTTTTTTATTTGTAAATGTCAAGTTTCAAACTTTGTTTACGCCAGTGATATCTTCGTGCAACTGATCTTATTTTTAAATATTAAAAAAATCATAATAATTATTTATCTTACGTTAAACTTAAATTATTTATCTTGAAACAGATTTATACAGCTATTAATTTATTTAAATTTGAAAATCTTACGACGTTATATGCCAAATGTACTTTACATAAAAGAGATGAGGGAGGTGATGTACGGAGATGAGAGACTTGACGTTTGTAAATAAAACCAAAGTACAGATAACTCTTTTAAAAGTTAGGGATCCATTTGATATTGTATTTATATTATGAACAAGACATCTCTTTCTAAATTGATAAAAAAAAATCAATGTTTCTTTTATTCTGACAAATGGCGTGGCTTGAGGAAGTCCTAATGAATGCTAATCTACACAAAATAATTCCCCTCAAAATCTATTTTTTAACGAGCGGATCAGTAGCGCCGTATGACGATAAACTACATCCGGCAGCATGACTTCTGATCGGGAGGTTTTCAGGAGTGTGGAGCTACTTCTTAATTCCTATTGTTCTCAGGTTCACCTTGACCCGGGGTAATAGCAGCTGTTAGGGTCCCAGCTATGGTTACATAGTGAACCTTCCAAACTGGGTTCAGAATAATAAAAACCATGAAATCATACGTTTAATTCTGGCTCAAGGACAAATATATGGAGTATCCTGTGAGGATAGCACATGTAACTGTAATAGAGAATAATGACATTATCAAAAAGTAACTCACTACTCAGCAATAATTACTCGCAAGACCGGCTTGTTAAGCACTACTAATGGATGTCAGTTATCAGTTATCTCCTATTAATTCCCCTCTCCAAGTTCTCCACCAACTTAGCCAGGTATTGAACTCACACTCTTTGGGATCATTAGAGCTAACTAAAGCCTTTATCAACTGTGCCATGTTCCCTTGGAGAGGGGAATTAACAGGAGATAACTGATAACTGACATCCATTAAACATGACACGTGGAACTAGGACAGTCTACCCTAGCGAGCGAAATAAAGGGTTCAGTTCGACATTCCAGCCACTTGAAGAAGGCCGGAGTGTACAACGGCCGAAACGTTGTGATAAATATGGCAACAACGATGAGGATGATAGTCCGAACAATGTACATAGTGTCCCAACAGGACGTTTTCCTGATCACTACAATCTTAACATGTTCAAGTCTAGGGTTAAGTGTTATCTTCCCCACATATCCGCATAAACTGTGCTTCTTATTCTGTAACCCTCTACTTTGAGTGGCTTCCGGGCCTCGTACAGCTGAACATCACTGTAAAAAATAAATTTAAAGCATTCAGACTGACTGATTTTTAAGGCTAATTTTAAAAATTCGGTTTCTTTTTAAAATTGCGTCTTTTTCATTAAAGTCGACAAAAGAATTAAAAATAAAGACATCAAATTACCAACCATAACAATGAAACTTGCTAAACAAGTCCTTCTCCTGATTTAATAATGTTGTTTCATATAGGGTTTGTCTTTTAGACATTATCCACTCGATACGGCAATTAGGATGAAATAGTGCAGATTTAATTGCGAATATAATCTGCCCGATTAAACAGTACCATTTAAACTTCAGACTTAACATATTTGATGGCAGAATTTTTCACCAGTTAAGATTTTTATAATTAGGACTAACCTTACTACATCCACGGAGTCGAATTTCTCGCGTTTCCTCCGTATTCCACAAAGTAGGAAAGTTCTCAGACGGCTATTTACTCAGAATTGTTACTTTCTGGAATAGGCTCTTCTGCCTAAGAGTCAATCGCTATCTTCTGTATCCTAATTATTTTCGTTTCCTTCTACTTATCATACGGACGTAAGTAACCTTCACATCTCATTCACTAACCTACCTTGAGTGACCTTGCATTGAGTGAATTTTTAGTAGTAAAAATATAAGATTCTCTTCCCAACGAAATAGTAAAGTTTTTTTGTTCATAAGACTGCAATGTCTTCTTAATTATTGTTCTTTTAATGTTTTCTCTCCTTATTAGTGTTTTTCCTCATATTTTCTAACACTCAGTAATCTCTTGCGTTTTAGTAACTTTATTGTCTTACTTGGGGGAAATGATTAAACAAATGGTGCTGTAACAAAATTAACTATGGGGTACCTATTAAAAAAGCGGAAGATTTATTATCCCTGTTTTATCTTTCAGGAATAATTTGTCTTGAATAACTTTGAATATATTTCTTGAATATTCATGACCTTGAATAACCATTTGACTCTCGTGTAATTACTTAACTCTGATTGGTTCTTTTATGATTGATTAATTGTTGCTCGATCTTGTGACTCGTCGTTTAAGAGGTTATTTGCAGACAACTTTCGTCTTTCGTTCTGACCTCGTATGGATAAAAGAAAACTCATTGATTCAAGTTACCATACGTTTCAAAGAAGAACATCCAACGTGAGGATTGATGAAATGTGCAGAAATGCTTCCTGAATTTTTCAGTCACATCAGTCATCACCAGTTTTCAACTAACCCCCCGCCACCAAAAAAAACAAAAAAACAACAAAAAACAAAGAAAACAACAAAAAACAAAGAAAACAAAAAACATTTGCGGTATCTGATTCAAGCCAGGAAATACCAAAGCTCCGTATCGAATTTAATGTCCATCAGGAACGGTTGATCCAAGTGGAGTTGATCTCTGAGAATCCCACTATATTATAGCGTTGTAACAAAAATGCCAAGGACACAAACCGAAATGTAGAATTAAAATCGAAAATGTTTAATTAAACTAAACGTACGTGATTCTCGACCGTAACACCAGAAAACTGAATTGAATCAGAAATCTTTGACTTAAGAAGAGTTGATCTGTGGTGACTGCAGTATGTACAGGCGTTTTAAGAAAAATGTCAAAAGCAAACCCAAATGTTGATTTACCAAAGAAAAACTTTTGTTCATTTTTAATATGTGATTCATGTCAGTAAACCCCAGAGAACTGAATCTAATTAAATATCCATCAGCAATCTGTGATCTAAGAAGAGTTGACCGGTTGTAAGAAAGCTCAAATGTATATTTAAAATATAATTTTGATTTTCCTTTGTTATTAAAAATTCATGAAATATCCTCCCCAACATTTAATTTTCATCTCTGAAAATTGCAAAAATAAATAATAAAAATAAAAGTAAGTTACATACATATATATATATATATATATATATATATATATATATATATATATATATATACGCACACACACACATATATATATGAATGTATATTTTGGTAGCAACTTTACATTTAAAAATCGTTCAATTAAATTTTTTCTTTAGTTTTCCCATCATCCTTACGTTTTTCCATGTTGTAGTAGCAAGGGAGTTCAGAAACTTTCTAGAATTTTCTTTTTCCCAAGCGCTTTCGGCCACTTCTTTAAGCATTTTCAAGGGGGTTATGTTTTTGGTGGTGTTAGTTTATCCTCATGTTTTGACTGTTTAAGTAGTATTTTATTTTTGTGCTGTTTTGAATAGGTGCGTTTATTGCGATGAAATAAACTCTTTGAATAGAACACAGTTGCATCTAGCTAGTCCAGCAGTAAAACGGCGCAACCTAATTGCAAATCTAGTAGCATATTTATACAGTAGAGGCACAAAGGAGATTTCTACATGTTTCACCAACGTAGTTCTTCCTACATTGCAGGCATTTTTTTTTATCTAAAAGCTCGCCTCTGCGAATATAAGAGACGCCTACTGTGAGACAACACTTTAAACACGTTCGTCACACACTTATATTCTTAAAATTAAAAATATTTGGCATTAAATAACCTACAACAGGCTGATAAACCGTAAAATAAATCGACCTCGATCTAGGCCAGTTGATATTAATTTTAATCTTTAAGAAAAAACGGGGATGTCAACTCAAACATGTGTATGTACTAAAAGAACGTTATATAATAATAATAATAATAATGGTTTCATCCTAAGTAAGGCTATAAAGACACTAAGACGCAAGGGGAATCCGGAATATTAGAGAATATAAAAAAAAACACTATTAAGGAGAGAGAACAATAAAAGGTCAAGAATTAAGAAGATAAAAGATAACTTTAAATTTTTGAAGTTAAAAGTTGATTGGGATGCAAGAAGCCAGAAGAGAGCTCCACAAGCGCAAAGTGCTATAGAAGAAACTATTAGCATAGAACTTACGGTTACATCTAGCAATTTCAACTGTAAAACGATTTGACCTTGGCACCAATCTAGTACCGCGCTTAAATTTATAGTGTCTAGGTATGATATACTCTCTCTCTCTCTCTCATATATATATATATATATATATATATATATATATATATATATATATATATATATATATATATATATATATGTATCAAAGAAAAATATATATATAATTATTTATTCGGAAATTATAGCATAAACATGTTATAAAATCACTACAAAAATAGCCATTTTGTTTCAACACTTCTAGTGTCTTATCAAGTGATGGCGTTGAATGTAAAATAAAGGGTTTTAAGAGGTTCAAATCAATCAAACATCCATCGCCTATATATATATATATATATATATATATATATATATATATATATATATATATTTGGTTGGATTGATGTGAGTTTGTGACCCTGGGTTTCACGCTTTTGCGATCGTCAGACAAACGATCGCAAAAGCGTGAAACCCAGGGTCACAAACTCACATCAATCCAACCAAATATGTTAGCTCTATCTCTGATATTGAGCGCTTTCTAATAAGTACCGCGCATATAATATATAAATAATTATATATATATATTTATTTATATTTATATACACACACTTTTCATATATATATATATATATATATATATATATATATATATATAAAAGAAATATATATATATAAAAGAAAATTTTGGTATTTTTTTAGCAATTTTCTACAGCCAGATTAACAAATTAGTTCGTGTTCTTGAAAGGATTAAAACTAAAATATATAGACATAATACGTCTACATTATTTAACCAAATCTGCTTGAATGAAAACATGCTGTCTAAATATAGATGCATATATATATATATATATATATATATATATATATATATATATATATATACACACACACTATATTGTTCAATAATTACAGAAATGTCACACTTATTATCCGAAAGTTGGATCAGTTATTTTAATTTTGATTATAGGTGCTGTTCAACTTATAATTACATGAATCATTCATACAATTTTTCGGATGACATCTATATTTTCGTTGTCCTCTTATTACCGAGAAGTAAAAAACAAGAACAAATTTATTTCCATACCTGATGATATCTGTAGGAACAGACGAAAGCTTGTAAAAAATTAAAAAGACCATATGCAACTGGAATTTATAAACGGGGATCATATCATTCATATACAGGTTCGGGGTTAGTGTAACTTATCAAAATTGTTTGCGATGATGTATTCTCACCATTTAAATTATTAAACTCTATATTTGTTTTGGTGGCTGGAATCCCCGGGAGCATGCTTCCCTCATCATTTGAAGAGGAATACCGAGGAGCGATGTTTTGATCCGTGGCAAAGCATACAGATCGTATGATTCTAGGTAATAATGCCGATTCAGACATAAATAAAGGTTGTTTCTTTAAGACGGATCATATATAAGGGTGTTTCATTAAGACGGATCAAAGTCAGCAGGAAATAAATCAGTGTTACTGGTTAAAATTTATTTAATTCTCTATTGGATCATGTTATTTAAGTCATGTCAATTATGTGTGAAAAATAATATCGCCCAAATGTCCACCAAATCTGAAAGAAAAAAAAAATCATTAGACGCTTAAACTTGATTCACATTTAAAATCAGTCCAAGTTATTGGAACACCCTTTAGTTACGTCACTTTTTGACTTGCACTATGCTGGTTTCATATAACGTACAGTCCACGAAGGGCCGGTGCATGTGTCACGTGCGTTCTAACCGAATCTATGATACGGATTTCCCGAATCTATAATACTCGGTCCCCACTTTAAACCTCAATTTTCATAAGGTAGTATTCATATAAAAAAATAAACTAAACACATTTTATTGTAACTTAATTATATACAGTAATGGTTCATATATAATATCGGCGAACAATTCAATTAGAAAAACTGAAAATAAATCCAATGTATTTAGATTATCAAGCTCTCATAATACAGTGTAACCCGGATATAAGAGAGTTGTTGGGACCGGAGAAGAAGTCTCTTATATCCGTGTTTCTCTTATATCCGGATTTCTCTTATATCCGGGTTTGGCATATTTTGTTTAGGTAAGTATGGCTCTAATTTGGGACCAGATAAATATCTCTTATATCAGGGTCTCTTATATCAGGGTTACACTGTAGTTCATTCCATCTTAAATCAATGAACAATGTTTTGCGGTAATTTTTAACATTAACTTTAGACCTTTCTTGTTAAAAATTGAATAATTTTAACATATTCAATATTATTGATAAAAAAAACTCACTATACATATAGTATTTTTTTTGTGACTTAGCATGAGCAAAACAAATTCACAGATTTGAACGAAAAAAAAAAACAAACAAACCAAGAATGACGCCAAAATTCATAAAAATTTTTTTCATAATTTAATAGTCAGCTGTACTTAGTTTTTGTAACGTATGTAAATATATGTGAAAAAAAAAGCAAATGTTGATAAGATAGCGAGTGTCACAAAGCACTTCCCGTGGCCCTCGGCCAGGCCTACCCTCCTCGATCAGGGTGTTCAGGAGTAATACGCACCGGCCCTAAGTCCACGCATCTACATACATATTTACGTAATAACGCGACGAAAAATCACTTTGAGAATGTTTGAACTCACTGAACAAGTATTTTCTTTCTTCCTATCTTTAAGCAAATTTCCTCTCTGTAAACGATAAATAAATTAAAAAATAATATATTGATTCAAACAATTCACTGTTCGATATAAATATATTTTATTATCAAACCTGTTTGTTAACTCAGTCAAAGATTCTTTTTTTTGCAATCGCCCCATGTCAGTGATATGAACGCATTTATTCTGTTCAGTATTGGATTACGTGCCATCGCCTCTTTTCCTGGTATTACATGAAGTAAAAAGTATATAAAGTTAGTGAATAATTGTTTCACTAAAGTCAACGATATTTTCGCAAACAAAACAAGGCATGAGAGAATTGATTTCCGCTGGTCATTGCTGGCTGTAGTTAGCAAGTTTAACGTTTATAACCAGTGAAACGTCTAGGTGTGGTTTCCTCTTGCTTTTTTTAAGTTTTCGATTTCACATCTCTCCTTCTTCTGCGTCCTGGGCAAGACGATAAACTACGTCCAACAGCAAGGCCTCTGATCAAGAGGTTTTGAGGAGTGTGGAACCACTTCTTAATAGCTGGTGTTCCTAAGTTCACCCTGACCCGTGGTGGTAGCACCTGTTAGGGGTCCCAGCTATGGGCAAATAGTTAACCTCCAAACTTGGGTCAAACACTATGAAAGTGTAAAAATAGGTTTTAATACCAGAAATACTTTATAAAAAAATTATTACCAGCAATACATTTAAAAAAAAATATTACCAGCTATAAATTTTTGAAAAACAAATATTACCAGCGAAGGAAAATTCTAACCAGAAATAGATTTTTGAAGGAAAAAAATATTACCAGAAACAGATTTTTGGAAAAAAAATATTACCAATGAAAATTTTGTCGGCATTAAATAACCCATAGAGGTTGATATGCCGAAACAAACGAAAACAAACTCTCCTTCACTAGGTTAGCTACCACCAAAGGCTATAGGGCTCAGTCTACACTGCTATTTAATCCATAGCTGGAACAAGAAGAGATGGATTCGTGCCTTTTCCAAGGGTTTTTATGCGAAAGAGAACGCAACAGACTAGGCCAGATTTTGAAATTAGTTCGTTGATTCCGATAACTGTTGCTTTTACTGTTCACCAGAAACTCTTGTGCCGTGTCCCTTAAGGACATAGACAATTTTCTCGAGGCGACGAAGATGTGGTTCTACAGAAGGATGCTAAGAATATCATGGACCAAGCGTGTGAGCAACGATGAGATCTCAGAGAGAATGCAAACAAGTAGGAGGCTTATGCTTAACATCAGGAAGAGGCAGCTGAAATTTCTGGGAAACATAATGAGAAAGGAGGGCTTGGAGAATCTGATACTCACGGGTCGAATAGAGGGAAAGTGAGACAAGGGAAAACAGCGTATGACATACCTAGCGACATTAGTTAAATAAACTGACCAACTCGTAAAACAGGAAAAATGCTTTCAAAATAATTTCCTTTTGATCATCTTGAGGCCACGTCACTTCTCAGAATAAAAATATATTGACTTTTTATAATTTTAGAAAGGGAGGGGAGTTCTGTTCTTTTTATATAGTGTAAAATCGATCCACGACTTTTAAAGGGTTATTGAACTTAGAAGTTATTTACAAATATGTCTAGTTTTAAAGTGTAGTCACCTTATTGATATATACATTTTTTTTTTTTTTTAATTTTCTGAATTTTTTAATAGAAGAATTTAAAAAAAATTCTGCATGGAGTTTTTTTTCCGAAGCCCATGAGGTTAAGAATTATTTATCTTATATGAAGAATAAACAGATTTTATGAATTTATGTAAAATTTTGTTCTTTAATTACAAATATACCCATTTATTCTTTATTTAAAAGAAATCTTTTTGTACCCATTACCCCAACAAGTCTGTTTTCGTATGTAAAACAGCTAGGTTCGATAACTCTGTATACGGCAGGGTTCGATTTGACACAGTATCGATATGATAATCCCCCGCTTGTAAATCGATATTTTTTTTTTTTAGATTCTGGCATTTATTGCAGCCTAAGGAAGGTCTACAGAATGTACAATCTTTTCTTCTTATTATTTTTTTACAAGTGGACTAATCTATTCAAGTAGCGTCCTTGCTGCAACAGATTGTGTTCACTCATGACACTATAATATTGTGCTATTCAAAATGATTTATTAGAAAATAATTACATTGTCGCTATATGTTTGATTTGGACTAATTTCATCATTTTTGATGCTTTTTCATTTTTACAACAAACCAATCAAATGCAAGCATAGAGATTTTCCAAGCGTAGCTTAGATGTGGCACAAGGCCGAAAGTATGGGGCATCCAGTGAGGATCGAACTCACTTTTCAGTAGTAACTGATCTAGCAAGACAAGCTTGCTAACCATTACACCACGCCGAGGTGCCCTTTGTAGTTTTGATGTGGCACAAGGCCGAAAGTACGGGGCACCCCATGAGGATCGAACTCACTACATAGTCGTAACTGTTCTAGCAAGACAAGCTTCCTAACCATTACACCGCCTCGAGGTGTCCCAAAGGCAAGCATAGATGACTCAAAGAGCTTGTCTGGTTGTCCATTACTGCTGAGTAGTAAGTTCAATACCCACTAAATACCCCAGACTTTCTGCCTTGTGTCAAACTTAAATAAGCTTATTAGCAGGACGCATCGACTTTAGTAATAGTTAGGGAGCTAGTCTGCAGGAACATTACGAAGTTACAGTATCGAAGGATCAGAAGACTAGGTAGGTAAAACGAAAAAGAAGAGGCTTATTAAACACTCATACATAGATCAGGAAAACTTGAGTAAATCAACTACTCCTCAAATCCTACTTTAATGTAATAGCAGTCCATTGTCACAATAGTAGGGAAAACAGGAAGTACGCTGAGTGCTCCTCTACAACTGCTAGGAAAGTCGCTTCTCTGTGTCGTGCTAGACAATACTTTGTCGCCCGAATCTATCTTGCATATTTATAAGTCTACCATTCGTCCATGCTTGGAATATTGCTACGACATCAGGTCTGATGCTTCTGCTATATGTCTAGAGATTCTTGATAAAATACAAAGAAGTATTTGCAATGTTATTAGCCCTGACCTGGAATCTCGGCTTCTGTCACTTTTTCCCATCGTCGTAATATAGTTTCCCCGTGTCTTTTCTATAAATATTTTCATGGTAATTGTTCGGATGAATTTTCCTCTCTGGTACCTAGACTTTATGAATTTAAACGCAGTACTAGATTGGCGGCTAGATCTCATCATTTTACATTTGAAATGGATGGATTTCTTTTCTCGAACTTCTCGTTTGTGTAATTCTCTTCTCACTTCTTACTTTCCAGTCAAGTTTGATTTTCAAAAATTTAAATGCAATATCAATCGTCATATTATGTATTCTTAATTCCTGTTGTTTTATTATCATTATTAATGTTTTACTTTTTCTTATATCCTTTCACACTCAGTAACCCTTGCGTCTTAGTGGCTTTATTGCCTTGCCTGGGGTGAAATGATAAAAAAAAAGAAGAGAAAAATAGCCGCCCAATCATTTATTTCCATTCTTGACAAAGTCCCAAATCACCAATGCAGCCTTGAAGGTGATGAATCATTTTCCACTCTACAACCCCGTGTCTAACAGAAAAAGAAAAAAAAAACGTCGTAAGCCTCTTGCAACTCTATCACTTTTCCATGGCAAATATTCTAACAAGTTACATTCATTACTCCCACCAGTTCAGACCTTCACATCTAAGACTCGCTATGTCACCATCACTTGAACGAATCCTATCCATCTCCTTTGTATTTCATTAGTAAGAAGGAAGTTCCTTTTGAGCAGCTTCCCCTCTAGAATTGATACTTTGAGGATGCTTCCCAGATTGCAACATTTTTAAACTCTTTAAGTCTTTGGTTAACCGTTGTCTTTCCGACATATTCTCATAATCTATACATCTGTTATATTCCATGGTAAGGGAATAAATACTTAACACCAGGTGGATTATAGAAGAAAGGTTTATTGTACACAACCAGTACAATATGAAATACGGTACAGTTATACACACAGGTCAATCTAGTAGTGAGTGCCACTAATTGGAAGGTCGGACGTGCATGCGTCGTCTCTCTCTCACTCTTCTTGCAGTCTCTCGTAGACAGTTGACTTTATAGGTACTTACTACCTATAGTGTAATCATTCATGGGGGTGATTGGTTATTCCATTACATCAACATCGTATGTTCAAACTTTACCTTGAGCGGCTCTTGGGCCTTGTATTGGATGAACAATTACTAAAAAAAAACATAAACCTTGCAGTTTCAAGTGAAGTATTTATTTAATTAACGTGGTTATATTAATTTGTGGTACAAATTGTGGTAAGGTTTTAAGGTACTTTCCAAAGGTGCCGCACGCTGGGATCGACCCCTCCACTCCGATAACATCAAGAAGTCTCCTTCCTGGCAAATCGACCATAGTGAGATTCGAACCCGGGTCTCATGGTCAGAATGCGAATTTTTTTAGCCATTTCATATATTTAAATTTACTGGAACATTTGTTACTTTGAAGAAAGCATTCAAGTTTTTGTTCTAATAAGTTTCCCGTGATCTGAAATATTCAGGCGGCACACGGCAAAAAGGAAAGTGGGAAAAGGTTGGCCGTCATTAACTATCCTACGCCTAGTTAATCTGGTTCACGACCTATTCATTCATTACAATTTACATATAACCACAAGAACTTATTTATCGCCATTCAATCTAACATATACCACATCACCGCATATTCACAAGGATCCTATTAGAACACTCATGATATGAAAATATATAGAATTGTTTTTTGTTATTTTTTATTTATAAAAATATATAAAATCATGACACGAAATGAGTGGCGGGATGTACCCAATGACGAAAATAAAATACAACAAAACATTCAAACTAAAATTAAAATATGTTATTCGGACACGTCTAAGTAATAAGAAGTTCTCACTGTATTCTACCGCTAAGCAAAATCGAGAAGCATATTCGCTAGGGGCAAGGAAAAGAAAAAATAAATTACGGAGTGGAGAATTATCAAAGGCTAATATAGTCAAGATAAAAATGGTTGTTGGATGAACAAAACACAACTGGGAAGGTTGATAATCTTGACATGCATTACAATAAAAGAGAATGCCGGGGAACAACAATTACGCACATTAACTAGGTAAACAAGAGTCTGTCTTAACCAGGAGATTGGTTCCAACAGGAAACCGTCCCGTTGTGTCAAAAGCCAACTAAAAAAAAAAAAAAATCAAAACTGGCCCCATTCATACAAACTAAGCTTTTACCCATCTTTCGTTGAAATTTGCCGATAACAAACGATTTCTATCAATTCTGATATTCACCTGGAGCTGAAGCCGAAAAAAATCCAATCAGATCCTGATGAGAATAACGTTCGTATCGTAAGATTCCGTCCATCAGCGTCGTCCACAAAACTATCCTTGCCACGGCTAGCAGCGTCAGAAACATCACTAGTCTCAACCCAGAACATGGGGGCGACACATTATTGCACGCAATTGCGAGATCAATGGACATCGGGATCGATACGAGCTTTCAACTCCCCGACAGAACGGCCGCACCTGAGAACAGTGGTAGAAGCCGTGATATTTCTTTTTAAGACGTAATAGTATTAATAATGATGAGGATAATACTACTAATAGCAACAACAACAGCAGCAACAGAAATTGCTTTTTCAGAGATACGTAACTTAATGTAATACATTGTCTTGTTAGAGAATATGCATTAAGAATGCTAGAAATATTATCCGTTACCGCAGCTGGGATTGTAGAGGCCCACCCATTTTTTAAATTTAAGATTATAGATTTCCATCTAGCTGCGTCAGTATCCATACAACACTGTTATCAGATATTTTAAACGGCTAGAATTAAAAAAAAAAAAAAAACTAGCTTAGAAAGAAAGAAAGAAAAAGTGTTTTATTTCTTGTTAATGCATTTCAATAGCAAACTGACAAGGCGGGAATGCCACTAGGGTGTTATAGGGAGTGAAAGTCAGAGAAAAGACTGGGTATAGTGGGGTGGGGGACTGAGAAAAAGACAAAAGATGAATGGGATTCAAGAAGATAGAAGATGGCGATTGACGCTGCATTTAAATTGTTGAACATTGTAGTTATCAGGGAAGCAAGTAAACGGAAGGGAGTTCTACAGGCGGGAAGTGCCAGAAAGAAACTGTTGCAGTAAAAGTGGCTGTTATATTTAACTATTTCAACAGCAAAAGGGTGGGACCTAAATGCTAGTCTAGTAATACGCTTAAATTCCCGTAGTCGGAACACCAGGGAAGAAAGCAGTTGCCGTGAAAATATTTTAGAAAAGACAGAGAGAAGGCATGCCACTTATACGTTACTGGAAAAAAATATTTGAAAAATTATTAAATAATTGTCGGATTTAATCCAATATATATATATATATATATATATATATATATATATATGAAGAAATATAGTCTTAAGGTAAATAAATAAGAAAAAAACAAGTAAAAATTATTCCAAATGAAAAAATAAATAAAATAATAAGCAAATTAAAAACTGTCCCTTGCCAAAATAACAGAATAGACTCCGGCAGTCAATCCAATAATTGGACGAATAAATAGCTTTAATTATCTTCTCAAACCAAAACAAACTATTAAATAAGCGACCTAAGCAATTTTTTACTACTTTAATAAAACTTCGAAAACCGAAAAGAAAAAATGAAATAAAACAAGTAAAATAAACAAATAATTAAATAAACAAGCCACTCCCGCCAAAATAACCGCCAGAATGAATTACCCACAATGCACCACTGACCCATATATATATATATATATATATATATATATATATATATATATATACATAAATTGCCGAGAAATTCCAACACTCGTGGCCTGACGATTGCGTCTAGCATGAAACAGCCTGTCGGCTCTGAGTGTTGACTTCAACGTTCACACACACACACACACACACACACACACACACACACACACACATATATATATATGTATATATGTAGCACAGCAACTCGCAACAAATGTTGTAAATGTCCCCCACTTGCTTCTACATACACATACATTCGTCGGATCATTGACTGGACCTTTACAAATACTCCCACATAGTGTCGAATGTTTTCGTAGGCCATCATTACATGTTGATGAAGTGTTTCTGCATTATTAATGTCTGCTGCATAAACGAATTGCTTTAGTTGGTCCCACAGATAACAACCCCCAACGGATTGAGGTCTGGGGGAACGTGCTGGCCATGGAACCGGTCCTCCCCAACCCTATCCATCTATTATACTAGATATCAGCCAGTGCATCGCAAACAATGTGAGTAAAATCTGCTGGAGTCATGCGTCTTCGTATTAGCAGAGGTACATCCTCTAGCAGGTCTGAAAGAATGTTCGAAATAAAGTCCTCGTCGACAGATCCTGTAAGACGTGCTGGGAGAACATATGGTCCTACCAGACAATCAGCTACAATTCCAGCTCACACATTAATCGTAAACTGATGCTGGTGTCTAGCCAGTATTGTACCATGGACATTCAGATCCGCCCACAAATATTGGTTGTGTAAATTTGTTATTTCATCTCTTCCAAATGTTGCCTCATTCGTAAACAGTGAAGAGACAAACAGTGGATCGGCAGTTTGTACAATAAACCATCGGCAAATGTTCTCATGTGGTGAGTGATCAGAAGGCAAAAGACCTCACACACGTTGCAAATGATACGGATACAAGAGCTGCTTTTGATCTACCTCCTCTTGGAATTTTTGGCTACCCTGGTGTACTAGTGAGCCAGCCAAAATGAGCTGACTCATTTTATAGTTCACCAATAGAAGGGTTAACCAATCAGAAGGCTCAAAATATTCAATGCGACGTGCAGAAAGGCGGCCATGTTTTTCCCGAATATGCACTGCCAGCCTTTGATATCGAAGACTGAAGAATTACGGAATAGCTGCTGGTGGCATTGACAATATGTCACATTCAGTAGAGTGTCTAACTCGAGAGTATTAATCTTTAACGTTGTTTCATTGAACAGATTACGTACTGCGTTGTATTCTATATTCATAGACTATGGTGAACATAGTCAACACCTCCATGCGTTACTATGAGATATACGACATGCTAGGGTCACTTACTGATACTTGGATGGTTTCCGACAGCCTGTAGAATGTGTTCTTCGTGGTCAGGAGTACGAGCGGATCTCGGTCTTCCTCGATCCATAGCTTGTGGTGACACGGATCCTGTCTTAGTAACCCGACAATAAACAACTTCAAAGGTTGGGTGACTCGGCTGCTTTCAGTTTGGAAACAGAATCTGGTACAGCCGTGCAGTCTCGCGCCCATTACCATGCATGCATGCACGCGGCCGTATGTAAAAAATCATGTCTGCCTACACACGATATGAATATCCTGCCATTGTTAAACAGAAGTCTTCTCAGTTAACTCACTACTACACACGTTAAACGTTGAAGACAGACTAGCCACAAATGTACACGAATGACAAATGTAATCCAGTCTACATGGATAATACAGCGTCATCTATGGTAAACTTTAAACCTAATAACTAAAAGAAGAAGGATTTGTGGACATATGTTTATATGGACGAATAATGTAAATAGTGTACATAATACCTGATCTCAGAAATGTAGACAGATACTGAAGGGCCGAAACATTGTGATAAATATGGCAACAAAGATGAGGACAATAGTCCGAATAATGTAAATAGTGTACATAATACCTGATCTCAGAAATATAGACAGGCGTGTCTTATGTAAGGTAGCGTCACGGAACCCAACTCTCTTCAGACTGGTTTGAATTCAGATTTTTCCTTCACCTAGATTGGAGAACCCAACCAAGGTGCGGTCTGTCTTGCTAATTTACCCATAGCTGGGAGGAGAATGATTGATTGATACTTAAGTAGATGCAATGAGCCCGACTGGAATTCGAACTGGCCTCTTCTATTCCGTGACGCTATCCCTTACACCACCGAGCATCCAACCATCCCAAAATACTAAATACAAAAAAAAAAAGCATGAATACTGCGCGTTACTTATTTCAAACAAAAACATTCACACAAGGTGACATGATTTTTAGTCTCACGTTCACTCTGGAGTGACAGAGAACAATAGCAGCAGCAGCAGCAGCAGCAGAAGGACAAGAAAAAGGTAAAGAAATAAGAGAAGAAGAGAACGAAAGAAAGAAAAGAAGACAGAAAAGAAACAAAAGAAAAAAGCGGAAGAGGAAGTTAGTGCTAAGTGAAAGGATGGGTCTTAGAAAAAAAAAAAAATGAACGTCTTGAAAAAAATAAAAAAAATACCATGAACCATGATTGACTGATAAAACAAGAATAACATAAAAACGAAAAGAAAACGGATACAGTGTTTGTTGATGTTAAAAAAAAAAAAGCTGTTTACAGGGCTGGGTCTTTATAACCTGAATTTGAATAACCTCCACCGAGAAATGACAGTATTAGAACGATTATGTTTGGTACAACAAGACTATTGTCCCTCTCTGACCCCAAATGCATCTTGCCAACAATGACAATATGTCCACTTATTTACTGAGACTTTTATCGACTTTTATCGTTAAAAAATCTCGACCCGATTCACTCGCTAGAAATCTGTCAAAATGATCAAACAATAATTTGTTTTTTTTTTTAAGAACGTTTTGGTTTGCATTCTGTCTTCATAGCATTTTTCACGGAAATCTTAAGATATTTAAAGAAACAATGGGCAGTTTTGTTACTATTGTATTACTATTTTTGTTATTGGATATTTTCATTGTCATTAGAGCTTACAATTGATTCATCTTAAATTTATCGTACATATCTGTGCAGTCAGAAGCCGGTCTTTGTTAAAACCAGCTTTAAAGACAAGCACTGAAAATTGGCTTTTTCTGGAAGAGTCCATAAGTCTAAACTCTCTCTCAGGTGCACAAGTCTATAATAATCCCAAACTTTACTGTTGTTATTACTAACATATCCGCTTAAACTCTGAAATTCTGTCTACTATTTGTCATTTTGCCTAAATAGGAGTAGATAGGTTCATATATCGTCCGGTTCACACTCCTCGTTGGTCTTTTGAACAAGAGTAGAGGTTTATTCCTTGGTTTCTGCTTAAGATTTGGCTTCCGGTTCCTTCTAAAGTCTTTTTCATTCTCCCTCCCTCCAAGTAGACACTTGCATCTTAGTAGCATTATAGCCTTACTTGGAGGTGAACTGGTTTAAAAAAAAATAAATAAATAAACAGTCCGCGTGTAAATAATGATAACTCCTCATCCCAGAAATTCAAACAAAAATTATCGAATCGGTACAGACCCGGTGTGATACACCAATGCAGGTGGTCAGAAACGCCATCAAAAATTGGCACAGATGTCAAACCACCTGACATTTCCGTACAGACGTAGTGAGCTAAAGCTTGTTTCTCCAGGCTTGGCAATCAAGACATCAGTCTGTTCCATGAGAGCACAAAGGATGGTGTAAAAAAAGACAGGACACGCCCTTCTGAGGGAAGGGATTCTCCATAACCGCAGGAGGAAACATAAAATATATCCACTATGTTTTTAATCTGATTTTTTTTTAATTACTATCCGGTATAACAGCATAATGAAAGATTCGGATAAAAAAGAAATTCATTAATTCCTTAGAAATTCCTTGCTTTGTTTACGTTTCGGATGCGAAACTGAGCAGATAAGATCTTTTTGAGAAGGATATTTGAATGAGTAAATGTGCTTTCCTGAAAAGGGAAAACAGAGCCTTCCCGGTCTGTGTCGCTCTCTGTAGCCGAGCGGTAAAGCACACCAGATCAAACGATGGGCTCTACAAAGGGAAGGGATTTGGTTCGATCCGTGCCGAAGAGTAGCTTCTCTTTATTAAATTACTAGAATGCACAGGTCGATAGACGTAATGCACATTTTTTTGAAATAAAAATAAAAATGGGTCATCTAATTCAATTACGAGAATCCACTATAATAAGGTTTGAAGTAATATATATATATATATATATATATATATATATTATAATTGATTTTTAAATTTAAAATGAATGGTCGCAACACCGAAATTCCCATGTTTCAAAACTGAAACCACAATTTAAATGCATTCATATAAATTAAATTTAAAATACAAAGTTCCGTTCCATTTTCAAGCGATGGTAAGAATCTTAGCGACTTCCTGATGTTATCGGAATGGATCGATCCCTGCTTGCGGCACCATATCACGTGTTGACCCAAACATTGTGAGTGAAGTTGGGTAGACGGAACTCTTGTGGGTCGTCGATAGCTGTGCTAGCACGAAGCCACAAGTCATCGTGGCCGAGGGCTTGAGCGTGCTGGCCTTGTTCAGATTGTTGATCACGCTAGATAATACGCTCTCTCCCAGAAACTGTAACTAAGGATTAGAATAACAGACATCAATTCATTCCAAATCGCCGCCTTGAAATTTAAAAACTACGATATCTGCCAATGACAAGTTACCTTGTTACACTTTAAAGTAAAACCATTTCATATTGAACAGCATAAATTGTTATCTTTTTTTCTTATCGTGGTTCAAGTGACAGTCAATCTTCCTCAAGTAATCCTTACGGATTTCAATATTTTTGTTTTTTAATGAACCGTTTATTTAGCCCACAAATCCGTTTTCCCTACAAGGGGATAATTTCCTATTAGTGAATGTATCCTCATTCAAAAGCCATTTGAAAAACGTTTTATTCAATACAGTATGAACACAACAGTAACATAATAGGAACAAAATAATCAAGAACGAAATTTTCCATACAATTCAACATATAGTCAATTACATAGACATTCTGTTCAATAATTCAGTTATCATTAACTACTCTATGTCTGTAGTCTGTGTTTGGGCGTGCTACGCTCGGAAATTGCAGTTCTCCTGTTTGGCAGTGGATGCAGGACAAACTCTTCACAAATAAAGACGAGACCTGAAAACAGAAATGTGGCTCTACAGCAGGATACTGAGAATACCATGGACCAAACAAGTGAGCAACGACAAAGTTTTAGAGAAAATGGAAAGAAAAACGACGCATATTTGACATTAGGAGGAGACAATTAAAATTTCTGGGGCGCATAATGAGGAAGGAGGGCTTGGAAAATCTGATACTCACAGGACAGATTGAATGCAAGAAGGACAGAGGAAAACAACGGATAATATACTTAATGAGCTTGAATAAACGGATGGCGGAACAAGGTTTAGAAGAAATAACAAAAAGACAAAATTTATTAAGAGCTACAAAGGACAGGAAATTTTGGTTGGCCATTATCGCCTACGTCTTCAGAGAAACACTGCACACAAAGAAGAAGAATTCAGATTCGAAGTGTCAAAAATTTTTGTGGCTGATAATCAGAAACTTACTTATTTTGAAAATAAAACCGTCTCCTGAATTGAAGCATTCAAATTAACTGAAACATTTGGCATGCGATAATTTTACGGTTGGCTGGGCAAGTATTACCAAGTGGAGAGTGAGAATAAGGGACTAAGCATAAACTACAAGAAAACAGAATGCATGGTCATCAGTAAAAGGATGAGCCCGAAGTGCGATTTGCAGGTCAGGAACACTAAAATCAAGTAGACGCAGAAGTTTAAATATCTTGGAAGTGTTTTGACAGAGGACGGTAAGTGCGACACTGAGATCCGTAGACGAATTGGGATGGCCAAGGACGTATCCCAAAAGCTGGGCAGTGTATTGTCAAACAGGAGATTTTCTTTGGTAACAAAGAATACTGAGCTGTTAAGTGACATCTGTCCTTTACGGCAGCGAATGTTGGATGATTTCCTCAAAGATGAAGAGGAGACTCGGGGCGACAGAGATGCGGTTCTACAGAAGGATCCTAAGGATATCATGGACCGAGCAACGATGAGATTTTAGAGCGGATTGAGTCAAGGAGAAGGCTTATACTTAACATCAGGAAAAGACAGCTGAAGTTTCTGGGATACGTAATGAGGAAGGAGGGCCTGGATAATCTGATACTCACGGGTCGAAAAGAGGGACAGAGATATAAGAAAAAATAACGCATGATATATATAGCGATAGGGTACCATTATTGTTTCTTCCGGACGGAATCACCAAATATGTAGCGGTCATCATTATTGTAGTGATTGAGTTACCAATATTTAACTTTGGCTAAGAAAGGTGAGATTAAGGACAATGCGTGAACGCAATGCAATTTATACTTGACGTAAATAGCACATAGTATAAAATACAAAACTGAACGGAATGATTTCAAAACATAATAATTAGATTTATTAATGTTTGATGTACATGCATGCGAACTGAAAAGGTAGGACAGAGTTGTGTCCCTTTGATTAGGTATTAGTTGTACCGGAGTTCATATTAAGAAAGTTTGGAATTGTGAGTTCTAAAATTGGTAAAAGTTCAGGAGTGATTTCAGAGTTCGTGAATG
Organism: Acanthosepion lycidas; assembly: GCA_963932145.1. Taxonomy (NCBI): domain Eukaryota; kingdom Metazoa; phylum Mollusca; class Cephalopoda; order Sepiida; family Sepiidae; genus Acanthosepion; species Acanthosepion lycidas. The sequence continues at coordinate 27,480,444 of OZ010596.1, forward strand.
TTGGTAATTGTCTTTAACGTGTGGCCAGCAATGACTAAGACGGGAGTTTCTGAAGGTTACATCTTGGCACTTGGTAGCAAGGAATGAGATGTGCGAGAGAGATGAATGGAAAGAAAAAATCGAGGGAGTTTACACGTGTTGGGTTTATATAATGGTCGTGTACCACGTGGGAGGCTCAAACGGAGAACGCGGGAAAAACAGATTGGTCGCGTGCAGGTGGTTTGATTGTTCGGAACTGACCAATCAGCAAGCAAGATTGGAGGTGATTGACCAATGAAAACTTGTTATAAATGTATGAAAGTCGGATGTTACTTACCAGATAGGAAGAGTGCATTTCCTAAAAAGAGGTAAGGCTGGTTTGTTGTGGAAGATCCCACAATATTTAGCGGGATTCAGCAAGTTATTGACAGAACATGGTCTGGGGGAGATAGCAGAGGGAAGGAACTTGTTGAACAGAGGAAGGTAGAGAGCCATGATTGCCTACGTGCTGAAAGGACATGGCACATATAAAGAAAGAAGTAAACATTGCCGAATTGTGTAAGATGTTCGAATTTTTCTCGTCAGAATCTATCTTACATAGTGATAAGACTACCATTAGTCCTTGCTTTAAATATTGCTGCTGCATCTAGTTTGGTGCTCCTGCTATATATTTATCTGCAATGTTATTGATCCTGACCTGGCATCTCAGGTAATTATTCTGATCATCTTTCCCTTATGGTACCTAGACTTTATGAATTTAAGTGCAGTACTAGATTGGCAACAAGGTCTCAACATTTTACAGTTGAAATGGCTAGATGTAACCATATGTTCTATGCTAACATTTTCTTCTGTCGCACTTCTCACTTGTGGAACTCTATTCCGGCTTCTTGATTCTCTGACAACTTCGATCTTTAGAAATTTAAATGTAATGTCAATCGTTATCTTCTGCTTTCTTAGTTGTTGTTCTTTTATTGTCTTCGATCCTTAATAGCATATTTTTCTCGTACTCTAACATTCAGTTTAGGCTTGCGACTTAGTGGTTTTATTGCCTTGCTTCGGGTGAAATGATAAATAAAAAATGTCTTTTATATGATTGGGTGCGTGAATAAAACGGAGTAGAGGCGCCCAGTCGTCCATTATTTAACAAATAAGAAGAGACATTAAAAATGGCTGTTAGTACATTTTTGAAACTGTGTCTTTCGTTTTGTACAATTAACGTTTCAATTTTCTTTGAAAGTTACACCAATCCCCCCTATATATATATATATATATATATATATATATATATATATATATATATATATATATATGTATGTGTGCGAGGACGTTGAGATTAACACCTTGAGGCAACAGTCTATTTCATGCTTGAGTGCAATCTTCAGGGTTGAAAATTACGCTAAAGCATCAGACAGGGCGTCGCAAACTAGGTGTTGGTCACAGTGTACAACTTTTATATCTACATGTACTATATTCCTGATATTTATCATTTTTACTTATAAATCTCGCATATCTTTAAACTATATTTTAACACTAATAAAATAGTCGTTTATATATATATTAATCATTTCACCTCCATGCAAGTCACTAAGAAACAAGGGGTTTCTGTGTGTGAACGAAAAAAAAAAAAAATAAAATGAAACAAAAAAAAATTAAAAACCGAGAACACTAGAAGAGTAATCAAGAGGACAGTAGATAAGAATTGGCATTGCATATATATTCATCTTATAACTCTAAACGTTATTTTAGTAGATACCCATGTTTGATTAGACGTCCTGGTTTTTTAAACCGTGTCAATTACATCTAATAGCTTGCGCATTCGAGAGATTTAATAAAATAAATGTACTTTCTGGCAGGGTCCGAAACAGCGAATCCCTTTGTTAGGGAAAGAAAACTTGGGTTTCCAGTCTTGTTCTTGTTCTTCTATGTGCCAGGACGTAAGCGATCATGGCTCTCCATAATTTCCTGTCCTTTGTAGCTCTTAATAAATTTTGCCTTTTTGCTATTTCTCCTAAACCTTGTTCCGGCATCCATTTAAGTATTAGGTTGGTGCAAAAATAATGTCATTCTCTCACATATGTTACATTTATATATGATTTCTGAATTAATTCATTGATATATATAGCCATGTTATATATCGTTTTGAAGCGCGTTTTTCGCTCTATCGAATCGTGTTATTCGTTACCGTTCTCAATCTCTTCATTCATTTTTGTGCAGGCTTTTCGACAGCATGGACAAAATTCAAATCCGCACGATTTTCTTGTTCCAGTTCAAACTAGGCCGAAAAGCTGCCGAGACAGCTCGTGATATCAATGAGGCGTTTGGCCCAGGAACCACTAACGAACGTGTGGCACAACGGTGGTTCAAGAAATTTCGCAATGGTGACGAGAGCCTCGAAGATGAAGACGGTCGCGGCCGGCCGACTGCGGTTGATAACGAACATTTGAAAGCCTCAATTGAAGCCGATCCTCGCAAAACCCCACGAGAAGTTGCTGTTGAACTCGAGGTCGACCACTCAACAGTCGTTCACCATTTAAAGCAAATAGGGAAGTCAAAAAAGTTGGATAAATGGGTGAACGATAATCAAAAAAATCGTCAAAAAACGACATTATTTTTGCACCAAACTAATATGTTATGCGTTGTTTTCATCTGTCCCTCTTGACTTCAATCTGTCCTGTAAGTATCGGATTTTCCAAGCCCTCTTTCCTCATTATGCACCCTAGAAATTTTAACTGTATCTTCCTGATGTTAAGTATAAGTTTCCTTTTTTTCTTTTATTTTCTCTGAAACTTCGTCGTTGCTCACATGTTCGGTCCATGACATTCACAGTATCCTTCTGTAAAATCACGTCTGTTGTTTCGTCTCGTGTTTATTCGTGAAGCGTTTGTCCAGTATTCACTTCCATGCTGGAGAACTGCAATTACGCAACAGTTCCGTACTATTTCGTTCACTTATAAGAAATAATATCGGTTTAAAAATAAATATGCATTAGTTCATGAGAAAATATGGTTCACTGCTTTTATGCTATGCTAGACCAGTGATTCTCAACGTGGTTCAGGTGGACCGTATGCGATCCACATAGCATTTCTAGGGGTCCACAAAGAATTCCTAGCCATAAAAAAATTTAACCATTTCACAAAAATGTATCTAAGTTATTCATACTTTGAAGAATTAAAAAATTATAATACATTGTTTAATTACACACAAGTCCATTATATTTGAAAATTTCGAAATTAAGTTGGTATTATGCAATGTTGCTGGAAAGAAAATGCAAAACTGAGAAGAATTGAGTTGACAAAGAAGGTGGTGTCTTTGCCTACATATCGATAAAGGACTCAGACCCAAATATTTTTCAACATGTAGAAGTAAGCATCATTTCTTTTCCTGCCACATGAATAGTGGAATCTGGATTTTTGGCTGTTGTGGATGTTTTCAGTAGAAAAAGAAATAAATTAAGATCTCAACAGCAGAGGAACTATCAGACTAAGACTGAATGACATCATCAAAATTGATTATGATATCAAGGTACTCACCAGCTGAATGGACTAAGACTGAATGACATCATCAAAATTGGTTTTGATATCAAGGTACTCACTAGCTGAATGGACTAAGACTGAATGACATCATCAAAATTGGTTTTGATATCAAGGTACTCACTAGCTGAATGGACTAAGACTGAATGACATCATCAAAATTGGTTTTGATATCCTGTGTTTAGCCTTGTTTATTAAAATAAATTGTAATGTGTAAATAGACTACTTTGTGTTTTTATTGAATATTTTAATGTGAAAATTGAACAGCCTAAAAGCATGAGTGGTCCATTGAATTTTTTGAAGAAAAAAATTGTCCATGGATTGAAAAAGGTTGAGAAGCACTGTGTTAGATGCAGGAAAAAAAATGAATGAATGCGCATTTGAGAAAATTATTCTTCCTTATATATATATATATATATATATATATATATATATGTGTGTGTGTGTTATGCCTTTAAATTCCTTGGAGAACATAGTGCCACCAGATCTCGTTGCGGTTTCTGTAACAAGCCTGTTTTTATGTAAGTAGGTTGTTAGCACAACCCCCAATCTGGAGGATTTTGAATTCAGTGTTGTCCTTCTCCTAGACCAGTTGCCACCCAAGGCTATAGAACCCGTTCTGTTCCACTATTTACCCATAGCTGGGGGGAGAAGAAGAAGATTTATACCTTTGTCAAGGGTGTTAGCACGTAAGTCAATGTAATGGATTCGAATGGAATTCGAACTTGGCCCTCCGATTCCTCAATCTAAGCTGCTATCCATTACTCCACCGTGCCACCACCTCCTCCTCCTCCCCCTCTCTCTCTATCTCTCTCTCTCTCTCTATATATATATATATATATATATATATGTGTGTGTGTGTGTGTGTGTGTGTGTATGTAACGTCATTTGTTTACATTTGATACACCATGAGAAGATATGAATCTACGGGAGAGGTTCATGGATGAGTGAAATTTAAAAGCAGGGAATTCGACCTTGCTAACCGAACGCTCCTCTAATCGGTTAAAAGGCACGTCAACCTATATGATGGTTCCGTATAGGAAACAGGTTCGAATCCTGTCGGAGGACGAATATTTTCTATGAAAATTTCTCGGACATTCAGGCCGGTAAATGTTGTTTAATACTGTTTATTATAAACAGAGCATTTACTTAAATATTTGTATCCATAAAAAGAATGTATAAACAAAATGTCTTAAAATATATGTATGTATTTATATAAATTGTTGGAGGTACAGAACCGTAATATTGCAAGGAATAGATACAAATTAGTCCCTAAAGACATTATGAAAAATAAAAATAAGAGATGAAAACACTTACAGAACAGATCAACCGGTTTCGTTCCCAAGCTCATCAGGGTCGACTGGGAACAATTTAACAATTATTGCAATATATATTTTGACTCACACAAACACCCTACATACAATTAAAACTTTAAAAAATGAAATGATTAATGGTATGAGGGAAAAAAATTCAAACCGTGCGAATTTGCACAGCACAAAGGAGAAAAAAAATTGGGGAGTGTGAGGGGAATGTATGATACACACTAGAGTCTAATAACGTGAAGCCCAAGGAGACACTCTTTTTGCTTGCAAAGAGACGGCTCCCTGGACCGAATATACAGAGACTCAAGTGCCCGCAAATGAAATGGAGAGTGCGAACTGGACAGTACAGTAAACCAATTCGGACTGAAATCCTTCGCACAATCCTTGCAATTTATCAAATGTTCTGTGATCGCTGACCCGGAAGTATTAACCAACTGGCTCTTACGGGAATCCGGATTAAGCACTCGCAATGGGACATGCTGCCTGATCCTACAACCTAAACGTTGGGAAGTCCTTCCTATGTAGTTGCTACTGCAACCACATTTAAAAGAATAAATCACGGAAGAAACATGTATGTATTTATGTATGTATGTATGTATGTATGTATGTATGTATGTATGTATGTGCGTCAAGGACTCAATACTTGATGCAATGCTTAAAAATTAACAAGATATGCGTCAGTGAATATTTTGTTTATATATATATAACTTCAGTTATATATATATAACTTAACAAGGGCACCTAGGGGTGGTGTAATGGTTAGCAAGCTTGTTTCGCTTGAACAATTACAACTGAGTAGTGAGTTCTATCCTCACTGGGTGCCCCTTACATTCGGCCATGTGCCACATCTGAGCTACGCTTGGAAAATCACTATATGACTTAACAATCACAGAATATTCTTTGGTAAAACCTTATGAAAGCCGAAAGTTTCGCGAAAAAAAAAAAAAAGATAATTTATATTCAAATTCTCCCCGAAAAGTGAAAAAATAATCCATTATTGAAGATAAATAAATTCCAAAATAATTCGAAATAAAGAAAAAAACAACTTAATATTCATTGTTCTTTAATTAATTTACCAAAAATGAATATTTTTAGCTGTTGATGACTGAAGTTATTAATTAAATGACCCATCAGGAGTTCATATGCCGTTAAAGAAACAAACAAGCATTATTCTAACATCCTTCTCAAATAGACATAGTTTTACTCGTAGTTCAAACAAGTCTTTGTGTCGTACCGTATCAAATGATTTTGTGTAATCAATAAAACATAAATGTGCATAGGGTGGTGAAGTTCTATGTAATATCTAATCTTCTGTATGGCAGTGAATGCTGGACAATTTCTTCGGCGAAGTATAAGAAACCGTTAAGAAAAGTTACAGATATGTGGTTCTCCCGGCGAAAGTTAAGAATATCGTGGACAGAATATGAGAGCAGTTATAGGACAACAGTTCTCTGGACAATTTTCCACTGGCAATTGCCCCCGGGATAGTTTCTTGAAGTGTTGAAGAGGGAACAGGTACTAATCAGCTTTACCATCACTCAGATACTTGCAGAACATCTAGCACCGCCTTGTGACTCTATTGTGATACTGGTAGTATGAAATTAGGATTAAAAGAGTTCATGTGAAAACCCCGTATAGAACTGGAGAATTGGAAGTGTGAAAACGCTAAAATCGTTATGGTGAAAAGATGAATTGAAATATGAAGCGAAGAAAAAAAAAATGCGTTTTTCCTGATAAACTGATGGATGGATAGAATTGTTATGAATCTGAAAGCAGGAAAATATCTATCAGTCCTGAGGAATGAGGAGTAAGAAAAATTATTTGCTATTTGAAATAAATTTCAAAGAGCATTGTTTTGAATATTTGACTGTTTTGGTATTTGAAGGTCATTGATGGCCGGGGAGCGAATTTGGATAAAGCCGAAAGAATTCACAAAGCCGGATTTTGTAAATATGCAACTGAACAGGAAATAGTGTGGGCTGTATTGGGAAATTGACAAAGAGAATTCATTGGAATTCGACAAAGAGAATTCTTTGCAAATCTGAAATAAATTTTTAAAAACAAAAAATTGTTAACGGGAATAATTCACTTATGACATGACCAATTGTGAAAAAGGGAATTATTTGGAGTTGTTTTGAAATAGCTAACTGCTTTGTTTGAGAGACGATGTCATGTCTCCAGGATTGGATAAATAATTAATAGATGAATAATTAATGGGTTTTGAGGGGTGGTAGGAGTTGGGTGAAATACATATAAACCGAACGCTTAGTTGAAGCCAGCCGTTGGAGCGAAAGCTGAGACGAGTCAACATCGGACGAGTGAGCTGTTGAACCCCACGTGACCTGCTTCCGAGAATTAGCGACGACCATCTCGTGTGAATGTTTAACCCGTTCCAAGTTTTAGAAGCAAGAGTTACAGTGTCACCGCAGAGAGTTTAACGGGAAGGGTTAATTTTGTTGTATCAACGACTATATAAACCAATTGAAAATTAACCCAGCGATCTTTTACGTTACTTTTTTTATGATAATTATATTTTCATCAGTGTAAGCGTTCTTTGTATTTTTGGTAGCACGGTTCCGCCACATCTCGATCCAGTGCTTAAATACAAACGAAAATTCAATCGTCGCTGCACTGTGATCAAAGAAAACAACGTGGGCAGATGAAGGAACGAAGCAGTTATAACCATCAGTTGACCGGCGCCAGTACTGAACAGCGTGGGAAGGACCCCGGATCGAGCGGGACCGGCCATACTATAGCCTAAGCAGAAACGTTTCGACAGTCAGAATAACAACTATCGTGAAAGATTTTGAGAACCGCGATGTGTTGGACTTTTTGATATGTATAGCCCATAATTTGCAATTTTAGCATCATAATTATAGTGATATAAAAACATAAATCTTATTATTATATAATTCTTCATATTGGATAACAGATAAGACAGGAAACCAAAACCCTAATTCAAGGGTGGCCAACCTTTTGATTCCATGCGCCAATATTTTGTACGATTAATTTATACGCGCCACACAAACATTCACTTCCTTTCAGTACGTATTGTAATATGGACATATTTTAAAGTTATAATAAAATCTATTTATTTGAAAAATATATGCTTATGACCAGGGGTGTATCCCTCTAGCACTTTTGCAAAGGACGTGCAATAAATATAAAATCACTGAAATGAATGAGTAGAAGTGGCTTAGTTTCTTTTCATCAAACGGATGCAATGCGCCACTTGTAAGCATCCAGTGCAACACTTATGGCGCATGCGCCACAGGTTGGACATCCTTTCCCTAATTAGTTTTTATTAGTATTCATTCCCCCCACCCCCACCCAAAAGTTGTACCTTCTCTTAATGGGGTCAATTGTCTGGGGGTAGTTGTCCCGGCGACAGTTCTCCAGGTACCCATGTGACAACAAGCAAGTTACTCATTTTTCCCTATCAAGAAAAAGAATCATTCTAAACAGATGTCGAAAGGACTACTGAGTCTGTCGACGAAATCAACCCAATAAGATGATACTTAAAGCGATAAAGATGTGGATTTACATATGAATATTTGATTATACCATAGACAGAGCACGTGAGGAAGATTTAAGGAGAATTGGAAGAAGAACCTATTGCTAACAATAAGAAATAGACAGCTGAAACAGTTGGGACACATAATGAGGAATGAAGACTTGGAGAATTTAGCACTCACAGGACATACTGAAGCAGGGGTAAGGTGAGTAACCTGTACGTGTTTCAGTGAATGGATGGCAACGCAAGAAGCACAAAAAACTAAAGGAACATCAAATATATATCTGGGCTGGAGATGCCTAATCATCACTTTCCAGCCTTTGTAGAGTTCAAAAGCATTTACGCGGCCTTTAGGGTGATGAATTATTTTCTACCCTACAACTTCTTTCCCAAAGAAAAACATGTGAGGAAAATAGCATTCTCGCTATTTTCTTCGCTGATGTTCATTCGTATTTCATTCGGAGAGCTTTTCCCGGCACTGTTACGTTGTGGAAAAGGCTGCCGAAAGGAAATTGTTGAACATACTTCTGAAAAGAAACAGACTCCCGAAATGAAGTTTTGGAACAGACTGCCAAAAGGAAGTTGTGGACAGACTTCCGAAACGAATTTGTGGAACAGACTGTCGGAAAACATTACTCTTGAAACATTAAGAAAAGAACTGGAAATAGTCGATTTACACCTTTCCTCTTTTCCTTTAATCATCCAGTGGGGTATATAGCGAGACTTCGAAAGTTGTAGTGGCACATTGCCTAAAGATCGCTAGAGGCGTGAAAGTGACACATTATACAATCTTCCTATCTCCACACTGTTTATATTTACCTTTCTACGATATTGAGTAATTTTCTACAAATATGGCACACTATCTATCTATCTATCTATCTGATCACTAGAGTGAATAAAAGTCTTGGCGTATTTGTGTAATATATCTTATACCTGATAGAATCTATAGTCTTCCATATAGAAATAACTGTCCTACTATGAACTGTGAAAAATAGGACATGGTTTTGCATATGGATCAATTACAAGTCATTGTAATGAATAGGAAGTGTACAATTATATACAATCTTGAAATTCAAATGGATCGACTCTTCCAGGCCAACCCGAGATATCACAAACAAAGATATGTTAGATAATAGATGTCGTCTATTCATATTCGAACCCGCAGAATGAACAATTCAGCCAGCAAACATATCACCGTGCTGATAACAAATATGGCGCCAGTTTGTTTACATTGCGCAGATCAGTACGAAAATTTCAGTTATTGCGCAGGTCAGTGTTGCCAACATTGTGTGAAAATTTTGTGTGAATTGATTGGACAGTTTTTGAAATATTAGAAAAAAAGTGATATCGATAATAATTTGGCACGTAGTGTATATAGCTCTGGGTAAAAGAAAAATTAACCCGTCCCGCATCAGCGTTTATAAAAACACTGGGCCTCTAATAATTTGTGTTCAATGTTCTTGAAATCTGGTGGAAGCTGACGTGGATTCCAGAGGTACTCAATATTAGGATTCTCAGCGCAAATCCTCGAGCTCCCAAACCATCCGCTTATATGCACTTCGGTTCAAAACTGGCGTGGGGCCGAAGAGTTCTTGGGATTCGTTGATTATTTAATTTTCACACTAATTCTAATAAGGGTTCTTTGTTCCCTATTTCTGCTTTCTTAATCAACTTTCAAAATTTGAAAAAAAAAATCCACCTTCACAGGCGTGGTTACATGGTTTGTCCTCCTATAACTCTAAACTCCTTCACTTCACATCTCGCACCATCACTTCACACAATCAGTGCTAAATCCCCCATCTTCCTTCCTTCTAGACAGTCTACCTCAGCCGATCTCTCCGGCCGGCCCAACTATCTTTGTGACAAATCTAATTTTCAAACCTTCTGGGCGAAAGGGCGTAGTTTATTCTAATCATTAATTTTAATTCTTCTGCCTCTTCAAGACAGAGATGAAATTATCTCTCCGTTTCTGAGCCTAGCCATGTCCAAGGAAAATACAAATCAGAATACTCTCTCGGCAATTACAAGATTTGTTTTCATAGCTTCGACCCTCAAAACGGGTTTGCTCCTTGTTTTCATTTCTTAAATCGTTTTCGTCAACGAAAATATATTTGTTTGCCTAAACTCTCAAAGAAGAGATAAAACTATTTCTCCAAATCTGTTTTCGTACGCATGCCAGACTCTCGATAGATAAGAAAAATAGATTTTAGGAGAGAAGGAATCTAGACGGTCCCATTTTCACCAAGGAAAATGTCTCCACTCTCTCTTTCTCTCTCTATCTTCCAGCATATATTCCATTTTGGGCTTAGCCCTTTTCTGCTCAGAATCAGCGTTTAACCACATCATAGCCTCAGTGTCACACTATCACAAGCATTTATCCTGGGTCCTATGTTGTTTCTAATTTTCATCAATAATCTTCTCGATGCCATCAATTTCCAACAAGGGATTTATTTAGATGACATTTACTCCTGTATCAATAGCAAATCCATTGGAGCTGACAAAGTTAATCTGGTCGCTGTTCTTGAAAAGAATTTTAAATTAGTTGTTAACTGGGGCAGAAAATGGTTTGTAAATTTTAATGTCTCTAAAACAAAACTGCTTTTATTTAATCACGATAGAGGCCATTTTCTGCCTGTCATCTGCATGGCTGACGCCAAACTCCAGGAGAGTAACACATCGCGCCTTCTTGGCTTCTTTTTTTCTCTCGTCAGAATCCATCTTGCACATTTGCAAATCTACCATTCGTCCGTGCATTGAATACTGTTGCTATATCTGGTCTGCTGCTCCTGCTGTATATCTTGAGCTTCTTGACAAAACCCAAAGAAGAATCTATAATGCAATCAATCCTTTCCTGGCATCTATTTCAGTCACTTTCTCACAGACTTGACGTGAATTCTCTCTGCCTTTTTCCACAAATATTTTCATAGTAAATGCTCTGATGAGTTGTTTTCCCCTGGTGCATCGACTAAAGGAATTTAAGCGTGCTACTAGATTGGCATCTAAATCCTACACGTTTACTGTTGAAATAGTTAAATGCAACTGACACTTCAACTCGAACAGCTTCTTTTCTCGCACTTCTCACTTGTGTTACCCCCTTCCGTTTCTTTGCTTCCCTGTTAACTACAATCTTCAAAAATTTAGATGCAATATCAATCGCCATCTTTTGTCTTCTTGAATCCCGTCCATCTTTTGTCCTTTCCTCAATCCTCCATATTCTCAGTCTTCTCTATCACTTTCGCTCCCTGTAACCCTCTGCGTACTAGTGACATTCCCGAATTTCTCGGGGTGAAATAATAATAATAATAATAATAATAATAATAATAATAATAATAATAAAAAGGCTTGCGTTCTGGAGAGGTCATAAGTTTTCGGGAACAGATCCATGGATTCCCAAGACCGACGGTTGCCATACCTTAGTCAGGGCCACATGCAATTTTGAATTTCGAGTTGTCCTTCTCCTATACTGGTTGATAGTTACGACTAGAGAACCCAATCGTTCCTACTATTTAACCCATAGCTGGGGAGAAGAGATGGATTCTTACCTTTCGTAAGCGTAATTATGCGAAAATGAATGCAACGATCCCGACTGGAATTCAAACTCTGCTCGTCAATATCTCGTTTCGAGCCTCTAATCAATATACCAATAGCAAGTTCATTTTAGAAACATTTGCAAAAAGTAAAAAAAAAAAAAAAAAAAAAAAGTATATATTAAAAAAATACCTTAATACAAATGGCCAGGGTTTTCACCAAGGGTAACGGAATGGAGTTTAAACCGAGCAATATGGAATATTGATGATGCACGTATGAAAACGTGTAGCAGCAGAAAGAATTTAACTACCCAACTATCAAGGCATTAAACGTACAAGAGATTTTAAATTTTCTAGGATGACGAGAGGAATTAGATAATAAGCAAAGTCAGGAATTAATACCTCAGAACAACGAACATTTTGCAAACTCAACAATAAAATCATTTTGTTTTTACTGCATTCAATGCAAAGCCCAAGAGCCACTCATGGTAGAGGGTTACTGAATGATGTTGTTTTATGGACGTAAGAAGAGAAGATACGACGTGCAGATCACGAGAATATATAGGATAGATAACGGTTGTACTTAGACTTAGAGGTTAAGACTGTAGTGATCGAGGAAACATTATCTCGGGAGTCTATTTCACAAAGCAGCGGTTCTTGAGAAGAAGCTGTCCTTAATGAAACAGTTTTTTTATAGATGGAATACGAAAAAGATGAAGATGATTCTCACTTGCGTACATGAAATAGTGAGAGACTTAAATGTAAAGGTCTGAACTGTTGGAACTAAGGAATGTAGCTCGCCTTAACATTTTCTTTGAAAACAGCGATAAAAAAGAGAGATTTAACTGTAAAGGTCTGAACTGGTGGAACTAAGGAATGTAGCTCGATTGAACACTTTCTATGAAAAAAGTGGTATAATTGCGAGAAGGTAGCAACGTTTTCTTTGTAGCAAAGGGGTTAGAGTGTGGAAAATAATTCCCGGCCCACAAGGACGTGTAGATATGACAAGAATGTATTATTCTGGACGATATCCATTGTGGATGCAAATATTTTTTCAGTTCCAACTCCTTTTTTATGTTTTACCGGAGCCATGAGATTTCTTTTTTCGGCTCTATCTCTTGGTCAGCTCTTGTCATATATAGACTCAAGCAGTCAAAGCGCACACGAACTGCCTGTCCTGATTTTACAGGATTTCATTTGACTGAAGTTGCTTTATTTATGCCTCGTCATGCCTGTACCGCCATATGAGTTAATAACTTTCTTGTCTTACATGCTTAGCATCTTACAAACAAGTTGACCTTGTTCAACCTTTTAGGTTTACAAATATATAGCTTTTTACATAATAGCTGAATTAAATTCTTGGCACTCGATTTAAATAGATAGATACGTATATAACATAGGAACGTATATTTTTTTAATCGAATTTACCCCAAGCAAAACACTAAGACACAAGAGGTTATTGGATGTGAACGAATTAGAAATCAGAAAATAGTAAGAAGAAGCGAGAAAAAATAGAAGAGTAACATGGAAGACAGTAGATAATGGTTGACATTTAAATTTAAAGTTTTGAAGATCAAAGTTGGACGGAAAACATGGAGCCAGAAGAGAATTCCACAAAGGACAAGTGCGAGAAAAGGATCTATTAGCATAGAACTTACGGTTACATCTCACCAATTCGACTCTAAATTGATGAGACCTGGTTGCCAATCTTGTACTGCACTTAAATCATAGTCTCGGTACCATAGCGAAGAGCGATATTTATTCCGCTTTATTTACAGAAATGTGACCCAAGGCCAAAAAAATGGAGAATGGGGAAAAAGGGATGATCTTTTGTCTTAATATTAAACTTAGCTAGCCCCGAACACTGACTTAAACATACCACAATATTCCTCACACCATAACAACGCATTCTTACTTACCATTCTTACGATATCCATCATAATACCTTATTGTCTCTATGAAAATCCTAACTAGTCCCCAGATGTACAATTCATGTTTATGAGAGGGGTGGGGGAGAATAAAATAACACGCTCATCCGAACAATTACCATGAAATTTGTTGAAACTTGACTAATGCATGGAATAACAATGCAACACAAAATGTACTTAGAACAAAATGTATTGAAACAAGAAAGTGTACACAATATTTACATATAGTCTTTTGTATATTCCTGGGAAGACCGTTCCTGGAGAATGTGTTGACTGAGTCGCAGTCGAGCAGAGTCTCTCGTTGGATCTCTTCCGGTACCAACCATATTTATATGGTCGGTACTCCACTATGCAAATTAGGTGGATCCTACCACAACAAAATTATTTATAGAGAAGGAACACGGAAGATATATAATTCTTCTTTATATATATATATATATATATATATATATATATATATATATATATATATATATATATATATATATATATATATATATATATATATATATATATAAGTACGAAGAACTTGGTAAACCGTATGGGTAATTCCAAGGAAGATGAAATCCTGAGAGATCAATGTGAATCCCTTTTTCCTTTCATTTCGATGTTGGAAGTGTTACCTGATGATCCGGAGTCCTTTAAAAGGATTTTGGTGAAATAAATTATTGTAATAGTACTTTAAAGTGGTCTGTTTTTCATTATATATATATATATATATATATATATATATATATATATATATATATATATATATATATATATTTCCCTATTCGATTACATTCGTAAATTAAAAATTAATTTACACGCGTTTTTAAATTCCCAGAATAAATAAACTTGATAAGTCCTCGGACGAAACCGGTTGTTTTTATTTTAGCTTTTGCTTTTAAAAATGCCTTATAAATATTGTCTTTCCTATCTATTATTAAATTCTGTACCACGAAAAACTCATTTAAATATATATATATATATGTGTATGTGTGTGTGTGTATGTGTGTGTGTGTGTGTGTGTGTGTGTGTGTGTGTGATATAAATAAATATATATATATATGTATAATTATTTATATATTATATGCGCGGTACTTATTAGAAAGCAAACTCACATCTATCCAACCAAATATATATATATATATATCCAACCAATATATATATATATATATATATATATATATATATATATATATATATATATATATATATATATATATATATATATCTAACCATATATATATATATATATATATATATATATATGTTATAATATTTTTATTTAAAAATATTTTTCATTGCGACACGGATTTCTGTTTCTGAGCCTTAAATTTGTTTCATCATCAAAGGACATTCAGTAACTTTTAAAGAAAATGATAAAATTTTGAAATCTTGTTCTCCCCTACTACTTAAATTCTTCAATATAATACCACACCGATTTAAAAAGTACATCATTTTCTTCAAAAGTTACAGAATATCGCTTGATAATGGAACAAATTTAAAGTTCCGAAACAGAAATTTCCCTGTCGCGATGAAAAAATATTTTGCATTAATGCTAAAAGTATAAAAAAATATTTTGTATCAATGCTAAATTACTGTGGATTATTAATCTGACTGTTATTTTTCTCTTTTTGTATATATATATATATATATATATATATATATATATATATAAGTAATGGAAATTATATTTATTAATCCGGCATATTTTTTCACTTAAAACTTTATTTTTAGTGGATACTCATATTTGAGTAAACGCTCCATCTTGGGTGCATCTTTTTTTTTTTTTAATAAGATTTCTCAAATACTCAGGCCGGTAAACGAAAATATAATAAATATATTGTTTAATAAATATATGGCGTGTCTACTCAAATATCGGCATCAACTAAAACTAACGTTTAAACTGATAATATATATATATATATATATATATATATATATACACACGCACAAACAACCATTCTGGGTTTTATAATAAGTATAACTCGATATTAATAAGTATAACACGATATGAGTTGTCCCCCTTTCATTAATGCCTCTTAATCGTGTTTTCAAATTGATTTCGTGCAAAAACAATTGTGTTTTTCCAATTTTTGGCGCTGTCAGAACCACTGCAAGGTAATTTTACGTAGTCCTGTGAAGTTTTGTTGAAATCGGTTGAAAAATGTAGGAAATCCGATCCAATATATAAATGTACACACACACACACACACACACACACACACACACACACACACACACACACACAATCTGCGTTTCATAATAAGTAAGATTTTAATATTACATTTATGGAAAAATGTCATACCTGAGAATAATATAAAAATAAGATCATATAAATTTCATAAGATGATACTTGTAGGTGCCTTTCTCAGTTGAAATTGAAAAATCAAATTAACTTCTCCACACGTGTTTCGTAAAAGTAAAGGCCTTAACAGCGGAGAACAATGCTTAACTCAAATAACGCAACTTAATTGTATTCTGGTTGGTCTTCCGTACTTTATAATTACAGCCCCATTATAAACACAAAATTACATTTCTTAATTACTGCGGGTTTTCTGATTAGTCAAAACAATACAATTTACAACGTGCTAAATAAAGATCTATCTCATAAGGACATTTACGAAGCTGAATGCAGCTTTTAACTAATTTTATAATATTTTAACAACTTAAATGTAAAAATCTATTATAATTAAAGAAATAATAAATAATTGTATTAAAAATTCATTTTTCATCGAAAAACTTTTTGCTTTCAGAAAATATTGTCCATATTCATAAAAACGACTATTAGGTAGGTGCAAAAATAATATCGTTTTTTGACGTTAAAAAATACGTCAAAAAACGATATTATTTTTGCACCAACCTAATAAAGGCAGTTATTTAAGACATTTTTTATGTTTATACGTTCTTTTTATAGATACAAATATTTAAGTAAATGCTCTGTTTATAATAAACAGTATTAACAACATTTATCGGCCTGAATGTCTGAGAAATTTTCATAGAAAATATTTGTCCTCCGACAGTTATTTATATATATAAATTATATATAATTATATATAATATACAGTTATATATATATATATATATATAACGTGATACCTAAAAGTATGGTTTATTTGAACACTGCACAGTAATTGTCTTTTCTATGACTGGTTGTGAGTCGGTACCTAACAACCATGCTGTTTAGCTACATTTTTTTTTTAGTTTTAGTTTGGTGATTTTCACCTCTGTTTAAAAAATATCCTTAAAAGCATAATTTCTTTAACTATTGTTCCCCACGTTTCAAACCTGATGTTTTTCAATATCAAAAAGTGGCTCCCACAAAAATAGACAAAATATTAAGAAATAGAAAATTTTGTTAGAATCAAAGAAAAGATTACTGAAATGCTATGCAATGTCAATTCTCCTACATGCAAATGAATGGATTGCACAATCTCCTCACAGATGAAGAAAAGACTTGAGTTAATAGAGATGCGTTCCACAGAAAGATGCTAAGAACGCTGTGTTTCATAGTGTTTTAGAAAGTGTAAGTTTTAAGAAAAATGGAAAGAAAAGGGACGCATATACTTAGAGACTGTTGAAACCTCTGGGGCACATAATGAGGAAAGAGGGCTTGTAGAATTTGACACTCACAAGGCATATTAAAGGCAATAGTGACAGAGGAAATCAGCGATTAAAATACCTAACGAGTTTGTGCAAATGAATGGTAGAACAGGGATTGGAAGAGATATTAAAGAAATAAACATTACTAAGAGCTATAACGTATAGGAAGTTGTAGAGGGCTATAATCGTAAAAAAAGAATAATTATTTATTGCCTTTTTAGTTGTGTATATTAGAAAGTTTTGTCGGGATTTTAGAGATGAGGAATTATCTTTATTATACGTCTCATAAAGTCTAAGACCTGAGCAGAGACCTTAGGTTAAAAGCGACAAAATTTTACCCTTGTATTGTCTAAAAAGATTCATGGCTACTTTTTAGTCGGACATCACTTTTCAGGTAGTCCATTCATTACAAATGTTCCTTTTATATTCTTGAAAATATGCCTGCAGAGAAAGCATGGCTATTTTTACAAGTTTAAATTGGAGCACAATGTACCTAAAGTACGGAAAACATCTGTTTACTATTTAGAGAAATAATTGCTTGCGGGCGAATAGATGGTTTCAAAGATTTTGCTCCAGAAGTGAGAATATTTAAAATGAGCCCCGGGGAAGACCTACAAACGTCATCATCGACAACCAGTTAAGAACAGTTACGTAAAAAAAAAAAAAAAAAAAAACAGTCTATAATACAAGTGGATTAAAATGTTCGTTAAAATGTATCTGGTCCTCTGGTTGATATGTGTTCATTCTCTGGGTTTCACAAAGGCGAAAAGGAATATTAACATGGGAAACCGAATGAAAACATCTACCCCTTGCGTCTTTGTGGCATTATCGCCTTGCTTGGGGTGAAATGATTAAAATAAGAAATTTTCGGATTCTGAGCAGAGTAGTGAGTATGACGTCAGACACCTGAAAATGCCCGGAGAGTACAACGGTCGCCAAATCCACAAACCAACACTTTAATCTACGGGACAATAGTGGATAAAAAGTTGGTGTCGTGGATTTGGTGACATAGTAATTGTGAGTTCAATCCCTGAGCCGGATTGCGCGCGCAATAACTGGGCAGTACTAAAAATAAGTACTAGACGAAATACCCCTAGACATGAGCAGTGGATTATACAAAAGATTCAGTTCTGAAGTCCCTGTTGGTTATCAGGATCGATATGCATCTGATGAAGGCCGAAGGACACAACGGCCGAAACGTTGTGATAACAACAACAACAACAATAGTCCGCATGTAAATAAAAATATATTTCATAATTATTCAAGCGTTAAAAAAAGTATAAAATTGAAATAAAATTTATTAAGAACGATAGAGGACAGGAAAACGTGGAGAGCCATGATAGCTTAAAATCTTACATAAAGGAGTTAAATGTTCGTCTCAGTGAAATAGAAAACCTTGTGAATTTCAAATCTTTTTGCTTGTAGCCACTTACTACTTTAAATAGCGATTAGCATTCATACATATTGTTATTGCAAAATTTGGTTGAGCTTCTTAAACTGAAATATTTAACGATGAAGTATGGAAATTTTCATGGATATTTTAGAGCCATGGAACTCACAAGGAGCTTACTCAATCATTAACTTGAGAATTAGGATTTGTTAGAAAATTAAAATAGAAGAATTCTACTGCTAGTTAACAAAAATCATGAAGGTTTCTTTGCAATGTCGTTAAATAAACTAGAGTAATAAGATTAAATTTAAAAGACCATTTCATCAATTAGAACTTTCCCCCAAATTTTCTTTTTCTATAATTATATTTACGGATTTATAATTACACAAAGGTCTTATTTTTATACTATTGTCTGTTTCAGTGAAATGGAAAAAGTTGTCAAATTCAAATCTTTTCATTTGTACCCCCTTACTTTAAATAACTACCAACATTCATATTATGATTGTTATTGCAATATTTTGTTAAAGTTGTTAAGTTCAAATATTTAACGATGTGATAGGTGGAATTTCTACATGTATTTATATTATTCTAGGACTTGCCATGAGCATGTTGAATCATTGGTTTAATTCAGATTCATCAGAAAATTAAAATAAGAAAATCATAATTCTTTTTTTTTTCCTTTCTAGTAGACTATAATTTTTGGAAAATATTACTGAAATATGTTGGAAAATTTCGTCCTTTTTATTTTAGCCACCGGATCCATTTCCTGTTTATGCTATCACCAGTTCCGATATCCGTTCACACACTGGTGCAGCGGAAGTAAGATCAAAAGTCTTTCCTCAACCAATATCCAACGCTAACAATATGTCGGATTTAATCCATTTCCTAAAAATATATACATATGATTGTTATTGCAAAATTTGGTTGAAGTTCTTAAACTAAAATATTTAACGATGCAATATGGGAATTTTCATGGATATTTTAGAGCCACGGAACTCACAAGGAGCTTAGTCAATCATTAACTTGAGAATTAGGATTTATCAGAAAATTAAAATAGAAAAATTGAAATTTTTATGGGTACTGCTAGTTAACCTTAATCAAGATTTCCCTGTAGGTTACCTAGACCGACATACACCTGATGAAGTTACAACGGCCGAAACATTGTGATAACAACAACAAAGATGAGGATAATTGTTCGCATGTAAATAAAAATATCGATTTTAATATTATTTTCTTTAAGTATTAATATTTTTTTCCGTTAACGATAGACTTGTATATTTTTGTAATTCTTATGAAATAAGTAAATGATTTTTTGACAAACATATTATAATTCTTCTTGTTCTTTCGTTTGTTAGCGCGTACGTTACGTCCTGTCATTACCTCAGATAAATAATGGACTATTCCGTTTTGCTCTCGAGAAAAAAAAACTGAAAAGACATATCAGAGACGTTATTTGGTTTCAGTAAGAAAAAAGAAAGAAGGAAAGAGAGAGTAGGTAGTGGAGGTGATAACATGCGTTTAACGTCTGCTTCAGTGAAATGAAAAAAAACTTGTGAATGTTAAATTTTTTCATTTGTACCCTCTTACTTCTTAAAATAAAAACTGCATTCATACGTGTGATTGTTACTGAAATATTTTGTGATGTTAATAAGTTAAAATATGTAATAAGGGAATTTCCACGGTTATTTTATAGTCATAGAACTCGTAAGGAGCTTATTCAATCATTAACTCAAGAATTATGATTCATCAGAAAATTCGAGGAAGAAAACATATTTTCACGGGTACCACTAGTAATGTATATTTTAAAAAAATCAAAGAAACAAAAATCTTTCCGTCTGATTTTTCGGGCTGAAAATTTATCTAACGTTTCGGCTTCTTCAGGTGTACATCGATCTGGGTAGCCTGCAGGGGATTCCGAACTGAACCCTTAATTTAATGTACGGGGTAGACTATTTTTGCCTCACTGCTCATGTCTAGGGGTATCGTCAAGCGCATACATTACGTCCTGCCAGTAACTCAGAAAAATAACGGACTTTTCCGTTTTGATCACGAGAAAAGACGAAAATGACATATCAGAGACGCCGTTTGGTTTCAATGAGAAAAAAAAAGACAGGGTAGCTAGAGGAGGTGATATTGTCTAGTTCTTTTTTAACATTGTTTACTTATTGCTCGCTCGTTTCCACTGAGTGCAAGTACACACTGCCTGATTTAGGAATTGAACTCACAACCACTGTCACCAAATTCACGCACTAACGCTTTTACTCACTAAACCATTGTCACTAACAAAAAAAAAAAAAAAAAAATAGTGTAGCTAAAAAAACCTTTCCTTTAATCGAAATATGAATTGCTGATTATCTTAAGGACTCATTTTTATTTTGTCTATATTATGGCAGAGAATGCTGGATTGTCCAGCATTCTCTGCCATAATA
Source organism: Acanthosepion lycidas (assembly GCA_963932145.1). Lineage (NCBI taxonomy): Eukaryota > Metazoa > Mollusca > Cephalopoda > Sepiida > Sepiidae > Acanthosepion > Acanthosepion lycidas. The sequence continues at coordinate 27,501,651 of OZ010596.1, forward strand.
TAGACAAAATAAAAATGAATCCTTCAAAGATGAAGAACAGACTTAAAGCAACAGAAATGTGCTTTAAAAAAGATGCTGAGAATACCATGGGCCGAATATGCGAGTAACAGAATAGAAACAAAAGGAAACTTATACTTATCAGGAAGGGGCAGTTGAAAATTTTGGGGCGCATAATGCGGAAAGAGGGCTTGGAAAATTTGATACCCACAGAACAAATTCAGGGAAAGAGGAATAGAGGAAAGTAGCGGGTAACTTACTTGATGAGCTTGAGTAAATAGATGGGAGAATAGGGTTTGGGAGACATGACAAAAAGCCAAAACTTATTAAGAGCTACTAAAGACAGAAGGGTGTGGAGGGCCACGATCATCTACGTCGTAAACCTTTATGTAGATTCTTCTTGCTTCTAAATCATTGGGAAACTGCCGAAGAAGAATTTCTAGTTGTTATTTCATAAAAAAAATGTTCTTATTGTTGATAACGTTTATAGGATTTCCTTCTAGCTCATTTGAAATATTGTCACCTACGAAGCAAAATCTTTGAAGCCATCGTTACCATTTGTTTCTGTAAATAATAAATAGACGTTTCTTTCCTTCTCTCTCTCTTGCATTAAGTACATTGCATTCCAGTTTAAACTCGTGAAAAAAAATAATATTCATACTTTCTACAGGCATTTTTTTAAGAGGGAAAAAGCAAAAATTGTAATGAGCGGACAATCTAAAAAGTGACGTACAAGAGAAAAATGGCTAACATCATGATACAGCATAATTGATTAACTGTTGGGCTAACAACTTTCGGCTGCCCCAAGGTGGCCAAATAAGATAGTTTAATACATGTGGCCACGTGGTTAAATGAAGACTAATCACGTAAACTGTTCATATGACTTAGGTAGACATCATGATGACATTGCTTTGACCATAAGGCGACAAGTTAGAGCATTGTTTAATCATCTAAGCTCAGAGAATACTTTAAATTCTATTCAATATCCTCTGTAACGCAAACAGTATTTGAGGTACAAAATGTCCCAGTATTTGTGCTAACACCCATTTCGCAAAATTTGTTGTTGTTCTTGTTGTTGTTCTTGTTGTTGTTCTTGTTTTTGTTGTTCTTCTTCTTCGTCGTCGTCTTTTTCCTCTTTCTTCTTCTTTTTCGTCTTTTTCTTTATCTTCACCTTCTCCGTCTTTTTCGTCTCCCTCTTCGTCTTCTTCATTTTTGTCGTTGTCTTCGTTCTCTTCTTCTTCGTCGTCGTCTTCTTTTCTTCTTCTTCTTCTTCTTCGTCGTCGTCTTCTTTTCTTCTTTTACCTTTTCTTCTTCAACGTCTTCTTCTTCATATTTGTCGCCTTCTTCGTCGCAGTCTTCGTTTTCTGTCTCTTCTTCAGCATCCTCTTCTTTTTCTTTTTCATATTTATCTTCTTCTTCCTCTTTTTTTCGTCTTCTCCTCCCCCTTCTTCTTCTTCTCGTCTTCGTCTACTTCGTCATTATCTTCTGCGTCTTCCTTGTCGTCGTCTTATACTTCATCTTTATATTCTTCTTCGTCTTTTACGTCTTCTTCTTCTCATCCTTCTTCTTCTTCGTCGTCGTTTTGTTTTCCTTCTTCTACGTCTTCTTCATCTTCGTCGTCTTCTTCGTCGTCGTCTTTGTTTTTTTCTTTTTCCTTGTCTTTTTCGTTGTCTTCGTCTTCTTCATCTTCGTCGTTTTCTTCTTCGTTTTTCTCCATCTTCTTCATTTTCGTCTCCTTCTTCTTTATTGTCGTTTTTTTCTTTTTCATCGTCTTTTTTTCTTCTTTATCATCATCATCTCCTTCTACGACTTCTTCGTCTTTTTCATCTTTTTTTTCTTCTTCATCTTTTTCTTCTTCGTCTTCTTCATTTTCATCATCGTCGTCATCTTCTTCTTCATCTTCTCCGTCGTCGTCGTCCTCTTTATCTTCTTGTTCTACTTCTTCGTCTTCTTCCTCACCTTCATTGTCTTCTTCTTCGGTTTTTTCATCTTCTTCATTTTGGTCTCCTTCTTGTTGTTGTTCGTCGTCGAATTCTTCTTCGTCGTCGTCTTTTTATTTTTTTTCATCGTCGTCGTCTTTTTCTACTTTTTCTTCTTCTTTATCGTCTTCTTCATCATTATCATCTTCTATCTCTTCTTCTTCTTCTTCTTCTTCTTCATCGTCTTCGTCTTTTTCATATTTTTCCTTCACCTTTATCCTCTTCATCTTCTTTTTCTTCTTCTACTTCGTCTTCTTCATCTTCGACATCGTCTTAATCATTTTCTTCATCTTGTTTTTCTTCTTCTTCGTCTTCTGCTTCTTCGTTTTCTTCTTCATATTCGCCGTTTTCTTCGTCGTCGTCTTCGTTTTCTTCTTCGTTTTCTTTTCTTTTTCTTCGTTGTCGACTTTTCTTTTTCTTCGTCGGCTTCTTCGTCGGCTTCTTTTCCTTCTTCTTCGTTTTCTTTGTTGTCGTCTTCTTTTTCATCTTGTTTGCCTTCTTCTTTTGCGTCTTCTTCTTCGTCTTCGTCGTCTTCTTCGTCGTCTTCTTCGTCGTCGTCTTTGTTTCATTCTTCTTTTTCTTCTTCTTCTTCTTCTTCTTCTTCTTCTTCTTCTTCTTCTTCTTCGTCTTCTTCTTCTTCTTCTTCTCTTTTGTTGCTCAAACAACTGTCTATCCCATAACTATCCATCCCACAAAAACAGCTCCATTCACAAAAAAAAAAAAAAAAAAATAAATAAAAATAAAAATAAAAAATAAAAAAATGAAAAAAACTCGTTTGGTAGCTTATTCGATATTCATTTTTGCATGCCTTAACTTCAATATGTCCGCTGAGTTTAGATTCGTTTCAGATGTTTATTACAAGAAAAAGAAAAGAAAAAAGAAAAATTCTTTGCGGATTTAATCACTTTTCTTTTTCTCTATGCAATGCAGAAAACTTTAGCTGATGAAAAGAAAATTTATTTTCTTTCCGTTCAATGAATAACGCACGATTCATAATCTCAACTCAGCAGTCGGCTTTTAAAAATGTCTTTCTTTGTAAGAATTTTTTACCCGATCACGCAATCATGCATTAAGAATTAGCTACTTTTCAATCACTCATAACACGCTGGTCACTTATTATGTCATATATGTCAAAATAACCGAAACATTCAATACGAAATGTGCTGAAAAGTTCTCGACTTCACTAAAATAATTTTTCAATAACTAAACACTAGAATCATACTTTTCGGAAGTATTTTTACCAGAATTTTTTTGGCAACAGGTTAACGCGTGTTCAAATCCTCACAGTATTTAGCTTTGTTGAAGTTATCGTTTCCTCTGCCCATTTGAAACTTTCCCTTCTTTCTTTCTACGTGCCATGTCCTTTTAGGACGTTGACAATCATGGCTCTCCACCTCTCTCTATCCTTTGCAGCGCTCAACAAATTCCTTCCCTCTGTCACTTCCCCTAGACCAGGTTCTATCATCCACTTGCTTAAAGCCGCTAGTTTTTCCCCTGTCTCTCTTTCCCTCTATTCGACCCGTGAGTATCAAATTCTCCAGGCCTTCCTTCCTCATTATGTGTCCCAGGAAATTCAGCTGCCTCTTCCTGACGTTAAGTATAAGCCTCCTCCTTGTTTGCACCCTCTCTAAGACCTCATCGTTGCTCACACACTCGGTCCATAATATCCTTAGCATGCTTCTGTAGAAACACATCTCCGCGGCCTCGCGTCTCATCATATCTGAGGAAATCGTCCAACATAAAGAAGGACATATGTCACGTAACAGCTCAGTATTCTTTTCTTTGATAACAAAGAAATCCTTCTGTCTCGCAATACTCTGCCCAGTCTTTGGAATGCGTCCTTAGCCATCCCAATACGTCTACGGATCTCAGTGTCGCACTTACCATCCTCTGTCAAAACATTTCCCAGATATTTAAACTGCCGAGTCTGCTTGATTCTAGTGTTCCCGACCTGTAAATCGCAGGAAACTTTCCATACTGTATTATATATATATATATATATATATATATATATATATATATATATATATATATAAAGGTAAACACTGAAGTCAACACTTAGACGCAATCTTCAGGCCACGTGCTGGCCTGACAATTGCGTCTAGCATGAAACAGCCTGTCGCCTATAAGTGCTGACTTCAATGTTCACCTTTATATTTACACACACTCTATCTCTGATATTGAACAATTCATTCCATAAAGATAGCACACCTTAAGGCTATATATATATATATATATATATATATATATATATATATATATATATATATATATGTATGTATATAAATTTGAAGAAAAACAATATTAAATAATAAAACTTTTAATTTTTCCCAAAAAATGAATGACAATTTATTCTACTGTATTTTATATCCCCTTACTTGTTTGCATTTCTCTCCCAAAATTGGTTTTGATCGGTCAGTGTATGGCTATTTTAGAGACTGTGACAGACGGACGAACGGATGTCACAGAATTGTACATATAGATACTAATGTTCACTCGATACAAATCCCAAGAGCCACTCAAGGTAGATATTTATTATATGATGTATGTTCGTAAGGGAAGGCACGAAGTCCAGTTTATGAGATTAACAGTTAACCTTTGATATGAAGAGGCCAAGATTGTAATGATTACTGGGAGTGAAAGAGAATGAGAATGCTTTAGTGACTAGAAAAGGAAACAGAAGAACAGGTTTTAGTAGAAGGCGAGAAAACAAAGAAATCGAAAAGAGTTCCCCAGGGAAGATGTGCGAGAAAAGAAACTATTAGAATAGAACTTACGGTTACATCTAGCTAGTTCAACAGTAAAATGATGAGACCTAATAGCCAATCTAGTAGTATGTTTAAATTCGTGTGATCGAGGTACCAAGGAGGAGAGTTCATTAGAACAATTGCCATGAAAGCATTTGTAGAAAAGACAGAGGGAAGCCACGTTACGTTGGTGGGAAACTGACTAATGTTGAGATGTTAGGTCAGGGCCAATAACATTACAGATCTTTCTTTGGATTTTGCCAAGAATCACGAGATATATAGTCAGAGCACCCGACCATGCCAGACAAGGTGGTAACATTCAATGCTTAAACGAATTGTAGATTTATAATCGTGCAAGATAGATTCTGAAATGAAAAAAAAATGTCGGGGATGATACAATGTACCAACCTTCTTAGCAGAAGACCTAGTAATTGATTCAGTATAATCAATGCACTTCATGTCAATAGAAAAAGTGAGACCAAGAACGTGGAATAAGTTATATTCGGTTGTGCACTCTTGGAAACGAATTTGTAAACAATGACTATTACTACTAACATTACAAGGCTCTTCCCTGAATTGAGCGCAACGTCAGTCATTGGTGTGTTTATTCACAGAGTAAGTACGTAAAAATTCGCCTTTCTTTCAACCGTGCGCCAATGGCTTAGGAGGAAAATCTCTGATTGTTGCCGAATAAGTCTGGTTTCGATCCCGGCCACACTGATGAACTTTGATACAGCGAAACAGTCCGTCTGTGGAGGACAATATATATATATATATATATATATATATATATATATATATATATATATATATATATATATATATATATATATATATGATAATATCCTGATGTATATCAAGAGGCATCTGCCTACAGACGTATCTGCGTTTCGTGCCAAAGCTGTCATTAACCGAGGATCTGTCTTGGTTTAATGCGACATTTCATGTTTCTTTATGCAAAAGTATTGAACATTGTTGACTTGTGACAATGTGCATCCCTGTTTGTTTGTTTGTTTGTTTGTTTGCTATTGACATCTACAATATGTACATACGACGTTTCAGATGATACGAGTATTCAAATTATGAGCGATACTATATATATATATATATATGAAGAAAAATATACGGAAAAAACAAACAAAAATCCTAATATGCAATTATGCTGTTTTAATGTTAATATAATGTCAACGTCGAACGTTTCGATCTAGTAGACCATCTTCAGGACATATTCATGGAACATAATTAACATTAGACTATATTTAATTCAATATGAAAAGACGATGGACATAAGAGTAAGACTGATCAAAACAGATAACTGAAATTTTTCAAGATCAGCGTTCCGTTTCAATACGATCACGCACGGTGAATACTAGACCCGTCTTCTTTAATATTTCCCCTTTTCTAGTAAGATTAATGTTCGACAAACGTAAATATACGTTTTAGATTAAAATAAAATTCTTTTCATTTTTCATTCAAAATACTATATTTTAGGAATACGTTTTCACAACATCGCCCCCGTGATATTTTATGTTGAAATCGGTTACGTATTCAAGTTGTAAGTTTATTTCAAATAATATATATTGCTTTAGTAAGAATTATTGGCAGACTGATATTATGTTAACAGAAGGTTTAACGTTAAGCCTGAAATATGAAATTGCGTGACGTAGGTTCTGGTGTCAAGTTGAAATATTTGCGCTTCTCACTGACGAAGATGAATGATGCAGGATTTTGATCCTATAATTTCACTTATTAAAATGTTTAACTCGAGGTAACAATAGTGTGAGCCAGATATACTTGATAACAAGGTACTTCGCATATTTAAAAAAGAAATACGATGAAATTGTTTTACGGCAAAAATCTTATACAGCAAAATTTTATACGGCGAAAATTCCTGAGGTGAGTTTTCCTACAGCAAAAATGTTTACGGTGAATGTTCCTAGAACCTGAATTTTCAAATAACACCAGAGATTCTCGATTGGATTTAAATCTGTGGACTGACATTCCAGGATATTTACATTATTTTCAGCAAACAATTTCTTCGTAGATTTTGCAGTGTGCTTAGGATCATTATCTTATCGGAAGATCCAGTCAGGAGGAAGGTTTTCAAAATGCGGCGAAATTGTCTTCCGGCAAAAAACCTATACAGCAAAGTTTTCTACGGTGAAAATTGCTGATACGAGTTTTCCTACGACAAAAACGTTTACGGCGAGTATTACTAGAACTTATGGAGTATATAAGTTGTACTAATCGTATACCAGTACTCCATTCTCAGTCTGAAATATTCACCAGGCTTATGAGACAGATTCTTTAAACGAAAGGAATTACCGAAGATGGCTTGAAAGATTTTGAAAAGGCGACTTCAGCTTGGGAGATAGACCATGAACAAGATGTCTTAATGAATTTATTGAACCGACCTGCTTTCCTATTAACTTAAAGAAAAGACTGCTGTTTTAGAGAAAGGCGACTTCAGCTTGAGAGATAGACCATGAACGTCTTAATGAATTTATTAAACCGATCTGATTTCCAATTAACTTGAAAAAAAGACTGCTGTTATGGTTGAAGAACTAGCTCGAAACTTGAATTAAAACCATTCAACAGTTCAACGTTCTTTTCAACAGTTTTGGAAATGGATTCACCGTGATTTAACGGTGGCTTCCATGTGTACGCTGTATGTACTATTCAGTACTGGTAGCTTTAGCTTCTACTAGCAGCAGCAGTATTTAACTAGCTATAATTGGTTAATCCATGCCGTGTTGTTGTTGACTGTATCGCTTAACATCCGCAATTGATTGCTGCATATCAAGCCAATGTATCAGTCTGTCGATGCTTACTAATATATGCAACTGGAGATCTGCTGTCCGTTTCAGATTTTTTTGTCATTATGTTTGTTCCTCTAGGTGATTAAGGTTTTAACCTTTCTGGACCTCCCTAGAGATAAACTCCTGTCAGTATAGCTATCCAGGTCTCAGGTTCATACACGCACCCCAACATGTCATAGAATGAAAATTGTTCACGGTCTCTAAAAAAAGAAGGTGTTGGCATTTGTATTTTTCCTCAAATCTCATGAATGGGTTGCGCCATTACAAATTAGTAACGGAGAAGGAAAATAGATATTTTACAAGAATGTAAATCGGCTCTGGTAATGACTTCGTGGAGGTAAACAGGTTAAAGTACATCTCAAAACGGACCTTCACCCAAAGAAATATTTTTCCCAGTGTTTGATGGGAATGCGTCGTGGCGTTCTTTACTTCAGGCCAAGTCATAGTGTAACTAAAGGCCAGAACTAGAGGCCTATTTCGAATATAGTTGTTCCACTGGGAGCGAATATTTTTAGTTTTGGTTCGGGTTTGCTGTAATTCGCTGCTGTAGTCGGCTTAAGAAATTCAAAGAAAAAACTAGAAATTAATAGTAATAATTAATTTAGCAAGTTAATCCTCTCTATCTTGGTATATTTTCCATGTACCAAGGACTTATTACAATTAAAAATATAATTTGTCGAATTTTCAGACAGAAAATGGCTTATAAATTTGAAAGCCTCCAAAACGAAACTGCTGTCGTTTCATCGTCACAGAGAACCATTTTGCCTTTCATCAGCATGGCTGATGCTAACCTCCAGGAGAACAACCCCTTGCACCAGCTGCGCTTCACGTTTTCTACTGACAAGAATTGAAGCAATTATCTTGAATTGATTGCTAGGTCTGCTGCTAAGAAGGCTGATTTACTCTGTCGTGCTAGACACATTTTCTTTTAGTTAGAATCCATCTTGCACATTTTAAAATCTACCATTTGTCCTTGCATTGAATATTTCTGCTATATCCAGTCGGGTGTTTCGGTTATATATCCCAGCATGCTCGACAAAATCCAAAGAAGGTCCTGTAATTTTGTCGGTCCAGACTTGACATCTCGATTTTCCTATCACTGTAACTTGACTTCCCTTTGTCTTTTCTATAAATATTTCGTGACAGTTGTGTTAATGAGCTTTCCTCTTTGGTACCTTGACCACGTGAATTTAAGCGTGCTAGTAGATTGGCTTCTAGGTCTCATTATTTTACTTTTGAAATAGCTAGATGTAACTAAATTCTTTTCTAATAGATTTTTTTTTCTCGCATTTCAAACCTGTGAAACTCCCTTCTAGCTTCTTGCCTCTCTGCCAAGTACAATCTTCAAAGATTTAAATGCAATGTCAATCGCCATCCACTTTTTTTTTCAGAAACCTCTTCTTTTATAGCCCTTTCTCCTCAGCAAAGTCTTATCATTCTCTCCCACGTCCTTGCGTCTTAGGGGTGAAATGCTTTGGGTGAAATGATTTAAAAAGAATGAAAGAAAGAAGTAACATGTGAAGAGCCATGATCGTATACAACCTGCATAAATACGACATCAACAAAGAAAATTACTATTAAAATTTAAAAAAAAAGGATTAGTTAATCTGGTTTTATAAGTACACAATTACACGAGAAAAAATGCCACCGGAAGACATGAATGCCAATTCATTGGCTCAAACTAATCCCATCATATTTACAATACTTGATTGACCTCTGTTTTACAAGTAGAAAACTATACTGACAGACTGTAGTGAAAATTTAAATCGTTGGACATGTTTTTAAAGTCTATCATTTTACTGGCAGTTAGTAAAGTGTCTATTAAAACATTGAGCAGAAAGCTGAGATACATACGAGAGTCTGTTTAATACATTCAAATTAAATTAAAAATAAATAAAACTAAAAACATTTGAAAAATAAGAACAACTTAAAAAATTAGAAAATAACAAGATTCTGTTTCCTTTTCTAGTCACTAAAGCATTCTCATTCTCTTTCACTCCCAGTAATCATTACAATCTTGGCCTCTTTAGATCAAAGGTTAACTGTTAATCTCATAAACTGGACTTCTTGCCTTCCCTTACGAACATACATCATATAATAAATCTCTACCTTGAGTGGCTCTTGGGATTTGTATCGAGTGAACATTAGTATCTATTTATTAAAGACATTTTTATGTTTAACGTTCTTTTTATAAATACAAGTATTTAAGTAAATGCTCTGTTTATAATAAACAGCATTAAATAACATTTACCGGCCTGAATGTCCGAGAAATTTTCATAGAAAATATTCGTCCTTTGACAGGATTCGAACCTGCATCCTACACGGAACCGTCATTTACGCTGACGTGCCTTAACTGACTCGGCCACAAAGTTCGGTAGGCAAGGTCGAATTTACTGCTTATAAACTTCAATCTTCCATGAATCTCGTACATTCATAACTGCTCATGGCGTATCAAATGTAAACAAATGACGTCATACATTAAGAAATGGACAAAGTCCGACAATTTATTTATTAAAGACATTTTTATCTATAAAAAGAACGTTGAACATAAAAATGTCTTTAATAAATAAATTGTCGGACTAAACCAGTGCGCCTGCGCTCATTAATGTGCCCTGAAAGTTAGCCAGGGGCGCGTCAAGTTAACAGAAGAGTAATTATGAATTATTTTTTTATCTTTTATCTGTTAAACATTTTTATTTTTTTAAAAGTTAGAGACACCAAGTACATGGCTTCCATATATAAATCAAGTCTTCGTCAGCTGATATTTTAAACTGAATGCTAACTTCCTTAACCTTTAAGGAGTAGATAATCCTTTCCCTTTGCCGTACTCAAGGGATTTAAATCAATCATTCTTGGTCGCTCTAAAAAAGAGCAGATTCTTAATAAATCCCTTCAAATGAAAACTGTACCTCTAATCTTTTGGGAAAACTGAACTGAAATTTCATATTTTCAAATTTCATGACTAATTTTCCCTTATGAAAATTTAAAGTGCGTCCCAGAGTTTTAGTTATTCTATAAGTGCGCCCTGAAGTAAAAAAAAAAAAAAAAAAGTTGAGAAACACTTCTCTAATGTATCTTCGATCAGTCGGAACCAAAATATTTTGCTCTGGGATAGGGTTAGGGTTAGAATTAAAAATAGTAATACAAAAATAATTCATGTAAAAATTAGAAAAATACTCTTAGATCTTTGTTAATCGTTATTATAGGCTGGGAGTTGGCATTTATGATTAATTAAGCTGGCAGAATGGAGGAAGTCGATCATCACAAAACAGGAACCGTTCTGCCAGCAAGCAGCACTCCACTCTAGTAGCAGCTGTCCCGTTTTGTTGAATGAACTAGAATATTTCCCTTCCAATGCTTTTTATCGTCAGTTATTTTTCAACAATGGTGGCACTTTTTTTTTTTAGTACACCACTTTTTCTGCATAGAGCCCCAGTGATCACCCAAGTACCGGCTTCTAAAACACAACCGGACGCTGGTCGATGGCTCAACGCTACAATCTACTCTTTATATAGCATTAACGGAGTAATTTAAAAGCAAATCTACACTTCAGGGATATCTCACCAGAGTCAAAAAATCCATTAGAATAAAAAAAAAATGACCAAGAACTGTGTAGACAGTTCCATACAGTTGTGATATGAAATGGAGAGGCGAGACCAGCCGTGGAACGCAGAAACAAAACCAATCGTGCCGTGGCGTCCTTCTGTCTCTTCTTCAAGTATTTTCACGACAACTGTTCCGACGTGCTACTTTTGCTGGTTCCCGGACTACACGAATTTAAGCGAGCTACCAGACTGGCATCTCGGTCCCACCTTTTCACTGTCAAAACGGTTAAATGTAACTGTCTCTTCTACTCAAATAGCACTTCCCGACTGTGGAATTCCTTTCCCCTTACTTGCTTCCCCGATGACTATAATCTTCAAATATTCAAGTATAATGTCAATCGACATCTGACACGCTGAGCTTGTTCCCCGTTCTCCTCTGTATCCCTTTCTCAAACACGGCTCTTTACTCTTGTTCTCAATCCTCTGCAACCCCTTGCGTGCTTAGTGACCTTGCTTGGGATGAATTGCCTTAAAAAATCGTACCCTGAAAGTAAAACCTGAATGAAACGGTGAGCTTATAGTTAGCGTAGAGACTATGTAAGAGTGGGTAAAAGGAGATGCTTACCAATCATTGTAAAACAAAGTTTGAATAAGAGAAAGATGCATTGGGAAATAAGCCGATTGAAAGAATGAGCAAACATACTATTCTCTAATAACATGATCAGTAGACTTAGCATAGAAATTATATTATACATTATATAAACGTTATATTGAAGTGATTAGTTATGAAAGAACATATATTAATTTTAAGGCTCCAAATATTCCACCATTATGGTTGCGTGGATAAAAAGCCTCGGTTAAGTGTGTCTAGTTTTTTTTTTTTTAAATCAATTCACCACAAGCAAGACGATAATGCCTCTAAGGCGTCAGGGGCCGCTGGGAGGGAAATAGAATGAGAAAACCGAAAACCCAATCCTAAACAGGAAACAAGCGATCAACCTCTACTCCTGTTCAAAAGACCGGGAAGGAGTGTGAACCGGATGATAGGAGAACCTATCTACTCTTATTTTTCTATCTACTCCTAGTTACCTGGTGATTCTCAGTTCAGTTCCTAAGTAATGCAGCAAAGGTCATATAATCTGGAAAAAAAAAGAGAGCGGCATGTGAAGGGCTATTAACCCTAGAACACTAACCATCAATTAAAGTTACACCACTACTAACCATAGATATGTCATACCCGATTTTGAAAATATCAAAAAATAAAAATAAAAAAAATAAAATATAAATCTTTATTTGAAATATTTTACATGTTGGCACTTCAGACTTTGTACTTTGAGTTAACATTAATAGGGACTGAAAAACATTATTTAGGTAAGAAAATCAGGTACTGAAAATTGTAATTAAAAATAGGAAAATTTGCGCTGGGTACTATATATCCATGGTTAGTGTTCTAGGCTTAAATACATTAAATCTGTCTACGAACTCCTTGAAAATCAGGAATTAATTCCCAAAATTGCAACCCGCAACAAATGACGAAGCATTATCACTATAAATGTGGGCAGGAATACTGTAGATGTTAGTAAATATATATCCATGGTTAGTGTTCTAGGGTTAACTGGTATAAGATACAAACTGGTGTAGATATTTATTCGAATAAAGGAACCCTTTATTCGATATTTTCAATATTTCAGAAAGTTTACCATTGATAAAAAATAGACGAAAATACTTTTGATACACTAGAATAATTACTAAACTCACATTGTAAACGGAAGTAAGCAATTTTCGGTCGACAAGAGAGACACGGTTTCATTTATACCTTGGAAATTTGTGTGAAAGTGGATTACGAGTTTCAACCCGTGAATTACCGCAACCAGAAGGTTAAAAAATAGCAGTAAATTTAAAACATTAATTTCTTCATTTTTTATCAATTAGATTAAAAAAAAAACTGTAAGAAAACTCTTTTACGTTGATTTTATTGGTTCTGTTTTATGATTGACTATTGTAGTTGATTAGTTAATATGTTCTATGACGTATAATGGTCAGGTTTTCGTAAAGATTTCAGTTGCTTGTTCATCTTCTATTTTCAAATACAACAGTTGCTTGACATTCGTTTAGTAAACCACTTTTTCTTTCTTACTTTATTTCTTTCTTTTTATAGGATAACGTTTTCTATATTTCTTTCTTTCTACATTTAGCACACTCTTTCTTTCTACGTTTTGCACACGGTCTCTTTCTTTCTACGTTTAGTACACTGTTTCTTCTTTTCTTTTTATATTTAGGGTACTATTTCTTACTTTCTTTCTTTCTTTCTGCATTTGGGACACTGTTTCTTTCTTTCTATGTTTAGCAAACCGTTTCTTTTTATTTTCTACATTTAGTACACCGTTAGTTCTTTGTTTGTTTCCTCTTTTGCAAACATTCATTAGAATTAATTCATTGATTTTTTGTTCGCCACAATGACTCACAAATTTGGTTTTTTAATAACTATATTTTATGAACAGCATTTTAACAATATAAAAAAAACTGTTTCCCTCACTGTCGAATGAAAACGACTTTAACTAGTAGAAAAGACTATCCCTTGAATCCACAGTGAAAAACAAACTGGTATTTGTTTCTTTGTGTGCAAAACAGATCCAATAGTGTCGTGAATATAATGACCAGAATGGGCAGTGAGTCGGAAAGACAATCGAGAAAGCTGCGAAAAGAGAAAAATTACATCAATTGTTTTGAGCTAAAAAAAAAAACGTTAAAAAAAACTTGCAAGGACATATTCGGTAGAACTTGCCGTCCTTTTTATCGATGTGACAAGAATAGAATCTCTAAAATAATATAGAGAACAAATATGATAATGAAATTAAAAATATATTTCTTTAAATCACCAATTGGTCGAAAAATTCTGAAATGATGAAAAACAGTACTTACTACAATGAGATAAATTCTGCTTTCATCGAATAGCTGTTATATAAAGAACGATGTTGTATAATGTATCAGATATCTGCAAACGTTCATGCCCGATTTTCATTGTTAATATAAAATGGCAGCAACTTGAAACTGGTGTTTACTTTGATGCTGATTTCTAATGTGTTCTAAATTGAAATCTTGCATTGTTCAGTTGCGAGTCAGACTTTGATAAATGTTGTTTTTTTTTCTTTATCCACAAATGAATACTTTAAAGTTTAAGGATGAAAAATTGCACTTTCGCCATATTATACTCTATGAATTTCTGAAAGGATCAAGCGCCGTAACTATGACACCCACCACCGAAGGTTTATTTTGATCGTGTTCCAGTTCTTCTAACTCCCAAAATGTGGGGTTTGACAAATTTCGTCGGGGGGAATTTAATTAAACGAGCAACCACAACCCGGGCGACCTTCCGACGTCGATGTCGATGCTCTGCTTGCCATCGTGGAGAATAAACCGAAGATTTCGACGGAAGAGATTTCTGAGAGTTTCAAAATCGATATCTCAATTTCCTTTTGCCATTTGAAGCGATTTGGGTTCTAGAAAAACGGCAAATTGAAAAGGTGTCATTTTCCACCACGACAATGCGAGACGTTTTGCGGTATATCAACACCTGTATGGGTTATTTAATGCCGAAATCCAGATATATTTTGTACAAAATTCTATTTTCTTTCTTGGAGATAATAATGGTTTAGTGATACAAGTCTTACTAATTAATCCATAACTGGGGGAGAAGTGGTGGTTCCATGTCTTTCTCAAGAGTTTTTGCGTGTAAGTGAATATATCGAACCCAATTGGAATTGGAACTCGGCTCTCCAATTAACAATTCAGTGTCATTATTCATTACACCATCCACACATCCAAGTTTACAGCAGCTCGTATTCCCAAGCGATCACCCATATAGATACTAATCAAGCACGGCTTTGCTTAACTCTAGCTCTTCAGGCGATCAAAAAGTGGTTTTGGCAGATTTCGCCGAGGTGATTTTAATCTAAACAACCAACCACGGTCCTAGTGACCTTCTGACGTCGATGAAGACGCTCTGCTTGCCATCGTAGAGAATAAACCAAAGATTTCGACGGAAGAGTTTGAAAATCGATATCTGAACTGCTTTTCACCATTTGAAAAAATTTCGTTTCCAAACTCGAAACGTGGGTGTCACATTCTCAGACGGAACAGAAAAAGCTTGATCGTGTTTTTGCAGCGATTTATTTCTTTGCTGTTACGCCGGGAAAAGGAGCTGTTCTTTGATAGAATTGTCAGAAAGGATTAGAAATTGATAGTTTATGATAACGCTCGACGGAAATGGAGCTGGAAACAAGCTAGGGAATGTGCAGAACCCGATATAAAATCGGGCTTTGCTTGACGGAAATGGAGCTGGAAATAAGCTTGGGAATGTGCAGAACCCGAGATAAAATCGGGCTTCGCTTGACGGAAATGGAGCTGGAAACAAGCTTGGGAATGTGCAGGACCCGAGACAAAAATCGGGCTTGCATCTAATGAAGGTTTTGCTGTCCGTCTGGTGTGATTGTAAAGGGATAATTCTCTTTGATCTTCTTCCAGCCGGTGAAACAGTAAATGCAAAGACGTATTGCGACCAAACCAATACAGTTATTCAAGAAAGCTATTTTCCATCACGACAACGCAAGACCGCATATTGCAAAACAGACCTTGAAGAAGCTTAAATGTTCTTCTAGACTATTATTTTTTTTAGAGAATTGTATTCTCCTCTGACTTTTTCATTTTGACAATTGAGGTCAGATACAGTAAAACAGAGGAAGTCGTTTTTGATTGGCTAAAATTAGTGTGGGAATGTTAGAGATAAAAAGCGATTTCTGGGAGTTAAGTTTTACACTGCGAAGAATGTAGACGTGCTTCTTTTCGTGTCTCGGAAACTGCTCCTCAGTGGGGTGGGATAACAAACCTACCACCCGTGGTTAATAAACTAGTAAGACTTAAAATCCTTTTTGTTGATGTCTTTTCATCTCCGGACTCCAAAAGATTTCGACACCCGCTCGGAGGAAGACGAGCGACAGAATATGCAACACTATGGAAACGATCTTGTTAACCAAGAGACCCTACCCCACAGAACGAGGGGGTAAACAACATAAAGAGTTGAAATGGGACCCTACCCTCCACTATTCACCGTATTCTGACTTCTTCGGATTATTATTTGTTCCGGTTTCTACAGAACAATTTAAATAAATTTAAAATTTAACACTTGGTCTGTGAATAGTAGTCATCACTGAATTAAGTGCATTGACAAGGAAGGAGATAGCATTTAAGAATAAATATATTTATATTAAAGGAATTTTTCACTTTTCATCACAGACTTATAACAATGTATGAAAAGACATTGAAAAGTTCTCGACTCAAACCCCAAACATCAAATTTTTTTTGAACGGCTTTTTGGTCGGGCCGAGAACTTTCAGCACCTCCAGTATAGTGATTTTCCAAGCGTAGCTTAGATGTGGCACAAGGCCGAAGGTAGTGGTCACCCACTGAGAATCGAACTCACTACTCAGTCGTAATTGTTCTAGCGAGACAAGCTTGCTAACCATTATTTCGCCTCGAGGTGCCCTAGCACTTCCAGTTTATATCGGAAGTTGTTCCTATCTATCTATCTATCTATCTATCTATCTATCTATCTATCTATCTATCTATCTATCTATGGCACTCTCTTCAGTATATCTATCTATCTATCTATCTATCTATCTATCTATCTATCTATGCACACGTTTAAGTAGTCGGATTAATAGAAAAAAATCCATTCATTTCTTTAGAAATTGCTTTGTTTACATTAGGATACGAAACTGATCAGATATATCTAATTCAAGAGTCAGAGAAATATCTGTGTTTAAAGGCACCATTCGAACTTTGCTTGGTCATCGACGCAATCTGTAGCCGAGGAGTCAATGCACATCAGATCGAATGACGATTTCTCTTAGGGAAATGCAGGTTCGAATTCTGCCGTAGGACCCTCATTTTTCCCTAATAAGATTTCTCGAATATTCAGGTCGGTAGACGAAAATAAATAAATATACTCGTTAATAAATAAACGGAACGTCCACTGAAATACGAGTATCTGCCAAAAATAACGTTTAATAAAAATCTCTCAGATTAATAAGTAACAAAATTTATTCCATTCTTCACAAATCTATCTATCTACCTATCTATCTATCTATCTATCTTTTCAGTATATCTATTTATCTATCTATGTCACTTTTTTCAGCTTATCTATCTGCTGAAGAGAGTGACATATCTATCTATCTATCTATCTATCTATCTATCTATCTATCTATCTATCTATGTCACTCTCTGTTATGGGGTCCACCCCTTTTTCATATAAGTGGACTCTACCAAGTGTACCTGGACAGAGTTATAGTCGGTAGTCGGATAGTGAGAGGATATACGGCGAGAATGAGAGAATATACGAACGGAGATAGTGTGAGGTAACCTTTTGTAGAAGTCAGTTACAAGCACGTAGACTCTAAGGAAGTCCTACTTCGAGACTATATATATCTATCTGTATTTGTTACTAACCGCGTTCCTGGACTTACTAACAGTTTTACTCTTTGTATGATTGTGTAAATACATTTTATTTCTTATATTTGATTATTGCGTTTGTCATTCCTTGGAGACCGAATTCATCTCGGAATCCACAACACTCTCTTAAGTATATCTATCTATGGTATAAAATGACAATTGGAAAAAAATCTTAGATTTTGCCGACGCGTTTCGTCTTCCGACTTTTTCAAGGCAAAATGAAATCGAACTGTTTTTGTTGTTATAGTTACATTAAAAAATCCAAATTTAAAAAGATAGACGCTTCTGTCTAAGCCTTTTTTTTCTGGTTAATGTAAATTACCTTTATAGTAAGGGATTTTTTTTCCATGTCGACAATATAGTTAAATTCCCAGATCAATTGAAAAAGTCGGAAGACGAAACGCGTCGGCAAAATCTAAGATTTTTTTCCATTTGTCATTTTATACCAATCTGTCTTGTCCACAGAATTGATTTGGGAATTTAACTATATCTATCTATCTATTTATCTATCTATGTCACTTTTTCAGTCTATCTATCTTATACTGAAGAGAGTGGCATAGATAGATATTTATCTATCTATGTCACTCTCTTCAGTATAGCTCTCTATCTGTCTATGTCACTCTCTTCAGTCTATCTATCTATCTATCTATCTATCTATCTATCTATCTATCTATCTTATCTACGAGAGTGAATCAATAAGTCTGCAGCATGATAGAATTATGAGCTTAGTTTTGATAAGAAAATGACCTCTTTAAATTTCGATCTGTGATTAATGGAGAAGCGTTAGGTTGACAGGGATTTTGTTGAAAATAAATATTTCTTTTGTTTAAATAAATGTCTTTTTTTTTCGTTCTTCAGCTGCACGGGCATTGATGTATCTGCGAACAGATCAATCCATTATCGATCCAATGTTGTTTATTCAGTGTGGAAACAATGTAGGTATTTACTCGGATTTACATAACACGACAAAAGGATCAACTACTTTGGCAACCAGTGCGGATCAAACTTTAGCGATTTTCTTGCTAGCCATTTATCCACTTTTGAAATCTAGCTTAGTCGGGTACAATGTCAAAACAGAGTAGAAGAGTCACTTTGGCATGATTTTAGTAACCGTTTCCATTGTAACGAGCTTGCTAAATATAGAGACGCAATGCATAAGAGTTATAAAATGCATATTGATTTTTAAAATGAGGAATTGTCAATATATTGTTCGGTTTATTCGAACTGATTCGTATTTTGATTATTTTAGACGTTTCGGCCATGTAGCCTATGGATTCTTCAGATATCCATTATTTTAATAATATTCGGTCTGATTTTGAAATGAGAAATTGTCAGTATATTCTGACATGTTGAATTTATTCGAAATATTGTTCTCAACTTGTTTTTTTTTATAGATGTTATAATATATATATATATATATATATATATATATATATATATATATATGACGTTTCAGTCAAGTACCCCGTCCTTGGTATGACGATAAACTACATCTGCGTCCTGAGTAAGACGATAAACTACATCCGACAGCTAGGCCTCTGATCAGGAGGTTTTGAAGAGCGTGGAACCATCTCTTAATTGCTGGTGTTCCCAGGCCCACCCTGACGCGGGGTGGTGTGACCTGTTAAGGTCCCAGCTATGGGCAAATAGTTAACCCTCGAACTGGGGTCAAAACACTATGAAAGTGTAAAAATAGGTTTTAATACCTGAAATACTTTGTAAAAAAGTTATTACTAGCAATAAAATTTTGAAGAAAAAATTATTACCATCAATACATTTTTGAAAAAGATATTACCATCAATACTTTTTTGAAAAAAAAAAAAAAATACAAGCGATATATTTTTGAAGGAAAAAAAATTTACTAGCAATGCATTTGAAAAAAAAATATTACCAGCAATAAAAATCTTGTCGGCATTGAATAATCCATTGAGGTTGATATGCGGTAAAACAAACCAAACCAAACCAAAACAATCGGCCAAGTACCATTTGATCATCTACAAGTTTCCATTATTTGTAATAAGTTTAGGTCTGTTTTTTTAGATGCGAAATTGGGAATATTCTTTGTCGTATTCGAATTATTCGAATCTTGTTGTCATATATAAGCCATTTTCAAGTATCCATTATTTTGTTGATAAATTTGCTATTTTTCACCGGTAAATATATTTATTTTGCAACGAGTATTTAAACAAAGATAAAAATGTTGCAAGTTTTTAAAAAATGTTTAAATTTAAGAAGAGCTCATAAATATTTATCAGCTTAACTGAAAAGTCGAGGTAAATTATGGAGGATGCTAAGGGACATATTTAAAAAAGAAAATGATATTGATTTTTTTAAATTTAAAATTAAAATTTAAGAATGTCGCAAAACAGAAAAATATTTTTAATAAATTTAAATATTTTTAAGTAATTGTTGCAAAATATTTTTTTTTACATATGCTGTGTTAAAGTCCATCAGAAGACGAAATGCGTCGGCTAAGATAAATTTTCCTTTTGTCTTTATTCATATTGTTATTTTGCGGATATATTTTTATTTATATCTGAAATGTTACACACACATATATATATATATATATATATATATATATATATATATATATATATATATATATATATATATCTCATTATATATATATATATATATATATATATATATATATATATATATATATATATCATTATAGCAATTTATCGAGTCTAGAAGTATCCTCAAAATAATGCAGAAAGCACTGGACGGCCGTTTCGTCCTATTTCGGGACTCATCAATAGTGCGCATTCACTATAGAGATTTGAACCCGAACCGTTTCGATACCACGCAAGCGTCGTACCAACTGTACCAACGGGCCTCGGCGACGAAGAAAAAACTGAATAGAATCGATATAGCGCCGATACTCACAAATTCCATGGTGATACTCATCCAAGTATTCGTAACCCAACGGATTGTGCCCCAAGAGCCACGTCTTTCCTTTCTTCCGAACCGCTCCATCTCAGTGCATCAACTGGGTCAAGAAAGGATATACAATTAATAGATTTGCCTAAATCCCCATAATTCTATTACTCATATATATATATATATATATATATATATATATATATATGTGTGTGTGTGTGTGTGTGTGTGTGTGTGTATACGAGATCTGTTTGAAAAATAAGCATCACAAAGAATTATTTTAAAGCCAAACAACAAACTACGTGGTTTCCTCTTCAAAGTAACCCCCATCAAATCTAATGCACTTTTCCATCCTTCTCTATCACGCTTCTGTGCATTGCTGGAAGAATTCTTTTTGGATGCCCCTCAGCTCTGTCATTACGGCCCTTTTGATGGCATCCACGCCTTCAAAACGTGTTACCATGATGACCTCCTTGATCTTGTGGAAAAGAAGAAAGTGACATGGAGCAATATCAGGTGATTAGGTAGGTTGATCCAGTACTGTCGGATGCTCAGGGCGTTGTGAGCAGTTGCATTGTCTTGGTGAAGCAGTCACGCTTTGTTTCTTCAAAACTCTGATCTCTTCTCGCTAAGATTACAGTTATATACTCCCTAGATCATGCGCCCGGGGAATTCACTGGAGTTTTTGCGTTGTAAGTGCAAGATTTTGTCCAAGAGTTCTTGCAGCACAAACATCTGGTCTTGCTAGAAACACGTACGTGCCAGAATGCAGTGATTGTCGGGGCACCGACTGCAACAATATTAGAACAACAAGAAGGGGACGAATGGGAAGACAATGCTAATTTATTTGAACGTTTATTCTGAGTTATATCAGGGTATTTACATTGTTCTATTTGCTATATTTACTTGTGGAGTTGGGAACATTTCAATACTCGTTTATGACATCTTGTAATATTTTTTGATGGAGTGCTATTTTCTGGACCTAGTATTTTTGCGATAGTGTTTGAACCAAAGATTTCAAATTCTATAATTTTCTGGGGTTTTTTTTTGTATCAAGGATCACATTTTTGGCAGATGTGAAACATATACACACTTTTTTTTTTAATAAGCACCTCCATTGTTAGAGTGAGCCATCAGTTTGCTTAGCAAAACAGGACTTTCAGGCCCAAAGTTGTTTAATCGGTTACTTGATGCAATCAGTTGTTTCTATGTATTTGTTTTCTTCATTCTTTAGTCATACCTTGCTTGTAGCACACAAGACCGTCGAGTCTTCTTCGAATAGGTCCTATGTTTTTTACTGAACAGACTGCCAAAAAGGAAGAGGTTTAAGTGAGGATAAAATTATGCTACCAATTTGTTTCTATTAATAACACTTATATTCAGGCAAATTTTAATGTTCTTAACATTAGTGGTTCTTGAGATATAAAAAGTTTTACTTTGTTGTCTGGTCTGCAAAAGATACAGATAACACGTAACCATCTTGAAAGTTACACACAGTGAGAGCAAGGTCTGAGAGCAATATATGGGTTGATCGGTAGTATTCTAAAATATTTGTTTGACTGTCACCTCCATCTTTCTATCTCTCCCTGCAGACATTTATTTGCGAAATTCAATTTGATAGACCAATTAGTGGTCTGTAAATTGTAGATATTTGGTCAGTATTTCATTCACTGAGAAACACATAGAGATGGTAGTTCTAACCTTTTATTTAAGGTAGTGTGGAAAGTCAACATTTTGATTATATCATTATTTTCCCTACTAACTATATGTGTTATTGATTTTAGTTGTTTTTGCTGCTGGAAGTGTCCAATTGATCTTGTTTTTGTTATTTGGTAAAGTTCTTTGTGATCTTGTAACTCCGGTCAATAAGATCTGATGAAGTGTTCACTTCTTTGACTTAGAGGATTCATTCACTTAAAGCCATTTTAATCATTCCGTTAAAACTGTTTTATTTCCCCTGTCCAAATTAGAACTTTTCAATTTTCAATTTTCTGGGCCTAGTATTTTTGCGATCGTGTTTGAATGAAAGATTTCAAATTCTCTCCCTACGGACTGTTTTATTTGCCAAATTCATTTTCACAGACCAATTATCGGCCTGTAAATTGTGGGTGTTTGATTAGTATTTCATTCACTTAGAAGCACATAGAACTGATAGGTCTTTGTTATGTCTTAGTTTTTTTTACGTTATCTACTGTTTCACTGTTATATACATGACGGCTGGTAATGGCGAAATGCATTTACGTTTTACTTCAAGTTTATTATTTTAGATCTAGTTTTCAAATTATCCCCAATAACTAAATTTTCCCAAATGGTTTAGATGAGGACTTTTTCAATTTTCAAAAGAGGGGACCATAGCCTTTCTAAAAATACCATATTTAGCTTAGTAACATTTTTTGCCTGGTGAACATTGATATCGACCAAACTAAAACGGAAAAGAAAAAGAGAAAAGAGGAAAGAGAAAAAGTATAACGAAAAAGAGAAAAAGAACAAAAGACAAGCGAAAACGGCGAAAGGAGGGGGGGGAAGGAAAACAGTAGAAAAGAGAGACGGAGAAAGAAAAGAGAGACGGAGAAAGAAAAGAGAAAAAGAAAAAGAAGAAGTAAAAGGGAACAAGTAGATAAAGAGAAATAAATCATCCATATCTGCATATGTAAAATAGTGTGCACATATACTCAAGTACACATGCACACACAAACATATCTCTAAGAATCTGACTTTCAAATTCTTGAATGTTTGAGAAACTAATCCATTCAAATAATTTACCGCCAACATTTAACATTTTTTAACATTCTGAACATTTTTTACGCTTGACAGGCTGCATAATTTCAAGTAATCTAATACAAGATCGTAAGCAAAATCTCTAAGCGCCAACCAGTGTCTGTTCTCAATATCTGCATATTTCTACCCTAATTGTTAGCAACGATGGGTGGCTGCATTAAGAGCTACATAGACATCAAATTCAAACATACATATCCTGAAAGATGATATTTCAGAACATCTTCCTATACGATTCGTGTGTAAATAGTGAATTTTCTACTATTTTATACGTTAAAATGTGAAACTTTAGTGTTCTTTGATTCTCTTAAATGAAATGATCGCTGTGCAAACAGCAAAAAAGATATGCGCTGTTTATAGGGATGATGCCATAGCTGAGGCTACTATTCATAAGAGGTTTGTTCAGTTCAGAAATAAAAATCTTGACCAAGGAAAAGATATTCCAGGTCACAAGACACGAGGCATCGCAAAGATACTCCACATATGGCCGTTGTAAGGTATTTGAAAACGTATTTGAATCACTACAATGTTTAGATGTCTCAGGATTTAAGGGGAAAAAAAGAATGATGCGTATTTCCGTCCACTATTCTCTGTCCAAGTACAATAAAAAATTTTTGAAAACAACAAAAAGTAAAAAACATAACCGCCGATGAAAATGGATTGTTTACAACAATGTGGAGCTAAAAAACGTCCTGAGGGAAATAATCCACCATTAACTATTTTGTGTATGTTTTGTATCTGATGGAATTGGAAAACCAGTTTGAAGAGCTCCTTCAACAAAAAGTTATATCAAATTAAAACCTTTAAGTAACTCCTAAAGTGGCTATTCCATCAACATCAGTATATCGGGGATATTGTATTGCGTTTTTTGAATGGCATGTGGGCCATGCAGTAGATTCCCGTGGGACCTCTCAATGCCATAATGACGTGTAAAGTTACGGTTATGCTTTCTGACAATTAATCTAGACAGTTTACAAATACCTCTATTTTATTTTTTATTTTTTAGCTACATCGATTTTTCGCTACTGAATCAGGTCAACACCTAAAACGAACAGACGAACCAAACCCAATTATTTCAAATTTAGACCCGTATTATCTCATCTACACCAATATATGGGGTCTACATCCAATTTTTCCAGAATCTGCTTCATATTGGGTATGAAATATTTAGGGTATTGGAGGAGCTTGAAAGTATTTTCAATGTATTTCAAGCTTCTTCAATACCCGATTTCATATTCAATGCGAAACAAAAGGCTCCTAAAATATTCCAAAATAGAAAAGCGGTCCTCCCTGCCAAACCCAACGAATCAAGAAATATTTTGTTCTACCGGCTAACACTGTCACGTCTACAATTGAAAACAATTTATCTAAACTTAACAAAAACGTGTCACAAAGAAAGATGTGCTATATTTATGGAATCAAGTGCTCAATATCAGAGATAGAGCGTGTGTAAATATAAAAGTGAACATAGAAGTCAACACTTAGAGGCGACAGTCTGTTTCATGCTAGATGCAATCCTCAGGCCACGAGTGTACTGAGGATTGCATCCAGCATGAAACAGACTGTCTCCTCTAAGTGTTGACTTCTTTGTTCACTTATATATATATATATATATATATATATATATATATATATATATATATATATATATATATATATACTCAGAGCCGAAAAGATGAATATAAGATCAATCAGCTAAGTGACAAATTTTATATTTGTATTAATCCTATATATATATATATATATATATGTGTGTGTGTGTTCAATTATAATAAATGTTATAATAAAATACATTGAGCTCTCTTTGTTGATTAGTTTTGATATTTTATATTATTAGGATTCACTTGGATTATATACCAACTGATTATAACATATATATATATATATATATATATATATATATATATATATATATATATATGGATGGGTAGAATGAAACATGTACATACATGCAAAAACACTTGACGTACGTAAATACATTTATTTCTTAGGTGTTATAAATTTTATATTCAATGTTATGAAATAATCGACATTGGATATTATGTATATTCATTAATATATACTTATAGCTCTGTTTCATAACATTGACCACTTTCTTCATAACACTTGAAGAAGTAATATATTTATACGTACGAGCAAGTATATGTATGCGGATTTTTATCCTACACATTCTAGGATGAACTAAAGCTAGCATGAACTCCGCTAATGAGGAAATATTCCGACAACGTCATAATTTTTAGAACACAGCCCTAAAAAAATAGCGGATACATAAAACGCTAAGTTTCTAAATTATAGAAACAGTAGTACTAACAGAAGAAAAACAGCAAAAGAAACATTATCTGGTATACCCCTCCGTTCAACCAAATGGTCAGTACTAAGCTAGGGCATAAGTTCCTAGCTTTAATTGAAAAAACACTTTCCTACTAATATCAGGCTTAGCAAGATCTTTAATAAAAACACTTTAAAATTAAGTTACAGTTGCACTGAAAATCTAGAAAGGACCATAAAAAAAAACATAACAATAAAATCCTGGAAAAACGCTCATATCAAAACAGTATTAATAAAAATCCTAAAGTAAAATTAGGCAAAAATAATGAAAAATTATGTGATTGTAGAAACCCTGAAATCTGCCCGTTGGAAAATAAATGCCTCATAAAATCTGTGGTATACCAATGCACTATCTCATCCATTGAGAGTCCTAGCACTAATAGGATATACATTGGTTCAACGAAGAATGAATTTAAAATTAGATGGAGACAACACAAAAGCTCCTTCAATAATATTAGAAATAGAAATCAGACATCTCTATCCAAATATTTTTAGTATTTAAAAGAAATGAATAAAACACCAAAAGTAAAATGGAAAATAATAAATAGAACAAGAACTTGTAAAACCTGTTATGACCCATGCCCTTTATGCATACATGCAAAAGATACACATTATTAAATTTCTAAATAATGAAAATTTATTAAACCATAGACATGAGTTAACGGTTTTTTGCATTAAATAATTAGCATAAAAAAATTAAATTTCATAGTTTAATAAAAGGCTTAAAAGCTTAACCCAATCATTAAATAGAAAAACCCTTTATGAAGTCGTCAAAAAAACAAAGAGTAGTTCAGTGAGACGCGTTTATATATGAAACACCCATTTGCATAATAAATAAATAAATAAATATATAAAATAAAATAAAACAAAATTCTCAAGACACTTCACGGCATACCATGGTGGCAAAAGCTATCTTTCACTGTAACTGACCAGACGATGTGCGTACATGAATGCCATCATCCGCTTTGAAATGGATACCCCACCCGACCTCGGCTTGACCTCTTTCAGAAGGTGACTGATATGCGGATAAAAATTAACAGTTAGACCCCTTATCAAAATGGTCGTCCCAGCCATTTCCATAGTAATTAATTTTGCGAATGAACATGCTTTTTTTTTTTAATTTTTTTTTTAAGCATTTCACCCCAAGCAAGGCGGGAAGCCACTAGGACGCAAGGGGTTACAGAAAATTTAGAGCAAGATCAGATAGGAGTGATAGAAGAAAGGATGAGGGTAGTGGATAGATCAAGGCAACTGGAGATGTCGATTGACATTACACTTGAATAGCTGGAGATTATAGCTCACAGGGAAACAGGAAAAGGGAAGGGAGTTCCACAGGCGAGAGGTGCGAGACATGAAGCTATTAGAGTAGAAGAGACGGCTACATTTAGGAGTTTCGACAGTGAAGGGTGAGAGCGGGATACTAGCCTCGTATGGCGCTTGAACTAATGACGTCTGGGAACCAGCGAATGCAGCTCCTCGGAGCAATTTCCATGAAAGTATTTGTGGAACAGACAGAGGGAGGCGACGGCGCGTCTGTGAGAAAGTGACTGTAGACGAGACGCAAGAGCAGGGCCAACTACATTGCATATCCGCCTCTGGAGCCTATCAAGAACCCCGAGGCAAACAGAAGGGGCACCAGACCATATATGGCAGCAATACTCCATGCAAGGGCGAATTGTTGATTTGTAGATCTGGAGGATCGACTCCGGGGAGAAAAACTTCCTGGCTCGGCTCATGGAGCCAACTTTCCTTGCAGTGGACGAAGCAATTGACTCAATGTATTTATTCCATCTCAGGTCAGCAGTCAACGTGAGACCGAGAAGCCGCAGAGAGTTGCTCTCGAGAAGTTAAGCGTCAGACATTCTAATGGAGGGAAGAGAAGGATCTCTGTGGTGATTAATAGAGAGCAGTTTTGTCTTAGAAGCGTTGAAGTTGACCAGCCAATTCTTGCCCCAGTTCACAATCGATTGGAGGTCCTTTTCGAGATGCACGGCCAGGTGAGTTTTGTCAGTGAGACTAGATTTGTTTTTGAGGCAGGAATAAATTGCGGTGTCATCCGCGTAGATGCCAACTTGGGAAGTTATGGCGTCAAGAAGGTCATTTATGTAGATAAAGAATAGAGTGGGGTCTAGGATGGAGCCTTGAGGAACACCTGCGTTCGTAGGATAGGAACTGGATGAGAATCCGTTGAGAACGACCTTCAATTCACGGTTTGACAGGAATATATGTATTAGGTTATATAATCGACCCGTAATGCCATAACCCTGGAGCTTGCGAAGAAGGCCGGCATGCCAAACCCTATCAAATGCTTTGGAGATGTCTAGTGCCACGGCACGGGCTTCACCGTTATTTTGAAGAGCTCGGTAGACAGTTTCAGTGATGGCCGTAAGCACATCAGCTGTAGATCGGGCAAAGCGGAAACCATATTGCTTGTCTGAGAGCAGATTATGGGATGTGAGGTGGTTTACCACCTCGATATGGATTAGGGCTTCAAAGACTTTACCGAAGAGGGGAAGGAGACTGATAGGACGGTAGTTGGAAGGGTCAGAGGGGTCGCCGGAGTTCTTGAAGACAGGAACGATCGAAGAGGACTTCCAGCAGTCAGGAAAACAAGATTCCTTGAGGCAGTAGTTGCATAGTTTAGAAAGGGCGGGCGCCGGTTCAGGCGCGCATTTCTTCAAGACAATGGCTGGTATCCCGTCTCCACCACTAGCCTTGTTGGGGTCTAAATTGGAGATAACGCCCAGTACCAAAGATGAGGTTATGTTTAGCCCACTTAATATGGCCTCAGTTCTAAGAGGGAAGTCGTGTATGGGTACACCGGAAGAGTCGAGCGTAGAGTTGAATGAAAATTTCCGAGCAAAGCATTCAGCCTTGTCGGTAGAGGAGGTCAGGACTTCGAACTGGTTGAATAAAGGAGGTATAGAGGGTTTGCAATTATTCAATACGCTCTTGCAGAGATGCCAGTAATCTTTGGAGCCAAATTTGCGAGATGCAATACGTTCCTTCATCCGAGCCGCAAATAGTGACTTAGCATCGTTGAGGACACGCTTACACTCGTTACGGGCGGAGCCAAAGAGACGTCTATTGCAGTCAAACATGTCGCTACGGAATAGGTGAAAGTAGTGGTTTCTATGGGCGATGGCAGCTGAGCAAGCAGGGGGAGGAGCGCGACTTGACACTATATTTCCTTGATTGGATGAAAGCGTCGATTCCAGCTTTAACCCAGGAAGAGACCTCAGAAGCACATTCTTGGACGGGGAGCTTGAAGACTCCATCCCAGGGGATATCGCGGAGGAAATCACGGAACGCGTCCCAGTCAGCTCGTTGATAGTAGAACGAAGTTCTAGTGGTAGGAGGTTCTTTATAGGGGGTGGAATGGAAGGAGATGTTAACAGATACTACCCCATGATCAGAGTTACCAAGAGGGCAGAGTTGCGAGGCGCTGCAGGATTCGGGGATGGAGGTAAAGCACAGGTCGAGAAGAGAGGCTTTACCTTCCCGGTTGAAGGCAAAACGAGTGGGGAAGTTAACTATCTGTGTGAGGGAATGAGAGATTGAAAAATTGAGCGTTTGAGCGTGGTCAGTAGTAGCATTCTTAAGCCACAAGGTGTGATGGGCGTTAAAGTCACCAAACACAAAAATGTGAGCAAACGGGTGGAGGGAGAGAGCCTTGTCTATGCTGTCAGAAATGCTATCGAGTATCTCACAGTCTTGAGAGGATGGAGAGCGGTAAAGGAAGAAGAGATAACTTACCGCATTGAGGAGAGAGAGTCGGAGACACATGTATGACTGGTTTGGCGATTCGAGAGAGAACTCTCTGACCAGAGGGAGATGTTCCTTGACGTAGACACCAAGACCGTGCATGTAGGTTAGAGAGTCTTTTCTGAGGAGAGGAAGGTAGCCGGGGATCGAGAGAACAGAAGAGGGGATAGACGATACAAGGTTTGTCTCACAGAGAGCCAGTATATCTGGGTCGTTTGCAGTGAGGAAAGATTCCAGACTGCAGAATTTTGACCTAATGCCCCGGATGTTGGAGAACGAAATGTTGAGGGGTTTAGGTGGTTTTTGAGAGGCTGGTTTAGGATTAATCTTTACGTTTTAAAGATGCGTAAATTTCAAGATTGGTTATTCCTAAATTTTCGCTTGAGGATGAAAAAGGACTTGATACCTTAATTCAATTTAATTTTAATAATTATATTGAGGGTTTCGGCTCTCGTTTTTGAAAACTGAGAACTCTTATGTAGCGAAGGAATCATATTTTTTAAAAAATAATTATAGTTTAAACTCTATTTCTCTATGGAGCACTATTTTTTAAAAAATAAAAACAAAAATACTAAAGAACACCGGATTATTTACCTAACATGTTCTTTCCTATTTTTCTACATACCTGCGCACACACACACACATATATATATATAAAATTTTATATTTGTATTAATCCTATACATATATATATATATATATATATATATATATATATATATATATATATATATATATATAGGAATAATACAAATATAAAATTTGATTGATCTTATATTCATCACCCGACTACAGAGTTGTATATATATATATATATATATATATATATATATATATATATATATATATATATATATATATATATATATAGTGATTTTCCAAGCGTAGCTCAGATGTGTCACAAAGCCGAAAGTAGGGGATACCCAGTGAGGATCGAACTCACTAATTAGAACAATTACGACTGAGTAGTGAGTTCAGTCCTCACTCGGTGCCCCCTACTTTCGGCCTTGTGCCACATCTAAGCAATGCTTGGAAATTCACTATATATATATATATATATATATATATAGTGGATTTCCAAGCATTCACTATATATATATATATATATATATATATATATATATATATATATATATATATATATATGTGCGTGTGTGTGTGATGAGACAGAGTGAAAAATTTTATTAAAGAATCGTTTCAACGGAGAAATTGAGGAATCTCTTTGGATTCCTCAATTTGAAATGCAAGAAAGAAAAAATCAGTGTGTGAGGAAAATGCCTTAGGATCCTTGAGGATAAGTGGGTATCATAAATCAAATTAATTACCCTAGCTCTTAGTGTCTTGACTTAGAGAGTCAGGAGTTTCTAAACTTTTTTGTTCGCTTGTGTGTGTATATGTGTGTATATGTCTCTCTCTCTCTCTCTCTCTATATATATATATATATATATATATATATATATATATATATATATATATATATATATATACTTCTACACACGCGTACATACACATTCAGCCAGGCATGTAAATATTATATTTTTTGCCAACTTGTACATAAATATATACATATACATAAATGTACACATATACATAAATGTACATATACATAAATATATACATATGCATAAATATGCATATACATAAATGTATATATATATATATATATAAATATACACATCCATAAATATACATATACATAAATGTATACATATACATAAATGTATACATATACATAAATGTATACGTATACATAAATGTATACGTATACATAAATATACATATACGTAAATGTATATATATATAAATTAACATATACATAAATGCATACATATACTCAAATGTAAATGTACATGAATGTATACAATTACATAAATGTATACATATACATAAATATACATATACACAAATGTATATATATATAAATATACATATACACAAATGTATATATATAAATATACATATACATAAATGTATGCATATAAATAAATGTACATATACATAAATATATATATATATATACATAAATATACATATATATATATACATAAATATACATATACATAAATGTATACATATATATATATATATATATATATAAATGTACATATACATAAATATATATATACATAAATGTATACATATGCATAAATATACATAAATTTACATATAAATAAATATACATATACAAAAACGTATACATGTACATATCCATACATTGAGTTGGAACAAAACAGTGATGTTTGAACACGTGACTAAAATTTCAGTATGTCTTTCAATACGACTCGAGTGTGTATTGTGAATTTCAAATAATTTAAAATTAAAAGTGAAAATGGAGGAGCATGAAGCGTTTTTCTTCTATGTTGCTCTTTTATTTCTGGGAAGGAAAAACAAATAAAAAGAGAAAAATGATGTTTAAACAGACAGAAGAAATGTACCGATTATGGAGATGTTACCATCTCTGTTCGCACCCAGTTCGCTAGATTCACAAGTAGAACTTTTGATCTGGAAGACCGACACCGTTCCGACAGGTGTTGATGCTGACCAAATGCAAACTTTGATATCGCGATAGGATGTTTTACCGATCACTACCATCTTTACCTCTTTAAGTATAGGTTCAACCGTTATCTGTCCTACATATCCTTATAATCTACACTTCTTACGTCCATAAAACCATCATTCAGTGTCTCTCTACCTTGAGTACCTCTTGGGTCTAATATTGGGGGCTAAGAGAATAAATACTTAACACCAGGTGGATTATAGAAGATAGGTTTATTGTACACAACCAGTACAATATGAAATACAGTACAGTTATACACACAGGTCAGTCTAGTAATGAGTTCCACTAATTGGAAAGTCAGACGTGCTTGCATCTTCTTGCTCTCTCACTCTTCCTCAAGTCTCTCATAGACGGTTGACTTTATAGGTACTTACTACCTATAGTGTAATCATTCATGGGGGTGACTGGTTATTCCATTACATCAAAACTATTAAAAAATATATCTGTGGGTTACCTGGCGTCGGTGTTCGCTTCTGCCGGGGAAGTTGAAAATAATACCAAGCTGAAGCTCATTCCTCCAGGTAGTAACTCTCCCTCAGGATGGGCCTGAGATCATTGCTCGGCACCTGATGCGTCCCCAAAAGGGATAGTGCGTACGTCGATTGAGCAATTTTTCCACGGTATTGCTGTTAAACCTGTAGGGAGTGTGAAATATTAGCAACTCCCTTTATCCACTCCCTTCAAATTCGGAGGACTGAGGAAGAAGAAATAAATAAATTCGTGAGCCTGTGTGAGATTTTTTAATACTAATGAAAACCTTGCCTTCACAGAAATTAACCGTTGAACCAGGAAGAAGGAAAGAACATAGCGTGCCTACGCGAAATCCTTTTTTTTTTTTTAATATAAGATGAGTAGAAAAATAAAATTAATGAGAAGAGTGTTTGAAGTCATGTGAAAGGTTTTGTTTCAGTTTCTCGCAACTAGCGTTAAAGTATTAGCGTGCAAATTCCTCCTTGGAAGAGGTTTCTAACGCATGGCTTATCTTTCAGTTGCGTCTCTGTCTTTGGACAGAGTGCGCTCAGGGGCTTCTCTGTCAAAGGACAGAGGGGCAACTGAGAAATTAATACTGAGAGGTGCCCAGCCCTGGGGAACAGCTGCCCGAATCCGCGCCCTCCCATTGCACCAGAGGGAGGGATCGATGCTCGCACCGAGTGCAGCGCAATCGACGGTTGCTGGGGCTGAGGGGAATTTTTGTTCCTGTCCCGTGCGTACGCGCTCGAATCCCACCTAAAAATAGACCTTGTGTCACATCCTCTCCTAGTTGGGGGGTAGGGGACAGAATAAATACGGCGTTGAAATACTCGCTAATATAAAATTACTTGCCAATTATATCATCGGGATCTAACCAGCACGCGGAACATCAAAGGATTTTCCCTCAACAATTCAAGAAATTGAAACAAGGCCGGGGTTTAAAGTGGGTTCATAAAGATGTGGGGTACATGGATAAAATAAACAGTTGATTTACCCACGCTAAGAAGATTAATGAAGGATAACAATGACGAGGAAACGCACAGGTAATTTTAATAAAACAAGAGATAAGGAATTTATTCACGAATTTACACACTCGAAATAGTGTCAGTAGCTCGTTTCAGAAATATCAAAACTCTCAAAGTTCGTAGTTTTAACGTATTGTTATGAATAGGAAATGTTCATACAGCAGAGATTAAATGATCTGACACAGAATAATATTAAAAATGTTTAAGACAAAGCTAAGAGAGTTTGTTGCTCACCAAAGAGATATATGGTTTGCATATGGCAAGTGGAACGTCTGACTGGTTTCTAGTAACATCTGGAGTTAGACAAGGCTGCAATCCCTCTCCTCTACTGTTCGTGATCTAGTACATGGACTAGATTACAAAGGAGGAGAATCCAGATCCTTAGGTACTCAACAAACTCATGTTCGCCGACGACCATG
Organism: Acanthosepion lycidas; assembly: GCA_963932145.1. NCBI lineage: Eukaryota > Metazoa > Mollusca > Cephalopoda > Sepiida > Sepiidae > Acanthosepion > Acanthosepion lycidas. Next base: position 27,535,471 of record OZ010596.1, read on the forward strand.
ATGAACAACGACAGGACCAACTAATCTCAAGCTGCGAGAAATACGACATGAAGATCAGGTGTCAGTAAGACCGAGGGTATGACCGTCAGCAAGAAACCAGAAAACTGGACATTAACCTTAATGGGACCCAGCTAAAGCAAGCCAGTGAATTCAAATATCTAGGGAGCATATTTATTGAAAATGGCAAACTAGACAGAGAAATCGAGATCAGATGTCAGAAAGCCAAAGCAGTCAATTACCAACTTGCTCCTCTTCTAAAACATTCTAGAATTTCCATGAGCACCTTGTGTCAATTACGATAGTGACGCGATCGCACTGAAAAATTCACATATACAGTGTAACCTGGATATAAGAGACCCGGATATAAGAGAAACCCGGATATAAGATAGATTTTCTCTGGTCCCAAATTAGAGCCTGTGTTAATGTATATATAACATACCAAACCCGGATATAAGAGAAACACGGATATAAGAGACTTATTATCCGGTCCCGACAACTCTCTTATATTCGGGTTACACTGTATACCATCGCACACGGTATTTGATAATGGTTTTTATAACTGCATTGATTTAAGAGAAACTAATATCAATATTTTAATTTTCTTATGAAGCAGAAGGATTTATTGAGGCATTCTTAATGGAAAACGTTAGTCATTTAACGAAGCTATAAAATCAAAATACGAATTCCACGCAGCACTCGAAGCGGGCTATAAAGAAGATGAAAACTTCTTTTGAAGTGTTGCCGTAATAAATGTGACAGAAGTAATAAATAAAGTGTCAAATCGTAAACAATGATATCTGTAAAGGTACCTATGTTGTAGTAGAGAGTGTGCATTTACATTCTAAAATCTTTTAACGTCAATTGTCTATCCGTTGATGTAAAAAAGAACTATGGCCGAAGAGTAGTACTTCAGGCAGAGCGAGAAATCGAGTAAAATTTTTAGCACAACAGCGTTTGATTTGATTAATAAGAAAAGAAAAGTTTTCTCTCGTTCACGTGAATTTTTTTTCTGATGCTGTTTTATTCGGCTAAATACGACAGAATAATCTTAAATGTTGCTTTATATATATATATATATATATATATATATATATATATATATATATATATATATATAGCTTAGTGGGTAATAAATCTCCAACTGTTGCCCAATCAGTCGGACTTTGATCCCAGCTTGAAGCAATCGAATATCTAGCCACACTGACGTGCTGGGATGCAGCGAAACTGTCTGTCTGTTGATGACTATATATATATATATATATATATATATATATATATATATATATATATATATATATTCTGAGAACGTAACTTCTCGGACAATAAGAAAATGTATTAAATAATTTTCAGATTTGTTCGATTTCATTATATATATATATATATATATATATATATATATATATATATATATATATATATATATATATATATATATATATATATATATATATATATATATATATATATATATATATATATATATATATATATATATATATATATATATATATATATATATATATATATATATATATATATATAATTACTGTTTCATTAACAACAGAGCATTTACTTAAATAAATTCAAAATTGTATCTAAAATTGCACGTCAAGTCAAATGACGGTTTCCGTATAGAAATACAGGTTCGATTCCTGTCGGAGAACGTATATTTTTACAAAATTTCTCGAACATTCAGGCCGGTAAATTTAATTAGTACTGTTTAATTAAAAACTGTTTAAATAAAAATTACATCTGTAAAGATTAACGTATAAACGGAAAATATATTAAATAATTTTCGGATTTATTCCATTATATATATATATATATATATATATATATATATATATATATATATATATATATATATATATATATATATATATATATATATGTGTGTGTGTGTGTGTATGTGTGTGTGTGTGTGTGTTTGTGTGTGTGTGTATTAAAAAGAAGAGAGGTACCGCAAACGTTTTTGGTTGTAATGTGGTAAAAGGCGGAGATTTCCACCTATTATTAAAAATATTAGGTTGGTGCAAAAATAATGACGTAATAATGTCGTTTTTTGACGTATTTTCCAACGTCAAAAAACGACATTATTACGTCATTATTTTTGCACCAACCTAATAATTAATTTTCTTCCTTTATGTTTTTCGATGTTAAATATTCTCGATGTGAGGCATTCTCTGTTTTTGTGTTAATAATCCGAATGTCTTTCTTGAATTGGCATTGAAAAGTTCTGCGCGAGGGTCATAAAACAATTAAGGTTGGTCCAAGAGAAATGATGAATTACTTATCGGCATTTTATCTTTTAATGTTCTTAGATCTGTTTCCATTTTCGTGTGTTTCTGTCAGCATGCGTGTATATAGTGTATATATGCGTGTGTATATTTCCCCTCCATACAAACAATGTCTCACTATGAAGAATTAGTAAACACATTTGTACACATACACACATACATACACACACCGTCCCACCACAAGGAATATTATCATTCTTACCTACAAGTACAAGAAAAAACTTCATAAAAAAATTTAAACCTGAAATAAATAGATAATAACCCCACACGCAAAAGCACACAACATGCACACAAAGTGACCAAATACAGTGATCAAATCACCCACATGCATGTACACACGCTCACATGCGGGTATCTGTGGGGCACGAAAATAAATATATATATATACAAATATTGGGTTGTCCTTCTTGCTAATGACCGTACAATCTTATTAAATTACCAGAACTTATGATAGTGTAGCGATATCAATTTTATGCTGATATCTTTTTCAGGAAAAGATCTGTAGGATGTTACAGAAATCGTTTGGGAAATTATCTTCTTGACAATGAAGGCCAGCGGATTAAAACGAACCTCACAAGAACTATGCCAAACGACCCTGACAAAAAAGGTCAGCAAAGGGAGGCGAAACTCACAAGAATATGTCAAACCACAGTGAAAAATAAGGACAGCGGAATGAAAGGAATCTCACAAGAACGAACCTGACAAAGAAGGTCAGCTGAGTGGATCGTATTTGATGGATGACATTTTTAGAAGAAAGTTGACTGGTCAAAGAACGCTGTTTCTGTATAAGGCAGTGGACCCTTGTAACCAAAAGAAGAGAAGACCGATCGTTCGCGACGCGGAAAATAAAGCACACGCCCTTGGACCATTCACTCCTTCATGTACTCTCATTCTTTTTGCTACAATTCCGTCTCATGATCGTATTTCGTGTGTAACGATCCGACCAAATAATTATTTTCAAACCTCGTACTGTCGCTCTCGATATCTCGAAGGCATTTGAGAAGGCTTGGCATGCTGGTCTTTTACGTAAACTCTAGGGCTACGGTATTACAGGACGATTGTTTGATTTAATCAAATCGTGAAATGAAGGTCGTTTTGAACGGGATCACTTCCAGATCATTTCACATGAACGCTGGTGCTCCGTAAGGCTCTATCCTGGGTCCTACGCTCTTTATCAATGATCTTCCTGATGTCATTAGTTCCGAAGTAGGCATTTATGCAGATAACAGTATCAATTACTCCAGTCTCAATAGCAAATCCGTCAGAGCTGACAAAGTTAACTTGTCCACTACTCTTGAAAACGGCCTCTAATCAGTGGTTAACTGGCACAGAAAATGGCTTGTAAATTTTAATGCCTCAAGACGAGACTGCTCTCTTTTAATCACCATAGATAAACTTGCTTTCTAGACTCTTGGAGAGCGACTACTGCGCCTTCTTGGTATCACGTTTTCAACTGAATCAATAGCTGCATCTATTGCAATGAAATTTGGGTTACTGTGTCGTGCCAGGACGTTTTTCTCGTCAGAGTACATCTTGAATATTTACAAATCTACCATCCGTCCGTGCATTGAATACTGTTGTCATATCTGGTCTGGTGCTATTTATCTCGAGGTTCATGACAAAATCCAAAGAAAAATCTGCAACGTGATCGATCCTGACTTGGCATCTCGACTTCAGTTACTTTCTCACAGACGTGACGTGGTTTCCCTCTGTCTTTTCTACAAATATTTTCATGACAACTGCTCTTGCGAGCTTTTGTACCTGGTGCGCCGATTACATGAATTTAAGCGTGTTACTAGATTGGCATCTAGGTCCCACCCATTTATTGTCGAAATAGTTAAATGTAACCGCCACTTCTAATCCAAAAGTTCTTTTTCTCGCACATCCCACCTGTGGAACTCTTTTCCGTTTACTTGCTTCCCTGAAAAATACAGTCTTCAAAAATTTAAATGCAACGTCAATCGCCATCTTCTGTCTTCTTGAATCCCATTCATCTTTTATTTTCGTCAATCATTCTTTCCTGAACACCCCCTATACCCAGTCTTTTCTCTCACATTCACTCTCTGTAACCCCCTGCATGCTAGTGGCATTCCCGCATTGCTTGGTGTGAATTGATTAAAAAAAATGTATTAAGCTACAAGTGTTTAACTGAAAGAAGCTGCACCCTGCGATAGAAACCTGGTGTCTGGTTTGAGCTGCAACGTTAGAAAAGCAACATGAAAGCGAATATATATTGGAAAGGCGTACACGCCTTTATATATATATATATATATATATATATATATATATATATAGTTTTGTCCGTACCTAATCATGTACACATGTCCGCTTGATTTCTTTTCTTCTAACCCTACACACGCTTACACACATATATACATGTGAATATATGAAATCATGTGTGTGATGTATGCTTACATAATTATTTGATACCATATATTTATGCCTCAGTTAATGCTGTCTGCGTTTGTAATTTACTTTATGTGATCACTGTGTTAAAATTAAACTTAAACTAATATTTTTGATACAAGGACGCTTAAGAATTAATAAGGCATATAAAACCAGTTATTATTAGCAAAAATGTTATGAATAATTTGAATGACAGCAGCTATTTTCAAAAAGTATTTCATAAAAATAAGTTTCTCAAGTCCTGTAGCTGTTATCCCTCTTTCCAGTATTGATGTGGACTTTCCTTTCTAACCTTTCATTTGAAGTAGTGTGGAACGTCAACATCTTGCTGCTCTTGAAAGTCCTCAAGTGATGTCGTTTCTGTTATCTAGTAGAGTTTTTTTTTGTCCATGATCCTATAACACTAGTATTTACTATGTTTAATACTGGTAACGGAGAATAGGGGTTCGAAACCGGGAGAGAGTATGCGAAACGGCAAGGTAGCAGGAGCGCAAATTACCCATTCTCGACAAGAGGAGGTAGTGACAAAAAATAACCGCCTCAGTATGGTAGTTCCACACTACTTCAAACAAAAGGTTAAGAAGGAAACCCCTATCAATATTTTGAAGTAGTGTGAAACTACCATATTGATGGGGGTTTCCTTCCTAACCTTTTGTTTGAAGTAGTGTAGAACTATCAATATTTTAGGGTCTTTTTCTTTCCTAGCCTTTTATTTCAACAGAGATATGGTGAGGGAAATGGTCAGGTGCAGCAACCCAATGACAACGTCCGTCCATGGGACTGATAATAATGATAATGAGGGTCTACCTTTCTGAAATCTCTAGCTTTTTTCAATCAAGAAATGGGATTTTAAAGTCACGGATACACCTGCTTTTGAATATCAAGTAATTTTGCTTTGGAATCACATGTGGTATTATGCTGGCATAGACATGTCACTTAACTTTCACACCAGATCATCAACGAAAACCAGAGGTAGGATCGACCTAGGGTTACTCCTGGCTACTGAACCTAGAATAAGAAAGAGACACTTGAAATTTCCAGGTCCCATAATGAGAAAAGAGGGCCTGGAGAATTTGAAACACACAGGACATTTTGAAAGCAAGAGAGACTGAGGAAACAGCGAATAACCTACCTAACATGCGTGTGTAAATAGGTGTCAGAACAGGGGGTGGGGGGAATGGCCAAAAACAAATCTTACTAAGAGTTACAAAAGATAGGAAGTTGTTGTGCGTCTTGAATGCACATGGCACATACAAGAAAACTCATTGTAGCAAATCGCGATCGCCTTAATGTACAATTCTATCGTTCTGTCCATTATATCAGTCTATTGGACAGAGTTTAATGTTTATTCAAATACCTACTTTTAAGAAAAAGATGTTTTAATTATGCCGCCAGATACGGTAATTTCAAAAGCCCACTCGGCCTAAATTGTTTGGCCAAAAAATCTGTCTTTCTCAGCCCGTCAAACCTGCTAATATCTGTGCAAACTTGTTACAAATCTGTGGACTCAAGCATAAATACGGCATTCCGAAATGAACTCTAATTTGTATACGTTTTCTTTTTTTAATACGAAAAATGTTTACTTACGTGTCTGATAGGAATTTCACGCAGTATATTTTCTGGTGGGGATGATGGCTAGGCACCCAGCCGGATTAAAAACAAGACCTGTCAAAGGACGGTGGGACATTCTAGCAGAGTCAACGTCCATCTAGTGCAATAGGGGAGACGTGGACTGGGTTCAATCGCTATTTATGCAGCAAGTTTCGTGATAATATGGCATCCTCCGAGACTGATGGAATCAACGGTATTATGCTCATGAAGAAAATGAGCCTTCAAGTTGGAAGGTAAACTCTTGTGGAGTGATTATATTGGCTCAACTGCTAGGTCTGATGCGAGAGAAGTTGGTCGACTGTGTTGTGCCAGACGACTAGTCAGATTCCGTCTTGCACATTTATAAATCTACTATTCGTTCGTGCATTGAATATTGCTGCCATATCTGGTTTGATGCTCCTGCTATATACCATTATATACTCGACAAAACCCAAAGAAGGGTACGAAATGCTATCGGTCCTGACCTGGCATCTCGACTTCAGTCACTTTCCCACGTCCGTGACGTGACTTTCAATTGTCTCTTCTATTTTCATGGCTAATTCTTTATATTTTCATGGCTAATTTGTTTTATATTTTCATGGTTAATTGTTCTAATGAGGTCTCGTTCTTGGTACCACGACGAATCTAAGCGCATTACTAGATTGGCAACTAGGTGTCATCATTTTTACTCTCGAATACCTTCTTTTCTCGCACTTTTCGCATGTGGAACTCTCTTTCGGTTCCTTGCTTCCTTGTCGCCTACGATCTTGTAAAATTTAAATCCAATGTCAATCGCCATCTTTTGTTTTCCTGAACCCTACTCTTTTATTGTAACACATTCCACCATTTTCCCCAAGACTACACATTGAAATAAGACTAGAGGCATTAAATAAAAGGAATCTATTGATAACCATTACTGCCTATATCTTGTACTTGAGGAGGAGTAACTGTTTCCTTCCACACCTTGTTGCTGTTGCCACCACCATCGTGACAAAGAACAAGATGTTATCATTTTAAATTTAAATTAGTTCATTCCCATCTACAATTGCCAATAATTTAAATGTAACGTTAACCTCCCTCTTTTGTGTTCTAGAATCCTTGTCCTTTCTCTTCGCTAAAATCTTCTCATTCTCTTTCACTCTCAGTAATCTCTGGCGTCTTAGTGGCATTATCACCTTACTTGGGGTGAAATGATTGCAAATTTAAATCCAATGTCAATCGCCATCTTTTGTCTTCCTGAAACCTGTTCTTTTATTGTAACGTTATTTCACTATTTCCCTCAAGAGTACACATTGAAATCAAACTAGAGGCATTAAATAAAAGGAATCTATTGGTAACCATGGCTGCCTATATGTTGTAGTGTCATGGTACTTGAGGAGGAGTAACTATTTGCCTCCACAGCTTCTTGTTGCTGCCATCGTCATGACGACAGAGATAAGATGTTAACATTTCAAATTTAAATTGGTTCATTGCTATCTACGATCTTCAAGAATTTAAATGCAACGTCAATCACCGTATTTTGTCTTTTTGAATTCTTGTCCTTTCTCTTCGCTAAAGTCTTCTCATTCTCTTTCACTCTCAGTAATCTCTGGCGTCTTAGTGGCATTATACCTTACCCGCATACTTTGTATTATATATGGATAACCATCGACTTGGTTAACGAGTACAAACTACTTATATTTTATATTTTGGTTTTCCATCTCCGAGACAAATTGCTTTTATCACAGTTTAGCGTTTTCAACGCACCTTAATGTAATTATTACTTAATAATAACATTTTTAAAATTCTTTTAAGTATATGTTAAGTAAAATGTACATTTCAGGAAATACATCGGTTTTATGCTTTGATCCACACACATCATCAGTGATGCTTTCAGCCGAGTATCATTAAGGGCTGGCTGGGGGGGGGGGGTCAAAAAACATTATACGTCTTCTCAACGGTAACTCAGTCGATACTGATCAGATATCGACTTGTTTGCCATCAGTTGCAACGCTTCTTATTATGAACCCAGCAGACGACGATTCGTCGAAAAGAATTTTACGGTAACCATTTCACCCCAAGTAATGCCGTTAATACGCAGGAAGTTACAGGGAGTGAAAGTGAAAGTGAAAGTGAAAGTGAAAGAGAAGACTGAAAATAGAGAGAATTGAGAAAGGGACAAAAGATGAACGGCATTCAAGAAGATGGCGTTTGATGTATTTAGTTTTTTTTTTAAGATTGTAGTTATCAGGGAAGCAAGTAAACGGAAGGGAGTTCCACAGGTGGGAAGTGCGAGAAAAGAAACTGTTGGAATAGAAGTGATAGTTGCACTTAGCTATTTAAGCAGTAAATGTGTGGGACCTAGTTGACAATCCTGTAGAACGCTTAAATTCATCCATTGGCACACCAGGAAAAGAAATCTCGCCATGAAAATATTTGTAGAAAAGACAGAGGGAAGCCATGTTACGGGATTGAGAAAGTGACTGAAGTGAGACTACTGGTCAGGATCGATTACATTGCAGATCCTTCTTTGGATTTTGTCAAGAATCTCGAGATGTACAGCAGGAGCACCAGACCAGATATGGCAATAGTACCGTATTTTACGGTTTACAAGACGCACCTTTTTTCCTAAAAAAAATACCCTGAAAAATACGTGTAAGTCTTCTAATATGAATGTAAGGCAACACCCAGGTTCAAGTAAGCTTGGACGGTCACCTAAATGGCTTGACTGATAGAGACAGGGATTTGTATGTTTGAGTCATTGTACTATAATGTTAGCTCTCGATCTAATTCAGCCTTTTATATGATGCGACCTCAGTAATTAGCTGTTACAAGTATTTCCAAGACTATAAGCCTCCCTGGAGCCGAGCCACAAGCTTAAAATGCTCCGTTTATAAGCAGCGGCATACAAACAAAATCGGACGAGTGATTAATGTAAATACGTGGCGCCAGTATGTGAGGGACGCATGGTGAATGTGTTGTATGAAAATTGCTTTTTTTTCTTAGACATTTCTTTCCAATATTAGGGTGCGTCTTCCAAGCTGCAGTGTCTTGTAAGCCGGAAAATACTGTATTCAATCCATGGACGAATGCTAGATTTGTAAATGTGCAAGATAGATTCTGACGAGAAAACATTTTGTTGGCTCGACACAGTAACCCAACTTTCCTTGCATTGGATTCAGCTACTGATAAAATTAATAATTTAAAAATTAAGTTAAAATAATGACTTGAAAATAAAAATAATAATTTGCCATCTAAATTAATAATTTAAAAGATAAGTTTTAAGTATTCTAAGAGGTAAAGTAAAATTATTAAAATTGTTGAAAGATTAATATCTGATATATACTCTGGAAATGTATAAGGGAGATGTTGCGCATGCACTTGATTCCTCAAGACACTGTTAGCTTTTGTCGTGGCGCTCTTAATCTTTAGGGTTTTTTATCATTTCACCCCAAGCAAGACGATAATGCCACTAAGACGCAAAGGGTTACTGAGAATAAAATAGGAGAATAAATGGATTCAACGAGACAGAAGACGACAATTGACATAGCGTTTAAAATTTTAAAGATCGTAATTGATAGGAAAGCCAGAAGAGCGTTCCACAAGCGAGAAGTGCGACGGAAGAAACTATTAGCATAGAATTTACGGTTACATCTATAAATTTTAGCACAAACCTAGCTACCAATTTAGTACTGCACTTAAATTCATGAAGTCGCGGTTATCACATAGCGAAGCTCATCAGAACAATTACCGAGTGAACATAGGTTACGTTGATGGAAAAGCGTCTGAAGCCGAGATGTCAGGTCAGGACCGATATCATTGCAGATTATGTTTTGGATTTTTGTCAAGAGTCTCTAGATATATAGCAGAAACACCAGACAAAGACTAAACGTGGCTGCAATATTCTATGCACGGAAGAATGTCAAACTTATATGTAAAATAGACTCTGTCGAGAAAAATTGTCTACCGAGTGTAGCATAAATATTTACCCATTATGTAAACATAAAAATTTGCCCATTTATGTAAGCGTAAATTGAAACATACCTTTTCGTAGTTTCAAATTTTGCATAAAGCTTCCTAGAACATATTTTCTTTTATTGTTTAGAGTTTAATTAATTATAGCGGCTCAAATAAAACATTATAAAATTGTCGCATTGAAAATGACTGGTATAAAGAATTATTGAATGTTTGGAGAAAAAAAACCTATTTTTTAATGCATGAAAAAAGTTTCAAGGGGAGTAAATAAACTCACTAAATTCAATTCCAGGAAGAAAACTTTCAGTTCATACCAAGGACAGTCACTGAAGCCGCCGAGAAAAGGGTGAAAAGAAATCCCCGAAGAAGCTGGAGGGAGATGACGAATGATTTGGATATTTCTGATAGGTCCATAAAGGCGATTGTGAAAGAGGATTTAGAGCTAAAGCCAAACAGGATTTAACGACGACAGAAGTCCTCAAGTGCCTCTAAGTGAAAAGGGCTTGACATGGGAAGAAAATTTTGAAGGCGATACAGCAATCCGTAAACAAAGCTTTCATTTGGTCGGACGAGGCGCTTTTCACTATGGAGGCTGTGGTCAACTACCAAAAACTCCACCAGGAAACATTCCCGAAGGTATCAGAACACATTCCCAGTGACAGAAACCAACTGGTGTCAGTGTTATTGTTTATCAGTAAATGTTAGCGAGAGATGCGTTGCCCTCGTTGTCGGCTGCATTTGGAATTAATTGTTTTTACTCAAGAAGGATTTTCCCGCTCACACGGCAATTTGAGACAGAGTTGGTGCAAGAGACATTTCCGTGGTTGACAAGTCAATTTGGCCTCCATCAAGCCCTCACATTAAACTTATATACTTTGCGATATAGCCAATATTGGACAGTAATGATTCCCTGATTTAATACTCAAGTCTGTCAAACCTGAAAAGTTCTTATGACGTTGTGGTACAATTTGAGCAAAGAGGTGGCGAAGAGAACTTTGCGCTTCATTGGAGAAGAGATTAAAGGCTTTGTTGAAAGCAAAGGGTGGCCGTTTTGAAATGTAAATATATATATATAAATATGGTCAACAGATATAACGCTCGACCTGTAAACTTTTATTAACTAATTTTTATTTCGTGATAAAATGAATAATGGGTAAATATACAGGGTGTTTCAAAAAGAATACGCCAAAATCATCACGTGATGTGTCAAAAACGAAAAAATTTACAAACCTCTAGCATGAACACATGTGTTGTATATACTTTCAAGTTTCATTTCATGTTTTATAAGTGCTCAATGTGTCCACCACCGGCAGCGCGGACAACATCAAGCCGATATGAGAATTCCTCCCAAACACGCCTTAGCATGTCACGGTCCGCCGTGTTGATTACAGCTGTTATTCGATCTTTCAAGTCACCGATACTTGCTGGAAGTGCTGGAACATAAACTTTGTCTTTAACATAACCCAACAAGAAAAAGTCACACACAGTGAGGTCCGGGAATCTGGCAGGCCAAGCACAGAGAGCAAGGTCTTTAGCACCTCTCCTCCCAATCCATTGCTGAGGCACGTTTTCATTCAGATAAGCACTAACCCCGAGATGTCAATGGGGTGGTGCTCCATCTTGCTGAAAAATGAAGTCATTCGAATCTGCTTGCAATAAAGTGAATAGCCAGTTTTGGTTGCTCCTGTTCCCCAAATGTACACATTGTGACGATTGACTGTGCCTCTCAAATGGAAATTCGCTTCGTCACTAAAAACTAAACGTGAAAAGAGAGTTTCATCACCTTCCTCCATCTCCAGCATTGACTCACAGAATGTCCTCCGCATCACCTTGTCATAATTAGTAAGTGCTTGGACGAGGCTTAGTTTGTATGGTTTCATGTGTAATCGTCTCTTTAACACATGCCAGACAGAGGTATGAGGGATGGCAAGCTGAAGACTTGCTCGACGTACGGACTTACGTGGGCTGCTCTCAAATGCATCATGAATCCTCTCCACTTGCTCCTCTGTAACACGTGGTCTTCCAAGACTCTTTCCTTTGCGCAGGGACCCACTCTCTTTAAACTGTTTAACCCACCGTCGAATGCTCTCACGATGGGTCGGATCAATGCCGAATTCTGTTCTGAAAGCACGCTGCACCGTGACAATGGCTTTTGATTTCGCGAACTCAAGCACGCATAATGCCTTCTGCTGAGGAGTCGCCATTTTTATTGATCTTCCCACAATTCAGCTGCACCAGAAGCGGTGAAACTGACACCTAATCAAACTTTGATAAGTACTCTATCAAATAACCACTGATTCAGTCCACTACAATGCTATAGACCTGAAAAAACAGCGCAATGATTTTGGCGTATTCTTTTTGAAACACCCTGTATATTCTGAAATCGGTAGAATGGCAAAGTGAACCGATTTTCCTAGCAGCAGACTTTTTCTTTTAAGGGGTTACTGGGAGTGAAAGAGAATAAGAAAACATTCTTTTTTCTTTTTATATGCCATGTCCTTTCAGGATGTAGGCGATCATGGCTCTCCAACTTCCTCTATCCCTCAGCAAGTTCCTTCAGCAAGAATATCGAGATGTACAACAGGAGCACCAGACCAGATATGCCAACAGTATTCAATGCACAGACGATTGGTAGATTTATAAATATGCAAGATGTACTCCGACGAAAAAAGCTTTCTGGCACGGACGCAATCACCCCAATTTTCTCACGGTAGATGCAGCTACACAGTCGATGTAGACGTTCCACTTTAAGTTAGTTGAATTATCAACTGTTTTAGATTATTATATTAGGTTGGTGCAAAAATAATGTCGTTTTTTGACGTATTTTTTAACGTCGAAAAACGACATTATTTTTTCACCAACCTAATATATACTATATCTGTTTGCATATCAAATGTACTTAAGAGAATGTGGCCTCGGTTTTCTACAGTGCGGCTCAAAAGACTTTGCAAATACTGATATTTTGCATTTTCTCATAAAATATGCTTTTATGAATAAAAGTTGAATATTTTAATTCCTTACTGCTTGCCCAATACCCAAACATTACATCTTAGAATAAATTACTATAATAAGCTTTATTCATGATTTTTTTTATTAGTTAAGGAAATAATACCGACTCAAAAGTTTTTGCAAACTTTAATTTTAATGCAAAAAATTGGTCCTGTTCAAATCAATTGTAAAAATAATGAAAAAGGTGTATTATGTATTATATACCAGTGAAAGTTGTTATGGCTTTGTTTAGATATCAATATATGAAAACGCAAGGAACACATTAATATTTGATTTTTCGACCATCATTCTTAACAAGCCCAATAATTTGTTTATCGACTTATGAATGAGTTTTCTAATTTCGCTGGCTGCAATTTTAGAACAAACATCCAAAATGCACTTCTACAGGTAATCCTTGTTAGAAAATTCCGTTTAATTTCATAAACTCGACGCTATACCATAACCCAAAGTTTCTCAATAGGAGTTAAATCGGGACTCTGTGGTGGCCATACCATAATCTTGTTTTCTATAAAACCTTGATTTGCTAACCACTCTTGACTGGGGGTGGGATTATCTTGCTGATAAACAAGATATCTACAGAACTCATCATTTTGTGAATTCAATGAGGGTACGAATTAAAAAAAAAAATGACAATAATTAGCTGAATTCAGTTTGAGTCCTTCTGGCACAAGAAATTGTCCAATTAATGACGAGCCACAAATTCCAGCACTCCACCACCGCCATGTTGGCGTTTAAAACACAAGCGAGGAGTTCCACCATGAATGAGTCAACCTCTTTTCCAAACATTGTGGGCTGTCTATTGTCGCTTGGGCTTCATCCGTCCAAATTACTCTTTGGAAATCAATTTTTTGCCCATTCTAATCTCTTCAGACGATTCATTTCACTCAACGGAAGGCATGAAATTGTAGAACTTTGTTTTGCCATACTATGGAGGATGCAATTTTGTGTTGCTTTCAATACTTCTTTAATGCCAGCCTGCTTAAAAATCTCTTTCCTGGTGCTGCAAAAGTTTTGTTTGAGGGCCCTTTTAATTTTTCTTAAATCCCTCTTGTTAACCTGTACATGAGCGATCACCCTTGTGCTTCTTGCGCTCAACTTTACATTGACATATTGCTTTACTGTGCAATGATCTTGTTTAATTATTTTTGCTATTTCCAGTGTGGTTTTATCATTTGAGAGTAATTTTGATATTTTGGCTTTTTCATTAGCAGTAAGCATCTTCCTATGAGCCATTATTTTAAAATTTATGTTTTCTGTAAACACTTTTGATTCACTTGAAATATATAGAAATCCTTAAATAAATAATAATATGGAGATTTTTGTCAATTAAACCTTTATATCACGTTGGACATGTCATTTTAAATTAAATATATTTATTCGAATATTTACTACAAGCCATTACAATTGTTTAAATTTGTATATTCTAGAAATGTTATAGGTGCAAACACTTTTGAGTCGCACTGTACATATGGTTTCACTGTGCTGCTATGTAATTTTAAAGTATTTGTTTAATAAATCGTTTCCATGATATCATTAGATAAACAAATAGTACATACGCAAGTGACCTCACCATTGTCAGCGCATGTCTACCCGCTGGGGATTTATAGGTAAGTTGGCGTGTATAAATGCGGTGCTGCCATGGCCTGTAAGTATCTACGAGATAAGGGTATGTCTTGACATGGAATGTCTGAAAAAGTAAATTGTTGAATGTGAGATACATGTTTGTTGATTGTACATTTGACGTCAACCACGACCCGGTACGATCCTCGTCACAAAATTTCTTTCGCTTCGTTCTGCTAGGATTTGCAAAGCAACAGAATCAAAGTTACTGTTTGGTGACAATAAAAGTCCAATGGAAGTCACATTGTTGTATTTCCGTGCTCCCCTTGAGAAGATATTCCTCTTTTGCGTAGAAAAAATTTTTTTGCAAAAATAATGACGGTTTTTGACGTATTTTTTAACGTCAAAAACCGACATTATTTTTGCACCAACCTAATATATATATATATTTTTTTCAGGAATATTTGACTCCAGCAGAGTCATTTTTGGATAACAATATATCAACAGGTTCTTCTGTTTACTCATGTGGCAGACGACATATATATAAACGGTAAAATCTGTGTTTATCTAAATTGCTAAAGCTATACTACCCCTCTTCTTCCTTCAAAAACCCTACGTACATCGCTTATATCTTATCCCTTTAGTTCCCCCACTTTTTTCTTTTACTTTTCCCCTTTTTTTCCTCTTTCCCATATCATTTCCGTTCAGTTGACTGATTAAATAGGTCAATATCTGATCCTTACCCCCTCCTTTCTCAATATTAAGTATTGTAATAAAAAGAAAAATAAATCTTAAAACTCTCCTTTCCCTCTCTAAACTCGACTATGTCTCTCTTACACTATACCTCACCACCTTCTATGTCAACTTATATAAGCTTAATACTGCTCGGCAAAAGTTTAAATTTTAAATTCATTTTTCGTTTCAAAGTGAAGTCTGAAGATCCAGAGAAAAATAAAATTCTCTGTTGAAATACATTATAATAAATGGAGCCTTAAACTGGTCTGTTTTTCTTTAGATTAAATTATTCGCTCTGACTTAACATTGAGCTCTCAGGATTTCATCCTCTTTGGGATTATCCATACGAATTACCAAGATTTTCGTTACTTAATATATATATATATATATATATATATATATATATATATATATATATATAAGAAAATATATATATATATATAAAAGAAAAAATGTTGAAATTCTTTATATATATATATATATATATATATATATATATATATAAAGAATTTTGAAATTCTTTATATATATATACATAAAGAATTTCAACTTTTTTTCCCGATAGATGCTTTTGTCGAAGCTCCAACTCTCAATGAATTGCCAAAGGAGGCTAAAAAGCTTCTATTTTCTCATTAATTGAATAATTGTGATATATATATATATATATATATATATATATATATATATATATATATATATATATATATATATATATATTAGCTTTAAAGCCGCCCTATTGCGCGGCATCTACGATGATTCCTGCCGAGGGATCTTGATTTGGCTTTCAAGTTCAACGAAAATTCTTCTGTCGCCACTTAATTGAAAGACAATTTGATGTACGTAGGCCCTTACTTTACGTACTAATGATTATTTTTTTTATTTCATGGGGATATTTCTATTTCCTTTCGCTGGATTTCTCAATTAATTTCGATCATTCCCAAATTTATTTCCTAGTTATAAAAATTGCTATCGTACAAAAAAATTCCCCGCAAAAAATCGCCGAAACAGTTGCAGTAATGAGAATTTGGGAATCCAAAATTCCAGGATTGCGGTTCCGATGTGTGTGTGTGTGCGTGTGTATGTGTGTGTGTGTGCGTATGTGTGTGTGTGTGTGTGTGTGTGAGTGTGTATGGGTGCGTGTCTCTGTCTGTCTGTCTGTGTGTGTCTCTCTCTCTCTCTTTATATATATATATATATATATATATATATATATATATATATACAGATATATACATATATGCATAATTATAACTAACGTTTGCGTGTTTATATTCCCCGCATACGCAGATATAATGAAATGAAGAAAAAAAATTATTCAGTCGGATGTGTCCTACAGGATGAAATGCGCCACAGAAATGTTTCACTTTGTGATTAATTTGCCTGTCATTATCCTTATATATAATAGTTTTATATCATGTTCTACCATTCATGTACACACACACACACACACACACACACATACACACACACACACACACACACACACATATATATATATATATATATATATATATATATGAAGAAATATACTCTTAAAGTGTGCTATATTTATGGGATAAAGTGCTCAATATCCGAGATAGAGCGTGTATAAATATAAAAGTCTAGCATGAAGATGAATGTGTGAAGCATTTGAAAGTACAAGCTGAATTAAAAAATAAACCATATCCATTTTATACACAAGGATCCCATCATTCAGTGGATTATTAGTAGTATAATGCTTATAATTATGTCTACTAGCGAAGGGATTTCGACAATAATTGCATTAATATTGCTAATTGATTCAAGGTAGGATTAACTCTTTGTAATATATAATATATGCTGCCTATTTTATTATGTTCATATATATATATATATATATATATATATATATATATATATATATAGATAGATAGATAGATAGATAGATAGATAGATAGATATATGTGTGTGTGTGTGTGAAAGGATGCTAAAAGGTTCTTAGCTGGGCATATTCACCAGAATCTGGCAAAATTGCCAAAGGGATTTTTTGAGTATGGCTTGGTCGTACCAAAATCTTTTCGCACCCTCCTGTATCCATAATAATAATGGAAGTTTCTGTTTCTGTGTTTGTGCTACAATGATGCTCAGGCGACAGGGTCCATTGAACTTGACATAACGACTCAGAAGATGTGACATAATCTATATGAAGTTATTCGCAGAGGTCACAAGAGGTCATCAATGTGCATAGCGGGAATATTTTTTCCGCAATGAAGTACTTAAGGTCCCAAATAGCAAAGCGGATATAGTCAAATTTGGCTTCTGCGACAACAGGTGTCATTGGAGGTAGAATTAGACTGTTACCTTTGTCGACAAACAATTAGATTCTTGGACGTAAACTGATAAGTAGCGGTTACTTGGGGGAAATAAATTATAGGATAGGCAGTACCGACCTTCAAGTAATACCTTGTCGGTAATCAAAAGTCAGTTTCGGGCGAAAATAGTCTTTTTCGGGCGAAAATAGCCTTTTTCGGGCGAAAATAGCCTTTTTCGGACGAAAATAGCCTTTTTCGGCCAAATGAAAGAAGTTAATTCTTTTTATTTTACTGTACGAACGTTGTCCAACCTGAAAAGCATTTTCCCTCAAAGTCCTGCTATTCAAATTCCTTTACAGTTCTGCTGTACATATAGAGATGTTATTTTTGTTTATACAGTCTCTAGATATCTTTTATAAAGTCTCTATGCTATTAGGTTGGTGCAAAAATAATGACGTAATAATGTCGTTTTTTGACGTTAAAAATACGTCAAAAAACGACATTATTACGTTATTATTTTTGCACCAACCTAATATATCATTCTTACGCCATTTTATATATTCAGTTGGATTGCACATATTTGAATCGAAAGCGTTAACGAGGTTTTCAAATCATTATTTATAAGGTAATTTGCTACTGGTTATAATCTTAAGTCTAGTTTGAAGCATATCCTTTGTGAATCTTGACAATGTTTTGTAATCAAATTCGAAGGGTCACATCTGTGTTGTTACCGACATCAGTCAGCTGCTGCATAATTTGAACATGACGTAACGAAAATATTTAATTTCCGTTATCGTTAGCATTTTATTTTATTTCGTTCTTTTTCTTTTAAGGATATATATTACAAGAACAATGTTAAACTATATTGACAGAATGAATAGATATTTTAAGCGGGGAAATGGGTCTTGTCTCGATACAGTATCAAATGATTCGAACCAGTCATTTTTATTTAAAGTTTAAAAAATAAAAATAAAATCGTATCATTAAGTTTTTCAGACGTTCTCACAGAGCAAGAAAACCTTCCTCGGCGTAGACATTTATATACGTTTTTACCGAAAGTGTATTTTTTAGACACAGACGAATAAACACGTCCAAAACATAAGGTTAAAAAACCAGCTACAGACGTGTTTATACGTCGGTCTTGATTTTTTTTTTTTTTTTTTTAATATGCCTTTCTGAGGTTGAAACAAGACCAATTCTTGACTTATAAGTCTGGTACCGCTCGGGTACTTCAAGTTACTTCAGTTTCTTTGTTATTAAAAACAAATAAAAAAATTCGTCCGAAAATGAAACATTTTTCTCAAAATAATTGCCGGGGAAGGGGTTAAAACGTCTCTTCCACGTGGGGTAATCGTTAGCGAGTATTGGTGTTCGAACCTAGACGAAAACCTAAAATCCATTTCCATTGGCCGCACACCGCAGGTTGTCCTTTTCCTCATTCGATTTTCCGCCTGTTGAACTCTTTTTCGTTTACTTGTTTCAAAATCTACCTACAGACGTGTTTATACGACGATCTTGATTCTTTTTATGCATTTCTGAGCTTGAAACGAGCCCAATTGCCAACTCATTCGTCTGGTAGAGGTGTTAACCAACGTTCGGGTACTTCAGGGTACCTCAGTTTCTATATTAAAAAAAAAACAAATAAAAAAAATCGTCTCAAAATTAAACGTTTCTCTTAAAATAATTGACGGGCGAGGTTAAAGAAAAGGAATGTTCTAGATCATTTCTTTCTATTGTTAACCCTAATCCTAATATGCATGTACGGGTAGTCTAAGGAAGATCAGCGAGAAAATTGGACTCAGCGAGTAGAGGCCAATTTCCTCGCTGAACCTGTTTTTTTTTTTAAAATCATATCACCCCGAGCAAGGCGATAAAACCACTAGGACGCACGGTGTCACGGTGAGTGGAAAGGAATGAGAAGATTTTTGTGAGGAAAAGGGGAGGTATGAAAAAAAAAGACCAGAATTCGGGAAATCAAGATGGCGATCGATGCTGTGTTTAACGCCGGATATATTCAGAAACTTATAATTAATATCGGATATTTTACAAACTTATAATTAATGCAGAACATTTTTCAGAAACAGATGTTTAATACAGGATATTTTCAGGAAGCTATAATTAATAACGGATATTTTTAGAAAATTATAATTAATACAGGATAATTTTTGAAAGCCTATAACTAATACAGGATATTTTCAGAAAGCTATAATTAATACTTCATATTTTTAGAAAACTATAGTTAATAATGGATTTTTTCAGAAAGTTATAATTATTAGGTTGGTGCAAAAATAATGACGTTTTTTGACGTATTTTTACCGTCAAAAAACGTCATCATTTTTGCAACCAACCTAATAATACTAGTTATTTTTATACAGTAATGAGAAGAAAAAACTCACACCAGGTTTTTGTAAACCCATAATTAATATAAGATTATTATAAATAATTCAGTTAATATGGGCTATTATAAGAGAGAAATAATTAATGTTGCATATTTTCATTAACAGATATTTTTAGAAACCTATAATCAATATAGCATATTGTTAGAAATATATAATTAATAACGGATAAATTCAGGAACTTATAATTAATACATGATATTTTTAGAAATCTATAATTAATACCGGATATTTTTAGAAACTTATAATTAATACATGATATTTTCGAAAAATATCGTTAATACAGGAAATTTTCAGAAACCTATAATTAATATGGGATATGTTTAGGAACCTATAATTAATAAAGTATATTTTGAGAAATCTATAATTAATACAGGATATTTATATAAATCTCTAATTAATATAGGATATCTTTAGAAACTAATAATTAATACAAAATATTTTTCTGAAGCCTATAATTAATACAGGATATTTTTAGAAATTTATAATTAATACTTGATATATTCAGAAGCTTATAATGATATATTTTTGAAACTTATAATTAATACCGGACATATTTTACAAACCTATATTCAATACAGGATACATTCACAAACCGATAATTAATACTGGATATTTTCGGAAACTATAATTATTAGAGGATATTTTCAGAAATCTACAATTAATCTGGGACATTTTCCAAAACCTATAATTAATAGAGTATATTTTTAGAAGCCTATAAATAATATAGGATAATTTCAGAAAGCTATAATTAATACAGGATATTTTTAGAAACTTATAATTAATACAAGCGATTTTTATAAACCTGTAATTACTACTGGATATTTTTAGAAACCTATAATTAATACCGGATATTTTTAGAAACCTATAATTAAAACGGGAAATTTTCATAAACCTATAATTAATACCAGATGTTTCTAGAAACCATAATTAATATAGGAGATTTTTAGAAACCTTATAATTAATGCAAGATATTTTTAGAATCCTATAATTAATACGGGATTTTTTCAGAAACTTAGAAGAAGAAGAAGAAGAAGAGAGGAGTCATGGAAATAAATAATGTGAATAAAAAATTTTCGATTGAAGAAGAAAAAGAAGAAGAAGCTGGAAGGGGAAGTAGTAACAGTAGTTGTAGTAGTAGTAGAAAAAGAAGAAGAAGAAGAAGATGAGGGGGGAGTCATGGAAATAATAAATGTGAATAAAAAGTTTTCGATTGAAGAGGAATAAGAAGCTGGAAGGGGAAGTAGTAGTAGTGGTGGTGGTGGTGGTAGTAGTAGTAGTAGTAGTAGAAGGAGAAGAAGAAGTTGGAAGAAGAAGAAGAAGAAGAAGAAGAAGAAGAAAAAGAAAGAAAGAAAGAAAGAAAGAAAGAGGAGGAAGGCAAGAAGAAGAAAAGAGGAGTCATGGAAATAAATAATGTGAATAAAAATCTTTTGCATTGAAGAAGAAAAAGAAGAAGAAAAAGAAGAAGAAAAAGAAGAAGAAGCAAGGTTTAGGAAGGTGAAGAAATTTGTTACTTTTGTGTTGGGATGACTGAATGTATATTGGAGATCTTTCTTTTTTTCTTTCTTAGTCTAAGCCCAAAATATTTTATCGAATCAGTTCTAGTTCAATGATGAAAACTAACACGACAGGTAGAAGAGGGAGAAAATATAATCTGAAAGCAAACAAAGGAAGAGGTTGAAAGACATTTAATGAACACATATGGGCATCAACAAATCTCTAAAAAATTAAAACGGACAGCGACGGACGAAGAATGCTGATAAGCTATATGTGGTATACTTTTATGACCCTGTATAGTGTTATGGGGTATGTCTATTGCAGGCCTGCATAAAATACGATTCACGGACAGCACAAGGCCCGTGATACTACCCGTTGTGACCCGCGAGGGGTTTTGAAAATATTTTTGTGTCCATCAGAATAAATTCGCCGACTGATCGCATACAAGAAATTCAGTCTTGTGGAAACATGACTTTAACCAATATTTCACTGTCTTTTTATCTAATTAAACATTTTACTCATGTAGCCTGTGGCAAACTTTCTGCAATCAATATGGTCCTTCATATATTTTTTAATTGTTCTGACCTTTTATAGATATCATTATGACCCAAAGTTTCAGCCAAGTGTCCTCTGGCCATCTTCAGTATTGTCCATTATTTTTTATTTTATTTACCTGATATTGGATATTTTGTACCTATTGATTATTGTCTTATTTTGTTGCTACCATTTCTAGCTTGCTCCTGACAAATCTAACTATGTTGTTTCACTTTGAAGATAACCAGCAAGGTCTTATCATTCTATAATTGAAATGGCTAAATGTAACCGGAAGTTTTATGCTTGTGAAACTCTCTTTTGGCTTCTTGCTTTCCACTCAACTTTGATGTTTAATGGTTTAAATGAAATGTCAATCGTTATCTTCTGTATTCTTATTTCCACTTCCTTTATGGTTCTCTCCCCTTGGTAATGTTTTATTTTTCTCATTCTTTAAAAATCAGTAATCCCTTGTGTCTTAGTGGCTTTATTGCCTTGCTTGGGATGAATTGATTAAAAGAAAAAAAAATTGCCAATCTGTTTCATTTGAACTCTTGTGTTTATTTGTATTATTATTGAACCGACCTGCACAAAATATGACCCACGAGAGTAGCCAGTGTGACCAACAATGAGTTTTTTTTTCTGTTCATCAGAATAAATTCGCCGATTGATTCCATACAAAACCATTCAGTTTTGTGGAAGCATGACTTTATTTAACCAATGGATGGCGGAGCAAATTTTAGGAGAGATAATAAAAAGACAAAATTTATTAAGAAATTTCTAGGGCACATAATAAGGAAAGAGGGCTTGGAAAATCTAATACTCACAGGACAGATTGAAGGCAAGAGGGACAGAGGAAAACAAGGCATAATCTACTTGGTCAGCTCGAGTAATTGGATGGTGGAAGAGGATTTAAGAGAGATGATAAAAAGACAAAATTTATTAAGAGCTACGAAGGAAAGGAAATTGTGGAGAACCACGATCGTCAACATTATAAAGGGACACGGTACATAAAAGAAGAAGAAGAAGAAGAAGAAGATGATGATGATGATGACGGGTGAAGAAGAAGAAAAAGCTGAAAGAAGATGGAAGTAGAAGAAGAAGAAGAAGAAGAAGAAGAAGAAGAAGAAGAAGAAGAAGAAGGTGCCTTTTAATCTAATTTTTCTTTAACTCTGTAGAATAAGAAACAATTATCTCACCATTCCTCTCTCTAAATTTGTTTTTATCTCACTTATGCTTAATAATTTACTCTAAAATTTTACTCTTGCGTCCTGCGGCTAATTTCATGTGATTAATGTGCTCCTCCACATATTTTTAATTGTACAGGCCTGATCTATGTGAATAATTTTGTTTTAAACATATGTTGTTTAAATTTAGTGTTTTAGTTAGTGATTTAAACTTTTTTATGCATAAGTTTGTACCATGGATTGTGGGCACTAATCCCACCTTGTCTACCGGGACACCCGCTAGGTGGCGCCGTTTCAGAACTGTCAAAGGACAGAACAAAACAATAAATTTATTTCCTCTTTTCCTCCGGCTTGTACCGATAACAGCAGGGTTCTTCCCTACCGCGGAGACATTCTATACAGGCAGCAGACTTCTTAATTTCAAAGAAACTACGTGGACATCACACACACACACACACACACACACACACACACACACACACACAACGACTACATACGTAAATGTTTTCTTTACATTTTTTGAGCCATTTGTCTATAGATAAAATAATTTTCTTTCTCTTTTTTGTGAACTATGTTGTTCTATATAAATATATGTAATTTTCTGTATGGATTTTTTTTATCAGACATTATTCCTTATTACTTTAAATATTATTTATAGGGGATAAACTTATTCGAATTGCTATCTCTGTTTCTTTTTCTTAAAATGCGAAATTAATTAAAACCGGCCTAGATTGAGAAAAAAAGATTGTACCTCCGACTTGAATCAAACCGATATCCCTTTTTCCGTCATTGAAACAGCTCCTGTAGCCGGAACTTGCTTTTACCAATTCTGGCACGAAGGCCGCGTTCATAGAGAAATGTCTTATTTACCGATTTAAGTAATGCATATTCTCGTTGTGCTAACTTCAGTTTCGTACGAGAAAAAAAAGTATTAGAAATAAAAAAATCCTTCGCATGTTGAATCAATTTTTTTTAACGTGTAGAAATGTTTTTTCCTTTTGAAAATATTGAATTTGCTTCTTTTGAAACTTCTTAATTTCTTTCACAGTTCTTAATCAACAACATTCGTTATGAAGTAACTATTCCTGATACAAGTTGGTGACCAAACAGTAACATCGTCCATTAAAACCTGTAGCGAAACTGAGCTACATGTCCTAAATCACTTTCAATCACACCCCATCTCCGATTATGGAGACTCTGGAAAGGAAAAAGTTAAACATGAAGCTCTATTATTGAGCTTAAAAAGATAACACGATCTCAAAATCAAAGTTAAACACGGAGCTCTATTATTGAGCTTATAAAGTTAACTCAAAGCCCCTAAAAAGTTAAACACCAAGCTCTATTTTTGAGCTTATGAAGTTAACACGAAGCCCCTAAAAAGTTAAAAACGAAACTCTATTAATAAGCTTATAAAGTTAACATGATGCTCCTAAAAAATTAAACACGAAGCTCTATTATTTAGTTTAAAATGCTAACACGGAGCTCTAAAAAATCTCTCTTCCCAGCTATTGGTAAATAGCAGGACAGACAGGCTTCTATTCCCTTGGATGGCAACTGGTCTACAGCAGAAAGAAATGACAACCTACTGCGGGAAAAAATCTGCCTCGTCAGTGATGTATCGAAAGATACATGATCGCCTAAGAGTGTATCAAACATAGCACGTGACTGACTGACTAGACTGTCGTCGAGATCTAATCAATTTTCAGTTGAATTGGCCGTAACTTCTAAGCTAACAGTTTCTTCCGGATCCATGCTTTTCAGCCCTCTTCAGAAATTTAGATGCAATGTCAATCGCTATCTACTGTCCTCCTGATTACTCATCTTTTATACTCGCTCATTAGTAATGTTTCTGTTTCTAATTCTTCACACCTTGTGTCTTAGTGGCTTTACTGCCTTGCGTGGGATGAATTAAAAAATATTGTAACATTTTGGTTTTGTAAAGGTTATCCATTTTGGGGGGTTCAAATAAGACGTCAGGCCAGGGTCTGTTCTTTTACTGAGAGTACCATGCAAAACAGTACAAGCTATCGCATATTACCTGAAGAGGAGCTGAGCACCTCCAAGTAACCCCACTTGCCTTGTGTAATGGCATGAAAGGGAATTACTTGTTATGGCATTCCGATGATCTAATGGGTCATGGCAAACATCCGCCAGTCCGTAAACATAATAAAGAAAAGTTTATTTAATTTTAATTTTCAGGTAGTGTAACAGATATCAGCGAAGAAAGAGGAACCAGCGAGCCGAAGTCAAAATCTGGGCAAGTCATTTGCTTTCCCTTTCGCCCAAGCGCTCTTGGTAAAGGCATGGATATGTATTTTCTCCTGCAGCCATAGGTTAAATAGCAGGGTAAACTAGGCTCTCTAACCTTGGGTGGCAAACAAAGAGAAAGAAAACTGAAATCTAAACTTTGGAGAAGGAAGTGGGAAACCACTCCAATGTCCTTCCCAAGAAGACGTGGAAATTCACGCGTAATAGTAATAAAAAGAGAATGTGTGGAGAGTCATGATCGCCTATAATCTGAAAGGACGTGGTATTTGTTTTTAATCTATTATGGTGAGCTAATTTTATGTAATTTTTAAGAGTTTACGCTGGACTGAAAGCTGAAACCAAAAAGAAAAAAGGAAAAAATACATAAGCAGTCAGCTGTGCCTTTTCAAGTACTTATTTTCTATGACTTTATAACCACCTTTCTTCTCTTCATTTCATGCGTCAGGCGACAAGCGACATTTTCAGTCCTCTTCCACGCAGATAATTCAGTAACAGCAAGCAGGCAGCTATAAAAAAAAAAAAAAAAAAAAAAAATTGGATATTCATACAATCGTCTTTTTTTCTCCAATATAGTATTATTATTTTCTTTATATGCACAAAGCTGCGACTGCCAAGAGATGGGCATACCTAAATAGGTAAGTACACGCACTTACACGCACATACATATATATGTGTTTGGATTGAGAAATCGGATAGTCGAGTTCGAATTCCAGTCGAATCCATTACATTCACTTACATGCTAATAACCCTTGGGAAAGCTATATATCCTCTTCTTTCTTCAGCTATGGGTAACTGCGTTCTGTAGCCTTGGATGGCAACTGGTCTAGGAGAAGACAACTTGAAACCTGTGGAGGGTCGTTTGGGGACACTGCGCGACTTAGTGCACCAGGTCTCTGTATTCGGCCCTTCAAAAAGTGTGATTGGTTCTGTATAAAGTCTTCACCACTATAATCAAATCATATGTGCTAGTGTCTGGGCTGTCAGTTCCTAGGAACTGAGCTGCTTGACCCTCATACGACGGGAGAATCCACAATATATATATATATATATATATATATATATATATATATATATATTAGGTTGGTGCAAAAATAATGTTGTTTTCTCACATATTAACATACATGAGAAAACGACATTATTTTTGCACCAACCTAATATATATATTCGGTAAAAAATCAGTTGGTATATAACCCAAATGGATCCTAGTAATATGAAAATATTAGAACTGATCCACAAAACAGAGCTCGATGTATTTTATTTAATTTATACAGAGCAATATAATTAATCATCAAACAAATCCTTTTACCTCATATGGTTCCACAGATGAGGTAAAAGGATTTGTTTGATTATTAATTATATATATATATATATATATATATATATATATATATATATATATATATATATATATATATATATATTGAACAATAAAAAATATTAAAAAATTAAAATCTTCGGACACACTGGGTTTTATATTAATATTCTTTCGTTTTTATTATTATTTCATTTAGATTCCTCGACTAGTTTCGGCCAACATGGCCATCATCAGGAGAAAAAAAAATTACTGAACTACAGAAATATATATATATATATATAGTCAAACCTAGTGAGCCAGACAAACCTACCCAGGATTCACCTAAGCGGGTCGTCAGGGAAAGCTGGCCCTGCTCTACGGTTGTATTGAACTCTTTTTAGTTAGTTGTTTACGCGTGCCGGATTTTTTTCTTTGGGCTTTGAACCTGTATCTGTGCGATTTTTTTCGACAGACTTTCATGTTCCTGGCTCTTTCTTTTTTTAAAACCTTTTTTTCCTTCGAGATTGATTTGATTATTGACAAATCAAAAATTCGAAGGTTTTTCGAGTATAGTTACCTATATATATATATATATATATATATATATATATATATATATATATATATATATATATATATATAGCGATACCAAGCATAGTATAAAGTCAGAAAATCAGTGAATGAAGTCAGTGAATGAAGTTTCTTTTTTTTTTTTAATCAATTCACCCCAAGCAACGCGAAAAAGTAACATGGGTCAACTCGGCTTGCTGATGGTGGGTGGGTGTTAGAGAATGAAAAGAATTTAGAAGGAATTTAGAAGAAACTTGATCCTAAACATGGAACAAGGGATGAACCTTTATTCCTGTTCAAAAGACAGGGGTGGTGTATTAATCGGACGATAGGTGAACCTGGCAATTTCAGTGAAGCAGAGAGAGAGAGAGAGAAAAAAAAAAATTAATCAAATTTCAGAGTTCGGGCGGAGCCATTAGAAATACAGAGTTGAAGTAAACTTTAGAAGGAAGCGGAAACCCAACCATAAACAGGAAGCAAGGGATAAAATCTACACTCTAGTTCAGAAGACTGGGATGAATGTGAACCGGACGATCTAAGAAAGGATATTTAAGACAAGCAGTCTTTACAATGAAGTATTCGATATCAGAGATTCAACATCAATACGATTAATACAAATTTTATAATATATATATATATATATATATATATATATATATATATATATATATATATATATATATATATATATATATATATATAATAGGATTAATACAAATTTTATAATATATATAAACATATATATTATATATATATATAAATATATATATATATATAAATAATATATACAAAAATATATATTAATATAATCAAGTTTAATAATATAGATAGATATATAGGGCAACTCCCCACTTTAAACTATGCCTTGCTGCGTGGGGATGAGGGTAAATAATTATAGGGGAACCTCGAGGTGGTGTAATGGTTAGCAAGTTTGTCTCTCTAGAACAATTACGACTTAGTAGTGAGTTCAATCCTCACTAGGTGCCCATTACCTTCGGCCTTGTGTCACATCCAAGTTACACTTGGAAAATCACTATATATATATATATATATATATATATATATATATATATATATATATATAAAAGAACAGATCATGCGCACATGTAGATCCATGCATATGCCTCTCCACACACATACGCATTTTCAGACGCTATGGCGTCCACGTAACTTTAAACCGACTAGTTCTTACGCATGTCTCTAAATGAGTTTTACGCCTTTGTAAGAAAAAAAAATATTTACTCACAGTTGGTTAGGAGCTTAACAAAATAGATAACTGAATAAAGTAAGGTAAGGAAATAGAAGATTATATAATAGTCATTCATTCAAACAGCCTTCCATTAAAATTGATTGAATACTTGTTCTACGAACTTCTCTGCTTCGAAGCATTTGAATTGCTTAGGGAAGGGGAAGCAACAGTAAAATGGCTGTTGATATAAAAATATCAATTTATCTGGTTTGTGAACTTTATACTTGACTCATTAAAACCACTCTTAATAAATTAACAGATGTGTCTATGTTAATGATTGCTTTAACTATGTTATTGTATAGAAACAGCGGAAAAAGACGTTATTTTATTTTGCAATTAAAAGAAAACCCTGGCCTTGTTCAAATTGTCATCGTTTGTGTTTATATTAGCGACCAGATCCGGTCCGTACTAACATCGAACTATCCGAACAGAGAGGGAGCTCAAGCTTGATTGGGAATCCCGGGCAGTGCTTTGTAACCATTACTATCTTATCTTATCTTTTTTTTTTTTTTTTTTTCTACTTACATTTATATGGGTTACAAATTAAACTAAGCACAAGTGACTATTAAAGGGTGATAAATTTTCGTGGATTTTGATGTCATTCTGGGGGTTTATTTTTTGTGTCCAAATCAGTGAATTTGTTTTTGCTCATGCTAAATCTCGAGAAAAATGTTGTGCGAGAAAATGTGCCGTTGGATTCATTAACAAAGCGAATAGCAATACAACATAAACACATAAAAAAAACACATAAGTCTTCATATGACATCAATTGAAAATATATATATATATATATATATTTGAAATGTTCATACAGTACTATTTCAACTATAATGTTGAATGTTTTAAAAATACTCAACTTAAAAAAAAAAAAAAGAAAAAAAGTTGAATATTTTTAAAACATTCAACATCAAATATCAAGTTTATATTAAAAATTGCCGCAAAACATTGTTGATTTATTTAAGATGGAAATAGTGACTTTCCAAGCATAGCTTAGAAGTGGCACAAGGCCGAAATTAGGGGGCACCCAGTGAGAATCGAACTCACTACTCAGCCGTAACTTTTCTAGCGAGACAAGCTTGCTAACCATTACACCACCTCGCGGTGCCTAATTTTAGATGGAAATATCTATTATGACGTGTGTATAATTTGTATTTATTTTCAGTTTTTCTAGTTGAATTGTTCATCTATATTGCATATGATTCGTTATTGTACATAATTAGGTTATAATAAAATTTGTATTTTATATGAATACTACCTTATGAAAATTGTGATGTAGTTGAGTGGGTTGCCCCATATAGATTCAGGGGTGTATGATATATTTGGGGACCCACGAGAGCCTTACACCGACCCTGTTAGCGGTCATGTGATTCGATTTGAATGTGTGTTATTTGACACACGCAATTATTTCTGAGCTTCAGTTTTTCTACCTGGGTGGGTACATTGCCAGACGTTATCAAAAGCATGGCGGGAATGTCAACTATGAGACCAGGCGAGGCCAACTTCTCTACGCCGTGATGAGAAACGAAAACCACCTCTAAAAGGAGATGAATGGAAAGGAATGTTTTTCTTTTCTCCTTCTCCTCTTTCTCCTCGTCCTAAACCCTCACCCCTGAATATAATATATTCAAGGAAAATGAAAGAATACGTCACTTACAAAACAACTTCACTCGTAAATAAGTCATGAATCTAAAAGTGAATATTACTGTAAGAATGTTCATATATATTTAAAATCATTTTCAATTAAAGATGGAAAAAAAATAAGACGCCTATTTCATTTTCATATTCTTCATCTTTTATGTGCCGTGGCCCTTCAGGAAGTAGGCGTTTATGGCTCTCCACATCTTCCTGTCCTTTGTAGTTCTTAATAAGATGTGTCTTTTTGTTATTTCTCCCAAACACTGTTCTGCCATCCTATCAAGTATGTTATGCTCTGCTTTCCTCTGTCCCTCTGTCACTCTTTCCCTCAACCTGTCCTGTGAGTATCAGATTTTCCAAGCACCCTTTTCTCATTACGTGCGTCAGAAATTTCTACTGCCTCTTCCTGATGTTAAATATATTTCTTTTTTGTTTCCATTCTCCCCAAAACTTGGTCGTTGCTCACATGTTCTGTCCATTATTGAGAAACCACAAAAAATACAACCCCCCCAAAAAAACCCCAAAAAACAAAACAAAAAAGAAGCCAAAAAAAACCCCAAAAAACCGCCGATATTCAGAAAACTTAAAACGACTACTTGGTCACTTATTTTAGTGCATCATTTTACTTACAATTAATAACAGTAGTGCATTGTTTAAACAAGTAAACTGTAAATAATTAACAGTGCCGTTTTATCTCCATATATCACAGTTTATTTATCAACGAAGACTGTTTTTATATAAGTAGCGAAGTAAACGATCTAAGCGAGTTTTCCCTGGTGCCTGGATTGTGTGAGTTTAAACGTGCTACTAGATTGGCATTTAGGTCCCACCCGTTTACTGTTGAATTAGTTAAATGTAACCGCCACTTCTACTCCAACAGTTTCTTTTCTCGCACTCTTCGCCTGTGAAACTCCCTCCCGTTTCCTTATTTCCCTGGAAACTACAATCGCCAAAAATTTAAAGGCAACGTCAGTCGCCATATTCTATCTTCTTGAACCCCGTTCAGCTTTTATCCTTTCTTCGGTACCCACTCCCTATATTTTTTTTTCACCTTCACTCTCTGTAACCCTCTGCGTAACAGTGGCATTCCCGCCTTGCTTGGGGTGAAATGATTAAAAAAAAAAAAATGTAGTAAAGCGGTTAATCAAAATAAGTGCTGTGTAATTTGACTCAGTTGGGTACATCGGTCTAAATCTCTTCTAAACTCCCTAAAAATACGACCTTAAACATGTCTTAAAAGTTTCCTATATGAGTTTGATACTTAAAAAGGGTGTTTAATTATGAAGCGCAAAACTCCCATTATCACCGATATATTAAAAAAATAAGAAATATAATCGAATGGTTAATTTATTAATTATATTATAGTCGATATTATCTTTTTAATGAAAACGCTTCTCAGGGAGGGAACGATCTCTGGAGCTTGAAATAAAAGCGTGAAATATTTTTCTATGTCACCATAACAAGTAATCGGAAACTAGATTTGTTGTTGTTGTCGTCATTGTCCCCTGTCCTACCGACAGCTCTCAAATATACTTGTGTAAATAAATACCCCGGGTACACAGCTTACCTGTCTGTCAGCCGGTCTGAGTCGCTGGCGATAAGGTTGAAGAGCATAGCAGTCGTCAGTTCGTGGAAGCTATCTACTGCAACACGATAGGGCACACCTTATGAAAATTTGTAAAGTTTATTTTACAAATTTAATTTAACATCGCTATATTTTTTCGGGGACTGATACATATATATAGAAATCAACCGGAAATAGAGTCTTTTGAAACCTTCTTTGTGTATTTTTAAAAATATGCTCTCATGAAAGGAAACTCAATTCAAGTTTTGAACTCCCCTTGAGAACTTCCTTACGAGTAAACAGATCTGATCTGTTTCATATAAAAGAGAAATTAATGTTATTTTCCATTGGATTAATATTTTACACGCAATCTCCTCGGATAAGAAGAGACATTTACTGAATACTTTTTATTCACTTGGACATGTGTACACCTCGTAATAACAACTAAGTAAGTATATAGATACTTCTATTTACTAAGTGTAGCATAGCCACTAAGGATCTAACTGAAGAGTAAGACTGTACTAATATCTAGATAAGTTCTACTATATAGTAAATAAGTATATTTCTTAAAAGCTTAATATATATATATATATATATATATATATATATATATATATATTAGGTTGGTGCAAAAATAACGTCGTTTCCTTACATATGTTAATATGTGAGAAAACGACATTATTTTTGCACCAACATAATATATAAACATTCCTCTTTTAATTTTAAATTGATATTTCATTCTTCATTTAACCCCAAATTGATGTCATAAGATTAATATTCGAGTTTAATTTTATAAAACTTCTTCCCTTTCAGACAAATACCTTCCACTCTCCCTTGACCCCTGTCTCGTCCCTTTCATCTGACTAAAACGCTGAAATGGATAAATTATGTATTAGTTTTCCGATTGTTTCTTTTTCTTTTTTTTTTTCTAGCTTTCACAGTTAAATTTCTATTTCTGACACGAACTCAGGGGTTCATAAGACAGACGATCGATATCTTCATCTGCCGAAATAGACTATTCCCCATATGAGGTGATTTTGGTTTTTATTGTTTATTATATAAAGTTAAACTTAACAATTCCCTAACTTAACTTTTGCACACACACACACACACACACACACACACACACACACACACACACACACACACACACACACACACACATATGTATGTTTAGACAGCATATCTTCATTCAAAAATGTTTCATTGATTAATATAGACATATTATGTCAACTTATTTTTATACTGATACTTTCCAGTTGTCTAATCAGTTTCTTGATATTAAGATGAAATTCATCAAGAAAGTTATCGTAGATTTTTTTAACCCAAGTACTTTCGACCTTTTCTAAGATCATCTTCAGGGTTAAATTACAAAGACAAACTCATTGTATCTACATTTAAATTTATCCGTTATAGTTATGGAATTTATGATATATATATTTATTTATAAAGTTAAGCTTTTAAGAAATATACCTACTTATTTACTATATAGGTGGCCTGAAGACTGCGTTTAAGCATGAAACAGGCTGTCGCCGTTGGTTGTTGACCTCAGTGTCCACTTTTATATTTATAGACCTTCTAGCCTTGAGCACTTTAACCGATAAATATAGCGCACCTTAAAACTATATTTTTGGAATATATATATATATATATATATATATATATATATATATATATATATATATAATTCTTAATTTACCAAGTACTTTCAGTCTCATCTGAGACTTGTAGTTGGGAAAATAAAAATTATTTGAAAGAAAATTTTTGTATTTTTCTTAATCAATTTTCTATACCTAACAAGAAATTGATTCGTGGATTCGAAAAGATTAAAACAAAAATAAACAGACATAGTATGTCTAAATTATTTAATCAAACCTGTTGCAATGAAAATATGCTGCCTAAATACGCACACACACTACACACACACACACACATATATATATATATATACATACATACATATATATATATATATATATATATATATATATATATATATATATATATATATACACACATATATATATATATACACGTGCACACACACATATTTACGCACTCACACACACAGGCACATATATATCCGATGCAATGAGAACGAAAGTAATATATAAATTTTAACGTTCACAGCATTAATCCAAAAGAGAGCTCGATACTGATAGTAGAGCGATAATTATTTATTATAATTTTATCATATAGACAAAAAAGTTTACATTTCAGATAATCTTATTTGGTTCTCACTCGTCAAGGTGCAATTGAAATGCACCGAAACGAAGTTGCATCTTTGTAGTGAGTAAACCTTTTTTTGTTTATATAAAATTATAACACACACACACACACATACATATATGTATATATGTATATATATAGACACACACACACACACACTCAGTCAGTCAGTAAAAAATAAAAAAATATACAACCCGATGATCCTAGCCAAGAAAATTGTACACCAGACTATTACAATATGTTTTTTTTTTTTTTAAAACTTATTTGTCTCGCTGTTTGTACAGGAAGATTTTCGGAGGTCTCTCTCTCCATCCCCGCTTCCGATACTCACATTTTTATCGATGTATTTATTTAACTTTTACTTGTGGTGGAAATCGGGCATTACCTTTGTGACACAATCAAGTCCTACTGATATTTTATGAGATATTTTTTCAGCTTTCAGTCGGAATTTAATTCACATCTAGTTGTCCAACTAGAAGAAGTTACGAAATTGATTCAGGAAGTATTAAGAAAAGTGAAAATGGAGTTTACTTTTTTTTTCATATTATAATGCATTTATTTAAATTATTTATTTATTAAAATTATTTACGCATTAACGTTGTCATCTTTGTTGTTATCGTCACAATATTTCGGCCTTCTTCAGGTGTCCGTCGATCCGAGTAGACTTCAGTGAATTTCGAACTGAACTTTACGGTGATAGATATTTCAGGTCCCATAGTTTATGTTTAGGGACATCCCGTCTTTTTTTTTTTTTTTTTTTTTTTAAATACCACTCAGTTATTGCTCGCATTGTTTCCACTGAATCTAAGCGGGAAGTGAACTTGGAATTACAGTCGCCAAATTCACAAACCAATGCTTAATCCTCTAGGCTATTGCTCCGTGTCCAACTTTTCTGCGCTGTGATGAGAAACGAAAATCGCTTCTGAAAAGAGATAACCGGAAAGAAATGCGCCGAATTAAAGCGTTGGTTCGTGAATATGGTGACATAGTCTTTTTGAGTTCAATCCCTGGATCAGGTAGTAAAGACTTAGACTCGACGGAAATAGGGTAAGCAACAACTGAGTAGTACAAAATAAAAAAAATGAAACGAGACGAACAATAGAATCAGAACAATCTACTCTTTTACTTTTAATAAACAGTAGATTATTAATTGAAGAGCCGAGTTCCAATTCCCGTTGAGGTCGTTATATTCACGTACGCGCAAATACTCTTGGGAAAGGTAAGAATTCACCTCTTCTCTTCTAGCTATGGGTTAATTACTAACACCTGTATCGCTAAAACCATTATTATCGCCAAAAAATAAAAATAAAAATAAAAAAATAAAAATAAAAAAATTCTTGTAATTATTTTTTTTGGCTTTAAATAACCTATAAAGGATTGAAAAGTCATAGTAAAAGAATTAATATTTAGAGAATTTTGAAGGGTTCAGTTTGGAATTCACAGAAGGTTTTTGTCACATCTGGTCTCCAGCTCCAGCTGTATATTTAGAGATTCTTGATAAAATCCAAAGAATCTGCTATGATATTGGTCCTGACCTGGCATCTCGATTTCATTTACTTCCCACCACTGTTACTTCCCTGTGCCTTTTCTATAAATACACAGTGTAGTGCTAGACAAATTTTCTCTTCAGAATCTATCTTACGTATCTATAAATCTACAATTCTTTCATGCTTAGAATATTGCTGCCACATATGTTTCGGTGCTCCTGCTATATATCTAAAGATCCTTGATAAAATCCAAAGAAGAATCAGCAATATTATTGATCCTGATCTGGCGACTCAAGTCAATTTCCCACCGCTGTAAAGTTGCCTCCCTGTGACATTCCTATAAATACTTTTATGGCGACTGTTCGGATGAACTTTCCCCTTTGTTGTCATTTTTATTCCCCATCCCCCACAGACAATTTGTACATATGGGAACTAGTTAAGGCTTCATAGAGACTTTGAGGTATTATGGGGACTGTAGTAAGAATGGTAAATAAGAATGTGTTGTTTTGGTGTAAGGAATACCGTGGAATGTTTGGGTCAGTAATCGTGGCTAGTTAAGTTTAAGAGTAGACAGATTCAAGATCAGCTTTCCTCTCTCCCCACTTTTGGCCTTGCGGCACATTCTTTTTATTCTTCAAAATAAATATTAATTTCCCCTATGGTACCTAGACGTTAAGAATTTAAGCACAATAGTAGATTGGCCACAAAGTTTCATCATTTTACAGTTGAATTGGCTAGATGTAACCGTAAGTTCTATGCTAACAGTTTCTTCTATCGCACTTCTCGCTTGTGGAGCTCTCTTCTGTTTTCTTGCTTCCCAGGCTTGATCTTGAAAAACTTATACGCAGTGTCAACTGTTATCTTCTGTCTTCTTAATTATTGTTCTTTTTATTTTCCTCTCTGTTTTTATTTTCCTCTATTAGTGTTACAGGACATGATAAAAATATACTATTGTATATTTTTATCATATCCTGTAACACTCATTAACCTCTTGTGTCTTAGTGGCTTTATTACCTTGCTTGGGGTGAAATGGTTAAAAAACGAAAAAGAAAATGTTACTTGGATCAACAGATACCTGAAGAAGGCCCGAGGTAATAATGGTCAAAATGTTGTGATAATAATAACAAAGATGGAGATATTCGTCTGAATCTAACGATAATTCCTCGTTTCAGAAATTCAAACAGATAATATGTAATTGATAGTATTTTCTTTTTTTTTCTTTCAGCTAATGCAGCGAAAAGAAATTTACTTGTTTGTTTTTTTCCTGGAAAACAAATAGAACTCTGTTTAAATACAGACGATATCTTCCCGGAACCAACGCGATTTTAGACGTAAAGATATACCCCAGATCGCATGTTCCTCAAATAGACAATAACTAAAATTCATATATTTTCTGAAACTATGGCGTTTTTTAAAAAGAAAAAAGATTCGAGCGGTCGTCAGTTTTACGTCGAGTTTCTTGGGTGGTTACCATGTCGAGGAATACGAGGAACTATTTATACAAATTCCGTTGCCCATGAATTAATACAAAGGAAAAAGAAATATCCTGACGTTCCGAAAATGACTCTCCAGGTGACTTTAAATGAGATTAAAATTTCCAATGACAATTCCGAAGAGCACCGAAAGGAAAAAATCACTTCTGTGAAATATCCTTGCATTATGATGAAGAACATCATGTATGCAACTTGCATGACTGCGCAGAACGCAGATATTGCCGCTTGCATATACTACAATTTTAACCCAGCTACGAAATCTATGTTACACACTCATGTCTACCGATTTGATTCTCCTGCAACTGCCTCGACTTTCGTGGATCTGATCAACCAAGTGATATTTACCCCCCAACACCAAGACTATGTTACCCAGATAGAAGAACAGTTGCGACATAAAGGGTTTTTGCAAGCGGTAGTCGACAGACCTCCTCCGCAACCAGCAATTCCTCAGAAAGCTCCTTGGAGCCCAACAAGTGAAACCTTTCCTGACCAAGTGGCAGATTATGAATCGGACACTTACAGCAGCCCAGAAGCTCTAAGTATGCAAGCCGTCACTTCAGAGCTGAAGCAAAAGCTACGGACGCGCGAAGCGCCCCTTTTATTACCGCCAAAGGATTACGACACAGTACATAGGAAACAGGGAAGGCTAGACGATATTACGTCGCGAAAAAGTCTCAATGAAATATTAGTTGGTCGTACT
Source organism: Acanthosepion lycidas (assembly GCA_963932145.1). Classification (NCBI taxonomy): domain Eukaryota; kingdom Metazoa; phylum Mollusca; class Cephalopoda; order Sepiida; family Sepiidae; genus Acanthosepion; species Acanthosepion lycidas. Next base: position 27,573,392 of record OZ010596.1, read on the forward strand.
GCCGTAGAAGCAGCAGTCTCTATTTCAGGGTATACATCCCTCTTGAATGAGGAACAGGAAGAACAAGACAAAAACCCGAACGATAAACCTATATATTACCCTCCTAAGCAACCATCCGACCATGACATGATGTACCCAATGACGTCCGTTGGAAGCCCACCAGTAATGCGAAGAGAAAACCTATACAAAAGGAACAGGGAAAGCGTCGATTCTTTCTTAAGTAATTCCTCAGGAGGTAGTCGGGCAAGCTACACCTCACCAGATAAAAGCAGTCCTACACTTGCAACGAAGCGTGGTCACATGTCTGCTTATGAAAACTTCCCAACGTTAAAAGGTCCAGATCGAAGCCCTGTTGCTACCAGCAGCCCGGATATGTTTAAGAGGAATAGTTCGCATCACATGCGAGAAAGTTCCATGTCTTCCAGCCACAGTGGCGTATCATCTCACTCGGACCATTCCCAACATTTATCACATATAATGAACGAAGAAAACCTGGAAATCCCCCCAGATTACGATCAAGACACGTACAAGGTTAATCCATTGGATCAGGGACACAAAGATAGAAACTCGGGATACGGCCTTGCGAGAAGTATCGATAACCTAAATTACTATGATCTTCATAACAGCCAGGGTCATCAAGGTCATATCATGGGGAATATATATCCTCAGTATAGTCCAACTTATGAACATTATCCCCCTAACACTTCTGAATTACAATCTAAACCTGTAAAACGAATTGCACCTGTACATCGCTGAGTGAATAAGAAAAAAAAAACTAATTCAATACATCATGGTTAAAAAAAAGGGGGGGAATTTGTGATTTCCAAATTTAAAGACACGAACGGTATGTTTTATGTTTTATAGAATATATCTACGTATGTATTTCTAAACATCTTCCTAATGTATATATATGTGTGTGTGTGTAAAAAAGAATGTGTATGAATGCATATATATGTAGACGTAGATATATCTACCAATGTACATCTGTCAGACACGCATTTTAGAGTAATTTATATTAATGCATGCCAAGACACGTTACGCATGAATTAATAAATATAGGAATTTATAAACATTCCCATATATATATATATATATATATATATATATATATATATATATATATATGGAATATATAGGGAATATATAGGGAATATATAGAGAATATATAGAATATATGAAATATATAGGGAATATATATATATATATATATATATATACCTTCATATGCATTCCACACGTACACAGATATACGTGTATTGAGAAATATATATATATATATATATATATATATATATATATATATACCTTCATATGCATTCCACACGTACACAGATATACGTGTATTGAGTATATATATATATATATATATATATATATATATATATATATATATATATATATATATACCTTCATATGCATTCCACACGTACACAGATATACGTGTATTGAGAAATATATATATATATATATATATATATATATATACCTTCATATGCATTCCACACGTACACAGATATACGTGTATTGAGAAATATATATATATATATATATATATATATATATATATATATATATATATATATACCTTCATATGCATTCCACACGTACACAGATATACGTGTATTGAGAAATATATATATATATATATATATATATATATATATATATTTCTCAATAGACGTATATCTGTGTACGTGTGGAATGCATATGAAGGTATATATATATATATATATATATATATATATATATATATATATATATTTCATATATTCTATATATTCCCTATATATTCCATATATATATATATATATATATATGGGAATGTTTATAAATTCCTATATTTATTAATTCATGCGTAACGTGTCTTGGCATGCATTAATATATATATATATATATATATATATATATATATATATATATATATATATATATATATATATATATATATATATATATATATATATATATATATATATATATATATATATATATATATATATATATATATATATATATATATATATATATATATATATATATATATATATATATATATATATATATATGTGTGGCACCTCGAGGCGGTGTAATGGTTAGCAATTTTGATCGCTGGAAAAATTACGACTGAACAGTGAGTTCGATCCTCACTGGGTACCCCATACTTTCGGCCTTGTGCCACATCAAAGCTATGCTTGGAAAATCACCACATAAGTGTGTAAGAATGCCTATTTGTGTATATGAACAATGTGTACGAATATATATATATATATATTTAAAAGAAAAACAGACCACTTACAGATGGTCTGTTTTTCTTTAAAATATTAGCTCTGGATTTACATTGAGCTCCCAGGATTTCATCCTCCTTGGGATTACCCATACGGATTACCAAGTTTTTCATAACTTATATATATATATATATATATATATATATATATATATATATATATATGAACAGTGTCGAATTGTAGGTTTACACCTTAAGCGATCATCATTCTATCTATGATCCCACTGGATACAAATTGTTTCTATCACACTTATGTACAGCAGACACAGACATGCGCATATGTATATATATATGTGTGTGTGTATGTGTGTGTGTGTAATATTATATGGAAAGATGACTTAACTTTGAAATATCTCCCTAAAAATTTATATGTAAAAGTTAATTAATCTTTATATATACATATACTGTGTTATAAATATAGCGAAAGTGCTCTACTGTTTATCAGGAGCTGAATATGAAGAAATATAGTCTTAAGTTCTGCTATATGTATGGGATAAAGTGCTAAATATCAGAGATAGAGCATGTGTAAATATAAAAGTGAACACTGAAGTCAACACTTTGAGGCCAGCCTGACGATTGCGTCTAGCATCAAACAGCCTTTCGCCTCTAAGTGTTGACTTCAATGTTCACTTTTATATTTACACACGCTCTATCTCTGATATTGAACACTTTATCCTATAAATATAGCACACCTTAAGAGTATATTTCTTCGTGTATATATATATATATATATATATATATATATATATATATATATATATATATATATATATATATATATATATATATATTGAATAATATATTTGGTTGGATTAATGCTAGTTTGTGACCCTGGGTTTCACGCTTTTGTGATCACATAAATCAAACCAAATATATTGAATAATATAGATATATTGTGTCTACTTATTTTTATACTGATCCTTTCCAGTTGTCTAATAAGTTTCTTGATGTTAAGAGGACATTCATTACAGTAAATTACAAAGACAAACTTTTTGTTAACCTAAGTACTTTCGATCATTTCCGCGGTCATCTCCAAGGGTAAATTACAAAGACGGATTTATTATCATGTTAAAATGCGTATGACATTTTACATTTCTACTAATTTCTGGTCAGCTTCCTTATATTGAAACGCTTGAATTGCAAAAAAAAATCCATAGCTACGAAAGATAAATTTAAAATTTTGAAATAATTATAACAGAGCGCATTCGCAGAGGTTTTTAAAAATCATCATCATCGCTGTTACAATAAGTTTGTCTTTGTAATTTACCCCTGAAGATTATCTTGAAAAAGGTCGAAAGTACGTGGGTTAAAAAAGGAACCACGGCACCTTGTCTTGATGAATCTCCTCTTAACATCAAGAGACTGGTTAGACAACTGGAAAGGATCTGTATAAAAATAAGTAGACACAATATGTCTATATAATTCAATGTCACACATACACACAAACACACGCCCACACACATATATATAATTACTGCGGTATATATTTGTTTTGTACATTTCTAAGTTGTTTGGCTCTTAAATGTCATGCTTTATTATTTGAAACAATGTATATTTCTTTTATAAGATAAATTTATCGTAATATATTCTCGTTGCTATTTATATCTATAAGACAAAACACTTATCGAGGAACTGTCCAGTAAGTGAAACTAAATAATGAAATAAAATTTCGAAAATAATGTTTACTGTGTTGTTTACCGAATTGTCGTATGAAAGAACATTGTCTGATATCCGAGTAGGTAATTAATGTTGAATTGATGATTATTGGATTTTATATCGATGTTTAGGTGTAATCATTTCCGTGCTAAATATCAAATTATTAAAAGGACACACACCCTCACATGAATATATTGCATACATTTGATTATAATGTATTTGATTTTATACTATATTGTATATATTATTTGATTATATTGTGTACATTAAACATTATATTGCATACATTTGATTATATTGTATTTGATTATATACGATATTGTATACATTATTTGATTATATTGTATACATTAAACATTATATTGCATACATTTAATTATATTGTATTTGATTATATACTATATTGTATACATTATTTGATTATATTGTATACATTAAACATTTGATTATATTGTATAGATTAAACATTTGATCATATTGTATAAATTAAACAGGACATTGTATACATTTTATTATATTGTATACATTAAACAGGAAATAGAAATCAACAATACATGTAGACAGTCAGTTTTGCGTCACAAGCTATCTTCATAATACACTGTCTCTATCCCTTGTCTTGTGCACATATGTTTTAATAAATATATATAACAAATTTTAAACTATATATATATATATATATATATATATATATATATATATATATATAGAGAGAGAGAGAGAGAGAGAGAGAGAGAGTGTGTATTTATTGTTTATACATAAACAGTAGGATACCTGACAACTAGACTAAGAATGCTTTCCGGATATAAGGAATTGGTTACAAAATCCGGATATAAGGAATTGGTTACAAAATCCGGATATGAGGGGTTATATTTAGATTAAAATAAAAGAACTGAAATCAGGTTTAACATTTATTTTCAATGTTTTATAGTAAACAAAATAAGCTGATGGTGAATGAAATATAACAGAATTGATTTTAAGGAAAACCTAAATTATGTAATGTTAATGAAAATTCCTTAAATTAAGTCTGCCACGTATGCAAAACAAATAATGTAACGAGGATTTTTTAATCGTTCTTGCATGATGATTCTTTCTCTTCTAATGTCATTCTCAACTTTTTCCGCATTTCGTTTTGCTTATGTTCTTGAAATTTTTTAAACGAAAGGCACTTTTTAACGTTATTGCAATCGTCATAGCTGAATGCTGGCTTTCTTTCCATAAAACTGATAACCTTTTCAATAGCTTTTTCAATTTCAGCCCAGGTTTCATCACACATTTTTTTTTATTTCCTTGTTCATTGTGACAGTGTGAACGCTGAAGAATAGTTTCTTTGGAAGATTTTATATCATACAATGTTGACTTTCCTATGTTGAACTCAATCATTAATTACAATGAGCTTTCACCAGCGTCTAGTCTGTTTAAAATTTCCACTTTTTGCGATAACTCCAAAGTTGTTATTCCTATCATCTTTTGCACCAATACAAGCCATTAGGGTGAAATAAGCAGAAGTAATTATCCAAAGTAAATTTCCTGAAAAACAGAAATTTAAAATCAGTTACATATCACCCAAATAGTTAAAATATATTACATCAAAATCATGTCCGGATATGAGGTACTCCGGATATGAGTGATTCCGGATATGAGGGATTCTAGTAATTTTTATTACGATCTCAAAATCAAACGTATAGAGATTTTATTGCAGTGAAATAAAATTATTTTTTCGTATAATGTCGGTTCATTGCGAACATTACATTTCTTAAACACGCCGCGCAGCCCACATACGTGGAAGGAAGTCGTTCGATGCTCAGCAGACCACATCCGGAACCGATGTATAAATGTAAGTTCAAAAAATAAATTGAAATTAGCGAAAATCGGTGTTGCATAAAAAAATTCGTGGATTTGACACATTACTATTTAAAAAAAAATTTTTTTTCACTTGAAATATTCAAAATACAACTTTAGTGTTGCGACACTGCACGTTCCGTAATTGTACTGTTAATAAATAGAAGACTTTTAAAAAATCATCTTTTCGGATTGCAATACATTTATTTTCGGCTTGGAAATCTACCTGAAATTTACCTGAAATGAAAACAATATTAATACCTGACGATGAAGGAGAGAATTTCTTCGAAACTACTTCGAACAGAACATTTAATTCATCTCATAATTTTAAACATAAAGATCGCGTCATTCAGAGAGTTGTTAGTAAGTTAATAATTTATTGATTTGTTAGCGAAAGTGATTTCGCCATTAATTACATTAAATTTGCTGACTAATTCTTTGGATGATTACTTCTTTATAATATATATATATATATATATATATATATATATATATATATATACAGTGTAACCCGGATATAAGAGAGTTGTCGGGACCGGAGAAGAAGTTTCTTATATCCGGGTTTCTCTTATATCCGGGTTTGGTCTATTTTGTTTAGGTAGGTATGGCACTAATTTGGGACCAGAGGAAATATCTCTTATATCCGGGGTTCTCTTATATCAGGGTCTCTTATATCCGGGTTACACTATATATATATATATATATATATATATATAGTCTAATAAATATTACAGTCAAATGAGGAAAGAAATTCACTGTAAGAGTGAAAATCACTTTTATTTCTCAAGTACTTTCAATAAAATTGATTTTCACAGTGCATTTCTGGCTTCATTTGTTTGTAATACAAGAAAAAGTATTCGTGAATATGAAAGAAATATTCTAAAAATAAGCATTGAAAAAGGCCGACAAGAAAGGTTTAATTAATCTTTTATTGAGTTTTTCCAGCATTCTAATATTTTCCCGTTTTTCAGGGGTTAAAATTGTCCATAGTTATAATTGTTCTGGGCGCTTTCGGCTAGTTCTGTAGCCATTATCAAGGATCTTGTTTTGGGATGGGGAATTTCTGTGTGGCTTCTACATAGTAGTTTTTTTAAAAAAAAATCACCATTAATGGTGACTTACCTATGACTATGTATCACACAGTCGTACACAACTCATCATTAGGGAGGCATTGCTTATTAAATACTGTTCTCCTGCTATCAATCTTACGCTATTTAGCAGTGGAGACGGCGTGTTAAAAGTGTTCTCAAAATAAAAGTGATGCCCAGGTCAACCGGCTGCATACAAACTCCGCCGCACATTCTCAACGCAGCAAAACTACTATCTAGAAACTACACACAGAAATTCACCATCCAACCCAGAGGAAATGATAATGATAATGAGTAATGAAGTAACCGAAAGCACTCAGGATAATTATAACTTTGGAAAATTCCTATATTCTTTAAGCCCTGAAAAACGGAAAATTGTTAGAATGCTGGAAAAACTCAATAAAAGATTAATTAATTAAATCTTCCTTGTCGGCCCGTTTTCAATGAAAGATGCACGAAAGAAGTGTTGCTGCCCAAATGCACATCAATATATATATATATATATATATTAGGTTGGTGCAAAAATAATGACGTAATAATGTCGTTTTTTGACGTTAAAAAATACGTCAAAAAACGATATTATTACGTCATTATTTTTGCACCAACCTAATATATGTATATATATATATATATATATATATATATATATATATATATATATATATATATATATATAAATAATGTTGCATTGATAACAAATGGCCAAACTTTTACAAAATAATTAAAGACCAAGCTTCTGGGATTGTCAACAGTGATCATCTTGGATCTTGGTGGATGCGAAAAAGATTGCGAAGATTTCAAAATTAATTAAATAATCACGTGTTTAGCCGGACAACGTAAAGTTATACATAAATATATGTGCGCTTATACAGCCATTTAGCATTTAGATAATTTATACGACGACTAGGGATCGGGGTGATGAAATGTTATCTGGTTGACCCACATACCAAAGTCGGACGAAATATTAGAATTTTAAATTGTCTATCCGAGAACTTTCCACACATCGTGATATATATATATATATATATATATATATATAATGAGACAAGGTGGAATTTTTTTTTTATCAAAGACCCGTTCCACCGTAAAAAGCGTATGTTCTCTTTGTTTTCATCAGTTTGACTAAATGTAAGACAAGACTATGTGTGATGAAAATGTTTATGAATATGCGTATACACGTATATATATATATATATATATATATATATATATATATATATACACTCTATTTCTGATATTGAGCACTTTATCGCATAAATATACCACACCTTTAAAATATATATATATATATATATATATATATATATATATATATATATATATATATATATGCATGTGTGTGTCTGTATAAATCATATATGTATGTATATGCACATGTATGCTTGCACATGTGTATATCGATAGGTATGTATATGTAAAAAGAAAAGGTTTCTAATACATTTATATGCCTGGATGGATCTGTATGGAGGCACCTGTATGAAATTGGGTATGTATGTATATCATTTTAAACGTTATTTTTTAGCGGATACTCATATTTGACTAGATGCCCCGTTCATTTATTAAATCGTATATTTATTTTCGTCTACCGGCCTGAATATTAGAGAAATTTTATTAAAGGAAATTTTTCCTTTAATAAGAAAAATTCTCTCGAATATTCTAGAAACCTTAATATAGAATGTTTTTTATTTAAAAAGGTTATGTATATATGTGAATGTACCTTTTCAGATTATATATATATATGTATATATGTGTATGTATATCTATACAAAAAGAAATAGAAAAGTACCTGATTTAAAATCTTCCAATACCAAGCAACTCTAATAGAAAATATCTGTAATAAATAAAGCGAATAAGCACATAGGCGGCTATACTCTCTTCAAGTCTCAAGTCAGGAGGTGATAAGCTAGGGTAATTAATTTGATTTATGATACCCACTTATGCTCAGAGATCCCAAGACATTTTCCTTATAAATAGTTTTGTCATTATTTTGATCAGATTGATGAAGTGAAAAAGAGGATAATCTTTCTCCGACGAAAAGCGTCTTTGATAAAAAAAAGTTTACACTTTGTCTCAAAAATCTTCGCTTTTGTTTCGAATAATACTATACATCTTTACACACACACACAAACACATACATACATATATATATGTGTGTGTGTATATTTGGGCAACTTTGCATAATACGTTTTAGTTAAGCATAGGTACATTTTTAGTTTTTTTTTTATTATATATTTCTTGCATGAGACTTAACGAGTGTAGAAATCATGCGTGTGTATGCAACTGTATGTTCGAAAGTCAAGTTTTAACCAGCTAGGGAATCATCTCGAATGGTGCTTTTCACAAAAGAAGACTCGTTAACTGGAATCTTACAAGCGCAGTTTCCTGCTCATTTCAAATTTCATTGGAGTAAGGTAATCTTCGTAAATGATCCTATCTATCTATCTATCTATCTATCTATCTATCTATCTATCTATCTATCTATCTATCTATCTATCTATCTCAGTAATCATATCTACCTATTTCAGTCGAATCATATCTATCTATCTATCTATCTATCTATCTATCTATCTATCTCAGTCTATTCATATCTATCTATTCATATTTATTTATCTCAGTCTATTCATATCTATCTATCTATCTATCTATCTATCTATCTATCTATCTATCTATCTATCTATGAGTATTTTCATGTCTAAGTCTATTCATATCTATCTATCTATCTATCTATCTATGAGTATTTTCATGTCTAAGTCTATTCATATCTATCTATCTATCTATCTGTCTATAGTTAGGTAGATTTAAAATTCTATATATTTCTGAGGACATATCTTATTTTCTCTGGTAATTTTGGACACACTTCTCCCCTTTCCTTACATATAAATCCATCAATAAAAACATTTTTTTTAGTTTGATGAAGTTCTTTTAAAGAATGAAATTCGTTACATCGTTTTTTTTATATTTTTTAATATAAAGAGATTGAATAAATTACAAACATCATGTCTGCTTATTTTTAGCATATTCCTTTCATATTCACGAATATTTTTCCGTATATTACAATGAAATTAGGCAAGAAATGAACTATAACAATGAGAATAACTTTTATTTCCCAATATATTACATCTTTTTCTGAGATCATCATGTAAGACAAAAATTATGTGTAGCTAACATTTACTGAATTTTTTCTTTTGCGTTTAAATGCTATGGCTGACAATTAACATTTAGCGTTAATATTTATCAATTATGAATTTTTTCTTTTATGTTGGAATGTAATGGTTGAGCGCGTATTAAAGCGTGTTTTTATAGGCATTTTAGAACATTATTATAGTATTCGTAGCTGATTCTATTCAATGTCGGCTTCAATTTTTTAATGTAGATTGCTTCGAGGATCTGTAGCTTTAATTTATTATTTCCTTCATGTAGGATAACTGTGTTATCAATCACTATTTTTCTATACTGTGAATGTGGACAGGAATGTTGGTGTAAATGTTTTGTAATTGACGAATGATCAGACATGTCTAGAGTAAGACGTCTTGATAATGGAGTTGTCGTATATCCAATATATGTATTTGTTTTTCTGTCGGAGATACATTCTTTCAAGGGAAATTTGAATTGATATATAATGTTGGGTTTATGTAATACATCAGTTGTTGAAAAGTATTCGTGAATAGGAAAGGATTATGATAAAAATAAGTAATGTTGGTAATTTATTCAATCAGACATGCCTAAAGGAGAATTTGCTACCTAAGTACACAAATATATATACATATATATAAATATATACTCTCTTTCTCTCTCTCTCTCTTTCTCACACACACACACACACACACACACACACACACACACATATATATATATATATATATGTATGTATGTATACCTCCAAAATAGCCTTACCTAACTTTAACGTTTTTATTACAACTTTAATTTCAAGCTAGTAGATTAAATATTCCCATCCGCCAAAATACTGTCGCGTATTTAAAACCGAAACCAAATTAATTGTCGTCATATTTTCTTTTTATCAGTGAACTCTATAAATTCGTTCATATTGACAGAATTGTCAACACAACATAATATTAATAATATTACTTTTAGTTTAAAAGGTCGCAAAAAAGTATCTTTTTTTTTAAATGCGGGGGTTGTTCTTTGATATATTGAGTGATTTATTGGCAGATTGATATTTGGTAAATTTAAGTAAGGGGGACATAAATGTAAAATTAATTGACGAATACAACGTGATAATCTTAAAAGCTTTTTTTTTTAAATGCTTTAAGCAAACTAATATTTTATTAAACTTTACGTGCTGTGGCTTTATAGTCTTACTTACGAATAGGTTTGTTGAGAAAATGTTAGAAAATTACCAATAAATAATAAATTTACTATAGTTACCTCCCTTGTTTTCTGATAATGTCGTTTATAGACATGTATAATTACAAAATTTTGCACGTTTATAAACACATAAAATGAATTCAAAATTCTTTTTACAATACTGAGGTTCGTAAATTTGTATTGTCCATTTCCATTTATAATTAGTCAGTACAATTTTAACTTAATAACAATATCACTTAGTCGCTACAAATTAATACAACATTTAAAAAGATTTAAGTTTATAAATTATTCTAATTAAAATAAAAAATGAAACAATTCTTGCAAAAATTCATTATTCATCTACAAAAATTCTTAAGACAATGGTGTCCATAATATATTTTATTCAAAAAAGCAATTAAAAGCTTTTCTAATTAATGTTTTAATTTTATTGCATTTTTTTATTTTACAATTCAGAGATGATTTTCTTTAACTGGGGGTCCTGATTTTTTAAAAAAAGGAAAGATGATTTAAATTCTCTAAGGCCTTGTCCTTATAATTAAGTAATCGATGTAAAAAAGAATTTCTCGAATTTCATAAAATTAATTGAGTAAGTGGTAACAGGTTGTAAATAATATTTCTACAAAGGTTTTCTAAAAAAGAAACATTTCAAAAATTAATTCATTTATTTGTAAATGTCTTAAATGTTTCATTAAAGTCTAAATTTTTAAGTCTAGATTTTTTTAAAGTCTTTTTCATGGAATAAAAAAAAATTCCTGTACAAATTTAAGGTTCCACGTTGATGTAACAAAAGTAAGAGTCTGAACCAAAATTTTGAAGGCTCTAAGAAGGATTAAAAAAAAAAATGACATAATGAAATCCTTTCATCTCTCCTCCTAATAACATAAGAGGATATAAATAATATTTCAACAAAGGTAGAAATATTTAAGATAATATTTTTACGATAAAATTTGGGTTTTATTATATTTGGGGCGCTTTTCGTATGACTTGACAGACTGTTTCATGCTTGAACGCAATCATCAGACCTGAAATAAGATTGTCGCTACTGGGTGTTGACCTCAATGTCCACTTACATTTCAATTATAATTTAGAATATATTTTTCCACATGGCTCCAAAGAAAAGTCCTAGTGCAAGTGCTAATGCTAAGCGAAAGGCGATATCGGAAGAAGATATGTGAGAAATGAATTATTTTATTCAGAATACTGCATGTACATATCATAAATTTTGTAATAGGCAATGGGAAGTGCTTATTTGCGGTTTATAGCATGGCTATTTCGACTTAAGTCGTTCGTTTTACGGCCTAAGTCGTGTCCTCTGGAGCCAATTAACGACGTTGGATGAGGTATAACGGTATATATATATATATATATATATATATATATATATATATATATATATATATATATATATATATGTATATATAGATAGATAGATAGAGAGAGAGAGAGATTCTCCCAGATATTCTACAAAAAATATTTTTTGATTTTAACAATTTTAAAAGCAAAAATAACAAAAAAAGCAAAAAAACAACCACCAAACCCTAAAAAAACAGACCCCCCCAAAAAAAACAACAACAACAACAAAAACAAAACAAAAAAAAAACTAAATAAACTGGAGATTTATTTTTCTGTTTATTGACTAATTATTTTCGACAACTAAAACAGCTCCGTTTAACAGAATTGTCATAATGTGAGTCCAAGAAGAGAAATTTCGTCTTCTGTTTAGTTTACAGTTCCAAATAAACGTGGAGAGTCTTTGACTCCTCCCCACCCGCTGCCCCTATTTTATCGCCGTGCATGAGTTTCTACAATGAACAGAACAAGAATTAAAAGAATTATCTATCTATCTATCTATCTATCTATCTATCTATCTATCTATCTCATTCTGTTCATATCTATCTATCTATCTATCTATCTCATTCTGTTCATATCTATCTATCTATCTATCTCATTCTGTTCATATCTATCTATCTATCTATCTATCTATCTATCTATCTATCTATCTATCACATTCTGTTCAAGCTGCTGTCTGCGGGTTAGCTGCGGCCTGTTTAACTTTCTGAAATAGCACACCTAAGTCCTTGAGGAAAATAACATTCGTTTTTTTTTTCGTTTAATTCTCACTTGTTCACTCACACACTCTCTCATACGTCACCACATACATAAACAATGATTAAGTACAATGTTTCTTGAATTGTTAAACTTTCGTGGAAGGTAACGTACTCATCATTTTAAACCATTGGCGATTTTCACTAAGGGAGATCAAACGTGTAAATATCTTTTGCTTTAGTAACAGGAAACATTTATAAGTATTTAATCTTTGGAGAAGAAATATATATTTTATTTTGTTTTTTTTCTGCATTTTTAAGTGAATATATTAGAAATTAATTACACGAAGCGACATATGCTAATCACTGTGTAATCTGTTAATATTATAACAAGTCTTCAGTTTCTTAAGTATAGAAAAATATCTTCTTCAAAGAAAAATTAAAATTCCCGCGTTTCTAAGCAAACACTTTCACATATGTTCTTCTGTAGTGAAAATGACTGACGCAACTTCAACAAAAATTACCTTGAATCTTTTCAGTAGTGCGGCCCACTTTATGATGAGGCGTGCCTCTGGTCAGAAAAGACTGCTCATGCCTGATATGATATATATATATATATATATATATATATATATATATATATATATATATATATATATATATATTGCTGATACCTCCTGAGGAATGTATGGAGTGATTCATTGAGTGTCGTCTACGAAGCTCTGGAGTCGGAATGCTGAAGGTAACATCAATCAACTAAGTGATAAATTAAGTGATAAATCTTTTACTTGTATTAATTCTCTCTTTCCTTATATATGTATATAAATATATACATATATATATATATATATATATATATATATATATATATATGTGTGTGTGTGTGTGTGTGTGTGTGTGTGTGTATTGAAGTGCATTTGATATAATTAATATTTGCCGATATTATGTTAGTATTATAAAAAGATAAATAAATGAATAATTTAAATAAGAAAATAAGTAAATCGCATTCTTTTTGTGTGGCCTCGTTCCCGTTACACTTGACGTCACGGAAGACCACCATAAACGTCCAGCTTCCCAAAGAATACCAGGATACTGACATAGGAATTCTAACTACCACACAGACAACACACCGGTTCTTGACAATGACTGCAAAAGTCGAATGTACTTGAACAAAAATAGCAAAATATGAACTTTGAAAAGTTTATCCACAACTTCGAGCACAATATTCAACCCATCCGAAAATTAGAAAAATACATTAAAAATTAAACAGAGAGAACTTGTTGGTTCTTTTAATCAAAATTGTTTGGATGAATATTTGCTGCCCAACCTTAAATATATATATATATATATATATATATATATATATATATATATATATATATATATATATATATATATGCAATAATGATATCCCAAATTTATAGCAACCGGTTCTATAATCTGGATCTAGCGTAGGATTATATAATTGAATAAAACTTTTGGGGATTTGATCTATTTTTAATAAAAAATCATCATGTGTACACACACACACACACACACACACACACACACACACACACACACACACACACACACACATATATATATATATATATGTATATATATATATATATATATATCATGATAAAAATATAGTTATCAGGTAATATATGTATGGTCAATATCGGGGATAGACTGTATATAAATATAAATGAGGGTCTTTAGATTGCGTTCAAGCATGAATCAGACTGTTGTCACTCGGTTTTGATCTCAGTGCCTATATATATATATATATATATATATATATATATATATATATAAGAAATATAGTCTTAAGGTGTGCTATATTTATGGAATAAAGTGCTCAATATCAGAGATAGAGCGTGTGTAAATATAAAAGTGAACATAGAAGTCAACACTTAGAGGCGACAGCCTGTTTCATGCTATATGCAATCCTCAGGCCACATATGCTGTTATTTTTCTCGGATATTTATATATATACGAGTTAGTGGTGCATTGTGGGTATTCTATTATGGCGGTTATTTTACCGGAAGTCGTTTGTTTATTTATTTGGGTCAAATTATATTGCTTGTTTTTATTTTTTATTTTTTTGTTTCTTATTTTATTTATTTATTTATTTATTAACGTAGTAAAAATTTGTTTATATCACTTATTTAACAGTTTTGTTTCGGTTTGAGAATTTAATTAAAGCTATTTGTTCAATTTTGGGGTTGATTGTTGTAGTTCATTCGAACTATTATTTTGGCGGGAACAGTTTTTAATTGATTACCTTTATTTGGGATTGGTTTGTTTACTTATTTACTTGGATGAATTTAGGTCAATTTATTTTACTTGTATATTTTCTCTTTTCTGTTTTCGATTTTAAGTAACATAGTATATATTTATTTTTTATTTCATTTTTTTTTTTTAGTATATTTATTTGTTTTTATTTTATTTTTCCGTTTTTCATTTTTTAGGTTACGTAGTAAAAATTTATTTTCCTGTCTGCATTTTGACATGAGCTCGGATCTTTTATTTAATAATTTATTTTGGTCGGGGAAAGTAATGATAGCTATTTTTTCCTCCAGCAAAGTTTGCAAGTTTTTGATTGGTTGTTGTAGGCTGATGATTTTTTCCTTATCTTCCAAGATATTTTTGGTGTGGTGTGCGTTTTGTTTTTAATTTCCCAGATATACTTAGAAAGCATTGTACTGTTCGCATATTTACTATTTGTGAAAGATGTTTTGTGTGTATAATTTCTTTGTTTCCACGGTCCTTCAGTTACTCCTAATTTTCTTTAAATCTAATTTCGCCGTTACACATTTGAACTAGTTTATCTACAACACTTGTATATCGTAATAATGGGGCCTCACATCAGTGATGGGGGGGGGCGGTGTGCAACTGAAACCGTTGAGGGGAAGGCCCCGAAACGGTGCATATTCTCTCCTGATGACCCCAGTTTAAATATAAATTCGAGAGGAGACATCAAAAGAAATTCAGTGAAGTCATATGCCGTAGAGAAGCTCGGTGGAAGTGTCATTGGCATGAGGAGCATTACACATTCAGCTCGCTTCACGTGAGTTTCCAGTACAGTAATTCCTTTACAGTAATTTCGTTCTATATGGGATAGCGAGACTGACCACAATTTTGATATAAAAATGCTACTCTAATTAAAGTATAAAACAATTTACTAAGATGAATAGATCATCCACAATATATTTGCGTCTAGGTTCTTACAGCGTTTCCTCATCTTTGGCAGATCTTCTATTATCACGATGATCATACTTATTATAAAACCCAGGTTGTGTGTGTGTGTGTGTGTGTGTCTGTACGTTTATATATTGGATCGGATTTCCTACATTTTTCAACCGATTTCAACAAAACTTCACAGGACTACGTAAAATTACCTTGCGGTGGTTCTGACAGCACCAAAAATTGGAAAAACACAATTGTTTTTGCACGAAATCCATTTGAAAAAAAGATTAAGAGGCATCGCGAGAATGAAAGGGGGACAACTCATATAGAGTTATACTTATTATAAAACCCAGGTTGTTTGTGTGTGTGTGTGTTCGTTTATATATGGGATCGGATTTCCTACATTTTTCAACCGATTTCAACAAAACTTCACTTTCTTTTTGGCAGGTAGGGTTTCTTATTGTCTTGCACACTTTTTTCTTTATTTTTACATTCAGAATGCTTTAAAAATTCCATTTACAAGACAATTGTTTATAATAAAATTCTATTCAATCGGTAGACTCATAACGATTGAAAACAATGTTTTTGTTTGAGTTTGGGTTTGACCAATTCGTAAAAAAAAACAAAAAAACAAAACAAAAAAAAAACAAAAAAAAAACTAATTAAGACATGCGCGTCCGTCAACCTTAAACAATAATCTTTGTCAATTTTATTTTTCAGTCTTTATGATGGTCGATACTTGATCTATCTCTTACTGTTACATCCTCGGGCAACGCTAGTATTTAATAAAAATTCTATTCAATCGGTAGACTCATAACGATTGAAAACAATGTTTTTGTTTGAGTTTGGGTTTGAGTTTGGGTTTGAGTTTGGGTTTGAGTTTGGGTTTGAGTTTGGGTTTGACCAATTCGTAAAAAAAGAACAAAAAAACAAAACAAAAAAAAAAACAAAACAAAAAAAACAACTAATTAAGACATGCGCGTCCGTCAACCTTAAACAATAATCTTTGTCAATTTTATTTTTCAGTCTTTATGATGGTCGATACTTGATCTATCTCTTACTGTTACATCCTCGGGCAACGCTAGTATTTAATAAAAATGATTTAAACAGAAAGTAAAAGAAAAAGAATCTAAACGATATCGGCTCGATTATATGACCAAAAGATATAATTTAAAAAAAAATAACTTTAAATATAAAATTCCCAGCCTTTCTCGTTCCTGCACATGTGTAATCGCATCAATATTAATATAAACTTAGTCTGATGAAGTCCACTTTATCATATGCACTTTGCCATCTTAAATTATACTTGTATCCTGATTCGTCAAAAAAGGCAACACCCTTTTAAAATGTTATAATCCCTTTCCCCCTCCAACTTAAACCATATATTACTATTTAGCTTAAGAAAATTCAAACGTTTTTTCGAAAGTTATTCAACATCGCTTGAGAATAGAATAAAAACTTTATTTTAAGTTTAATTTAAAGTTTAGTTTTTAGTTTCGAAATATTCTAATTTCTCTGTCTCGATGAATACATATTTTTAAATAATAATATTATGATATACTTTACTGTGTATCGAACACTGCTTTTAAAAATAAATGCTTAAGAACTGTGGATTATAAATCTGACTAAGTTTTCATATATATATATATATATATATATATATATATATATATATATATATATATATATATATATATATATATATATATGTGTGTGTGTGTGTGTGTGTGTGTATGTATATAAAGAAATATAGTTTTAAGGTGTGCTATATTTATGGGATAAAGTGCTCAATATCAGAGATAGAGCGTATGTAAATATAATATAAAAGTGAACATTGAAGTCAACACTCAGAGGCGACAGGCTGTTTCATGCTAGATGCAATCGTCAGACCGCCTGACGATTGCGACAAGATTTTTATTGCTGGTAATATTTTTTTGTTCAAAAATCTATTATTGGTAATAATTTTTTTACAAAGTATTTCTGGTATTAGAACTATTTTTACATTTTCATAGTGTTTTGACCCCAGTTTGGGGTTTAACATAGTTGGAACCCTAACAGGTGCTACCACAACGGGTCAGGGTTAACCTGGGAACACCAGCAATTAAGAGTTAGTTCCACACTCCTTAAAACCATCAGAGGTCTTTCTGTTGGACGTAGTTTATCGTCTTACCCAAGACGCGATGTAGTTTATCGTCATACCCAAGACAGATGACAAATTGGAAGAAGTTTCTTTCAAAACTGTTCTTGATATATGAAAATTTATATAATTTTTTTTTTATATCGTTATCACATATTCATATATATATATATATATATATACGTGTGTGTGCGTGCGTGCGTGTGTGTGTGTTTGTGTGTGTGTGTGTGTGCATATCATTTTTCAGTCTCTCAACTGTTGTAAATCTGTCATGTAAATTATTAGATTTTCCGTTTATTTTGTGATGGCGATAATGAAAACGGATTTCATGTCAATAAAAAATGTTAAACCCCTCGATAGACAATGAAATTGCATTAATCAAAATTCATGGTTGGAGCTGAAAGGTTGACAACCGTTTTGCTAAATGCAGGATTGTCCCGCATTTTAACCCTGGAGAATGGCCACCGCCGCACCCATTGGCTAATGGGGAACATCTTTTTGTCTATCATTTTGAGAAATGATGATTCTTTTTTAAATTACGAGTAAATTTTTCCTTTTTTTTTTTTTTTTAAATCCCAAATGGCTGGAATACCTGCGAAATTTTATCGGTCTGTAGCTTTTCTCTTTACCTCTCTCTTTCCCACTTTCACAATTCCCATCTCTCAAAACTGATTTAATTCACCTTTGTAAGGATATCATGGACCGAGAATGTGAGCAACGATTAGGAGAAGGCTTATGCTTAACATCATAAGGGGACAGCTGAAGTTTCTGGGACAAACAATGAGGAAGGAGGACCTGTAGAATCTGATACTCACAGGGTCGAATAGAGGGAAAGAGAGACAAGGGAAAGCAGCGTGTGATATACCTGACGAGCTTAAGCAGGTGGATGACAGAACGTGGTCTGGGGGAGGAAGCAGACTGAAGGAGCCTGCTGAGAGCTGCAAGGGATAGAGCGAGGTGGAGAGCTATGATCGACTACGTTCTGAAAGGACATGGCACATAAAAAGAAAAGATCCCTAAGATAGTCCGCGAACACCATGTTTCCTAATGAAGTTCGCGGACCCCAAGTTTGGGAACATTTTCACGAAGTCCGTGACCCCGCATTCCCTTATTTTCAATTAACGATGTTTTTCTCTGCCCAAATCGCGATAGACATATAAAAATACATGATAGTTATTGCGATATTTTGTTAAAGTTGTTGGGCTCAAATATTTAACGATGCCATAGCGTAATTTCTACGGATATTTTATTGTCGTAGAACTCGACATGAGCTTATTCAATGTTTAGATTTTCATCAGAAAATTCAAATAGGAAAACTGTGAGATTTTCTTGGGTCTTTCTAATAATAATAATAATAATAATAATAATAATAATAATAAAACTCAAATGTATTTATTTATTTATTAAAAGTATGTAAAAAATTTTAGTCCAGTAGAATTTTTGCCAACAAGTCTCAACACACACATCTAGATCTATAATATTCAATAATTCAATAAATTATTAACCGACCCTGCAGAAGTTTTTATTAAAGAGTAATTTAAAATTTATATTATCCCTTATTAACAGACATTCCAAGCAATATAAGTATAAGAATTGATAATAATATATATATATATATATATATATATATATATGAATATATATATATATATACACAAACACACAGACACACACACACACACACACACACACACATATATATATATATATATATATATATATATATATATATATATATATATATATATATGTAATGAAAAACAAACCACTTTAAGGTACCATTACGATAATTTATTTCACCTAAATCCTTTTTTAAGGATTCAGGATCATCAGGTAAAACTTCCAACAACGAATTGAGAGGAAAAAATTCTCTCAATTCGTTGTTGGAAGTTTTACCTGATGATCCTGAATCCTTAATAACAGTGACTATAGGTACATGACTTCATTGTCCAAGTACTTTTGGAATCTAAAAGAAAAGAACAAAACACCTACGGTTAAATGGACATTGATTAAGAAAGCCCGGACATGTAACTCCCTATATTCCCCATGTTACCTGTGTCTTAACGAAAAATTTGAAATTATTAGATTTAAAAACAAGGCTGATCTCTTAAATCAAAGATATGAACTAACGGTTAATTGTAAACACCGTTACAAATTTAACTTATTATAGGGGTCGTATACTTTAAATGATATGTAGCTGTAAGTTTAATAGATTATAACTTTTATTGCCTGATGGTCAATCTGACGATATGAATGTGTATGGTATAACTACATAATGTTATTCATTTTTCTGTATGTGTATGTATATATATATATATATATTTGTGTGTAGTTATGTGGGTTTGTACTGCGAAATGTGTATGTTTGTGTTTTAATGTATTAATATGTTGCTAAGTTTTGTATATATATATGTATATATGTATGTGTGTGTATTTGTTGTGTGTTTATAGATATATGTGTGTATGTGCGTGTATGTATGTATATGTATGTATGTGTGTATATGTATATATATATATATATATATATATATATATATATAAAGTAAGGTGAAAAGGAGGAGGAGAAGAAGAAAAGAGGTTAAAAATATTGTTGTATATGTGTATGTATGTGTATTTGTAGATGTGGGTATGTGTGTGTGTACATATATGTGGGTATGTATCCGTATATGTATGTATATATGTATTTTTATGTGTGTATATGTGTAAGTGTCTGTATGTTTATGTAGTTGTATATATATGCATGTATGTATGTGTGTATATCTCTATATATATATGTGTGTAGGTGTATGTGTATGTATGTGTATATGTATATATATATATATATATATATGTGTGGGCATGTGTATGTATGTGTATGTGTGCATGTATGTGTATGTGTGAGTATATATATATATATATATATATATATGTATGTATATATATATATATATGAGTATATGTATGTGTATGTGTATGTATATATATATGTATATATGTTTGTATGCGTATTGTTATATTGTGTACCTAAATTTATTTACGTATATTTATGTTGGTATGAATGTGTTTTTATATATGTATGTTAGGATATGTGTATTTTTGTGTTTGCATGTATATTGATGTATGTCTATGCCTATGTATGTGTATGTATGTATGTTTATATATGTTTTTGGTTAAATGTCGTTGTATTTATGTGTATGTACGTATATATGTGTATTTGTTATTATAGATAGGTGTTTTATGTATATATTTATGTGTATGTATATTTCTGTATGTGTGTATGCATCTCTGTATATGTATGTATATATGTATATATATATATGCTATATATATATATATATGTATATATGTGTGTATATGTATGTATGTGTATGTATATATATGTATATGTGTGTGTGTGTTTACTTATGTGGGTTTGCAGTTGTATATATGTATGTTGACACCTACTGTATATGAAATTGTTTATGTGTACGTGTAGGTAGGGAAACTTAGGTATGTCATTACGGCCACATGGGTTAGTATATGTGTGTATATATGTTTATATTTGTGTATTGCTGTGTGTATATATGTATTTATATGTGAGTATGTGTACACATATATGTGTTTATATTTGTGGGTATATATGTGTATATATGAATGTATGTGTATGTGTACTTAATATCATGGAGATATATACGTATGTATATGTTTATGTATGTATGTGTAGATATTTCGGTGTGTATGTATGTATGTATATTTATGTATGTGTGTGTACATGTATATGTATATATGCGTATATGTGTGTGTATGTGTGTGTGTGTGTGTATATATATATATATATATATATATATATATATATATGTATATATATGTATATGAGGTGGACATCGTAGTTACCGATGGGTGTTGACTTTGATGTCCGATTTTATATTTACATACACTATTTTAATATATTAAATAATATTATTTTTAATCATTTTTATCTCTGTATATTTACTCGCTTAAGTTATATTTCAATAGGTTGTTAGCATTCATGTAATGGCATTTTCTGTCTTAAATATTTATCGGTTGTGGTATCCGATTGTCTGGGTCAATGTCTGTGGATGTGTGTGCATGTATTTATATGTATCTATGTGTATGGAAAGTGCATTCACTTTTAATTGTGTATGTATATGCGTGTGTGTTGGTTTCCCTTCCCCCACTTCCCCTTTTTTTCATGACAGGCCGTGAAGATGTTCTCTGTCTTGTCTCTTTTTTTGTGTGTATATATATATATATATATATATATATATATATATATATATATATGTGTCTTGGTGCTTATATATTAGAATCTGATTGCGCTTGTTTTACGCGTGAGTTTAGGACCCCATTCACACACTATTAGGATTAAAATGTATACATTGTAAAAAGACCGGATATTAAATTAGCTAAAGTAACTTCAATGAAGAAATAAATTGAATAACATATATATTTCTTCTTTTCTCCGCAGTAATTTTATAGTTGTAAACTTAATAGCGAATAAATTTTAAATTTTGATTTTGTAATTAGCAGTTTTAAATTTTAATATTAAATTTTATCATATAATTTAGTAATTATTGGTTGGAATAAATTCTTTTTTAATACTACCCATATTTTAAACATCTGAATAGATATTATAACATGACTTCGTTATCAAGCTTTTTGAATTTTCGTATACTTGTGTTTTGATTGGTCCATCTAGCCTTTGTAACAACGTTTCCCCCCTTGCGAAGGATTGTTAATTAATTTGAAACTTTTAAAACCATTTATTTTACATTCAACGTCGTCACTTGATAAGACACCGAGGGTGTTGAAACAAAATGGCTATTTTTGTAGTGATTTTATAACATATTTATGTTATAATTTTAAAAAAAATAAATAATTACATCTGCTCTACTTTGTATTGAGCACTCTTTTAAGAATAGTAATTGTTGGTTATTGGAATTCATTCCATATACATCAATCATATACTTGGGTATATATATATATATATATATATATATATATACTACCAACATGCCCCTTTGCCGTGCTGATGTTGCTACATACTTTACATGCTTTATTTCTTGCCTATCCCACACTGCGAATTTTTTCTAAGCTCTATACTAAACATTAAATCTGTTACGAAAAAAGAACTAAACAAAATGAACACAAAACAATCAGCTTTAAAAAAGGACTCGTAACTGGAAAAACCGAATGAAAAAAGAATGTTAACAACAAATACTTTTTCACACCAAACCCAGTTCTGCGGAATCAGAATCAACGTTGAGTTTAAGCAAGCGAATGAGCCAATTGGAGTAAAGTGCCATGCAGATTTAAATTTTTCCCACTTGTGACGAATGCAGCTATCGATTTTTTTTTTGCATATGTTTTTTTTTTTTTGCAAATGTTAACTAGCATGCTAGTTAACATTTGTGTCAGTCAGCTGTTGGCTCTCACGCTGGCCAATAGAAAATGGCCGCAAACTACATGAAAACTGCCGTAGAAGCATGAAATATCGATTATTTCCACTATCGATGGGAGTTGGGAAATGCAAAGTCGGTCTTGGCCTTTCCACTAACTTGGAGCATGTGCATGTAAACTTCGGTGACAATCCGTCGAAAATTGCGGTCGCGCATTCGTTACACACACACACACACACACACACACACACACACACACACACACACACACACACACACACATATCCTGCCTTTTATAGATAGAGATATTCACGGAAAAGCTTTTCGGTGTCATTATTGAAGGAAAAAAGAGAAAATCGCCGTGTTGATACATATTATGTTATTCCGAGTACTTTCGACATTGTCATCATCAGGGTGTTGTTTATTTCAAAATGAATATTGTAGTGTTCATCATTTTCGAATTTCAAAGACAATGTTGTTTTGTTGGGATATAGATTTATCGATGTTATTCTCTCTCTCTCTTATATATATATATATATATATATATATATATATATATATATATATATATGTGTGTGTAAAAAAGTGAACATAGAAGTCAACATTTAGAGGCGACAGTCTGTTTCATGCTAGATGCAATCGTCAAGCTTGACAATTGCATCTAGCATGAAACAGCCTGTCGCCTTCAAGTGTTGACTTCTATGTTCACTTTTGTATTTAC
The DNA here is from genome assembly GCA_963932145.1 of Acanthosepion lycidas. Lineage (NCBI taxonomy): Eukaryota > Metazoa > Mollusca > Cephalopoda > Sepiida > Sepiidae > Acanthosepion > Acanthosepion lycidas. The sequence goes on from OZ010596.1 coordinate 27,598,039, forward strand.
ACAGGCAATCTCTCTGATATTGATCACTTTATCCCATAAATATAACACATCTTAAGACTATATTTCTTCATATATATATATATATATATATATATATATATGTTAAAGCCTTTTTGCGTATAATTGTATATACATTTACACATATACATACACACTCATATATAGCTGCGCATACATACACACACGCGCACAGACACCCATATACACACACACAGAAGCATATATATATATATATATATATATATATATATATATATATATATATTATAAACACCTTTTGTGCATACTTGTACTTATCTTCCTCAAATCATGTTTAATATTAGATGTGACAAAGTTTTATCTGTTTGTATTCAAAGCGTTTATATGATTAGCAGACTTGTTTGTGTGTGTAGGGGGGTCTATTTGTTTGTCACCTGAGTTGACATCTTGTTAATGTTGGCGAATCCACCAGCATATCTTAAGGCCCGATTATGCACTTGATGGCTATGAAATACACTGTTCTCTTGATATTCTAATGTAACACGGACTACAGAGCTTATTTTGGTATCATTACATATTTGGGTCACCGCAGATCAACTCTTCGATCAAAGGTTCCTGATAGAAATTAAATTCAATTCAGACCTCTAGCGTTTCCTGTGCAACCACATATTACACTCGCTCTCGGAGGAAAAAAAAAAGAAATTTCACAACTATCTTTACCGATTATTATTCCATCTGTGATCCTCATCATCATTGCTTTTATCATAATGTTTCGACTGATGTCCTCTACATAAATATCAAACTTTTCCATCTAAGTAGAATATGAATGAAGACTCTCGTTTTCATCATTAAATATGGAACGTATCTATTTCTAAATAAGCCTTGAATAAACAATACACTTGAAGAAGGCCGAAAAATTCATCGTCCGAAAACTAGTAGTAAAAAAAAAAAAAATGCCATAAGAAATACGGATGTTAGCCTGTGAAATTAAAAACAATAGCTTATCCCAACATTTCTGGCAGTAGACTCTCATTAAGCCTGAAATGAAAAAACTAAGCTCACTTGCATCCGAGTATCCTGTTATAATTATGCTTGCCCTTCTCTTCGTTCTTTTGCCTGACCACTACGCCCTGCCAGATACCTCATAAGTTATTTCGTTTTAATCACGTGGAAAGACAAGGCATCAAAGACACTACTTGGTTTCAAGGCAAAAAAAAAGAAAGAAAAAAAAAGAAAGATAGAAGTGTTTAACGTCTCCTGCTAAAAGCTCATAAACAAGGAACTATTCCGCATTGATCGCGTGAGAAGACAAAAAAAAAATCAAAGACGCTAATTGGTTTCAGTGAGAAAAGGAAAGAAAGATCAAAGTATTTAACGGATACATTATTTACATTATTCGGACTATTGTCCTCATCTTTGTCGCCATATTTATTACAACGTTTCGGCCGTTGTACGCTCCGGCCTTCTTCAGTACCTGTCTATATTTCTGAGATGAGGTGTTATGTACATTATTTACATTATTCGAACTATTGTCCTCATCTTTGTCGCCATATTTATTACAACGTTTCGGCCGTTGTACGCTCCGGCCTTCTTCAGTACCTGTCTATATCTCTGAGATGAGGTGTTATGTACATTATTTACATTATTCGGACTATTGTCCTCATCTTTGTCGCCATATTTATTACAACGTTTCGGCCGTTGTACGCTCCGGCCTTCTTCAGTATCTGTCCATATTTCTGAGATGAGGTAGTATGTACATTATTTACATTATTCGGACTATTGTCCTCATCTTTGTCGCCATATTTATTACAACGTTTCGGCCGTTGTACGCTCCGGCCTTCTTCAGGTGGTTGGAATGTCGAACTTAACCCTTTATTTCGCTCACTGGGATAGACTGCTCTAGTTCCACGCGCCATCTTTAATGGATGTCAGTTATCAGTTATCTCCTGTTAATTTTCCTCTGAAAGTTCTCCACTGCCTTAACCGGGTATTGAACTCACACTCTTTGGGTCTTGTCACTGGATCTAACCAACGCCTTTATCCACTGAGGACCTGAAGAAGGCCGGAGCGTACAACGGCCGAAAGGTTTTTATAAATATGGCGACAAAGGTGGGAACAATAGTCCGAATAATGCAAATAATATACATAATACCTCATCTCAGAAATCTAGACAGATACTGTTTCACGTCTGTTTCAGCGAAATTAAAAAGGTGTCAATTTCAAATATTTTCATTTGTATCCCCTTACTTCTTAAAATAACGAACAGCCTTTATATTTATGATTGTTTTTGCAATATTTTGTTAAAGTTCTTAAGCTCAAATATTTAACCATGGGATAGGAGAATTTCTATGGATATTTTATTTTCGTAGAACTCGACGTGAGCTTATTCAATTATTGACTTATGAATTAACATTAATCAGAAAATGAAAATAGGAAAACCATCAAATTTTCCAGGGTCTTTCTCGTTTTATTAAAATCCTTAATAAGTATACTTTTACAAACATTCTATTATTTACATTATCTTATGTTATAAATGTTCGAAAGTTGTTCTTTTTTCGTTTTTATTACCTTTGAATTAGTTTGGATTTTTCATTTCTTTTGTTTAGATAGGACTGTTTGAAAATGTTATCTACTGCAATGCGCATGAGATGTAACTTATGTGTTTTTTACATGTGCCTGAGATGAAAACCCACGGACAACGAGAAGGCAAACCAAGTGGCTAGATAGAGCAAAATAGCCAGTTTAAAGATAATCTATCTGTGAGTAGGAAGCTCTAATATAAAACCAACCTCTTTTTCACCTCGTGAGAATGCCTAGAAATATAACTGACCGCGTGAGAAGACAAAAGTGATCAAAGATGCAACTTGGTTTCAGTGAGAAAAAGAAAGATGGAAGTGTTTAACGTCTGTTTCAGCGAAATTGAAAAAGTTGTCAATTTCAAATATTTTTATTTGTACCCCCTTACTTCTTAAAATAACAGCCAGCAGTCATATTCATAATTGTTATTGTATTATTTTATGAAAGTTGTTAAGCTCAAACAGCTTACGATGCGACAGGAGAATTTCTACAGATATTTTATTGTCAGAGACCTCGTCTTTAGCTTATTCAATAATTAATTTTAATATATAATTATTTATAGATATGTAAGATAGATTCTAGAGAGAAAAATTGTCTAGCAGAAATCTTTTAGCAGCAAAAGGACCTAGCAATGGATTCAATATGGTCTTTTCACTTCATATCAACTTAAAAAAAAAAAATTATGGAGAAGTTCGTTATAGCATTTTCTGAAGATGGGCAAACATTAAATTATTTATTTATTATGACTTTTAACTGTAAGACTTATAAATGATCAAGCTCACGGAGGGAATCTCCCTTCAAGCAGTACCTCTCATTCGTCATTACCCGGGACCTGAGGTCTCCCTAAAAGGGGGGGGGTGAGCAATTTTTCCACAGTATTGCCGTTAAAACCGTTTTAAATTGTGTCACATTCAGTAGCGACGCGGGTGTGCAGAAAAATCCAATATAAAACTTGCATAAGGGCACTTCAACGCGGTGTAATAGTTAGCAAGATATAAATATGAAACCCTACGTTTTTCTTTGGAGGTACCTAGATATCAACATGCATTTAAACATGCATTTTAAATCATAGGCGAAAGATTTACTTTGGAAGTACCAAGATATAAATATATATTTAAACATGCATTTTAAACCTTGGGAGATGGGTTTTTATTGGCGGTACCTAGATAGAAACGTGCATTTAAACATAAATTTTAAACTTTGGGAGATAACTTTTATTTAGAGGTAAATAGATAATTATGCATTTAAACATGCATTTTAACCTTGGGAGATAGCTTTTCTTTGGAGGTAGACACAAAAAACTAATAAATACAAATGCTAAAAGATTAAAACTTGAAGATCCAAATTACGTTTTTTAAAGTAATTATAATTTAAAACAGAAATGAATAAATTTAGTTTTATGACGAAGGTAATTACGCAACTTGTTCATTCCAATTTTTAATTACATATTTTGTAATTTTTTCACGTTAAATACCCTATTTCAGATTAATAAAAACATTAATTGTAAATAGAGAATAATTTTATTTTACTTTTTCACATTGACTACCTGTAAGGTGGGGCAAAATTTAAAGCTCTTATACGCTAGATATTTTTAAATGCAGTTTTAGGCCTTGGATGACTGAAGTTATATCCTGTTTGTGTAGGCAACGATTTAAGACTAAACAAACCAGTTTTTTTTTGCTGTATTTTTTTTTTTTTTTTCGAGAATTCACTGACATAGATTTTGGTTTCGTTTTCTTAAGAATGAATATTCACACAGATAGAATTACACGCAGGAGGAAAAATCATTAATGATTCGATCGTTTTTCCTTCGTCATTTTTTTACGATGTCTTTCTGTCGTACGAAAAAAAAAACGAATGCAAATAATACGACAGATTCATGTCTTATCTATTCTTATCTGTTCAAAACTAACTGCTAATACAGACAAAATATTCACGAAGTCGTCTCTTCTCAGCTGTGAGAGAAATAATAGATCTTATGATGATAATCATTATTAACACACACACGTCTATATATATAGTGTGGGGTTTTAAACTGACTATTGTGGCTAATAATGCAAGACTCTTTGGTAAATCGAATCGAGTTCGATCAGTCACTTTGTGTTTATCTAAAAATAAATACGCTTAAATTCACCTTCATCCCTACCGTGCGTCAACGGTAGAATCCCCGAACGATGCCAATGCAGAGGACAGAGATAAATATAAAAAATACTCACTTCAGCGCTAAGAGGGCAGTATCTCAAGATATCAGAGACGAGGATGTAATGTCCACGTTCGGATGAGGGCTCCAACGCCGCACACACATACACACTGACCTAATTGAATAACATGCAATACTGCGTAAAATAGACTAAAAAAGTTTAGTGTCATCATTAATTGGCGCAATTAATTAATTACATGATATTTTCACAATAAAACTGGGATTGACGAGCCAATGTTGTTGAAGTTTTCAGTATATATTTAAACTAAGTGATAAAAATACCATACCATTTTCAGGTAATAACGTCTGCTTTTATAAGAGATTGGTTGGCAGAGCTTTGGGCTAGAACCTATATTGATGCAAGACAATGTTCCTTTACATTCTGTAAAAGGTATGGAAGTAAATCCAGACAGAAAACTCGGAGTAGAGCCCCAAAATTGGTTAGCTGTTAACACTGACAATTTTCCGTAATGCAAAATAAGCGTTAATCACAAGAATAGCTCAAACCTTACGAAGGGATTTATCTATCTAAAATGTGTGCGTGCTTAGGTTATCTTTTTTTTTTACAAAAATATTCAGTGGAAAATGTTATGACGCCATTTCTAGCCTTAGGTCTCTGCTATTGCCCACCTTGCCAAAAAGGCTTCAAAGATACCAAATGAACAGAATGCTCTTCCAGACCCTCCTGATATTAATCTAATAGAAAACTCGTGGCCCACCTTTAAAAGATATATAAACGAGATTGGAAAACAATCTTCAAGTAAAGAAGATTTTTGTGGTTTTGACATTATACAGAGGAACGGTAGAGTAATGGATAGTGGCTTAGGTCTGAGAAATCGGAGATCTGAGTTCGAATTCCACTCGGATCCATTACGTACGTGGTAATACCCTTGCGAAAGTTATGAATCCTCTCCCCCCCCACCCAGCAATGGTAACTAGCAGGACAGATTGGGTTCTATAGCCCTGGGTGGCAACTGGTCTAGAAGAATTCAAAACCGGTCTGGAGAGGGTTATCTTGCTCAAGAAAAAAACACTTTTACTGTATCTGCAGTACATACGATGTCGCTACGACCATACGGGTCACAGGATAATATATATATATATATATATATATATATATATATATATATATATATATATATATATATATATATATATATATATATATATATATATATATATATATATATATATATATATATATATATATATATATATATATATATATATATTGCTTAACTTCGGTGATCGTACAGGAAGCGGTGTTTCCATTCTTAACTGGCTCTTCTTGATGTTAGTCAGTTATGTGCCATGCGTGATACACGCTTAGGCGATCATGTATCTTTCGATACATGACTGACGAGGCAGATTTTTTTCCCGCAGTAGGATGTCATTTCTTTCTGCGGAAGACCAGTTGCCATCTAAGGAGGGAGGAGAAGAGTATTCATACCATTCCCAAGGTAAAGGAATGTAATGGATTTTGAATGAAATTCGAACTCGGCTCTCCGATTCCTCACTCCGAGATGCTATCCATTACTCCACAGTGCGCTTTTTACTGTCATTTTCTGTTGTCATTGGTAAAACCATAAACGAGTTGAAGTAAACGCCAAAGATCTTCAACTTTGGTTAACAGAAAAGGTGCTACTCTTCAGAAAAGGTGTTATTCTTCAGAAAAATAATCTTGCATTGGGGGTCTTTACTTGCTATGAACGCTGATTATATTCTTGGACAATAGATTTAATTTTTACATTTAAGCAAATTTTTATTGCCGCGACAAAAATGTGCCGCTTTCTGAACAACTTAATCTTTCTATATAATGATGTTTCGATTCCAGTCGCATTCGATATATTCATACCGTTCCAAATGTATTTGGGCGTACCCAAATACATTTGAAAATGGTATGAATCCACATCTGCTCCCCCAGATATAGATTAAATAGTAGGATTTTAACCAGTAAATTATTATTACCTCCAACCAATCTTACAATCTAAAAGTATTTTCTGGCTTTGAATAACATGCAAATGGTTAAGCCGTATAAAATAAATCAATCAATATTGCCTTTAATATGTATTGTTAGTGTCAAATTCTCCAAGTGAACTAATTCTTTGGAAATAAAAAGAAAGAATAAATTATGTTACATTGGGTCTCTTTACTTTTTTCTACCGGTGTAACGTGCAATTGTTAAATTTATAGCTGAAGAATTATGTTCTTGGACCATAAAAGTAAGGTTTACAGCTGAACGGATTTTTATTACCAAAAGTACATCACTTTCTGAACAACGTAATAATATGATCAAGTTTATTTTAACTGATGCAACTGAATATTTTTTTTTAATTTAAAGTATTTTAATTTTCTAAGAACGGGCGAGTCTTCCTGGCGTCATTTACAATGTAACAAGTTCGGCTTTAGCTTCAGTGGTATCTATATATTCCAGACGATAATTACAATTGATAACAATGTTAAAACGTAACGAAATTCTACGTAATTTTTTGTTAGTGATTTATTGTTGGCGTTGTGGCATGATTCTATGGTTTTCTTTTTACAAAAGTATTTTTCTCAGTGGAATACAAAGTATGTTTCACAGGTGAAATTTATAAACCACGATTGACGAACGTAGCAGCGGAAGAATTTCATCGTCTTTTGAAATGGAACCGGATATTTCCTTGTTAATTTTTAGACTCACAAATGGTGTACACAACAGGCTTGAATTTCTTTTGTATTGGTTTCCAGCTGTGTGGATATTTCATTCAAGCGCGCTTGTTTTCAGACAATAGATGAAAAAAGTTCAATGAAAGGAAATTTCAGCAGCTCGCTTATTTTTCTGATCTGATGTTTGTGAGTTGTTGTTATAATTGTTGTCATTTTATTATTCCCTTTGACTTCTGTTGTATACTGATTTCCTTCTGGGTCCCAACCAGAGACCTAAATTTAGAAATGGCGTCATAACAAGTATATCACCCAGAAATGCATGATATAAAAAGGTAAAATATCAGTGCCAATGATGTCTTAATATAGCTAATATCTTACCGTTATGTGGGATGTATTTCTCGGAGGATTATGTAGGAGTATTTTTTTCTGTTGCCCTCTGTATAATCAAAATTAAAGGAAATCTGAAAAAGCACAAGATCCATTCAATGTAGAGTGACGTTGTTGCATAGACATAAGAGGAGTAAGTGCAGATTATGAGGATATGTAGAATAGACAACATTTGACACTAAACTTGAAATAGGTAAGATTGTAGTCGTCGAGGAAGCATTCACGGAGGGGGTCTGTCCAGTAAACTAACGGTTCTCAGAAAAAGAAAAACAATATGAGTATAACTTCTTTCTCACCAATTGAGTACGAAGGAAATTAAGATGATTAGACCCCGTGTAAGCGGCATGGCAGATTCTGGCTGTAAAGGTATGAACTAGTGGAACTAAGGAATGTAGTTCGTCTGGACATTTGGTATGTTAATAACGACATAGCAGCGATATGCTTGTGACCTCTACTCTGTGAGAAAGGAGCTGTAGGAACGAAAATAATTAAGCGCTAACAAGGCCACGTAAACGGTTTTAAACCCTGCCAAGACTTAACAGGGAGGACTAGACATCACCAGTCCAGAGATGGCATTCAGTAGTCCATTTTCGGTCTAAAGTGACTCTTGTAGAAACATTACATGTCAGGAGGAGTCAAATATTTTCTGGAGTGGTACAAGGAACCGAATATGTTCCCAGAATATACTGTATATTTCCACACACACACACACACACACACATATATATATATATATATATATATACACACACACAGGGTACGATCGATAAATTGTTGTCGAAATTACGCAAAAAATGAAAATAACGCTGACATCTCATTTTAACAGATATTTACCAAAATTACACAAAAATATCTTGAAATACTAAGGACTAAATTTATTCAATAAAATCACCATTGGCTTCAACGTCGGTCTCCAGACGACTTCAGAATCTCCTACATCTTTTCTTGACGGTCTCCTTGTTTAAGTTGAATGCTGTCATAATCCTTGCTTTCAGTTCATCTTTGGTGTTACAAGGAGTTTTGTTGGTCTCTCGCTCAAGGGGGTTGCCGTCTGGCGAGTTAGATGGCTAAATATAACGGATGATGTGGTTGCGGAAATTGTTTGACAGCCATGATTGGTTTCTCCTGCTTGTGTGGCATAGTGCAAGGTCATGTTGCAAGACATAGGGTCTTCCAGCAGCCACTCTCTTGACCCGGGGTAACACTACCCAATCAAGGCACTTGATGTAGTCCTCCATGTTGAGTCTGAGGTCCTGTGGCAAGATGAATGGAGGAATAGTGATCTCTCCAAACACCATGATGCTGACTGGATATATCATCTAACTCTTACCAAATCCTCTGCACTCTCTTCAGATTGACACCCAAACACATGCTAATCAGTAAGCATGCCGTTTCCAAATTTCTGGCGGAGGGAATTGTGTCACGGTACTCTTTTTCTCATAGACGTTGTCCAACTGACCCTACTATACTGTGTAATTGACAAAATAAAAACAAACAACACACATGCGCGAAATTAAAAATATAAAATGGCGACAATTTACCCATCGCACCCTGTATAAGTCAACTGTTAAATCTTAAAATTTACCCTACAAAATAGGATGTCGTCTGATACAACAGTTACAAAAAGCTAACCTTAAATTCTGTGGCGTATCAGCACGGGTAAGTAGGCTAGTATGCTTGCGTCATAGATCACGTTAGGTTAACAAATGCCTCGGTTTGGTAACTGATGTAATGAATATGCATACACCTCGGTTCCCCTTCACAGTAATATGATTGGCTGGTGTCAGCCATAAATACAGACTAATGTGGAGGTACATGGACTACGCCTATTGTCTTCGCCTATTGCCTACGCCTATTGCCTACCACTACGACGAGGACCAGTCCATTACGGTTACCTGCTAGATTGTCCTACCCGGCTACAGTAGTCAACAACCACTTTGCTACTTCGAACAAATATATCCCTTTCCGGGACATATCAGTAACTAACAACGTCAATATTACTAGTTGAAACAATTCACATTTTAATGCCGTACTACGGCATAAATGTAATAAAACTACATTTATTTCTTGATTTCATAATTAAAGAGCCATATTCAAGAGACAATTACACAACAATTTACAAAAGTTCCGCTGAGTAATACGCACAAGTAACAAGTAACGTTAATAAACCATTCATTTTTGATTTGTAGAGCTATGTGTGCGTTGACATCACTTATTTCTCAGGGGAGTGTTAAATAACAACATTTAGGATAACATAGAATCTATATTTTATATTTAAAATTCACTATTATTTTCGCGTTAAATAACAACATTTAGGATAATTTAGAATCTATATTTCTATTTAAAATTTACTATCATTTTCGTGTTAAATAACAGCATTTAGGTTAACATTCAAAATTTATTTTTTAATGACGTACGGTATTTTCTGCGATATTAAGCTGCAAATTAAAGATGCCACAAAATCTTTATTTATCGTTACAAAGAACATAAGACACCCACATAATTAAAACCCTTCAAAATTATTATGATCATCACTGTTTCAAAGAACTCATCATAAACATCGCCATTTATTGTTTCGATATATGGCTCCCAGTTTATCCTACAGATATCAGATGAAATCGCGAAAATTTAGGGTCTCGTCTTATCTATAGGTCGCCTTATATGTGGCAATATACAATATATGAGTTCCACTTGAGGGTTTGAGTGAACTTGAGTCCCAATAGACGTTTAAGGTCTTCATATTTTTGTGCCGTGTCCCCTCAGGACGTAGGCGATCACGGCTCCCCACAAATTCCTGTCTCTTCTACCTCTTAACAAATTTCGTCTTTCTGTTATTTCTCCTAAATCCGAATCCGCCATCCATTTACTCAAGTTCACTAAGTATGCCATGCATTGTTTTCTTCTGTCTCTCTTGCCTTCAATCTATCCAGAGAGTATCAGATTCTCCAAGCCCTCTTTTCTCATTTTGTGGACCAGAAACCTCAACTGTCTCTTTCTGAAGTATAAGTTTCTGTTTTCATTTTCATTTTTACCTAAAAATTCGTCGTTGCTCAAATATTTGGTCCATGCTATCCTCAGCATCTTTCTGTAGAACCACATTTCTGTTCCTTCAAGTCTCTTCAACTTTGAAGATATTGGTCAAAATTCTCTGCCATATAAGAGGACAGGTAACTGTTTAGTATTCTTTTCGTTGTTTGTAGCAAATTTTTCAATTTCTTAATATTCTCCTTAGATTTTGGAATGTACACCCTTGTACAAATTAATTAAAACAAAACGAATAATTCCGTTATTATTTACTTTCTTTCGTATTTTTCCAATGAAACATGACCCAGTACACATGTTAGTACTTCGTATGTCCATTCCAAGAAGTCGTTCCTTGCAGATTGATCACAGATTCTCGATTGGATTTAAATCGGGAGAGATCCCGGCCCAGTCTATAGTACTTTGATTTGATCACCGGTAAGGCATGCCATTGTGTTCGTGCAGCGTTAGAATTTTTGTACGCTTCCTTGGAGTAACGTCCATCGCTGACAATGGCCGTAGGAGAACTAATCGACAGTCGAGACAATCGTGTCTGACAGTGGTAAAAGTCTAATGCAATCACGGATGACGCAATATTTTTCAAGGTCGAACAAATTTAATCATACACACCGAAAATAGATTCATATTATTGCACACCCATGCAAATGGCCTAATATGAGAAAAAATAGAAATCGATTACACCCTGTCACTCAAGTGGGTCTAAAACTGACCGTATGAAAGGAAACTAAACTAACTTGTTTCAGTTAATTTGCACAAGGGTGTATATTTGGATATCCCAATATATTTAAGATTTATTGAGTTCATCATGACAGGCGAAGAGTCAAGCTTTGCGCAGTGGTGATAAAATGCAACTAGGTTGGTTTTGGAGATATTGAACGTTAAAAGCCAGTTGTTTTTCCATCGTTCTACTGTCAGAAAGAAAGAGGACAGATCATTTGACAGTGTTTGTTCATCGAGATATTTTTAATATGATTTAATAAACTGTGGTGTCATCTGCATATATATTTACAGTAACGTTTCAATGCAGGTCGTTAATATAAAACAGAAAGTGATTATTTTCCCGAGAGAATATTTGCATCATCAATCTTAGGAATATTAAACGTTTTGTTGACAACATTAAGTTACCTTTACGTAAATTTTAATTCTTAAAACATTTTTTATAGTAAAGATCTACTATAATTTGATTTACCTTATTTCTAAACGCTTATAATAGACGAAATCTATTACATTCCTCTGGCTACTCATCATGACATCGCAGTGGTTTAGTTTTTGACATGGGCGTTTCTTTCACAAAGCCACATTCTTTCAATAAAGGAAAAAAAAAGGGTATTAATTTCATGGTGAGCTTTTGTCGTTGTGGACAATGAAGATGATGTTCTTGACAAATAAAGTTAAATTTGAATGATTTGATCTAAAAAAAAAAAAAACGACATTACTTACAAAAAATCAGAATATAGTTGATTTGTGAGAGTGATTGCTTCATGGCCCTCGGAATTAAACTATTTTGATCGAATTTCAGTCGGTCTACTTCTGCCAACTTCTTAAAATACTGAAATACTGAGCTCCATTGATTTATAACGGACAGAGACGTAGGAATCGAGAAGAGACATTGCTTTTATACATGGAGGCGTTCTTTGTTGTAGTACGGGGTCTAAGTATATGCTGTTACCAAATACTATTACCACAGGAAAAAGTTTCTGACTTAATTTCTGCGATGGAAATTCATCATTATTTACATTCTGAATAATATCCTCAACTTTGTTGTTATTATTCTAATGCTTCGATCGGTGTACTCTCAGGCTTTCTTCGGGTGTTTGCCGATCCGTTTAAATTTCAGGAGATTTTGAAGTGAAGTCTTTCATTAATCTTCCGGGGTAAATTGTTCTTGGTTCTCTGTCCACGATAATAAATAGGAAAGCTCATCAGAACAGTTACCCCGAAAATATTTATAGGGAAGGCGCAGGGGCGACATTAAGCGGTTTTGGGAATGTGACAAAAGTTAATATGCCAGGTCGGATTGAAAAATGTGACACAGAAATTTGAAAGCGCATTGGAATGGAGAAAGATGTCTTTCTGAAGGTAAACAAAGTATTAAGAAAGATGAAAATTTTCTTAGAAAGAAAGACTTTTGAAACTGTATGCAATATCAAGCACCCTATTTAGAACTGAGAAAGAAAGAAAGAAAGAAAGAAAGAAAGAAAGAAAGAAAGAAAGAAAAGGAGACTTGAGGCAACAGAGATGTGATTTGATGGACGGATGCTAAGAAAGAAAGAAAGAAAGAAAGAAAGAAAGAAAGAAAGAGTGTGGAGATGAAAAAGAGACTTGAGACAACGTATATGTGATTTGATGGAAGGAAGCTGAGAAAGAAAGAAAGAAAGAAAGAAAGAAAGAAAGAAAGAAAGAAAGAAAGAAAGAAAGAAAGAGTGTTGACATGAAGAGGAGAAGCGAGACAACGGAGATGTGATTTGATCAACGGATGATAAGAAAGAAAGAAAGCAAGAAAGAAAGAAAGAAAGAAAGAAAGAAAGAAAGAAAGAAAGAAAGAAAGAGTGTGGAGATGAAAAGGAGACTTGAGACAACGTAGATGTGATTTGATGGACGGAATCTGAAAAAGAAAGAAAGAAAGAGTGGGGAAATGAAAATGAGACTTGATACAAGAGAGATGTGATTTGATGGACGGATGGTGAGAAAGAAAGAAAGAAAGAAAGAAAGAAAGAGTGTGGAGATGAAAAGGAGACTTGAGACAACAGAGATGTGATTTGATGGACGGATGCTGAGAAAGAAAGAAAGAAAGGAATAAAGAAAGAAAGAAAGAAAGAAAGAAAGAAAGAGAGAGTAGGGAAATGAAAAAGAGACTTGACACAACAGAGATGTGATTTGATGGACGGAAGCTGAGAAAGAAAGAAAGTGTGGGGAAATGAAAAGGAGACATGAGACAACAGAGATGTGATTTGATGGACGGGTGCTGAGAAAGAAAGAAAGAAAGAAAAAAGAAAGAAAGAAAGAGTGGGGAAATGAAAAGGAAACTTGAGCCAACAGGGATGTGATTTTATGGACGGATGCCGAGAAAGAAAGAACGAAAGAAAAAAGAAAGAAAGAAAGAAAGAAAGAAAGAGAGAGTGGGGAAATGAAAAAGAGACTTGACACAACAGAGATGTGATTTGATGGACGGGTGCTGAGAAAGAAAGTAAGAAAGAGTGTTGACATGAAGAGGAGACGTGAGACAACAGAGATGTGATTTGATGAACGGATGCTAAGAAAGAAAGAAAGAAAGAAAAAAGAAAGAAAGAAAGAGTGGAGAAATGAAAAGGAAACTTGAGCCAACAGGGATGTGATTTTATGGACGGATGCCGAGAAAGAAAGAACGAAAGAAAAAAGAAAGAAAGAAAGAAAGAAAGAGAGAGTGGGGAAATGAAAAAGAGACTTGACACAACAGAGATGTGATTTGATGGACGGAAGCTGAGAAAGAAAGAAAGTGTGAGGAAATGAAAAGCAGACTTGAGACAACAAAGATGTGATTTGATGGACGGATGCTGAGAAAGAAAGAAGGAAAGAAAGAAAGAAATAATGTGGAGATGAAAAGGAGACTTAAGACAACGTAGATGTGATTTGATGGACGGAATCTGAAAAAGAAATAAAGAAAGAGTGTTGACATGAAGAGGAGACGTGAGACAACGGCGATGTGATTTGATGAACGGATGCTAAGAAAGAAAGAAAGAAAGAAAGAAGAAAGAAAGAAAGAAAGAAAGAAAGAAAGAAAGAGTGGGGAAATGAAAATGAGACTTGATACAAGAGAGATGTGATTTGATGGACGGATGCTGAGAAAGAAAGAAAAAAGGAATAAAGAAAGAAAGAAAGAAAGAAAGAAAGAAAGAGTGGGGAAAGAAAAGGAGACTTGAGACAACAGAGATGTGATTTGATGGACGGATGCTGAGAAAGAAAGAAAGAAAGAAAGAAAGAAAGAAAGAAAGAAAGAAAGAAAGAAAGAAACAGTTGGGAAATGAAAAGGAGACTTGAGCCAACAGAGATGTCATTTTATGGACGGATGCTGAGAAAGAAAGAAAGAAAGAAAAAGAAAGAAAGAAAGAGAGAGTGGGGAAATGAAAAGTAGACTTGACACAACAGAGATGTGATTTGATGGACGGATGCTGAGAAAGAAAGAAAGTGTGGGGAAATGAAAAGCGGACTTGAGACAACAGAGATGTGATTTGATGGACGGATGCTAAGAAAGAAAGAAAGAAAGAAAGAAAGAAAGAGTGTGGAGATGAAAAGGAGACTTGAGACAACGTAGATGTGATTTGATAGACGGAAGCTGAGAAAGAAAGAAAGAAAGAAAGAAAGACAAAAGAAAGAAAGAAAGAAAGAGAGAAAGAAAGACAGGGGAAATTAAAAGGAGACTTGAAACAACAAAGATGTGTTTTGATGGAGGGATGCTTAGAAAGAAAGAAAGAAAGAAAGAAAGAAAGAGTGGGGAAATGAAAAGGAGACTTGAGACAAAAGAGATGTGATTTGATGGACGGAGACTGACAAAGAAAGAAAGAAAGAAAGAAAGAAAGAAAGAAAGAAAGAAAGAAAGAAAAAAAGAAAAAAAGAATGAAATAAAATGAAAG
>OZ010596.1:27618482-27753482 GCA_963932145.1 Acanthosepion lycidas
TATCTTTCGATACACGACTGACAAGCCAGATTTTTCTTTCTGCAAGGAGGGGGAGAAGAAAAGGATTCATAGCATTCCCAAGGATACTAACACGTAAGTGAATGCAATGGATTACGACTGGAACTCGAACTCAGCTCTCCGAGCCCTCATTACTGAGCCGCTATCCATTACTCCACCTATTGGATGACTTTTATCAATCATTTAGCTGTTACTTTGAAGTAAATTGAGAACATGGTGGACATACCCTGAATTGGGACATATTTTCTTTTCTTAAATCATACTCTTCTCTAAGTGTTGTATTATTATTATTATTAGTAGTAGTAGTAGTTTTGTTCAATGGCATATCGACACCTAATGACAGTCATCTTACACCAAAGCAAATAGCGGTTGGGATTTTATATTTGGTATCATTTCGTAGGAAAATTAACTTTTTTTTTTTAAATCATAGTTGTGTCAAAGTTGTAGTTAGTCATTTATAAACTGTTAAATGTATTTGAGTGAGATGCCTAGGTCCCTTGAGAGGCAATGGTGTGGAATATAAAACAGGTCAGAATTAAACCGCAAAATAGCTACCTATTTTAGTTTATTTGTTTTGTTTAATGGCATATCAACTATTAGTGAGTGATCTTATACCAAAGCAAATAAGGGTTGGGATTTTATATTTGTGTATTTTCATTTCGTAGTGAAATTAAGATTTTTTTTTAAACATTATAATTGTATCAAAAGTTATAGCATGTTTTTGTATTTATAAACTGTGCTTATGTTAAAAGTTAAGGTTTTTTTTTCCAGATTTTCTTAAATAGATGTGTTTCTTTTAAGAATTTAAAAATATTATCCGGTATGTCCCCGGTAAAGAGTTCTTTCACGTTATTCGTTTGGTAATATTTGACTAAGGAGGCTCGGTGGAGTAATGCATAGCTTCTCGGATTGAGGAATCGGAGAGCCGAGTTCGAATTCCATTCAAAACCCAGTACATTCACTTACGTGCTAATACCCTTGGGAAAGATACTAATCTTCTTCTTCTCCATCCACCTCCCCAGTAAAGAGCAGGACAAACCGGGTTCTATAGCCTTTGATGGCAACTGGTCTACCACAGAAAAAAATGGCAACCTACTGCGGGGTAAAAATCTGCTTCGTCAGTCGTATATATGAATAAAAATGACAATAGGAAAACTGGTAATTGCTGACGCCTTTCGTTCAATGTGGACTTTATCAAAGCAAAATACGAAAATGAAATTTATTGAACAAAGTAACTAATAAAAACAGACAAAGTAACTAACAAAGACAAAATGAACTGGAATGTAGAGAAAGGGTATTTTCATATTTGTAACTGAAAATAACGTCAGTATTTGTCACTTGTGGAGAACATTGTCATTATATCTATGTTGATATATTTAAACATTTTCTTTTGATTTTATGAATCTGTTGTGTATATTTGTTTGTAAGAGCAGTAATTTTCATATATATATATATATATATATATATATATATATATATGACTATATACAAATCCATATATCGAAAGATACATGATCGTATAGCACGTAACTGACTGAATATTTGATTCAGACTAGTTTCAGGTTCTTACATGTTGTCAGTATATGGCTTACTATCTACTTTTCCTGGCATATCATGCATATTGGGGTCTGCCTCCTCTTTTAGTAGGGCATGAGTGCGTGATAGATGTTTGTCCTATGCATCGCCTGGTCAGTATCACCTCCTCTTTTCTGGAGAGCGTTGTAGCTCTGCCAGATTCCTACTGTTGGTTTGATTTTAT
Organism: Acanthosepion lycidas; assembly: GCA_963932145.1. NCBI lineage: Eukaryota > Metazoa > Mollusca > Cephalopoda > Sepiida > Sepiidae > Acanthosepion > Acanthosepion lycidas. The sequence goes on from OZ010596.1 coordinate 27,620,260, forward strand.
GTAATTTATTGTTTGGGCAAAAGTCCCGAATCTTTTACCAGCTTTTTCCATGTACTTGTTGAGAATTTTTTTGTAATCTATGTATGGTATTTTGCTGTTTAATTGCCTTAGCTCCAGTGATTTCTTGGCTGCTTTATCGGATCTGTCATTTCCCTGGATGCCAATATGATTCGGTACCCAGCAGAATATGATTTTTCTCCAAATGAAAAACAGGGGTTTGTGGATGAGTTTACGCGCATTAAGTTTTATCATAATATTTGAAGCCATGACCAAGTTCTGATTAAATTTATCGCATAATCTAGTAAGGAGCTGACACCCATCCTCAAGTTACACTGTCCACAAGATTCAAAGGCGACAAATACTTAAAACATTTCTTGATATTGTTCTGCCCGAATAACTGTCCTAAATATTTGCAAAAGATAATAGCCAGCCTTTCTGTTGACGACAAGTGAAAAAAACAGTAATTAGTGTACTTTTAGTGTCCGGACGTCAGAATATTGTCACAATTGTTTTTTGTTTTTTTTTAATTTCATTTTTTCATAGTGAGTCTTTTATTCATAATAATTTAGAGACATGAGGCGTTACCTAAACTTTTGGCGAATGCAAAACAATGTGCTTGAATCGAATATGGTACGTACGGAATTTTTTATATTAACCTTTAAGTGTCAGTGTGCAAACCATAGGAAAAATAGTTCAAAGTTTTCTTCTCTGCACCGTGTCCCCTCGGGATGTAGGCGATCATGGCTCTCCACAATTTCCTTTTCCTTATTGCTCTTAATAAATTTTATCTTTATGTTATTTCTCTTACCCTCAGTAAGTATAGCATGTGCTGTTTTCCTCTGTCTCACTTGCCTTCAATCTATCCAGTGAGTATCAGATTCTCCAAGCCCTCTTTTCTCATTATGTGGCCCAGAAACCTCAACTGTCTTTTCCTGAAGTATAACTTTCCTTTTTGTTTCCATTTTCATTTTTATCTAAAAATTCGTCGTTGCTCACATATTCGGTCCATGCTATCCTCAGCATCCTTCTGTAGAACCACATTTCTGTTCCTTCAAGTCTCTTCAACTTTGAGGATATTGGTCAAAATTCTTTGCCATATAAGAGGACAGGTAACTGTTTAGTATTCTTTTCGTTGTTTGTAGCAAATTTTTCAATTTCTTGATATTCTCCTTAGATTTTGGAATGTACACCCTTGTACAAATTAATTAAAACAAAACGAATAATTCCGTTATTATTTACTTTCTTTCGTATTTTTCCAATGAAACATGACCCAGTACACATGTTAGTACTTCGTATGTCCATTCCAAGAAGTCGTTCCTTGCAGATTGATCACAGATTCTCGATTGGATTTAAATCGGGAGAGATCCCGGCCCAGTCTATAGTACTTTGATTTGATCACCGGTAAGGCATGCCATTGTGTTCATGCAGCGTTACACTTTTTGTACGCTTCCTTGGAGTAACGTCCATCTCTGACAATGGCCGTAGGACAACTAATCGACAGTCGAGACAATCGTGTCTGGGAGTGGTAAAATCTAATGCAGTCACAGATGACGCAATATTTTTCAAGGTCGAACAAATTTAGTCATACACACCGAAAATAGATTCATATTATTGCACACCCATGCAAATGACCTAATATGAGAAAAAATAGAAATCGATTACACCCTGTCACTCCAGTGGGTCTAAAACTGACCGTATGGTAAAAGAAAGGAAACTAAGCTAACTTGTTGCAATTAATTTGCACAAGGGTGTATATTTGGATATCCCAATACACTTTCTCAAGTTGCATTCCGATTCTATATCTTGTCGGTGTACATCGAAAACTGGGAAAGGGCTCGCTGCATGCTCACGATGTAACAAGATGAAAGACGGACGCCACATCGAAGAATAAGAACGCAGACCCTGTTTCCCATATTATAATATTTAGGAAGTGTTTTAACAGAGGATGGAAAACGCGACGCCGAAATCCGAACATGCATAGGATTGTTTTATTTTTATTTTTTATTATGAGAGCTTCCAGAATTGGGAGTCTCTGTAGTTCTCTAAGCTCCTTACCCCTTCAGGACGTTGGCGATCATAACTCTCCACAATTTCCTCTGTTTTTTTTTGTAGCGCTTAATAAATTTTGTCTTTTTGTTATTTCTCCTAAAGCTTTCTCCGTCATCCATTTGCCTACGCTCGGTAAGTAAGTTATGCATTGTTTTCCTCTGTCCCTCTTGCCTTCAAAGCTTGGCAACATTAACAGAAAATGGATAATAAACTCCAGGGTGATATTAAAAGGTGTATACATCATCTGAATTAATAATTCTCAATTTCAAAAGACATGCGAAAATAGATGTTATATTTTCTATACATATTTTTAAATGAAGAAAAACTTTCTGATGTTAGAATTGACCAATACGGAATTTTTCAGTTGGGGCACTTCGCAAAGTTACCATAACGTTAGGAATGTGCGGTCAGTTTGTGGATCAGGGAAATAGTTGATTGCAACCTTACAATAACACACGGATTTCAATTTTCAGCAACCAGAGATGCGATTGACTCCAAGTCCTTCAAACACATGAGAAGACGTGATTATATATCCTTTTCCTCCTACTCCCAGCGTGTGCTGAAAGAAAAATGTGTCGGATATTTCAAACGAATCATCTCTAATAACAACAGTAGAGACGGTCAGTGAAACTTTGCTGACGATCATTAGTAAATCTTCGCTGACGATTAAAATTTTTTCAAAAACACAACAATTTTTACTCCTTTCTGACTCTTATGAATTTATGTACATATGTTTGTAAATACAAATGATTTATTTAACAGGCATGCGACCATGTTTTCTTTATTTTTATTTTATTATTGTTTGTAATTCGGACGTTCGAAATTTTAACATAAAAAAACCTGAACCACTTAATTTCCTACAATGATACATTATCCGAAAATAGATAACAAATTCCAGGAAGACACTAGAACGTGCACACACCAACTAAATTAATGATTCTCGAATGTTAAAAAAATGAAAATAGATATTATATTTTCTATACATATTTTTTAATGAAGAAAACCTTTCTTATGGTAGAATTGACCAATGCGGAACTTTTCAGCTACAGCACTTCGCAACTGTGGTAATAAAATAAGCACATCCCTCCCATCTCCCCTCTCGTTTGTAACCATCCATCATAATAAAATAAACGTTTTTCAGTACTAAAGTTGAATGAGTCAAATAAAGCTTCATAAGATTCTACTTAGTTTTGTTAATATATTACAGTTAACATAATGTCGTGACAACGTTGGGGATGAGCTCAGTTTGGGGTCAGTAAAAAATTGTTGATTGCAACGTAATATTAAGGACGTCACAATGTCACATATCTCACAGTCCAAATAAAACGTTGCAATAACGTTTCATGTTAATTGGGAATGAACCGACTCTGTAACTTGTTAGGGTCCCAGTTATAGGCAAATAGTGAAACCCCAAACAAAAACAAAACACGATGAAGGCATAAGAATACATTTTATAGTAAAATTACCAGCAATACATTTTATATAGTAAAATGATCAATACCCATTTATAGTAAAATGACCAGTAATAAAATTTTAAGTCAAAATAAGCAACAATACAATTTTATAGTATTACCAACAATACATTTTATAGCAAAATGACCAGCAATAAATTTTATCTGTAGTTGAAGGCAGACTGTAGAGGCCCAGGGGTGTGGAGATGTAAAGAAAACACGTGCGTTTATATTTCCTACTAGAAGGTCCAGCTACAATATGAAAATGTCGGACTCGGATTAAGTCCAACTGAAGATAAGGAAGACAAACAAACAAAACCGATATATATTAAAACAAATATGTGTATTGACAACAAATTACAAAGCATAGTTAACATTGTGTTTGTGTGAACGTTCGTATTTTGGTTAATGTTCGTATTTTGGTGAATGCTATTTTTGGAGAAGTTCGTAAGTGTTCAAATTGTGGTGAATGTTTGTAATGTTCACAGCGTTTTCCCAGAAATGGGAAATGCTGATCTAAGAGCTTACATCTTGTCGTTGAAATGAAGAAGAAAGATTTACCTCACCTCCACGCGAGGTGGGATTAGGTACGAGGCCTGAAGGAAAGAAGAGGTCGAGGCAAGAAGTCGCCCAGTATTTATAGCATGGGGAGATAGATTCCTGGGGAAGAATTAGCGAACTAAGGAGACACTGACAAACAGTTACATTTAAAATATATTTAGCTGAAACCATAACATTGTGTTCAATTTCGACATTAAATAACCCCTAGAGGTTGATATGCCACTAAAGAAACACAACCTAATTTATCTAAATTAATGATTCTCAATTTTAAAAACATGCAAAAAGAAATGCTATACTTTCTACACATATTTTTAAATGAAGAAAACTTTTCTGATATTAGAATTGATCATAGCGGAATTTTTCCGCTACAACACTTCCCAATGTTACTATAACTTTGCAATAATGTTGGCGATGAGCAGTCGGTTTTGGGGGCCAGGAAAATAGTGGAAAAATATTAATCAAAGACACGTTTTGCTAGAGAAAAGCTTCGCTTAAGTTTGGCTCCATCAGGTCAACTAAAAGGAGAAAGGCAAAACTATGTGTTGGAAGAGTGTGAGTACAAGTTGGTTGTCTTTCTTCTTTTAGCTGAACCGATGACGCCAAAGAGGACGCCAAAGATTTTACCCCTGAGCTATCAACGCCCGGTAGAGAGAAGCCGAAGATTTAGGTACCTATTCTTCGACATGACCAACAAGGAAAGTAAATATAAAACTTAACCGCAGTACCTCGTCGGTCGTTTCTAACGAAACTTGTTTAAAAGAGGGATTGCTGCCCAAATACACAATTATATATATATATATATATATATATATATATATATGGTTCATTAAATAATATAGACAAGTGTTATTGTTTAATCGCACCGCAGCTCATGACGTTATGTGTCGCGTGGTCATGTGTGACGTCATGAGCTGCGGTGCGATTTTCGCTTCTAGCGTCTTATATACACGTGTTTATCTTTGCTTGGAAATCATCAATGTAAACAATAACAGACTATCATCACTGTCTTGTCCGTATATTGCTTAATATGTTGTACAGAAATTGTCATCTTTGATAATGGCTTATGTAAGCCGAAAGCTTAGATTGGATTAAAAAATATGGATCAATATTGTGATTTTCTTTCTTCGTTTAATGATAATGTTATTAAGCTTATCAGACGTTATGAAAAGAATTTACATAAAATAAATAGACAACACTTGTCTATACTATTTAAGGAAACATATATGAATGAAAAAATGCTGCCTAAATACACACACACACAATATATATATATATATATATATATATATATATATATATATATATATATATATAATTGTTCACCCAATACAAGTCCTGAGAGCCACTCAAGGTAGAGGGTTACTGCTGAATGGATATGTTGTAATTCCATGTAAGGAGGGTGTGTTGACTATTATGATATATCGGATATATAACGGTTGACACTTGACAAGAAAAGATTAAGATTATAATGATTAGTTGAGTCAGATCCACTCGGCATATTTACAGTATAAACTGCAGGTGGACTCTCTCAGCGCCATGATAAAAAATATAGTATAAAAAAAAAGTGGAAAAATTAGTCGAAATTTAATAAGAATGCTTCGTCTAAGAAATTTATTAATCAAAAGTTTCTCATCTCAGTTTTATAATAACAATTTCGCTTTCCTCGACCTTGGATAGAAAAGAAATATAGTTTGTTGTTTAACACTCCTTTGTCTCTTTTGCGTGATAGGTTGAAAGATGTCGCCAAAGTTATCCTAGACCGTGTTCATTGTCACCGAAACACTAAAATGATTGACAGTCGGATAATTTCAAAAAGACGTTGTCTCCGATGGGGGTAAGAAATTGCATGTATAGCTGGATCGCCTCTTTGTTCGACTTATTGATTAAACATTGTCAAGAACAACCTTTCGATTTCAAATTCATAGTAACCTCCCTTACCGGATGTTTACAATAAACACTTCTGCCTCATTCTATTCGGCGGGTAGCTGGTTAGTTGAGCACGGAAGTTTGTGACATAACTTTTCTTCTTCTATATAGCGTGTTCATTCACAACGTTGCTGATCATGGCTCTCCACAACTTTCTCAAAACATTCTAAAATAAAGGCAAATCTTAATTTTTATCAAAAGAAAAAATGAAACGTAATCAGTGATGAAAACCAGTAAAAAGGACCCGATCCATGTTGCCTACCTTTACATAGGCGCTAACCGAAAAGGCATAAACCTGAATTTCCATAGATTGGAAATTATGAACATCCATGTAGAAAGGGTAAAATTTTTATCGATCTGAAGAATTTATGCTTGATATCTAGCAGATGTTAGCTTTTGGTGTTTAGTTTTCTAAGCGGCATCCATTTTGACCGAAGTGTCACGAGGAAGTAAAGGAGTGATTGAAGTGTTTTTCGAGACCAACGGTCAACAAAACCGGAAATACGGTATATCCGTGTGCTTGAGATCGGGGAAAGTTCAGGTTCACATATGTAAATGAATGTAATGAATTCCAGTCGAATCCTTTACATTCATTTACGTGCTAATACCCTGGGGAAAGGTATGAATCCTCTTATTTTCCATCCCCTCCCGCAGCTATGACCGGGTTCTATAGCCTTGGCAACTGGTCTACCGCAGAAAGAAATGGCAACCTACCGCGGGAAAAAAAATCTGACTCGTCAGTCAAGTATCGAAAGATACATGATCGCCTAAGCGTGTATCACACATGGCACATAACTGACTGACATGGTGGGAGACGAATTGTCCGTCTCGTGGATCCTATGCCGCCCATTTGTATTACCAGCCACTACGTGGGGATAGGTATATGGGCGAGGGGTTGTTAGGGACAGGGAAGCTACGCTTTTAGACTAACATAGCAGAATTTGTACCAAGTATCCGAAGCCCTGAATAAAACGTTTATCTTATAATATGGGGAACATGGTCCACGTTCTTATTCTTCGACGTGGCGTCCGTCTTTCATCTTGTTACATTGTGAGCATGCAGCGAGCCCTCTCCCAGTTTTCGATGTACACCAACAAGATTGGGAATCGGAATGCAACTTGAGAAAGTGTATTGGGATATCCAAATATACACCCTTGTGCAAATTAATTGCAACAAGTTAGCTTAGTTTCCTTTCTTTTACCATACGGTCAGTTGTAGACCCACTGGAGTGACAGGGAGTAATCGATTTCTATTTTTTCTCGTATTAGGTCATTTGCATGGGTGTGCAATAATATGAATCTATTTTCGGTGTGTATGACTAAATTTGTTCGACCTTGAAAAATATTGCGTCATCTGTGACTGCATTAGATTTTACCACTCCCAGACCAAGTATCCGAAGCCCTGAATAAAACGTTTATTTTATAACATGGGGAACATGGTCCACGTTCTTATTCTTCGACGTGGCGTCCGTCTTTCATCTTGTTACATTGTGAGCATGCAGCGAGCCCTTTCCCAGTTTTCGATGTACACCAACAAGATTGGGAATCGGAATGCAACGTGAGGGGATCATTGGCCGGTCAGTGTAAAGCTTGGGTAAGGGTCGCGTTGTATGCATATACAAGATACCATTGTTACTTAGCATTATCTTGACTATATCATGTCAAAAAGAAACTGGTTTTGGGAGTAAGTGATTGAAAGGTATCAATCTCTGTGGCTGAAAATCCTAATAATCAGCGCTCTAAGGATAAATATTTTACTTTCAAATAAAGGCCATAATAACTGCCGGATTATATTTCCATACGCTTACGGAAGTTAAAGCTAAATGTTTAAAATCCGTTTACAAATGCAAATATACCGGTAAATAGATAAACGATGCATATACCTAGCATCAGAAATTGACAATTGACGTTTCTAGGGCACATAATAAGGTAAGAAAATTTGATACTCACAGGACCGATTGAAGTTAAGAGAAACAGAAGAAAACAACGCGTAAACTACCTGGCAAGCTTGGGTAATTGGATAGCGGAGCAAGTTTTAAGAGAGATAACAAAAAGAAAAAATATTAAGAGCTACAATGGGCAGGAAATGGTGGAGAACCATGATCGCCAACGTCCAAGAGACACGGCACATGGAGAATTATAAGATACTCCCAATTCTGGAAGCTCTTATAATAAAAATAAAAAAAAAACAATGCTATATATGTTCGGATTTCGGTGTTACGTTTTCCATCCTCTGTTAAAACACTTCCCAGATATTTTAAGTTCTGTATTTTTTTATGTTGATATCTCCAGTCCGTAGTTCGCGTCTTAGACTGTTTTCTCTGGCTGATGATCATACATTCTATCTTCTTGCAGTTGAGGATTAGTCTTTTCTTCTCCGAACCACTCATCCCCAACGTTATGGTAACGTTGCGAAGTGCTTTAGCTGAAAATTTCCACATTGGTCAATTATAATATCAGAAAGCCTCCATAAACGATTTTGAACTTCAGGCAGATTGTTCCACTTTTTTTCTATGTCGTGGTAAAATTTTCCGATTAATGTATTTTCGTCTGATGACTAGTTTTTGAGGTAATTCTCCAATGTTAAAACACCATGAACAATATATGATAGTAAATATAAGCATAAAAGTGAAATATGTGAGTATTCAAATTTGTATCTGCCAGTTAACACAAAACGTTCTTGCAATGCTGCAATTGCAATGTGAAACTGAGGCTGTGAGGTGATTAAACATTAATTCTAAGCAGGAAAAAGGGGCTAAGCCCAAAATGAAATATAAACTGGAAGATAGAGAGACAGAAACAGAGAATTGAAGAAAATTTTTCCTAGTAATGTGAAAGTGAAGAAAGGGACAACTGAGTTGCCGCATCTCTATGAATTACACCAAGAGTTTACTTATTTTTATCTATCGAAAATCTGGCAAGCGGGTAAAACAAATTGGGATATGGCTTTTTCTTTTTTCCTGGGAAATTAGAAAAAAACATCTCACTAGCGAAAAGAGAAGGAGATTGAGAAATGAATTGAGAAATGAAAACAGAATGGACCCTCTGTGCGGGTTAGTATTATGAAAATCTATCCATTATAACAGGCAGGTGATCTGGTTTATGTTTTCGCTAAGATGACGACCGGCCCAATGATGGAAAACAGCGTATCACTGTTGAGAATTTAGGTAACACATCTATTTTCATTGACAAAAACAAATTGGGAAATAATTTTTATCTATCGCTTGGAAGGTTAAAATCAGAAGGTGATCTGATTTGGTTTTTCGCTGGACCGGTGGGTCCAGCAAAGAAGTCAGAGAACTGAAATTAATAAGGAGAATAAGCCACGCCATTTCTCTTACGCACTTTAATAATTAGATTTCTTATAAAGACAGTCATGCAAGTCCTGAAAAGTGGGCAGTTAGAATACAGAGAAGGAAAGAGGAAGGGACAGATTTTAGCCCCGCCATTGCGGAGTAGCGGTGCGAGATGTGAAGTGGAGCGGGTTGGAGTTAAGGGAGGTGCAATCTCCGTGAGTATTTCCAGGAAAGGTGGATAATTCTCAAAATTTAAAAAGTTGATCAAGAAAGCAGAATTAGGAAACAAAGAAAACCTTTATTAGAATTAATGAAAACTGAGGAATCACGGAATCCCTGGAAGCATTCGGCCCTACGCCAGTGTTGGCCGAAGTGCATATAAGCAGATGACTTTAAGGAGCTCGGAATTCAAGTCAGCTGCAACCAGATTTCCTGATTTCAAGTATTCGCAACATTACAAGTTAATATTGCGGTCACTCTGTGATGTGCGTACATGATCGATTGTTTATAGTTTCTTACGGTTTATCAACCTTTTGCAGGTTATTTAAAGTCAGAAAATATTTTTCGATTGTAAGAATTTTTTGTAGATAATAACGATCTACTTATACACATCATACTAATTAACCCATAGCTGGGGAATAATAGATGGATTCCTACCTTTCCCAAGAGTATTTGCGCGTGAGTGAATAAAATGAAACACGACTGGAATTGGAACTTGGCTCCCCTGTTTCCAATTCCGTGCCGTTATCAATTACACAGCCCACACTTCCATGCTTACAGCACCTGCTATTCTTAAATAGTCACCCATCAAGGTACTGACCAGGCTCGAGTTTGCTTAACTTTGATGATCATTAGAACCGGTATTCCAACGTGATATGGCCGTAAACTTGGGATATTCAAGCGTTTTTTTCTACCTCTGTATAACGTTACAGACATGTTGTTAGGCAGTTATAGTTTATGGAAGGAAAAACACAATCTGGCGTGTTCAAGAAGCTGTTCCTTTCGAACCCTCTGTTACGATGACTTGTAACATTCGTGCTAAGATAAACGCCGAGGACTCTTGAATAGTTTTGTCTGTAGTATGGATTGCCAGTATATAAGTCTAAGTGTAAGTATAAAAGTGTATAATTCTAAGTAGAAAAGTGTATGTGTAAATGATCCGTTGATCTAGTTTGAGAAAAATGACTATTTAGCTCTCTTCGTTCGTCAGCAAACGTCCATGGAAATATATTATTTTGCTAGTTCTTTCATGGGAACAAAACTGTCTGACACAAGGCTACATTCAATTAAGTGTGCTAATAGTTTGCGGTTAAAAATAAAATAGGAAAAATAAAGAAGTTTAAGACGGCAACATATGAAAAACGAATATATGACCATTTTTTATTAATCAATTCATCCGAAGTAAGGCGATAATACCGCTAAGAAGCAAGAAGCTACTGGGAGTAAAAAGATAATTCAAAAAAATTAGAAAGAACCGGAGACCCAATCCTAAACAGGAAAGAAAGGATAAACATCCTGGAGAAAACACTGGAGAGGAGTCTGGATCGGACGACAGGCAAACCTATCTGCTTAAATTTCGTATTTTTTTTTTTTTTTATTTCAGATTAAAACATAGAACATAACATATTTTAATATAATTTTCACTTTCTAAAATTATAGTTTTGAATCATAGTTTAGATATATGGAGGAAAAGAAGACTTTGTTCGAGTTGCGGCGAATGAGTAGAGTGAGGGAGAATCACAGAGGTTAGGATTGCGCACTCAGGAACTGACAGAGACAAATCTTCGGTTAAAGTCTAGCCAGCCTATCTGCCAGGACAGCAAGTATAAATGAGTAAAATATACATCCAGTAGAGTCGTTCTCCCTTCACTGAGGAGCAGTTTCAGGCACGAAAGGAAACACGTCTACATTGTGTGACGGTTAAGAAACACCTCACTGAAAACCTTTTTTTTCTATCTATCGTTCTCACGCTGGCTCAGCCAGTTAAAATCGACTTCCTAGTTTTGTCTTCCATATGACCCCTAAGGTCAACTTCAGGAAGTCGGAGCAACGATACACTTCTTCTAAAATATAATAGTCTGCTAAACTATTATTTAACGTACATTACGATCGTCTGGGTATTCTTAAGTTTGATGTTATTCAGGTTCTTTATCAAATATTTCATAGACGCATCTGGCCAGGAAGAATCAAATCGATGATGTAGTATATTGCTGCTGGGCTTAAATAAGTGGAAAACACTTATATATAAAAATATATATAAATATCTTTATTTTCGAGATGCGGCGATTGGGTAGAGTAAGGGAAGATCACAGAGGTTGGGATTGTGTACACAGGAATTGGCGAAGACAATCTTCGGTGAAACTCTAGACAGCCTCGCTATTTACCCGAGACCTTCCTACAATGTGGGATGTGGCACATGGCCGTTTTTTTTATACATGGGGTGTTCTAGGGAAAAATTGCCCGTAGACCCCGTATATATGGAGTCGGGTAGCTGTCTACTTCCCCAGACGAGACTCTGCCTTTCAGCATAGCCTCGACTGGGTTCCTCTCCGCCCAGAGGCAGAGAGACGACAAGCAGAATTAACTGTAAACGTTAAATCCTCTATACTCAGCCTCTCTCTCAGGTCAAAAGTTGGACGGGTTTTATAAAATTTGGACACCCACGTAATTTCACGTGGTTACGCTTTCTTCCGGTATGTCGCCTCTGCAACTTCTTGTGGCCATGCCTTTTCTGGCCATGAACCCACGCAACTTCGTGTGACTACGCCTCTTCCGGCATGCGTCAATGCAATCACGAATTTCCTTCCGCCTCGGACACCTTTGCGCCCTGTTTATTCAAGGCTCAGGACACCTGTGCGTCCTGTTTCTTTTAACCATTTCCTGTTTATGATTTCCGATTTTTGCTCACTCTCTGATGCAGCAGAAGTGAGGTTAAAGGTCTTCTTTAACCAATATTCAGCATTATGACCATTTAACTTAAAGATCATATTTTCTTCATTTCCGATGAAAACCTGGAACGCTACCAACATTTTAATGAATTTTTCACTTACCAATTTTATAATTATAGTTTAGATATAAGGAAAAGAAAGAATGCGTCAGTTTAAACTGACGCCAGGAAGGATAAGGGTTAATTCTTGACTACCAATTTATCCGCTAGATAATTTTGTTATATTTCAATGGAAGTTAACTGTTCTTATATATATATATATATATATATATATATATAAAACCCCCCCGGTAAATCCGCTTCTGGCGTATATTTTGCCGGGAGAATCTAAGTTGAATAGAATAAATAAAATAGTTTTATCAGCGATACAAATGCTACAAAACTCGTGATACTAGTTGCGTCAGTGATGCGATCTCTATGTTTAGGTGACCGCGCCTTGAATTATAAATGAATGATTTGTGAAATTTATTTTTCTTACCAAATTTCATAACATTTACGTAAAAATTCTGTTCTGAAAAAAAATGCCTTACTTTTAACTAATGGTATGTCATGATCTCCGCTCAAGAAACGAAGACATTGTGCCGTCGTATCGATGAAACTACTTTGTAGACTCATACCGAACCACTTTGTTGTAGAGCTCGGTGCGATAGAAGTATAGACAGTTGACCGGTACTGCTTGTCTTGACGCCCGTTGGTAATGCAGTTGCAGGCCGGTGAGAATTGATTGCTGAACAAAAGTATAGCTTGTTTAACGTTATTAAACATGTACAGTACTGGATCTTGTGAAGAGATAGGGTGAAGAAAAGTAGACTCTAGAATTGAAACAAGTATTTATTTAATGCGAGTTAAATTAGCGAAGTGACTATCCACTTGATACCCAAGTAATATTAACACATAAAGTTCTTTAATAGAAATTATGTTCTGAGGGGCAAAGTCAAGATGTAAACGTGACGTTATAGCCTCTTGTTTGCAGAGTTATGTGAGTATTACATTATTGTATTCATTTCTATGATTGGTCGGCTCAGGAGATTTTTGTGACCTAGCATATGTACTGAAACCTTAAGTTTACGAATTTTCCAATGGTGTTCTTTGTCTATGATCTCAACCTGAACCTACAGAGGGTGGTGATCTCCCTTTTCTCTCCATATGCTTGGCCACAAAAATCTCCTGAGCCGACCAAGCATAGGAATGAATGCAATATGGGAACCAGTAATAAGGAGTGTCAGAGAAAAGCACTAATATGAGCAATTGCAATATGAGCTCTGGTAAAAATGATTGCTGAAGACATTAGGTTTATAATACCCAGCAATTCATACACAGATGTGCTCAAGAACACATAGCACTGGATAAAGGCGTTAGTAAGATCCAGTGACAGGACTCAAAGAGTGTGAGTTCAATACCCGGTTAAGGCAGTGGAGAACTTGGAGAGGGGAATTAACAGGAGATAACTGATAACTGACATCGATTAAACATGGCACTTGGAACTAAAACTGTCTACCCCAGTGAGCGAAATAAAGGGTTCAGTTCGACATTTCAACCACCTGAAGAAGGCCGTAGCATATGACGGCTGAAACGTCTATCTTGATGAGGACAATAGTCCGAATAATGTAACTAGTGTGCATAATACTTCATCTCAGAAATATAGACTGATACTAAATGGAATTATGTTGGAGAAACAGGCACAGAATTCCGTCTTTGGTTCAATAACCACTGGACAAGAATAACTTTGGTCAACAACAACAATTCAATCTGTCGCTGCACACTTTAACCAACCGTTCCATATCATTGATGACATCAAATGCATGCTTTTAGCGTCTTCAAATGAAGTAGACAAGAAATACGCAGATCGGAGTTGAAATATAACACGCATCTAACCAACAACAACATTCCTTGTTGAAAAAGGGCATACTAGTGTCAGAAAATTCTGACTTTAAAACTTTTCTCTTCGTATTTGAGTTTAGTCAAAAAGGTATTATATAATAAATATAATCGATTTTATTATCAATATTCAATCATTTTGTTGACTTTTTATTCCTCAAATTTTATTAATCAGTCTATTAAATTTACATATTATAAGAAGCAGACGTGGACCATGTTTCATTTTAATTTTTATATATATATAATATGGGAGAACGATATATAAATGTTTATATGTCAAGAACAATTTTAGGAAAATCTATGACAAAGTTGGATAAGTTTTCGTGTGATGTGTTTCGTCCTTTAGGACTACATCGGACTAAAGTAAAATGAAATCGGCTAGACTATATTCCCAAAATATATGTCCCCACCCAAAAAAAAATTAAATTAAAAATAGTTAACGCCCCCCACCCTCTCTTCTTCGTACGAATGTGTAGTTGCATTACTTTAGTCTGATGAAGTCCTAAAGGACGAAACGCGTCACACGAAAACCTTTTCCAGTTTGTCATCGATTTTCCCGTTATCGATGACACATTTTATTTGTAATTATCCTCTCTCTGATATTGATCACTTTATCCCATAAATATAACACATCTTAAGACTATATTTCTTCATATATATATATATATATATATATATATATATATATATATATATATATATTATCAGGTTGATGCAAAAATAATGTCGTTTTAATATAAAAGTAACATATAAGAGAAAATGACATTATTTTTGCACCAACCTGATAATATATATATATATATATATATATATATATATATATATATATATATATATATATATATATATATATATATATAATGACACATTTTATTTGTAATTATAATATATATATGACACATTTTATTTGTAATTATCCTCTCTCTGATATTGATCACTTTATCCCATAAATATAACACATCTTAAGACTATATTTCTTCATATATATATATATATATATATATATATATATATATATATTATCAGGTTGATGCAAAAATAATGTCGTTTTAATATAAAAGTAACATATGAGAGAAAATGACATTATTTCTGCACCAACCTGATAATATATATATATATATATATATATATATATATATATAAATGACACATTTTATTTGTAATTATAATATATATATGACACATTTTATTTGTAATTATCCTCTCTCTGATATTGATCACTTTATCCCATAAATATAACACATCTTAAGACTATATTTCTTCATATATATATATATATATATATATATATATATATATATATTATCAGGTTGATGCAAAAATAATGTCGTTTTAATATAAAAGTAACATATGAGAGAAAATGACATTATTTCTGCACCAACCTGATAATATATATATATATATATATATATATATATATATATATATATATATATATATATATAAATGACACATTTTATTTGTAATTATAATATATATATGACACATTTTATTTGTAATTATCCTCTCTCTGATATTGATCACTTTATCCCATAAATATAACACATCTTAAGACTATATTTCTTCATATATATATATATATATATATATATATATATATATATTATCAGGTTGATGCAAAAATAATGTCGTTTTAATATAAAAGTAACATATGAGAGAAAATGACATTATTTCTGCACCAACCTGATAATATATATATATATATATATATATATATATATATATATATAAATGACACATTTTATTTGTAATTATAATATATATATGACACATTTTATTTGTAATTATCCTCTCTCTGATATTGATCACTTTATCCCATAAATATAACACATCTTAAGACTATATTTCTTCATATATATATATATATATATATATATATATATATATATATATATATATATATATATATATATATATCGTCGGTTACCACTCTCTTTAGCTCTAACATTCGTCCCACACTCTCATACTTACACTCTCTCTAAATTCTATTTTTATTTCCGGAGTTGTTTTTTCTGTTTTCTTTTTGAATTTGTAGGTCTGATGAATTGGATCGTATTTACGATTCCAAGGGAATAAATTATGACCATGGAATATTAGTGTTTAAGCCTTTTTATTATATATATATATATATATATATATATATATATATATATATATATATATATATATATATAAGTGAACATAGAAGTCAACAGTCTGTTTCATGCTATATGCAATCGTCAGGCCACATATACTGTTATTTTTCTCGGCTATTTATATATATACGGGTTAGTGGTGCATTATGGGTATTCTATTATGGCGGTTATTTTACCGGAAGTCGTTTGTTTATTTATTTGGGTCAAATTATATTGCTTGTTTTTATTTTTTTGTTTCTTATTTTATTTATTTATTTATTTATTAACGTAGTAAAAATTTGTTTATATCACTTATTTAACAGTTTTGTTTTGGTTTTAGAATTTTATTAAAGCTATTTGTTCAATTTTGGAGTTGATTGTTGTAGTTCATTCTAACTATTATTTTGGCGGGAACAGTTTTTAATTGATTACCTTTATTTGGAATTGGTTTGTTTACTTATTTACTTGGATGAATTTAGGTCAATTTATTTTACTTGTATATTTTCTCTTTTCGGTTTTCGATTTTTAAGTAACATAGTATTTATTTATTTTTTATTTCAATTTTTTTTTTGTTATTTTGTTTATTAGTATATTTATTTGTTTTTATTTTATTTTTTCCGTTTGTAATTTTTTAGGTTACGTAGTAAAAATTTATTTTCCTGTCTGCATTTTGAGATGAGCTCGGATCTTTTATTTAATAATTTATTTTGGTCGGGGAAGGTAATCATAGCTATTTTTCCTCCAAGCAAAGTTTGCAAGTTTTTGATTGGTTGTTGTAGGCTGATGATTTTTTCCTTATCTTCCAAGATATTTTTGGTGTGATATGCGTTTTGTTTTTAATTTCCCAGATATACTTAGAACATTGTACTGTTCGCATATTTACTATTTGTGAAGGATGTTTTGTGTGTATAATTTCTTTGTTTCCAGGGTCCTTCAGTTACTCCTATGTATACTTTTTCTTCATTATCTGGTGATTTTATCGTGGCTTGGTATATTACGTTGTTTTGTAAACAATTTCCGTTTAAGGGACATTCGTTCTTTATTCTGCAGTTGCACGTGGGTTTAATTTGTTCGTGTGGTTTGTTGATAATTTTCCTATTGTGCTATTTTATTATTTGTGCCATGTTCTCGGTGCAGCTGTAGCTGATTTTTACTGTGTTTTTGTTGAATATCTTGTGTAAGGTGCTTGATTCTGGGAAGTGTTTGTGTAAGAGTTTGAAGAATATTTTCCTACGTTTGTTTTTACGTTTTTGCTGTACGCTGGGTTGAAACATATGATATTTCTTCTCCTGTTGGCCTTTTTTGTATTCTGTGATGAGTATGTGAGTGTTGCTGGGAATCCGCTATCTTTTAGGGCCGTTTCATAGTCTTTCTTAGCTTTGTTAAATAGGGATTCATTGGAGGAATTGTCGGAGAGCCTGCGGTTAATCGATTTTGGTATCTGTTTGATTATAGAAGGCTGATTGTTGGAAGATGTGTGTATGTAGAGTGGTTTGTCATTAGGCTTTCTATATGGTTTATATGTGCCTTCTCTTAGGTTGAACGTAACATCTAGAAAATCTACTTCGTTTAGGTTAGTTTTTATATCTATGTCGAATCCGTTATTTTTAAAAATCTTTATTATTGCTTTTCTAGTTTTGTCTGTGTTTTGTTTGCTACAGTTTCTTAAGATTATGAGACCGTCGTCCCTGTAGAGTCCTGTGTCATTTCTATCTATTATTTTGCTCAGTTCGTGTAGTAAGTAAATGCTTATAATTTCTCATGCCCTTGCACCGTCAAAGCTTCCCATTGTAGTGTCAAATATCCCATCTTTCTTTATCCATGCTTCTTCATTGTGAAATAATAATGATTTACGGGAGTGCTTAATGATGTTGATTTCGCTTGGTTTTATTTTTATTTGTTCCTGAGCTAAGTTGATGGCCTTATCTAGCATACGTTCTGTTATGGATGAGTAAAATTCTTTTATGTCTAATTGTAGGAATTGGAAGTTTTGTTTGTTATTTATGCTGTGGAACCAGTCAATAGTTGTTTTTTTGTATTTTTCCACTGGTTTACTCCTAACTTCTTCCTAAGTTCAGAATTAATTCTTTCTAACATTGTTTTACTTATTTTACCTAGTTCGCTTTTGGCTCGGTTTATGAGTCGACATGCAGGATTGGTTTTGAAATTTTCTTTATGGTTTTTTAGTGTGATAAAGGCTCTTGCATTGCTAATACAACTTATTCGGTCATCTAGGTCTAATTTTTGGGCGATTGTTTTAGCTTCTTTATTAATATCGTGTTCTGTTGTTTGGGGTGCCTTTTTGTATGTTTTGGTTATGTTGTTCTTGAGTAATTTATTGTGTGTAGGAGGACTTAGTTTGTATAAATTTCTCGTTTTGTCAGCAGCGATAAATACACTTGCTGAATTGTTTATTTTAGTTATATCTGCTTTTAGTTTTTTTTTAATGCATCTTGTTTTTTATGGAATTTTATGTTTTTAACTAGGTCAGTTAAGTCTTTCTCGAAATCGTCTAATTCTTTTTGTTGTGGGGGCATTTTTTGTTTTGAAGCCGTATTTTTCCTTAAGTGTGTTGTTATTGTGAAGGTCTCGGTTTAAAAAGTGGACTTTCCATCTCATTCTTTTTAGGAAACTTTCTATTTTTTCAATTAATTTTAGTTTATATATAGGAGGGGATGGGATGGGTATGTTTTTTAGGGAGTAGTCGAAGTTAAATTTTTCCATGTCCATACTGTGTTATAAATGTAGCGAAAGTGCCCTACTGTTTACCATGAGCTTTATATATATATATATATATATATATAAATGGCACATTTTATTTGTAATTATCCTATATATATATATATATATATATATATATATATGTTATAGAACTTATTACGGGGATTAAATCGAGTCACCAAGTCTAGAAAAATCCTCAACAGAAAGCACTGGACGGCCATTTCGTCCTATTTTGGGACTCATCAGCAATGCGAATCCACTACCGAGAATCGAACCCGGGCCGTTACGATACGACGGAAGCGTCATACTCACTGGATTAACATCTCTGTGACAATGAGGTAACTCGATATAGCGCCGCTCTTCACATATTCCGTCGTGTAACTCATCCAAGTTTACCCAACGGATTGTGCCCCCACAACATTGATCCAGTGTGTATGACGCTTGCGTCGTATCGTAACGGTCCTCGTTTGATTCTCGGTGTGGATGTGCACTGCTAATGAGTCCCAAAATAGGACGAAACGGACGTCCAGTGCTTTCTGCATTCTGTTGAGGATTCTTCTAGACTCGATGAATTACTTAATTATGATATATATATATATATATATATATATATATATATATATATATATATAAACAGAGATTTGTACCCAAAGAACTGATATATAGCCCTTAACAAAACGGACGTCATACCTAAGGTAACTTTCGGCTAACACGTTTTTCAAAGATATTCGTTGACAATATTTAATATGAATGAATACAAAGGCACACTTAATAAAGTAAATGAGGAGGGAAAGGTGGAACGCGACTAAAAGACAAATTTTAATTACACAAAATTATGAAAATAAGTAGTTCCACAAGAGTTTAAAATAGAAACAGGGGGAACTCACAAACCCTCCAACAGACTTAAGGAACGTAAAAAATCTTCCTTTTGTCTACACAGGCTCGGCTGTCGACACTTAATAAAAACAGCTTCAGAGACTCGAAGATGGTGTATTGAGCGTGCACTGTGTAAAACTGAAAACCACGTGTCTTCATATTCAAGGGAACAAGCATGGTTCTTGAGTAAATGTTGACCAATTGCAGACTCATGGACTGCCTGAGTAGTTCTTATAGACTGGCTAAGTCTACCAGAAAGCAAAAAGGCGGGAACATGCTGCGCAACCCGCGTCTCCAACCTTAGAATGGTTCGCTCTATATACACCGCGTCACAACGGCATTTGAATTTATAAACGACTAAATTTTTATGAAAATAGGACAACCTATCTTTAGTAAAGGACGGAAGCAAACGTTTAGTCTGAAAAACTGTGCGCAACTTAACCGCATTATAGGAAAACGAAATAGCCGCCGAAATTTTGTCCGATACTAGTTGATACACACACAGATATATATATATATATATATATATATATATATATATATATTATGAAATGGACAAAGTCCGACACTTACTTTAAGACATTTTTATGTTTATACATTCTTAATCGAACCTGTATCCTATACGGAACCGTCATATAGCCTGACGTGACTTAACCGATTGAGCCACAGAGGATCGTTTGGTTAGCAAAGTCGATTTCACTTCTTTTAAACTACAATCTTCAATGATTCTCTCACGTACTTTCATATTTGCTCAATGCGTATCCAAATGAAAACAAATGACGTCACACATTATGAAATGGACAAAGTCCGACAATTATTTTAAGACATTTTTATAGGATACAGGTTCGATTCCTGTCGGAGGACGAATATTTTCTATGAACATTTCTCGGACATTCAGGCCGGTAAATGTTATTAATACTGTTTATTATAAACAGAGCATTTACTTAAATATTTGTATCTATAAAAAAGAATGTACAAACATAAAAATGTCTATTGCATTGACAATCTACACTGTTACACTCATTTTACACTGAACTGTACCAACGATGAAAGCTTAGAAGAGATCCAGGTTCCGGGTTTTCTCACTTCTTGGAGAAACCCCTTCATGATTGCCCACGTTTTCGGAGACATTATAGGTATCACTGTCTGGTATTTCCAGTTAACCGTATTATCATGAGGTTGCATTGTATTAAGCAATATAAAAGAAAAGTGCATAAACATATACTTTCTTCTTTCTCTCTTTACTCACTGAATGCTCTTGTGACAAGACGTGTCTCTTTTCTCCTACGGGCGGATTTTTTGTCCCAAACGAATCATGTGTCGTATCATATACAACACACTACTGTATATCTTCTTTAAAAATATGAAAAAAGTGACTTCATGAAACCACAATAATACATCCACTACAAACTGACACGCATATATACCGGGTGTAACAGCAAAATTGTCGAATTAAGCTTTGAAACGTTGTATCTTAGAAATGACTAAAGATATCTTACTGGAATTCTCAGAGTTTTTTTTTTTTATAAAACTATTAGTCCCTACTTTGAACAATAATAATGTATTTAGCTGTAAGTTGAAATGATGATCCCTCTCTCTGTTGTGACCTCCTCATTCAGTTTTCATCTCTACTGCTCCCTCTTTTTATTAAAAAACTTTTTCACCGTTCTTTTGATAGTTCTTGAACGGACGAAGATGGAAGCCAGAATATGAATGTTGGTACTATTACTGAAGGCCTGAATGATCTTTTCCTCTCACCATTGCTCAGTTGGGAAGAGAGTGGGGATGAGATAAAATAATTTTAACCTGTTCTCTTTCTAGCTCAATGGATTTTTCAGTGATTCTTACCACAAATTGTGTCAAGAATGGCTAAATATCTTATTTGGAAACCTGGAGAAAAGAAACTCAATTAGTTTAGTGTTTTTAGATATTAAACAATTTTGCGGTAGGGACAATTATCCCGTTCTTGCTCTTACACCTGGTATATATATATATATATATATATATATATATATATATATATATATATATATATATATATATATACAACACAAGAAGAAGATATCTCTTTTCAACAAACGTACCCTTAATGACTCCTGGGAAAAACTGCTATCCTAATGCCATTACAAGTTTTTCAAATATTGTCAGTCACTTTCTCACTCACAGTAGAAGGTTAGTCGCTTGTTGAAGAATAGATTTTTCTCATCTTTACTATGCTATACCTGGTTCTGTATATAAAAATATATAAAATCTATGTCTGTGTTGAGTTCACTTATTCTGAGATTGGTAAATGTTTCAAGTGAAAAATCATTGCAATTGGTAGATTTTGATGTAATGTGAAAACGCAGATACAACAAGAAGTCATCCGGCTGCGGAATTGGTCGATCTGGATATTAAAGTTCCAGAAGTTCTTATATGGTTCTTATCATTTCTCAAAGTAGGCTCTGCGTTGTTCTGATACTATTTGTTTTCATAGATGAACCGAAGTCATTGCCATAATTCTCACGATATAACTCTTCCCATTCTTTCAAACTTCCAATTCACTTCTTGGATGACAAATCACTATTTAAAGAGTTAAGCTGTTTATTCTGTTTATTCCCACGATATATGATTAAGAAAAAACAGAACAACTATGTACCCTACACGCAAGCCACCAATCTGCCACTGGGTGGCATGCCACTGGCGTTTACCGGACGGCCGGCGTTTTCGTCTCGGCAATGTTACCACTGGCGGACCGCTAGAGGCCAACCCGTGGCCCGCCAGTGACTGCCACCAGAGGACCATTGGCATTGCCATCGGCAGACCGCCAACGGGCCTCTAGCGGCTTGCGTGTAGGGTAATTAGCAGTTAATATATCTAGAGTTATATCAATTGGAAAGATAATAAATAAATTAATAAATTAAAACTTTCTAGGAAACCGGTAGCCTGGTTGGAGTGGAGATTTTTTTTGTTCTTCGTGTTAAACTGTTTGAACGATATTGCGCTAACAAAAATGCTCTAAGTTGTTCTGTTTTTGCAGAACAACTTAGAGCATCTTTAAATTGAACAAAAGGAATACAACTTTTATTTTTACAA
Source organism: Acanthosepion lycidas (assembly GCA_963932145.1). NCBI lineage: Eukaryota > Metazoa > Mollusca > Cephalopoda > Sepiida > Sepiidae > Acanthosepion > Acanthosepion lycidas. The sequence continues at coordinate 27,643,153 of OZ010596.1, forward strand.
CTGACAAATCAATTAAATGTATTTGAAGAGAAAACTTTTCAAATTAAATATAAAATTAAAGCCAATCAACCTTTAATCACCTGTTTTGGTCAGATTCTATTATACCCCCCCCCAATCTCTGGTATTACCTCCAATGATATTAGCCAACTGCCCCCAATTTTCATATGGTAGTCTTCATATAAAATACAGAAGTTTTTGTAGCTTAAATATGTACAATAATGCAACATAAAGTTCAAAAGCTTGAGTCCGGTCCTGGTAATTTTTTAAATTAACCCAAAAAATTATTATACATGGTTAAAAGAAAGTGAGACATGATTTTTTATAAGACATTTTATTATGACAAAAAGAAAAAAAGCATTTTATCATTAAATTCTCTTCTCGTCAAAATATCCTTCTTTTCCCCTGATTACTGCAGCACAATTTCTTGGTATTTGTTGCAAAAGTTTCTCAAAGTATAAGTTAGATAATTGATTCCATTTTTTTTTCAATGACTCTAAGAGCTCTTTTTCATTTATTTTCACTCTTCTGTCACATTCATCCCATGCTAATTCTGGGGGTGGCTTCAAACCTTTAAACTGTATCTAGGTGAACAATATCATATGCAATATAGTTGAACAATTCAACTAGAAAAACTGGAAATAAATCAAATGTATCCAAATACAGACTAAAGGCATACCATAATAGATAATTTCATCTTAAATAAATCAATGTTTTGCATCAATTATTAGCATCAGCTTCAGATTTTTCTTGTTAAAAGGTTGAATAATTCTAACAAATTCAACATTATGGATAAAGAATAGTGAATTTTATATAGTACTCTAGAATATAGTACTATATAAAATTATATATATAAAATCCCTATATTTTATATTTATATTATATTTATATTATTTTATATTATTATAATTTATATATATGTAAAATTATAAATATATATATATAAATATAGTAATATGAAAGTGAAATTTATATAGGGCAGCTTTTAAGCTAGCTTAAAATTTTAAGCTGGCTGCAATTTTGGATACAAAAGGAAAATAAGAGTTACTCCCCTTAAACTATGAAAGCAACGATAATGGCTAGTAAAACATATTAATATATATTTTAACCTCGCATAATCTGGCAACCCTGAATCTGAGCTCAACGAAAATCGTCCCCTACGCCTCATTGAAATCGGACCAGTGGGAACGGAGAAAATTGCTTGGCACACACACACACACACACACACACACACACACACACACACACACACATACACTATACTTCATATATAAGATTTTTCCAATACTCAGCAGGAGTATGACAAATTCACGGACAAAAAAGACCCCAGAATGACGCCAAAATCCGAGAAATTTTTTCATCCTTTAATAGTCAGTGGTGCTTAGTTTAATTTTTAACATGTATAAATGTGGGTAGAAAAAACAAAACAAACATTAATAAGATAGCCGTGGTCACAAAGAGCTGGCTAGGGCCCCTAAACAAAGGTAGTACGCACCGGCCTTGTGTTTGACCATAAGATGAATGTTTTAGACTCCTTTAAATGCAAATTATCCCGCTTCTCTTTGGCTGTAAAGATCAGAATTCTGGGACGTTTGACCATAACTAATAATTTATATATAAATTATCGTCGTTGGCTTTATCTCGAATTTAATTTCTTTGCTGATCGCTTCCTTTATGGGTTTGATGACTAAATTCGCCGCCAACGCGCAGGTTCAGGACAAGAAGGTTCGATTTTCATCACAACTAAACTCCTGGTAGAGACACCCTTGGCGGTAAGGTCGAAGACGAGAACCCAGATTAAGCGCGACCAACCCCAAAGATCCTAACGATTGATTTAGCAGATGAAGAGGGCTACGCATGACGGACATGATACAGAAGGCACCCGACAAAATTATAAGCGAGTCACCGTCAGTTCGTTACATTTTCATGGCATGAGAAATCGAAGAGACTTGTTCGAATTCCAGTTACGTTCGTTACAGTCACTCACGCGCAAATACTGTTGGGTAAGGTATGAAACCATCTCTTCTCCATCCAGCTATGGGTTGAATAGCAACCAATCTGTGATAGTATTTGTTGTTGCCACAGTAAAACGGAAGAAAGTTTTGTTAAAACATAAGTAATTGTTATGTGCCGAGAGACATTGAAAAGAGAAGGGTTAATACCAAAACCCGTGGGATAAATTGAATATTTAATTCACACATAAACGACTTGAATTTTATGTCAAGCAGTTTGGACAATAGAAGAGTGACCCAGACATCAGGAATAATATTGATTGGTGCACAGCTGCAAATGCAAGCTGTAAAGCGGAAAGTTCATTTTTGTAAACAACGAATTTGAAGTTGATTCTCCTGGTTGAAAGTTGATTTGAAACAGTGGGGTGGATAAGCCATCCACGACCACTGAGTTGGATTAGTAAGAGATCCTGAAATGAGAGATTGGGAGAAGGGAATTCCCCCAAATCATGTCCATAAATACCGATGCGCGAAGCGAATTCGCCAGTAGGAGACGAGTCGGAGTAGAAGAGAGACAAGTCGAAGCAGAAGAGACAGCCTTATGCCAAATTTTACCAACTGCAGCAAATCAGATTTTTGCCAGGTCGACGATAGTATCACTCCCGATTTAGATGCAGTCTGGGCTGATAATTAATTGCATGCGAACTCTGATATAAACCAATTATTGTACGGAGGACTGATATAAAAACAGTATTTACTATTGTTCAATTTATTCGAGTGTTATTTTTTCCTGTACATCATCGCCATGCTTGGACCAGGCCAAAACGAAGATACCTGCGTCGATTCGATCCTGGCTGCCTTATGATCAAACTTAAATAACAACGTGGGATAAGGTTAGCTCTGGATTGAAGCGGTCACTTCAGCGACCAGCCGCGGTGTTGGAAGTCTTGGACGACCGGCTAGACTTGTACGATTACAGTTCACCGCAGAGAAAAACGGCAACTTAGTGCAAAATAAATTTGCGTCTAGTCAGTCATGAATAGAAAGAGACATGATCGCCCAAGTGTGTAGCAAGTATAAAGAGACAGTTAAAATTTCTAGGAAGCATAACGAGGAAAGAAGGATGGGAAAATTTAACACTTACAGGACTTATTGAAAATATGAGGGACAGAGAAAAGCAGCAAGTAACCTACCTAACAAGCTTGTGCAAATTGATGGTAGAGCAGGAACTGGAAGGAAACATAAAAACAAACCTTACTAATAGCTACAAAGGATAGAAAGTCGTGGATAGTCATGATCATTCATGTCCTGAAGAGGCATGGCGCATAGACAAAGACCTTTCATTTTTGTAAATATTTGTACTCTATGTGCGTATACATTGAGCATATTAATAGCAAAAAGATACCCCCGAGAAATTACGTAAAGTGTTAAAAGATAGGAAAATGTCAAGAGAAACAAAGAAAAACTGCTATGCAATATCAATCCTCCAATATGGTATTGAACGCTGAACAATTCCCCGCCCCCCGCTGATAAAGCCTTTTTGTAAATATTTATAATATGCCCGTAGTTGTCGGATATAACTGACATACTTAAAGCAGGAGAGAGTAGGAGGAAGTGTGAATAATCTATAAGGAAGTTCAAGCTGAATCCGGTGTAAATGGCTGATGGAAATGGGAATAGGAGCATGGTAAATATAAATATAAGACAAATATCGTTAAAAGATGCAAGCGATAGGAAATAGTGGATAGCCATGTTCTGAAGAGGCGCCATAGAGAAGGAAATTTAATACGCAACCTTAACTTTCAGGGTTGAAAATTTGGAAAAAAAAATGCGTGTTATACACAAAAGAATTACAGTAAATAGAATATGATAAAAAAATACTCGATTTAAGGTTAACATCTAAAGCTTTATTAAAAATATAACTGTATAGCTGGAAATGAAAATGGAAACAAAAAGACGCTTATACTGAGTTTCAGAAAAAGAGACTAAAATTTTCGAAGAAAGAGGGCTTAGAAAATCTGACACTCACAGGAAAAATGCTCATAGATAAAGAATAGATTTTCAGTATATATTTATAATATATCTGCAGTTGTCGGATGTGTACTGAAGGTAAGAGGGATAGAGGGAAATGGCGAGTAACCTACTTAATGTAGTTGTGTAAATGAATGGAGCAATAAGCACGTATAATGAGGAAAGAGGGTTTGGAGAATTTGACACTCAGAGGACATATTGTCAGTAAGTGGGAGAGTGGGAAACAGCTAGTAACTTACTTAACGTGGTTGTGTGAATGAATGGGGCAATAAGCACGTATAATGAGGAAAGTGGGTTTGGAGAATTTGAAACTGACAAGATATATTGGCGGTAAAAGAGACAGAGGCAAATAGCAAGTATTCTAGGCAACAAGCTCGTGTGAATGGATTGCATAACAGAGATTAGAAGAGATATCAAAAAAGAAGAAGAAGAAGGAGAAGAAAAAAAAGAAAGGAGAAATATCGTTTTGTGAGACGCTATCTTGTAATTCTGTATCTTGCATTATATACATATACATTTGAAATCAAAAATAAAACTTTTGATAATACATATATAACCCTTACATTTTTTGCCGAATGAATGATGAAGTTGTACCTTAATGGACTACTTGAATAAACAAATTTGCTGCATTCCAGGTGACGTGACCAAGAATGTAATTTAGAAAGAGCGGAGTAATATTAAATTTCTCGGAACAGTGAACAAAATATGCTATGAATCAGACAGTCTACTTCCGTTTCGGTGAGGCAAGCCTGAACAGACAATTACTGTGGGAAACATCTTCAAATAATAACAATAATAATAATAATAATAATAATAATAATAATAATGAAGAAGAAGAACAACAAAAACATTATAGTTATTTAGGCTATGTCTTGTCTTCAGTAACTACGGTTACTTATTGCAATAAACGACTTAATTCGACCTTATCAGTAGATGCTGTTATCATGGGCGCCCGCTGAGCCGGTTAGCAAACTAGTCATTTGTCGCTCCTATTCTGGGTCAACAAGTCATTTGCATTTGTACTGGTTTATACTTACGGTGATTTACTATGCGTCGTTTCACGATGGAGCAATGGCTAGCGGCTCGGTTTGAGAAAGCGGAGAACTGTGTTCGAATTCCAGTCGAATCCATTACATAACCATAGCACCACGTCAAAGTGCGAAAACTGATTCCATAAAACCTGTATTTTCAGAAATATATATATATGATGAATTAATGGATTTTATTTTTTAATATGACATACAGGCTGCAATGGATAAATTTTCGTCTAAGTCACGCAAAAATAAAAATAACGCTGACATCTCATTTTAATATACAGTGCTGTTCGATAAAAGTGACTCACCTGATTTTTTTACTAAAAATATTTTTTTGTCTATTGTTTTTGGGGTTAAAATCATTTTTCATCTTACTAATATAAAGACCCCTTCCCAAACACCTAATGTATTCTATTGATAATTATAAATTTGGATATTTATAAGATTCAAGAAAAAACTATGTGCAAAAAAGTGACTCAGATATCGCATTCTAATGATTGAACTGGTAAATTTAAAGAGCTTTTGACAAAATATTGAAAACTATTTTACAATACACTCAGAACAATATTCTAGAGAATTCTAGAACAGCTTAAATTAAATCTAGAGTATTCCAGAACATTCCAGAAAGCCTCATACAGTATAAAAACAGCTTGAAATAGCCACTCAAGTCACTAATAAGATGAAAGGGTAGAAACACACATCAGAACCACTTAAGGCATCTATTATTGCCCTCTTAAAAGCAGGCAAGTCTACGAGAGAAATTGCTATAACCTCGCAATCAACTGTTTCTCAAGTGCTTAGGGCACATAATGATGCCACTCCTGCTCCAAGGAAGGAAACAAGAGGACGAAAGAAAAAGACTGATGATAGAACTGGCAGGGTAATCAAGAGAGAAATTGCGAAGAATAGGACTATAACTAGCCAAGAAAGTGCAGCAAATCTAAGTGAAGAGCAAAGTGTTAGTCTTGCCTCTTCAACAGTCCGTCAGTGGCTGTTAGAACAAAGCTACAAATCTTTTACACGAAGGTTTAAGCCTCTAATAAGCAAAACCAACAAAGCCAAGAGACTTGAATGGGCTCACTATTACAAAAATGTCACCGTAGAATACTGGAAGAATGTTCTCTTTTCCGATGAAACGTGTGGCGCCCACCGGCGGTCGCGGTCGCGGTCCAGGTCCAGGTCCAATATGTGCCACCCATTGGTGTGGTCGCCGCGCCAATATGTGACGTCCACTGGTCGCGACGTCAATATATGACCATGCCCGTCGTCAACTCCCAGTTGCGGCGCGAAGCTGTAAGGTTTCTTCCACCAGCGTTTTGGAGTTGACTCTTTTTCGCTGCCACCAGCCTGTGTCCTGGTCGATCTGGTCGTTCCCGGTTCGATACCAGCTTTGTCGTTCCCAGCTCGCCTCCAACGCCTGGTCACCGAAGTAACTGCTTTGATCTCAAGTCTAACCTACCCACGTTGTGACATTGATCTTAGGTAGACGAAATCAATCAGGCGTCAGGCCGTAGTGCAAAATGAATCCGGGGTAAAGGTGATATCGCACAAGCGTAAGTAAAAAAAAAAAAAAAAAATAATAAAACAAACTCAAGAGGTTCAATTATGTTGAGAAATAACAATTATCTTTATCTATCTGTTGAATACAGGAGTGTGTTTCTCTCCCAGCCCGTTTCTATGGATTCATGACACTTTTGCGTTTCTTAAGCGAGTTATGGTATCAAATCGTTCGTCAATAAAAACTTGCTTTTGGTAGGAAGACTAAGTCGAGAGGACGTGGAAATCTTCTGGTCAGCTTCTGCGAGGCTGATCTCCAACTGCAACTTAACTCTCCAACTTCTCAAACTAACTTCAAACTCGAACCGACTGGAACTAACTGGCTGCTTCGAGACGTTCACTTATATGGACACCGACTCTTCCTCTCTCACATTGGTATCTCATACCAATCCCCTCAGTGGGAGTTAACAACTTCTACGTATTTCACATACATTCACCTCCGCCTATCACCCATGCTACCACTTGGCCAATGATCTCTCGGCAGTGTGGGTGTGGCTAGACTGGTCCTCTTAGAATTATTCTAGAATTTTGTTTACAAAATCCTTTTTTTCTTTTTCCTTTTCCTTCGGCCAAAACATTTACAAATCCCAGATTGCCAATTAATTCTTATCACATCTTGATTTTGAGGACACCCAAATTCCACTTAGCCCGGACCTCTACCGACTCATTAATCACTGTCAAAACCCGACACCTAGTTTCTCCGCAACTTTTAACTGGGTGGTGGTGTTTACCTGAGAATCAAGTTCTTTATTTTTCTCATGCCTTAAAATTTTCTTATCACCAGATGCTCATTTTCGAGACGCTATGTCTGACGTCAACAGTTTGAATAAGCAATAATAATGATTCCCTTTTCGATTTTCGTTCTCATGCCAAGATTCGTGCATATATCAGATGTCTTTCTTTGCTGGAACCAGGAATTAATGTTAAATGATATCTCTGAAAGATAGTTAATATCTATTCTCCAGGGTGGCCTCAAGCCGAAATGTTTTTATTTCAGAATTCTGTTTCTCTTGGTGCATCACTCCCGTAAGCATGACATTAATTTTGAAAGAATCGCTTTTTCTTACGGATTTTCTGTCTTTTGCGAAAAGTATCTTTTTTTGTAAATAAAATAAAATCTTTCTTTTAATGTCGATCAGTCTATCTTTCGATATAGCTCTTTCCTGCCTTAAGTCTTTCCTGTTTTTAATTTCTATGGTTAATTAGTTAGCCAATTACCATAGCTAAATAGTGTCGCAAACGAAAGTTGAGCTAAATTCAAAGGATAAGCGATCTAAAATCCGAAGAAGAAGCTTTGAAAGCTCTTTGAATTTAGCAGTAAGTACTGGCAAGCATCCGTTCAGTATAATGTTCTGGGGATGTTTTTCTTTTCGTGGAACTGGTTTCTTAAAACCTATTGAAAAGACCCTCAGGAGCGAACAGTACAAGAGAATTTTAGAGTCTTGTCTGCTCCCTTCTGCTGAAAGGGTGCAAATCGACTCCACCGAACTCATTTTTATGCAGGATAATGCTCCCTGTCACAAATCAAAATTGATGAAGGAATACTTTGATGAGAAGCAGGTGAGTGTTATGACATGGCCGCCCCAATCTCCTGACCTCAACCCCATAGAAAACTTATGGAGCATTATAAAGTACAGGCTCTCGAGAAAGCAGTTGAGCAACAAAGAGGATTTGATGGTGAATTTCAAATCGGAATGGAATTCAATGCTTGGAGATGAGATTTGCCAGAACCTAATCAAGTCAATGCCAAAAAGGGTTGAAAAGGTTATTCAAAATAAAGGAGGACCCATAGATTATTAAATATTTCGAACTATATTACCTATTATAAATAAATTATACCTCTATTATTCTTTATTTAAAGCTGTTTGGTTATGTTTCTATTGATTACGAGTTGCAGGAAATAAATGAGTCACTTTTTTTGCACGGAGTTTTTCTCTAAATCTCATTTATATCCAAAATTATAATTATCAATAGAATACCTTAGGGTGGGTAAACTTTTTTACTAGGTGGTCGGGAAGGGGTGTTTATATTAGTAAGATTAAAAATTAGTTTGACCCCAAAAACAATAGGCAAAAAAATCTTTAAGTAAAAAAGAAAATCAGCTGAGTCACTTTTATCGAACAGCATTGTATATTTACCAAATTATATCTTGAAATGCTAAAGAGTAAATTTATTCAATAAAATCGCCATTGGCTTCAACCACGTCCTTCAGACGACATTTACCTATATGGGTGACTGCTTGAGAATACCAAGTGCTGTAAGCTTGGATGCACGGGTGGTATAATGGATAATGGCTCAGAATTGTTAATCAGAGAGCCGAGTTCCAATTCCAGTTGGGTTCATTATATTCACTTACGCGCAAATACCCTTGGGGAAAGGTATGAACCCATCTCTTCCCCCATCTATGGATTAATTAGTAAGACTTGTATCATCAAACCATTATTATCTGTTCACCAAATTCTTATAATCTAAAAAATATTTTATTTCTTTAAATAACCCGCAAAGGGTTGATAAGCGGGGGAAAACGAATCAATCGTCATCTGTAGGAAAATTATCCAGCATTCGTTGCTATATAGGAGGACTAATATTACGTAACAGTCCAGTACTCTTTTCTTTGTTTCTAAAGATATTTTCCTGTTTTTTAATGTTTTGTTGGCTTCCTAGGGGTTCATTGAATATCCACTACGCGTTTCCCAAAATGTATCAACCAGAGATAAGCATACAATTAAAGACGTATCCTATTTATGATTTATTTAGAAACAGAGAAATGCTTGGTGTAAAGAATTGCTTGTAAATCAGACTCGTAAACTTTAATTCGTCGATAATTATAACGAGTTTCGTTTGTACCTGATTTACAGCGGGATTTGAATAAATATGTCAGAGATAGGCAGTCATGTGAATTCGTGCACAAAGGAGGGCCTCAGCAAGTCTAAACACTGTCAACACCTGACTATATGGTAGTAGTGTGAACAATTCAATCAAAAGTTCATAAAGGGTTTTTGTATGCTCCGACTGTGCTTGTGGCATTTCACTGTGGCGTTGCTAGACTGGGTTACGAGTAGAGAATTGGGTTCGAAATTAAAAGCAAATTTCTATTGAAGTGTTTTTATTAAATTTATTCAAAAATCTATTGCTGGTAATCTATTGCTGGTGCCCAAAAAAGATTTGGCCGATTTTTATAAAGGAAATTAAAGATGCATATTTAAAGTCTTAAATGTATTTATTCATCAAAATATGAACCATCACATTCTCTCAAAGATTCAACGAGTGAGTAATGCCATTTTTGTAAAAGTCCTTAGTTTTATTAGGTTGGTGCAAAAATAATGACGTTTTTTGACGTATTTTTTAACGTCAAAAACGTCATTATTTTTGCACCAACCTAATACTTTGGAAAAAGTTATGCATATCCGTTTTCAAATCATCTTCATTATTAAATGTCCTGTTCTCCATATGATTATCTAAGCCTAAAAAGAAAGTGAAAATCTGTTGGGGAGAGGTCTGGTGAATACGGTGGATGAAGCATAATCTCCCACTTTAACTCTGCTATCTTGGCAAGGGTCATTTTTGCAACATGTGGGCGAGTATTGTCCTGGAGAAACAAAACTTATTTTTTTATATTTGCTAATGCAGGCTGTTTCTTCAACAAATTTTCCTGAACTCGTTCAAGTTCCTCGCAATATTTGTTAGCAATAATAGCTTCACCTGTTTTTAAAACTCATAGTGAATTATTCTTTGACATAGCCACCAAACACACAGCAAATGATTTTTTTTTTGGGTGGGGGAATAGCGGTGCCTTTGAAGTTTGTGACAAAGGATCACCCGGCGATAACCAATGATGTTTCCTCTTAGGGTTTGTATTCATGATCCACTTTTCATCACATGACATAATTCGATCAAAAATGGATTCTTTTGTTAGTCTAATGTGATGAGAAGAGCATATGGTAAGTCTTTGAAGTTTGTTTGCTAGTGTTAAGTCATATGATACCCATTTGCATAATTTCCATTTCTTCCCCAGGTGGTGCAAATGCAGTCTAATAGTTTCATCGTTTACATTAAACCTTGAAGCTAGTTTATGATATGTTAAACATGAATCTGATTCTATGGCTGCCTTTAAATCCTCATTGTTTAGGGATATTGGTCGACCAGCTTGAGTTTCATTTTCGAGGGTTTCATTGTCACAACGAAACTTCTGAAACCAATTAAGTGCAGTTTGTTTACTTACTGCACATTCGCCAAAGGCTGTATATAGGTTACGAAAAGCACTTGATGCACTTGTACCAAGTTTAAACTCATACAAAAGATAAGCACGAATTACCAATTTTTTCTCAGTCATTTTGAGGGCTCTGAAATGAGAAATAAAATGATATTAGTTATGTAATAAAATAATAACTGAATCATTCAACAATGTACTTATCAATACAAGTTGCTTCCTGTATACTTATGTTTTTTAGTAACTAAACAGCTGGGCCAGAAATAAGTTAAAATCAGCAAAAACATTTTGGGGTACCTGATATATTGCTGGTAATAATTTTTCTTCAAAAAGTTTATTGCTGTTATTAAAACCTATTTTTACACTTTCATTGTGTTTTGAACCCAGTTTGGGGGTTAACTATTTGCCCATAGTTGGGACCCTAACAGGTGCTACCACCCTGGTTCAGAGTGGACCTGGGAACACCAGCAATTAAGAAGTGGTTCCATGCTCCTCAAAACCTCCTGAACTGAGGCTTTGTTGTTTGACGTAGTTTATCGTCTTAACTAGGACGCGAATGGAGTTTATCGTCATACCCTGGACGGGCCATCTATTGGTAAAATAACAGGGCAGACAGTGTCCTATTTCCTTGGTTGGCAACTAGTCTATGAGAAGGAAACTCTGAATTCAAACCACTCGCTGCCTTGTAGGTCCTGCCATTTTAGGCAAAGGCTATAAAAAGTCAACTTCAAAAACAAATCCACCACACAGAGGAGGGGCAAGGTAACATCAACATCCCCGGTGGAAAACGAACTGACAAGCAATTGCATTATTCTGCCTTATACCGCAATTGTGAGATGGAGGGGAGTGGTGACCACAGCGGCGCAAAATGCACTAAGCGAATAAAATGATGATTGAATATTGACCCTGTACAAAGCTCAGGAGCCACTCGAGGTAGACAATTACAAAGCAAGAGACACAGTTTAGTGAATAAATGTGGTAATGGTTAATCCTAGACTTGAGTAGGTTAAGATTGTAAAGATCGGTAAAACACCCCTTTCGGAGTCGGTTACACAGAGCAGCGGTTCGTGGGAAGAAAGTACTCGAGAGAAACTTACTTCTCACTAATGGAATACAAAGCGAATGAAGGTGTTTCGCTACAATGCGCGTGTCATGGAGGATCTTAGCCGTGAAATTTAGGATTGGTAGGACTAAGGAATATATTTCGTCTGAGCACTTTCCATGCAAAATAGCGATAGAGCAGTGAGAGTCTTACATTTCTTCTGTGCAAAAGGGGTCGTCTATCAGTTTGTATATATATACTACAGCCTATTGCATCTACAGTATTAATGGGATTATAGGATACAAATCCTATATCATTCCAACAAATGACTAAAAAACACAGATTTGCACACCCGCAAAATCGGATCAAAACGACTAAAAACAGATTTCGCAATAAGGTGTGAAATTAATTTTCTGACCAATGAAAGGAGGCGATTTGCTAAACTAAATAAAGATAACGAGCCAGTGTGAAAAAAATGCCAACAATAAATAGAGAATCTCAAGTCAATCACCAGTCAGAAGGGCGCAGAGATCATAGAGGACTGACAGTAAATTCCATCGCTGACTCAACCCGACACTAAGAGCAGAAAGTGGATTAGGAAAGGAAAACAACAACAACAACAACAAATTTACAACTGACTCCAAAACAATTCATAAGTACATTTTCCTTTTATCTTTTTATTCCTCAGCCACACAATCTTTTTCAACTTAAATTGATTGCCCCTTTTTCCTTTACACCTATACAAAAACAAAAGAAACAGACATTACTCTGCTACTCGGTTAAAAGACAGGAAAACACAAACATTTTTGTCAAAATCCCATTTTGCTTAAACTAACTAAAACATTAATCCTTTTTACCCTATACACAAGCTAATAAATATACAATGTTCTGTTTTCTACAAACGTTCTTTATCGTGTTGTTTCTTCTTGAAATTTGCGTTGTATTTTGTGGGCAGGGTATCCCGTATTAAATTCTCCTTTAATCCGGGTACGCTGAACCCCACAGGATAATGTTCTCTTGCATAAAGGTAAGTAGATATCCGGTATTTATCTGTGCACAACAGGAATACCTTCGCAGCATTCTGAAACAGCGACGAGCCTAAAATGAATTTTTGTTCAAGTTATTAAATAAAACTGAGCGAATTTCTAGGATGGTGAGTTATTATTTATATTATGTCCATTGTTATCATAACATTTTGGCTGTTGTCCCTCCCCCGGGACTTTATCAAGTGCTTGGGGTGTACATAAGGAATAAGTGGTAAAAAAAAGGGTCTAAACTTCGTCATAGACATCAAGTGTGCTCCATGCTTAGATATGTTAGCTCAAGCTGAACAGGTTGGCGATATTTACTTGACTCCCACGTGGTCAAGATGTGACACAAGGTCGTTTTTCGTGGGAAACCCGAGCGTTTTCGCATAGGGTCACTGGTCAAATATTGGTCATAACATGTCCAAGCTGGTCAAAGCTTAGTCAAGTTTTGGTCCAAATTGGTCTTAGCAGGTCCTGATATGGTCCAAACTAGACTTTGCCAAGGTCGCAATCCAGCCCTATGGCCGGACTGTGGCGCGGCCGGCTATAGTTATTTTCCAAGCATAGCTTAGATGTGGCACAAGGCCGAAAATATGGGGCATCTAGTGAGGATCGAACTCACTTTTCAGTTGTAACTTTTCTAGTGAGACAAGCTTGCTAACCATTACACCACGCCGAGGTACCCTAAGCTGAACAGGTTGGCTTGAAGATTCTGAAAGCCTAAGCAAATTAGTTAAAATCTGAGGCAAGCATTAGAAATGGTCAAATCTCTCTGAATATCACAAGGTAAGAAAGGTTGGAAATTAAGAAATTATAGAGTAACACTAGTATCATTGTACTGCCAGATGACAAAGTTAAAGCTACGGTGGTGAATGACTATTGGAATACTCCGAGAAATTGGCAAGCCTAGTTGGGAATCGGAGCATGGTGAAAAAAGATCCGACCCTAAAAACTGAGAAGAAGCTGTCATGGGTCCTAAATAAAAGCAAAGACCATTTCGCATTGAATAATCATAAACAGCTTACACAACGTTAAATCAAGCTGCGTAAATCATAATTTATAAGAATCAAACAGATTTTCTACACATCTATTGGTCAAGAAAAATACTTTATTTAAATCATAAAAAAACGAAATTGTTCCGTTTTATTTATTACATTTTCTAATCTGGGAACCAAATAAGTGTTAAACCAAACTTGTTTGGTACATGTTACCCCATATTCAGTGCCTTATCCTTTTGACCTGAGAATCGCGTATTATTAAGTTCACTCTAAATCGAGCCTGTTTCTCCAGGCACTACCACACCATTGTGAGGCGTTTGGGATCCTAACTTGGCACCAAAGGCGACCCCCCAAAAAAGGGAAGCGTTAAAGGAACTGTATTATTATTTTTATTCTAGTCCTACATCGTTCTCCTATGTGGGATTCCTACTTTAAATTAAGACTTGTGTCATATTTACTTCAAGTGAACATGCGGAGCAATAACTTTTCACTTGCGGCTCCGCAGACCTAAAGGCAACCCTCACCTCATAAATAAATAGAGTTTATTATTTTTGTCATTTCTCGAAGAAAATGTATAAATTGACTTTCATACGTTTAAGTTTTATTACAATTCTAATCATCGCTTTTTAAAACAGCACACATTGTCGAGAAGTGAAGGCAGTTAAAATAATAGCGGTGTCAAGGGAAAAAACGTCCTTTTGACACTCCGTCTTTTTGCGGGCACGAAGATTCATGTTTATCAAAAGGTTTTACGACGTTAAAGAGAGTAGTCACGCACCACTGGAATTCGTGTCTGTCTAATTTTTCCCCCCTAGTGTCAGCTTATTTTTACCGCAAGATCAGCTCTGGTGCTACTGCTGTGTATCTTAAGATTGTTGACCAAATTCCAAGGAAATCATGCAATGTTATCAGTTTTAACCTGGTATCTCGGCTTCAAATACTTTCTCACGACCGTAACGTAGACTACCTGTGCTTTTTCTATAAATATTTTCATTGCAATTGTGTTAATGAGCTCTCCTCTTTGGTACCTTGCCCTCACGAACTTTAAGCGCAGTAAGTTTCATCAAGTTTATGTCAAAATAGCTAGATGTAACCGTAGGTTCTATTCTAATAGTTTCTTCTCTTGCACTTCTCGACTGTGGAACTCTCTTCCGGCTTCTTATCTTGCTGTCAACTACGATCTTCAAAAAATTAAATGCAACGTCAATCGTCGTCATCTGCCTTTCTGAACCTGATCTTTTATTGTTCACTCTTCAATAATGCTTTTTTTTTTCGGTTTCTTACACGCCCAGTAACCCCTTTCGTTTCAATGACATTATCGCCTTGCTTAAAATGAAATGATTAAAAAAAAGTACATGTCCGTACATTTACTTTAAATGCCGCGTAAATGTTGTCAAAACGTAAACTGTATAAATTCTTACTTTTAGTCGATACGAACCGCATTTTCAACTTTAGGTTAAATTTAGCTGCTACAAATTCTAAAAAGTCACTAGTTGTCATGCTCGAGTGATTTTTCCCAAATAATTAAGATATGCAAATTCATGGCTTTTTTAGAACATAATATTAAATAATTTTATGAGACACGTCAACAAAAAGTAATTATAAGTTAGCTCGCCTGATTGATCATTATTAATGAGAAGTGAGTTCGATCCTTGCTGGAAACCTCATAATTTAGGCATTGTGCCAAGCCAAAGTTAAGCTTAGTTTGAAGGCGTCTCAGCGCGGTGGGATTGTTAGTAAGCTAGTTTGATTGACCACTACTATTGAGAAGTGAGTTCGATCCTGATTGGATTCCCTTTACCGTTGGTTCATATTCTCAATCTAAGCTTAGTTCTGTGTCGCCTCAGCGTCGGAATAATTGTTAGAAAGTTATTCTGGTTGGCTATGGCTATTGAGAAGTAACTTAGAGCTTTATTGGGTGACCCGTAATTGTGACCTCGTACTAAACTAAACTTATGATAGCAACTTTTTTTTCCATGTCCCTTCCGGACGTTGGCGATCACGACTTTCCTGTCCTTTCTATCTTTTCGTTATGTCTTGCAGTCCCTGTCCTGTCATGTTAGGAGTCCTAGAAATTTCAACTGTCACGTTTGTTATTTTTTTTTAATCATTTCACCGTAAGCAAGGCGGAAATGCCACTAGGACGCAGGGCGTTATAGGGAAGGAAAGTGAAAAAGAATGAGAAGACTTGAATGGGGAGGGTTGAGGGAAGGTCAAAAAAGAAAAAGAAAGGACCGGGTTCAAGAAGACAAAAGATGGCGATTGACGTTGCATTTAAATTTTTTGAAGATTGGAGTTATCGGGGAAGCAAGAAATCCGGAGGGAGTTCCCCAGTGCGAGAAAAGAAACTGTTAGCATCTGTCTGTTTCAACGGTAAAAAGATGGGACCTAGTTGCCAATCAAGTAGCACGTTTAAATTCATGCAGTCGGGGCACCAGTGCCCTTTTGGTTTCCATTTAATACTTGTTCATTACTCACATGTTCAGCCAATGATATTTCGGTATCCTTCTGTAGAACCACATCTCTTTTGCGATTTCTATAGAATAAATGCGAATGTCAGTTTGTCACTGTGTCACACTTTTTGAACTTTAGCTCTAGAATCAGGCCGACTCCGTGAGCAAATTAAAAAACATTCCGGGTCAGATCAAGACCTGTAACCCTGACATTTTAGATTCTCAAATTTTCATTACTGCAACAGTTTTCGGCGATTTTTTTTTCTTTTTTTTTTTTTGCGACGAATTTTCTTTCTTTTTTTTTTGCGTGTAATTATTTTTATAACTTGGAAATAAAACTGGGAATAATCGAAATTAATTGCGAAATCCAGTGAACGTCACCATGAAATAAAAATAATTGTTTGTACGGAAATTAAGGTCGTACGTATATAAAAATGCCTTTAAATTATGTGGCGGCAGAAGAATTAAAATGTAAGCTTAAATAATAATGCAATATTTAAATGCAGCGATCAATATTGAGTTCTTTTGGAGTTTATTGTTGCCTATCGCCTCTACTCCTCTCTACCTATTGCGATGAAGGCTCAATCAAGAGCCCTCCGCGGAAGCTAACTAAAATAAGCTAGTTTCGAATAGATCAGGTTTCTCTTGAAATTGACACTGACGAAAGACATGAGCTTTCACTTAAAAGAAAACGCAATTCAACGCAGAGAGAACAACATTTTGTATGCATTGTGAAAGCAGATATGATCAGTAGCCTTGAAACCAGCTTTGTTTAGGGTTGGAATATTAAAGCTATTAGTATCGCCTCAGTGAGCAGTTGCAGATATATATATATATATATATATATATATATATATATATATATATATATATATATATATATATATATATATTTCTCCATTCGATTACATTCGTTAATTAAAAATTAATTTACACGCGTTTTTAAATTCCCAGAATAAATAAACTTGATAAGTCCTGGGACGAAACCGGTTGTTTTTATTTTAGCTTTTGCTTTTAAAAATGCCTTATAAATATTGTCTTTTCCTATCTATTATTAAATTCTGTACCACGAAAAACTCATTTAAATATATATATATATATATGTGTGTGTGTGTGTGTGTGTGTGTGTGTGTGTGTGTGTGTGTGTGTGTGTGTGTGTGTGTGTGTGTGAAAAGTGTGTGTATATAAATATAAATAAATATATATATATGTATAATTATTTATATATTATATGCGCGGTACTTATTAGAAAGCAAACTCACATCTATCCAACCAAATATATATATATATATATATATATATATATATATATATATATATATATATATATATATATATATATCCAACTAAATATATATATATATCCAACCATATATATATATATATATATATATATATATATATATATATATATAAAACATACTTAAGAGAGATATAAAATTAACCCCACCCTATACTTTATATTGTCTGTTTAACTACCACTCTCAACCCCCTCTATTAAATTACAAAAATTACACTACCCACCAATTTCTAATCCCATTTTCCCTCTCAATTCGTTGTTGGAAGTTTTACCTGATGATCCTGAATCCTTAAAAAAGGATTTAGATGAAATAAATTATCGTAATGGTACCTTAAAGTGGTTTGTTTTTCATTACATATATATATATATATATATATATATATATATATATATATATATATATATATATATATATATATATATATATGTATGTAAACAGGCAATGGCGGAACTACAAGGCTATAAAGAATATTATTCAACAAACGTCGAAATTTAATCTTCGCAAACCAAATAAACTACCTGGGAAAATAAAAACCTACATAGAATTACTTGAATGAAGCGATCCCGGTGCGCAACATCACACAAACGACAGGTGACAGACGATATACACCAGGATGTTTAACAAGAAAGAGTGTATAATTTATGAAAGGTAGGTATGAATGAATGCCGTCGAGGTGTTAACGAGTACACAGATTTTACGACTGGGAAAACGGAGACATGAAGTCAGTTTTTGATGTTGTTTTTAGGGTGTCTGATGAAAGCCACTCGAGATATATCATTCTTTGTTTTATATAAGTCGTATCCCATGAAGAAATAGGCTATCATGGCTCTCCACAATTTCCGATTCTTTGTAGCTCTTAATAAGTCTTCTATTATCGCTCCCCTTCCGAGTTCCGGTTCTATCATCCATTTACACAAACTCGTTATGTAGGTTATTCACTGCTTTTCTGCTTCTCGCTAACTTTCAATATTATAAGTATTAGCGACATTTTCTATTTTCCTAAAATATTCCACGTTGCTTATGTGCCTTGCCTATGGAATTTTCAAAATACTTCTGTAGAACTACATTTTTGTTTTGTCAAGAGACTTCATGAGGCAGAAAATTTTCAACCTACGTGTCTTTCTTTCTATTGTTTCAAATCTGCTCCTCATTTGGGAGAAATTATTTCAGTATTCACTTCCATACATGAGGATGGATATTACATATAATTTTAGGCTATTTATCTTTGTTTCTATGGATTCAAATCTCTTCTACATCTGCGAGAAAATTGTTCAGCATTCACTGCCATGAAGGAAGAATTATATTACATATAAATTCAACCTATTTTTCTTTGTTTCTATGGATTCAAATCCCTTCTTCCTCTGTGAGAAAATATTTCAGCATTCACTGCTATTTCGGAAGTTATATAAATGTGGGTGTTAAATTCTCCAAACCTTCTTTACTCATTATGCTTCGTAGAAATTGTCAACTGCCTCTTTCTGACTCTAAGTATGAGTCTCTTTTACTTCGTGCTTGTACTTATGAAAGGGTAATCACGTAACTGTTTTTTAGACATATTAACCTGAGTTTTAAACTTTCCATGTCTGTTATATTCATCTAAGCCCATTTAGTATGGGCTAGGAGCTTAAAATTTCTATTATGCTTCGTTCTCTCTCCTTTACTTACTTATATTTAGATAATATAATTTTTAGATATTAAGTAATAGGTAACATCTACATTAAGGCAAAGCTTCGTTTTCTCGCCTGATTTATTCAATTTCTGCAACGAGATTATATTGATAGGACTAGAAATCCTACCAGGATTTATTATCAGCGGGCAGAAGATTAATGCTATTATACGATACAATTTAGTTTTACTGTGAACTGTGTCGCCCTAGGGGACGGTTCTCTTTGTAGTTCACTGCACCCTCCCTCGCCAACTCGTGCGAAGAGAGAGGGAAAGAAGGGATACATTGAAGTTTGTCAGCGCGTTAGCTTCTAGCGTGTGAATGTGAATGAGTTCTTTTGTACGCTGCCCCTCAATTATTACACGCACAAAAAACTTATATATATGTGTGTGTGTGTGTGTGTGTGGCGCATTATATTTAAGGATATATATGACCTTTTAAAACGAGCAGAATCCATTTGTCCGTACACGGTTAACGTGATTTCAAGCATTTGGTGTTTTACATCTTCTGGTACAGCCCCATTTCTTTCGAGAATCCAAAAATGTTATTTGTTTTGTCCTGTTCAAAAAAGTCCTTGTCAACCTTATAATGTTTGGTACGGATTTCATTGAAATCAATGCATTTTATCAATATATGTTCCACTATAAATGGCACATGACAGCCAAACCAAAATGGAGTATCTTCTTTACGCAGATATAAGTGTTATGTATGTTGCGGCCTATATGGGGTCGAGCAAGAGTTACATCGTCCTTTCTCACATTTCTGTAATTATAGTATTAGGTTGGTGCAAAAATAATGACGTATTTTTTAACGTCAAAAAACGACATTATTACTTCATTATTTTTGCACCAACCTAATAGATTTTGACCGTTGGTTGAACCTTTTTTAGTTTATTGCTAGCACAGTTATCCCAGATAGTTTGCCATTTGTAAACCTATTAATTGTTGGTTTCAAATCAGTGTATGGAATTTTGGTGTTTGTTCTCATATTGTATAATGATTTTTGGCGGCTTTATCCACTTTTTCGTTGACAACATGGCTCGGTATCGAACAGAAGATGATTGTTTTTCTGTTACACAAGCAGTTGATTTTGTTACTAAGTTGAATAACTAGCGGATGTTTCATATTTCTATTTTGCAGCACTTCAAGTGAGGATTTTGAGTCTGTACATATGATTTTGTTTGATCTGCTGCTTTTGATTATGTTCAATTCTAGATCAATGTGTGTGTGTGTGTGGGTGGGTGTTGTGGCAAACCCTCCTACAGTAGAATGGACTCTTCATCCTCTCATAAATACTAACTGCGTGAGTCGGTTGAGGGGCCGGAGACGCAGTCTCTGACTGTGTGCGACTTCTGTCGAACTCTCTGCTTTGGCAGAGAGGAACCCAGACGAGGCTTTGCCGAAGGGCAAGGTTTCGTCCGGGGCGGTAGACAGATCCCGAACCCGCTTATGTGGATTCTAAGGGAATATTTTTGGCCGAGCCTAAGGGCTCCGAGAAACCCACGTTAAACTCGGCCTTGTGCCATATACATTCCTCGTGGGGGGGACTGTTAAATATTGCCGGAGACGCAGTGTTAACCTACCGTTCGGACGTACACCTCACCTCTATCTGTATTTTTGGTGTGATGTGCGTTTTGTTTTTAATTTCCCAGATACACTTAGAAAGCATTGTACTGTTCGCATATTTACTATTTGTGAAAGATGTTTTGTGTGTATAATTTCTTTGTTTCCAGGGTCCTTCAGTTATTCCTATGTATACTTTTTCTTCGTTATCTGGTGATTTTATCGTGGCTTGGTATATTACGTTGTTTTGTAAACAATTTCCGTTTAAGGGACATTCATTCTTTATTCTGCAGTTGCACGTGGGTTTAATTTGTTCGTGTTGTTTGTTGATAATTTTCCTATTGTGCTTTTTTATTATTTGTGCCATGCTTAAGGTGCAGCTGTAGCTGATTTTTACTGTGTTTTTGTTGAATATCTTGTGTAAGGTGCTTGATTCTGAGAAGTGTTTGTGTAAGAGCTTGAAGAATATTTTTCCTACGTTTGTTTTTACGTTCTTGCTTTACAAAACAAAGTAAATAAATAAACAAACCAATCCCAAATAAAGATAATCTATTAAAAACTGTTCCCGCCAAAATAATACTTAGAATGAACTGCAACAATGATCCCCAAAATTGAACAAATAGCTTTAATTAAATTCTCAAACCAAAACAAAACTGTTAAATAAGTGATATAAACAAATTTTTGCTACGTTAATAAATAAATAAATAAATAAAATAAGAAACAAAAAAATAAAAAATAAAAACAAACAATATAATTTGACCCAAATAAATAAACAAACGACTTCCGGAAAAATAACCGCCATAATAGAATACCCACAATGCACCACTAACCCGTATATATATAAATAGCCGAGAAAAATAACAGCATATATGGCCTGACGATTGCATATAGCATGAAACAGAGTGTCGCCTCTAAGTGTTGACTTCTATGTTCACTTTTATATTTACACACGCTCTATCTCTGATATTGAGCACTTTATTCCATAAATATAGCACACCTTAAGACTATATTTCTTTATATATATATATAGTCTGAATAGTGGTCTTTTATGTTTTTAAATGCATCCTGAAATATAACTGGGTTTGTTCTGTTCTTTGAACATTTTTCCAAATCAAATATAAAACTTGGTTGTTTCAGTTGCCAGGGTGGGGATTTGAAGAGTTCAAGTCAAGCATGGCGATAATGCCATTAAGACGCAAGAGGCTTCTGGGAGTGAAAGAGATTGAGAACACTTTAGGAGTAACCGGTAATCCAATACTAAACAGAAAAGAACGGATAAACACTATACTTGTTCAAAAGACCGGAGAGGGGCATGAACCGGGTGATAGGCGAACCTGTTAGAAAAATCTATTTGGGATGGATGTGAGAATAATCCAGAACTTATATTGGGAGCAAACCGCCTGCGGATTATACGGATAGAAAAAGAATTTTGTAAGTACACAAAAAGGGCGTAAGACCTGTCTTCTCATAGGATTTATTCAACCGACACAGCGCGGTAATCCTAAAAGGAGCTGAAGGTCTTATCAATATAAGTAGCTGCAATAATGACAACATAAAATGACACCATGTTGATTTCAACTACAGAAAAAAGAACTACAGGACCTCTTTGAAAGGTTAGTAAAAGAAAGCGTGACGAAAGGACTATCTGTCAGTTGTAAGAATTCAGAATGTATGTTTGTCAGTAAGTGTTGTATTCTCGTCTTTCTCGGTCCGGGGTCGCTAGGGGGTTTTGTACGGCAAGGAATGACATCAACACAGATAATTTTAACTTCTATTTTTATTAACTTTCTTGTCGACATGTACTAACTATCTAGTGGGAGGCAGTCCCCCTCACTGGGGAGCCATTTCAGACACGAAAATAAACACGTCTACATTGCTTGACGTGTAAGAACCAACTCGCTGAAAAACCTTTCTCTATCTACCATTCCGACGATAGCAATTATTATGTCTTCCGTATAACCTCGAAGGTCAACCTCAGGAAGTCCGAGCAGAGATACACTTTCTCTGAAAAATAATACTTTGCTAAATTATTATTCAACATAAAAGAAAAAGCCCAAGTTGCGAGCTACGAATCGGAGATATCGTAATGAAAGAAGTATTGAACTTTAAATATCCTGAAAGTGTTTTAACAGAGGACGAGAAATATGATGCTGAAATCCGAAGTTGCATTGGAGTAGGAAAAGATGCCTCCCAAAAACTAAGCAAAGAAACAAGAGGACATCGTTAGAAACAAAAACAAGAGCGTTGAATTGATACTTATTATCAGTCCTCCTATATGACATGGAATACTGAAAAAAGTCCTCAGAGACGAAGAACAGACTTAAAGCAACAGAGGTGTAGTTCTACGGATTTTGAGAATACCATGGACAGAGCATGTAAGCAACGAGGAAGTTTTAAATAAAAAGGAAACAAAAATGTCGCTAACAGGAACAGATGAAATTTCTTGGACACATAATGAAGAAAGGAGGCTTGCAAAATTTGACACTCACAGGACACGTCAGCAATAAAAGGGACAGATGAAAACTGAGAGAAATCTTCCTGACGAAAATGTGTAAATAGATAGCGGATCAGAGAGTGGGAAGTTGGCCCATAATCGTCTTCGTACTAAAGGAAAACGGAATAGATAACAAGGCTTTCTAAAAATTAGGTTGATATCTGTCTATTAATAACATATTTTTCTTGAAATAGAACATGACATCGTTCATTCATATCCAGGCTGTATATGATACATCAATGCAAGATATTGTATGTTATAACTTTCCACAATAGCTTCCTCTTTTTTCTCTTCTCTCAACCAAGCCTGAAATCTGACACATTTATTTTATTTTTACTTTTTTGCTGGGAAGGTAGGAACAGATTCTTTTATGATAAAATACTTCAAACAGGTAAAAAAGTAACATTTGATTACACGCGTCTCATATCTCCAGACAATACATCACGCATGCGCATTCATATACTGGCATGGATGTACCATCACGTTCCTGTATGAATTGAGTGAATCAGGCATGCATAGTGTCATTTTCCCAAGATGTAGGAGTGTCTACCTTAAAAGTCAACTTTCAAAACAAAGAGTTTACTCAGACTTCATTATGAGCCGTCAGCACCGGAGAAAATTTTGCCATACCTTTGCGCCATGAATCAGGGTTAGATAGTGTGGGGAAAAAAGGAATGGCTTACCTCCCAAACGCCCTCGCGTCTGTCTGGCCTGTGGGTTAAGAAAGGAAAGGGTCCAAGATGGCGTCCGTGACTTTTAATATTTACGGTCTCGTGCAGTCACGCAAAGTCGCGTTACACGCATGGTAATGAGGTGTTTCTGGACTCCATAAAAGCAGGTCGCTTGGAAAAATGAACAGAACAGCATTACACCAGTGTTCGGTGTACATGGCTTTGCGTTGCAGCGTGTAAGACATTTTCCGACGGAAAGAGTTGCGTCCCTTTCACCCTTGAATTTGACACCCTTGCTACAGATAGATAGATAGATAGATAGACATGAATCAAAAGAAACAAGATCGCCCAAGTGTGCTTCCCGTATGGCCATTAATTGATCAACTAACTATGACACAAGTGCTTTATGTGCTGTAAGATTTTGTGTGTGTGTCTTTTAAACGATGGAAACAAAAAGGATACTTATACTTATGACCAGAAAGAGACAGACGACACTTCTTTTATGTAATATCGATAATGAAAGCTGGACAATCGCCTCACAAATGTAGAAGAGATTTGAGGCAACAGAAATGTGGCTCTACAGAAGGATGCTGAGAATCCCACGTAATGAAAATCTAAATAACGAGGATGTTTCATGAAAAATAGAAACAAAAAGAACGCACATTCTTAGAATCAGAAACAGACAGTTGAAATTTCTAGGACTCATAATGAGAAAAGAGGGCTAGGAAATTTTAACACTCACAAGGACATATTGAAGGCAAAACGGGCAAAGAAACAGTGCTTAACCTACCTAACGAGATTGTGTAAATGGATGGCAGATCGTGTTGTGGGAATGATGGTGAAGGAACAAACTTTACTAAGAGCTACAAAGGATAAGAAGTTGTGGAGAGCTATGATCGCCCAATTGCTGAACACAACCACAACATCTTTATCATTTTGAATAATATTTTTTCTTGTTCTTTTTTTATGTTGAAACAAAGAAAAGCGCACGGAACTGTTACGTAATAACAGTCTTCTTGTATGGCAGTGGATGTTGGTCAGTCTCCTCAAAAGATAAAGAAGAGAATTGAAGCAGAAGAAATACCGTTACACAAAAGAATACTGAGAATACCATGGAATGAACATGTGAGCAACGACGAAGTTGTAAAATGGGGGGAAAAAAGGACAATTATACTTAGAATCATAAAGAGACAGTTGAAATTTCTTGGTCATATAAGGAAAAACAGCTTGGAGAATTTGGTACTCACAGAACAGATTGAAAGCGATAAGGACGGAAGAAAAGAGTGGGTAAGCTATCTAACAAGCTTTTGTAAACGTATTAACAGAACATGGAGTAGTGAGGACAGTGAAAAAAAACAAACCTTATTAAGAACTACAAAAGATAAGAAGTTTTGGAGAGCCATCTACGCCCTGCAGAGACACGGCACATAGAAGAAGACTTGACTGAAAATTGAGAAGCACCGGCATACCTGCTTTAAGAAGCAACATTCGATGGTCTAGCGGTTCACCTGGACTCAACATAAACCAGTAGGATGGTGAAAAGAAAAAAAAACCTTATTAAGAGCTACAAAGGATAAGAAGTTGTGGAGAGCCACCTACGCCCTTCAGAGACACGGCACATAGAAGAAGAAGAAGAAGAAGAAGAAGAAGAAGACTTCAATGAAAATTGAGAAGCCCTGGCATACCTGCTTTAAAAATCAACATTCGATGGTCTAGCAGTTCACCTGAACTCAACCATAAACCAATGACATCTATGCCCGTTTATTTAACTTCATACAACAGACCAAATGATGAGCAGGAATATTAGGTTGCGCCTCTAACAGGAAAGTCTAATCGATTGCCTTGAAAATTGTTATGATGTTGATTTGGGGTTAGTAGAGACAAACGCCAAATAACACGTAACAATAAAAAGGGTTTTAATAGGTTGGTAAAAAGGTACAGAAATCGCCTGAGTAGTCAATAACTAGCTCAGCTAAGAACTTCTGTCTCACTGTCTTCCTCATGTCAACTGATATGCCACTATTTAAAGTCTTTGTTTACAGACGCAGATAAGTTCATCTTCAAGAGGGGTGGTAGGTTTCCGACACAACACCTCCCCCTTGAGATTAATTCCGGAGGAATTAATATCTTTCTTTTGGGATCTGGACTTCCACTCTAGTTCTTTTTCTTTTGCTTGTCCTTCTTTGGACAACTGTTTCAGGCAATGGTGGAGTTGGTACATCGAATAAATCATATAATACCTCCATTGGTTCTTCATTTTCTTTACTTATTTCTTCAATGATTCTTTTCCTTAATTGGTTCAAATGTCTTTTGTGCGTCCATTTTTTATTTCTTATCATGTATAACATTTTATCAATTCTTTGAGTTACCACTCCATCTTGCCAAAATTCCTTTAATTTTGTAATTTAAAAAAAAAAACTTTATCTCCCGGCCTGAGATATTTCATATTTTCCTGATGCGTTTTGTTCTGGTAACTCTTTTTTCTTTCTGGCAGCAGCCTATTGAATACAGATCTAATTTTTCTAGCAAACATCACTTCAGCTGGAGGCATCCCTGATATTGCGTTTGGATTTGGTGTTATTCTGTTATATACTTAAAAACTGTTGTATATTGCCATCATCTGTATTAGTACCATTTGTTTTTTTAAGGGCTCTCTTGAACGTATCAACAAACAGTTCAGCCTGTCCATTTGACCTAGGATGGTACGGTGAAGTTGTGATGTGGTCAATTCCCAGAGTCTTACAAAACGTCTTAAATTCACTTCCTGTGAATTGAGTTCCATTGTCGGTGACAATTTTTTCTGGTACTCCAAAACGTGCAAACAGTTCTGTAAGAAAATCTTTTGTTACAGAAGCAGTTGGTCTTTTGCACTTAAAAATTTCATGCCACTTGGAATAGCTATCCACAACTATCAAGAAGAAATTACCATTCATGGGTCCAGCATAATCTATGTGGAGTCTGGTTCATGGAACATCTGTTTTTGGCCATGGTGTGTATTTTACTGGCGGTGCTTTCGCTGCCATTTGACACCCTCTACAAGTTTTAACTACCTGTTCAATGTCTTTGTCCATATTTGGCCAATCAACGTAACTCCTTATCAAGGCTTTCATACGTCCAATACCAGGATGCCCCTGATGAAATTCCTTCAAAATCCGCTTTTGTAGTACAACCGGTATCACGACTCTTCCAGCATATAACAGCACTTCATCACATATTGAATATGCTGGTGAAGAAGTTTTATACTTTTCTGAAGTTACAACTTCTTTCATTTTTCTAATAAAAATGTCGTTTTCTGCTTTTAATTTTATTTCATCTAATGTCACCGGTAATTCTTTTACTGTGTTATACATTACTTCAACCAATTCATTTTCTGCTTGTAACGCCGCTATCATCGTATCTTCTAGCGGTTCCGAAGACGTTGGGATCAGTCTAGATAAACCATCAGCATGGCTTAATTTTTTAGATGATAAAAATTTCATTTTGAAATTGTAATTCAACAAAATGGTTCCCCATCGTTGCAAACGGTTTGCCGTATGAGTAGGTATACCCTTCTTCGAACCATAGATTGAAAGCAGCGGGCGATGGTCGGTCTGCAATATAAACCTTCCATGTATGTACTTATGGATTTTTTACAAGCATAGATGATAGCTAAGCTTTCTTTCTCAATTTGAGAGTACTTCTTTTCTGCGGGTAATAATGTCCTTGATGCATGTGCCACTGGCTTCGTATTGTCGTCTCTGAATTCATGCAGAATTACCGCACCTATTCCGTACTCGCTTGCGTCCGATGCCACTATAATTTCCTGTTTAGGGTCATAATGTGTTAGTGATAATTCCGACGTCAAAATATTCTTTATTTTGTCAAACGCCTTCTGACACACTTCTGACCATTCCCACTTTGCTCCCTTTTTAAGCAATTTATTTAATGGAGCCGTAAGGCTGCACATATTAGGAATATATATTCCATAATAGTTAGCAAGTCCTAAGAACGCTTGTAGCGTTACTACATTTTTGGGAGTTGGCATGCTTTTGATCGCTTCTGCCCTCGCCGGATCTGGTCTTCTTCCATCAGAGTCTATTATCTGCCCCAAAAACTTAATTTCACTCATAAAAAATTCACATTTTTCAGCTCCAAGTTTGAATCCATATTCTTCAATTTTTTCAAAAACCTGATTAATATGTTCCAAATGTTCATTTCGATTTTTACTTTTTATCAAAATATCATCAAGATATGCAATGGCAAAGTCCAACCCTGCCAGCACAGTGTCCATAATTTGCTGAAAAATACTAGGGGATACTTTTAAACCAAAAGGCAGACGGTTTAATTTGTATAAACCCTTGTGTGTATTAATAGTCAACAATTTAGAACATTCTTCGTCCACTTTCACTTGGAGATAGGCATCCGATAAATCCAATTTAGAGAATATTTTCCTCCATTTAAACTTGCAAAAATGTCTTCTGGTGAAGGCAAAGATGTGTGGTCTTTTAAGCAATCATTTAGACCCGTAGAGAAATCGGCACACATCCGAATTTTATTATTCTTTTTCTTAACATATACAACAGGGCAGGCCCACTCTGAAAATTCAATGCGTGAAATAACTCCTAAATTTCCAAGCCGTTCCAATTCTTTGTTAATCTGTTCCAAAACACCAAATGGCACATTTCTTTTTCGCTTGAAAATAGGTTTTACATTTTCCTTCACTTCAAATTTTGCCTTCGTCTTTTTGCAACATCCAAGACCTGAAAATACTTGTGGAAATTTTATTTTCAGATCTTTCACCAAATTTTCTGTAACCCGATTTTTACATGGAGAAGAAACATTAATTCTATTTCAAAAAGAATTTATAGGGAGTTCCCATGAATTAAAAAATATAATCCAATCTGTTCCAAATAAATTTGAAGCATTTTGTAGCACATACACTTTAGACTTTAGTGTCTTACCAACAAATGAAATATTACAAGAAAATTCACCTTGGAAATGCAATTTTCTTCCAGAAATCCCGCGAGCCAATTTCAGTCTTTTTAAGCAAAGGTCTGCCTATTTTAATCCATGTTGCTGTATTAATAATGGAAATATCACTTGCAGAAAGTTAAGATTACAGTTATAGACTCCCAAGATATCATTTTAAAGCCCAAGTCACACTGAGCAAGATCAGGTGAATAAGCAGTTTATTCCAGTATGGTGATATCCTTCTCGGTTAGCAACTATGGGATGTCCAGGTCGTTGTGAGCAGTTGCAATATCGTGTTGCGGCAGCTACGATTTTTCCTTACCACAATTCTTTCATGTGAAAAAAAAAATGCAATGGTTGTAGAAAGCTAAGATTACAGTTCTAGACTCCAAAGATATGTTAGATGATAACTCAATCTGTTTATCACTCTTTCGCCCATAACTCACACAACCCACCGAGTCCTGTTACTTTTCAGACAAACCTCATATACTGGAAGCAAACCGCCTGCATACAGATAGAAACGAGTTCAGTAAATATAGAAAAATAGGAACGGGTGTAAGACAAGGATGTGTCTTCTCGCCGGATTTATTCAACTTATACAGTGAGACAATTCTGAGAAAATTAAAATTCCTACCAGGATTCAGTTATGTGCCATGCGTGATACACGCTTAGGCGATCATGTATCTTTCGATACATAACGTAGATAGATTTTTTTTTCCCGCAGTAGGTTTCTTTCTGCGGTAGACCAGTTTCCATCCAAGGCCATAGAACCCAGTCTGTCCATAGCTGAGTAGGAGGAGGAGGAGGAGGAGAGGATTAATACCTTTCTCAAGAGTATTAGCACGTAAGTGAATGTTATCTGAGCCGCCATCCATTGTTCAACCGTCCCTCCTCTCATGCAATTCATGTCCTTGCGGTGGTTCTAACAGCGCCAAAAATTGGAAAAACACAATTGTTTTTGCACAAAATCAATTTGAAAACACGATTAAGAGCCATTAATGAAAGGCGAACAACTCACATCGGGTTAAAACCCAGGTTGTTTGTGTGTGTGTGTGTGTCTGTTCGTTTATATATGGGACCAGTTTCTTACATTTTTCAGCCGTTTTCAACAAAACTTCACTTTCTTTTTGGCAGGTAGTGTTTCTTATTGTCTTGCACACTTTTTTCTTTGTTTTTACATTCAGAATGCTTTAAAAATTCCATTTACAAGACAATTGTTTATAATAAAATTCTATTCAATCGGTAGACTCATAACGATTGAAAACAATGTTTTTGTTTGAGTTTGGGTTTGACCAATTCGTAAAAAAAACCCAAAAAACAAAACAAAGAAAAAAAAAAACTAATTAAGACATGCGTTTCCGTCAACCTTAAACAATAATCTAACGATCTCTACTGATTGTACGAATCCAAACATCGGATAATTCTTTATCTTTAGGGAAAGATAATTCCACGTACTTTATGGCCGTTTTTATAATTCTCTTTGTAATTTGGTACAAGGCATCTATAAGAAGTTGGTTCTATTTGAAATTAATTCAATATTTAAAAGAAAGTATTAAGAAATAATTTAAAAATGCCGACGTAAGAAATCTGATAGACAAAAAACAAAAATAGTTTGAAGATGATAATTATTAAGGAAAGAACACAGTACTTACCTTGTACCCGACTTTTCTGCTAAATTCTTCTTTTTTTTTGGTTCCTGCAGGTGAGTCTTTTACGAGGGGCTTCTGTATGTCTTGCTTAGGAGTTTACGAGAATTTTCGTCGTTTCATCAGCGGTAAATTGACTTTTTGAACTTCAATAATTGTCTACACGTGGGTGCCTTTTCGGGCGCCAAGGTCAACCCCCTCCTCCTCTTACGGACGGCCTCCATTACACGCACTAACGAAACAGTATACGCAAGGTCAACCATCTCTACTCGGGCGTGCTTTCACACTTTCGCGTTTATTGTTGCCCACGTGCGCTTACTTGGCTTACTTTATTCGCCAACTTCGGACAACTCAAGTTGTTAATTACGTATTCTAGCTGCTTTTTTGTTTTATAGTTCCAACCCAACCCTACACACGTTAGCCAATTGTACTAAAACCCCATTTTCCTTTTGGATTTACCCTTGGTTTACCTTTTTAAATTTCCACTTTTTTAGTTTCGAGTTCCACTTTAGTAACATCTTACTTATTATAAAACGCAGATTGTGTGTGTGTCTATACGTTTATATATTGGATCGGATTTCCTACAATTTTCAACCGATTTCAACAAAACTTCACAGGACTAGGTAAAATTACCTTGAAGTGGTTCTAACAGCGCCAAAAATTTGGAAAAACACAATTGTTTTTGCACAAAATCAATTTGAAAACACGATTAAGGGGCATTAATGAAAGGGGGACAACTCACATCGAATTATACTTATTATAAAACCCACGTTAGTTGTTTGTGTGTGTGTGTGTTCCTTTATATATGGGATCGGATTTCCTACATTTTTCAACCGATTTCAACAAAACTTCACTTTTTATTTGGCAGGTAGTGTTTCTTATTGTCTTGCACACTTTTTTCTTTATTTTTACATTCAGAATGCTTTCAAAATTCCATTTACAAGACAATTGTTTATAGTAAAATCTATTTAATCGGTCTCATAGGGATTGAAAACAATGTTTTTGTTTGAGTTTGGGTTTAACCAATTCGTAATAAAGCAAAAAAAAAAAAAAAAAAAAATAATAATAATTAAGACGTGCATGTCTGTCAACCTTAAACAATAATCTTTGTCAATTTTATTTTTCAGTCTTTATGATGGTCGATACTTGATCTACCTCTTACTGTTACAACGCCGGGCTCTACTGCTAGTTAAGAATATATACAGGCATGTCCGAAAGTCTTGTCACCCCTGCATAATATAATTTTCTATTTCAGATGGTTGACACGAGATCCGACTGTTTGGAAGAGAGACTTCTCGATGTGTGACAGCGTCAATGAAAAATGAATAAACTGAATCCAGTACATGTGCTTTGTATTACTATATTACTTGTTCTATTGTTCTATTTTTATCATTGCCTTTTGATGCGGGTGACTAGACTTTTGGACCACCATATAAAAGAAAATGTAATCTATGTCAACCAATGGAAAACGAATTTCGTTTTTATTCTGTTAATTCTTTTACTGTTGACTCTTCCACAACAAGCGACGACTATTTTGTTCTTGTGACAAATTTCAAAGGCCAAATGATGTTTGTTGTTAGGGTGTTGAGGTATATACTAATTTAAAAGCATCGAAGAAACCTTTTAATAGTAATGGTAATGGTAAAATTAGCCGTCTGCTCTAGTGCTTCTCTACTATATCTATAGACAAAAGACCTAGCATCTCAGCTTCAGTCTCTTTCTCACCGTTGTAACGTAGTTTCCTGTGACTAGTCTTTAAATATTTTCATGGTAATTATTCTAATGAGATTTCCTTGTTGGAACCCCGACTTCACTAATTTAAGCGCAGTACTAGATTGTCAGATAGGTCTCATAATTTCTCTGTTGAAATTATTAGTTGTCATGCTCAGTTCTGTGCTAATTGTTACTGGATTACTGGTTTCATGTCAACTACGATCTTCAACAAAGTAATTGCAATGTCAAGCGTCAGTTTCTGTCTCCTTGGATCCTGTTCTTATATTGTCTGCCTCTGTCTCATTCTCGGTAACCCCAGGCATCCTAGTGGCTTTATTGCCTTGAATATTTGTTATATACCGTACCTGTGAACACTAATGGGTATGTCCCATTCCTCATTAATACGTTGGACACTATTGTAAGTGGGTGTAATATGCTGTCTAAGTAGTCCATCATAAGCAGTAGTTTACCTACTTCACGGCGCTGGCGAATATAGTAGTTTTGTTGATATTATAAAGATTACCATTTCATTTCCAACATTTTTGGTTATTCCTCATTCAGTAACTCTTCCTAGGCTACAACAGATAGATAGATAGATAGATAGATAGATAGATAGATAGATAGATAGATAGATAGATCCTGAACCGAGATAGATAGTGCTATATACCGTACCTATGAACACAAATGTGTATGTCCTAATCTTCATCAATACGTTGGACACTATTGTAAGTGGGGGTAATATGCTGTCTAAGTAGTCCGCCACTAGCAGTGGTTTACCTACTTCACGCCGCTGGCGAGTATTGTATTTTGTTGATGATTACCATTTCATTTCAAACCTGTGTTTTGGTTATTCCTCGTTCAGCAACCCTTTCTAGGTTACAGCAATATTAAAATTACTTTTTAAAGTATCCGTACAGGCAACATCCATTATTGAACAAACAATTTGTAACGGTCATGGTGAGAATAGACGTTTCCCTATAAGAAAACATTCGGCATTCATTGACCGAACAGTTAGCGTTGCCGTTGGTTGAAATTTATTTAAAAAAAAACAAAACTTTCTTTTAAAATATTTTTTCAGGAAATGAGACATCTCATGTTCATTTTTTTTTTACCTGCTGCATACATATTTTATTTCTTATTATGTGCGTTATGGTGTAATGGATAGCGGCTAGGGATGAGAAATCGGAGAGCCGAGTTCGAATTCCAGTCGAGTTCGTTGCATTCACTTATTCGCAAATATTTTTTTGAAAGGCATGAATCCATCTCTTCTCCCTTGAATAACTGGACAGACTAGGTTCAATAGCCTTGGTTGGCAACTGGCCTGTCGCGGAAAAACTGGCAACCTACTGCAGAAGAATCTTCAAGCGCTCTCTTCCAACATGACTTTGGCCAGCATTGAATAGCAAACTTAACATAAGAATATCTCATGTTGATGTGGGATAAGCGTTTATTTCTACTCCATTATAATCGTACTTTCTAACATTAATATGTGTTTCCTTCCTATCCTTTTTTAAAGTAGTGTGGAAAGTTAAAAACTTGATTCTAAAGGGTGTTTCATTAAGACGGATTTTTTATTAGGGTGTTTCATTAAGACGGATGAAAGTCAGCAGTAAATAAATCAATGTTATTGGTGAAAATTTGTTTATTTCATTATTGGATCATGTTATTTAAGTCATGTCAATTATGTGTGAAACATAATATTGCCCAAATGTCCGGGAAATATGAATAAAAAAGAAAAAAAAATCATTAGAAGCTTAAACTTAATTCTCATTTAAAAGTTATTTTCCCTTCTAGCACCATGTGTTACTCATTCTGTCGTTGTTGATATTGAAAGTCTTGAAGTCATGTAATTATTATTAATTTTTAATTTTATTTTATTTATTTATTTATTTATTTTTTTTTGGTAAAGCTCTTTGTAATTTTGGTGAAGGAACTGATGAAAGATCGTCTTCTTTAAGAAGTTAGGGAACGATTCGTTTGTAGTCATTGTAAATGATTGAACTGGGGAAGAGGTTATATAGAGGTGATAGAAGATTGTATCGATAGGTGATAGAAAGAAGTTGTATAGAGGTGATAGAAGGTTGTGTAGACAGGTGATAGAAAGAAGTTGTATAGAGGTAATATAATGTTGTATAAATAGGTGATAGAAAGAGGCATAGAAGTGATAGAAGGTTATATAGATAGGTGATAGAAACATGTTGTATAGAGGTAATATAATGTTGTATAGATAGGTGACAGAAAGTATTTTATAGAGGTGATAGTTTAGACATTCCTGAACATGTTGGATGCTATGCATGGCATTTATGTTAGAAATCTAGATCTGATGTGGCTATTTAAGAACATGACTTGCATTTTCAAGTTAATATTCGTTGTTCATGAAATAATGTAGATTTTGTCATTGTGTATTTAACCTATTTTTTTAAATGTAAAAAAGCATGCAAACAGGAAAAAACAATTATATCGTTTTAAAGTGTATTTTTATACTGTTTATCTAAACGATCCATTTTTTCTCCTACTGCATATATATTTTATTAGGTTGGTGCAAAATTAATGACGTAATCATGTCGTTTTTTGACATTAAAGAATACATCAAAAAACGACATTATTACGTCATTATTTTTGCACCAACCTAATATTTCAGATCTCTTAACAAATTAACTTTTCTGGGTATAATCTTGGATTAGCGTATACCGCTTGAAACATTAATAAAGTTTAGGAAGTAGGGGTCTGTTAACGGATGCCCCGTGTAACGTCGTTTTGAGTAATTTTGTCATAGTGAAGCCAGCCTTGAAGATATGAAAGTTTCTGAATGTCGACCTACCATTGAAGATGAAAAATTCTAAACATCAGTGGAGATAAACCCTTTCACCACTGTTCGAGAGCTAGATGCGATTATTGGATCGATATCTGAAAATTTAAATAACATTGGAAAGTCTAAGAATTTAAACAAATGGGCGCCACAAGAATTGCATGCAAAGCAAAAGAATCTTCTGTTCGGTTGTTCTTTTGTTCAACAAAACCCATTTCTCGATAGCCTTGTGCCATGTGATGAGAAATGGATCCTATATGAAGAGCGAAGCCGTCCAGGGCAATGGCTCAATCGAAAGTAAACTCCTGAACGTTTTCCAAAGCAGAAGTTCCGCCAAAAGGATGTCGTGGTGACTAGTGGTTTAAAACTGTATTGTCGTTGCCGTCACTGGAGTTTGAACATAGGTTATCAGAGAGAAAGCATAGGTGATTCCATTTCTAATAAGTAGACCAAGTGATCGTAAAGGAAAGGTATATATGGGAATTAGCGTGACGTCTAAGTGATCGCAATTCTCTATACTATCCTCTATACTATTTCTCTATACTGATCCTTCTTTGGATTACTATTTGGCGGTTACTATTCGAACAAGTATTACTAGTGCGAGTATTATTTGAAGGGGTTACTACTAACTTTCAATCTCTCTAACATTCCCACGTTTGGCTTAGCCTATCAAAATCGAGATCTCGATTTTGTCTACTATTTAACAAAGGTCAACCTCAGAAGATCTGTGCCTAAATACACTGCCACTAAAAAATAATAGTTTAAGACTATTATTTAACATTCCTTACCTAACTATAAAAACTTCATTTATGAATTTTATTTCAACTACATTATATTTAACAGTAAGAGCACTAAGGTTTCAACGTAATATGGCCGCTCATTATCATATAAGACGATTGATATTACGTAGCAGTTCAGCACTCTTTTCTTTGTATCTAAAGAAATGTTCCTGTATTGTAATACTTTGTTTAGTTTCTGAAAGACAGCTTTTGCTATTCCAATGTAACTTCAGCTTTTCATTTGTTAAAACACTTACAAATTTCTGTAATTTTTTTGTGTTGTATAGGGATAAAGTGACGACACTGGAGTTTGAACACAGATCACCAGTGAGCAAACATAGGTGATTCCATTTCTAATAAGTAGACCACGTGATCGTAAAGGAAAGGTATATATGGGAATTAGCGTGGCGTCTAAGTGATCGCAATTCTCTATACTATCCTCTATACTATTTCTCTATACTGACCACTCTCAGTCAGTTATGTGCCATGTATGATACAGGCTTAGGCGATCATGTATCGTTCGATCCATCACTAATTTTTTCCCGTAGTAGGTTGCCATTTCTTTCTGCGGTAGACCAATTGCCATCCAAAGCTATAGAATCCTGTCTGTTCCGCTATTTACCCATAGTTATTCATACCTCTCCTATTATTAGCACGTAAGTGAATGTAATGGATTCGACTGGAATTCAAACTCGGCTCTCCGATTCCTCAGTCCGAGCCGCTATCCATTACTCCACCGTGCCTCCTCTGACCGCTCTACAGATTACTATTCGGTGGTTACTATTTGAACAAGTATTACTAGTGCGAATATTATTTGAAGGAGTTGCTACTAGTAACTGCGATTCCAGAGTCTCGGCTACAACGAGCATTACGAACGTGATAACCAGCATTCGATGACATCACAAAACTGACAACGAGTAAGTGTCTGGCATCACAAAAAAAAGTATTGACAAAAAATTGATCAAATGCATCATAAGTTGCAGAGTATGCGTGTAGCAGTAGTCAGCAGAAAAGGTTCAATCCCCTTGCATGACAATACTCGGCCACGTGTTCCACAAGAAATGCTGAATAAATTGATTGAATTGATCTACGAAACTCTTCATCATGCACTTGACTCTCCTGACCATTCACCAACTAATTACCAATTTTTCAAACATTTGAACTTCCTACAAGGAAACGTTTTCGACAATTCAATCACTGTCCAAAATGCCTTTCAAAGATTTTTTTTGATCCCCTAACTTTTAACTTCTATGCTAGTGGCATATCTACACTTGTATCTTTTGGAAAAAATATGTACAATCTAATGGTTCTTATTTTGATTAATAAAAGTTCTTCTGGAGTAAGATCTGTCATTTTAAATATAATGGATAAAAAGTTTCATTATTTTCTGAACAAGCTAATACGTATTATGTCTTTGTTGCATGTTATGGAGCACCCCTAGAGCGACCCTCTCAAGTATTCAATTTCTTTATCTCGTATACCGAATCATTCATAATCTGTCCATACACCCGGATATTTGAAGTGCTTGAAATTTTATTCATCATTATGAAACATATGCTTGTGCAAAAGTTTCCAGCGCTATCTTGTTTTTTAAACTAATGACAATAAAGACCGTTTTTACGTAAACAATATTGGAAACTCTTGCATATAACTAATACGTAATTAAGATCCAAGAATCATCAACAACTTATATTTTGTCTCACTGATTCCAGAAACAATTGGAAGATTTTTCTTGCAAAAAGACACTCATAAGAAATAAGGTGTTTTACATTTTTACTTCTCGAATTTCTGTTATCAAAGAAATGACTTCAGCCATAGATTCTACTTTCTTTTCTTTCCTTTTTTTCTTTCGCAATCTTTATATTTTCTGGATTCTTCTTCATTCTTTACTTTTTTTCTTTCGTTCCTTATTTCTTTCTTTCTTTCGTAAACTTTTTATCTTTGTTAGATTCTTATTCATTCTTTTTCTTTTTTCTTTCTTTCTTTCTTTTTCTTTCTTTCTTTCTTTCTTTTTCCTTCTTATATTGGCATTTTCATTCTCTCTTATTTGCTATTCTTTCTTTTTACCTTTATTGTTTACTTTCTTTTCTTCGTTGATTTTTCTTTCTCACTTTCTTTCGCAAACTTTATGTTTTCTGGATTTTTCTTCATTCTTTTTCTTTTTTTCTTTGTTTCTTTTGCAAACTTTATCTTCGCTAGATTCTTATTCATTCTTTTTCTTTCTTTCTTTCTTTCTTCTATTGTGATTTTCATTCTCTCATAATTGCTATTCTTTCTTTCTTTTTATCTTTCTTGTTTACTTTCTTTTCTTCGCTAACTTTTCCTTCTTTCTCGCTTTCTTTCGTAAAGTTTTTCTTTCTTTCTTTCTTTCTTTCTTTCTTTCTTTCTTCTATTCGCCTTTACATTCTCTCATATTTCTTAATTTTTCTTTCTTCTTACCTTTCAACTTCTTTTTTCGGTTTGTCTTTCTTCCTTATCTTCTTTATACTACATCATTTCTTTGACAATTCATTCTTACTGGGTGTTTGCCATACTACAATAGTTAGCTAGTTGGGTTTCAAAAAAAAAAAAATCTTTTTAGAATACCTCACGATTGTGGCCTTATGTTTGACTCATCTAGGCTTAGTAAATAAACGTATATCTCTTCTTATTTATATATTTTATTCAAATTTCCTTTTTAAACCATTTCTTCGTTTTCACTATTGCCTTCTCTTTCTCTTCTTAACATTTTATTTCTCCCCTCCATTTCCTTTTGTTAATTCTTCTCTCTCTCTTTCTCTCTCTCTTTCTCTCTCTTTATTGTCTGTCTTGGTTCTTTTTACATGTTCTAGACAACAATGCTGACAGTTGTTAGGAAAACATACAGACTTTACAGCAATAAGTCTGTCAATAAATGAAGATAAAAAGCATTTAATTTTTCACAATAGATAATTGTTCTTCAATATATCTCATTCCTTTTCAATGCACTTAATACATCAATGAGTATCAATCACATAGATCGAACATTATAAAATGAAAACTCCTGACCAAAGTTCAGCTGACAATGCCAGGTTACGAACTTATTGATCCAGCCTTGTACAAAATATTTCTCTGTTGCATTCTTGATTTATTATAGTAAATTGGACCAAGAGAGAGAGAGAGAGAGAGAGAGAGAGAGAGGGGTACTAAATGTTGATCTAAGAGTAAGAGCCACTCAAAGTAGAGGGCTACTAGATGAGGTCGATATATGGAAATAAGAGAGGGAGATAAACTTAGATTATGAGAATGTCTAGGTTAGTTAACTGATGTGGGTGCCAAAGTTGGGACCACAGAAGTGAAACACGGAACACGGATTAGAATAAGAAAAATATATTAACAACAGGTTACAGAGATAGTGTAAGCAGAGCTTACTATAAGTTAGTATCCAATCCAATCCAATCTTTGTTCGTTCTCAAGCTTAATCAGTACTCGTCGTCTTCTGCTGATACTAGACCTTGTGCGAAAATTAAGCACTTAAAATCATCGGCAGTCAGTTCGGCTAGTTTAAAATCATTACATAGCTTGTTCACCGATGCTGCAAACGTTAGAAAATCTTGCTGGTTGTCTTTGACTGTGTTCAGGCATTTCCAACGTTTGTGGAACAAGGTTGTGTTAGGCCCGAATAATTCCCATAGGAGCTTAATTGTTTCTGAAAAATCCAAGTCAGTCGTTTTCTTGGGTAGTATGAAGTCTACGAACCTACTATGTTCTGTAGTTCCCAGTTTTATCAATAGTAGACGTACCTTTTTTTACTGGGTCATTGTTCACAGTCTACGTTGAAAATATCTTCGTAGCGCCTGTAAAAAGCCTGGAACGTTTTGTCTTCCTCTGGTACGTATTCAAAGGTTTCCATTGAATTGTAGATTGTACTCTGGGAGAATATTGTATCTTTTTCAGAGTTTGAGCCTTTTAATGCATTTACGAGTAATTCTTTAATTTGTTTCTGTTGTAATTCACCATTCTGAAGCGTAATTTTTTGGAATTCCATTTGCTGTTTATGTAAATCCAAAAATAGTTGTTGTTGTCTTTCTTCTTATTTTTGTTGCTGGTCCAAATTTAGTTTTAACATTTGGGCAGCTACTTTTTGCAAATCTTCCATATTTAAAAATGACAGCGCTTTTTTGTTGCTTTGAAACACGTGTACTAAGAGGAGGCACACAAAAAAAAAATATTGATAGATTTTTGTTCCTTTTTTTTTCTTTTACAGAAAAAAAATATGGACAGACAATAGTTAAACTAAACTAATTATGTGTGTTTAGCTTTTTTTCCGTGGTTCCGTTAATTTTAACGTAATTGAATAATTTTTCACCACACTTATGTATTTTTTTTAGAAAGGTACAAAAAAAAGAAAACTCACCTCAGTGAATTTGAGGGGAGAATAATTTTATGCCCGAGTTCAACTCAGTTACATAAAAAATTTTTCGATAGTTTTTTCCGAAAACTTGCGTACAATGGTAGAACTTGATCTTGTGTTGTCAGTTTTTTTTACGAACAACTGTTTTTTTTTTGTGTGTGTGTGGGTGTGTAGAAATCGTTCTCGTATTGGACAGACTTTAATATTCCGTAGATGTCGAATCGCTAGTTTGTCAATGGCGTTTAGTATTGGAATATATGTAGACGCTGGGTGTTTAGCTTTTAAATCGCTAATGTATTAATACCAGCTTAATTTCACGTTCAACACTGCTGTAGGAACGCGTGGAGTTTGTGTATTTTTCGAGTACTGTCGCTAGTGATATGGTGGGAACGAAATTCTCGAATCTTCCTGTCGCCACTATTGTGGGACTGGCAAAGTATTGCGATTTTCGACATGAATGCGTTTCACGAATTCTTCGTCGACCCAGATGTGGGATTGGTAAGGTATTTAGGTTTCGCCGTGAGTGCGTTTCTAGAATCCTCGTCGCCACTGATGTCGGTGCCAAAGTTGGGCCCACAGAAGTAAAACACGGAACACGGATTAGATGTAAGAAAGATATATTAACAACAGGTTACAGAGATAGTGTAAGCAGTGTCCAACACTGGTAGTCGTACGAGACTCTCACTGTCTCTCTGTGTCACTCTCTATCACTCTCTTTGCAGTGCTATGTCGCCTACTTAATATAGGCCTGGAAGAGTCTATTGTGTAGGTAGTTTCCGGTCTCACAATAGTAACGATTGTCAATAGATTTGGAACGGTTAGTGGCTAAGATTGTAGTCTTTGAGGAAGCATCCTCTCAGGAGTCTGATCCATAAAGTTGCGATTCTTGGGAAGAAGCTCTCCGCATAGAATTTCCTTCTTACCAGTGGAATACCGATAAAATTGAAAATTCTTCTTTGTATTTTGTTAAGAATCTCTAGATACAAAATTGACAGAGAGAGCGAGATAGATAGATAGATAGATAGATAGATAGATGGAAATGAACAGAATGAGATAGATAGATAGATAGATAGATAGATAGATAGATAGATAGATAGATAGATAGATAGATAGAAACTGAATTAGAGAAACAGGTATAAAGAATTAGACTGAGGAACAGAGAGAGAAAGAGAAGGGGGTAATGAGGAGGGCGAGAAAGTTGCTGATATATACA
This sequence comes from Acanthosepion lycidas, assembly GCA_963932145.1. Classification (NCBI taxonomy): domain Eukaryota; kingdom Metazoa; phylum Mollusca; class Cephalopoda; order Sepiida; family Sepiidae; genus Acanthosepion; species Acanthosepion lycidas. The sequence goes on from OZ010596.1 coordinate 27,684,631, forward strand.
GTGGGATATGAAAGAAACTCTCCATTAAAGATTACTTATAGGTTTTGTTAGTATCACCACATTTGCATAAAACAAAATATATTGTGATCACTGAATTGTTGAAATTTAATTGCTAATCTATGTTTGTATTTCAGAGTGACAAATGTAGACCTGAATGGCACAACGCCTGACATTGCGTGAACTGGCTCAGCTAACAGCCCGTTACGAAGTGTGGTAGTCCGTGGTACAAGTACAGAGTTACTGGCGCAGTGTTCATGGACCTCGTGTTTCAGTAGATGCCAAAAACCATCAGAAATTGTCATTCCAGCCTGATGAGTACGGGATCTGTTGATACCCACACAAACGGTCTTCCTGCAACATCTAGATTGGAAGAAAATGCACAAAGGGTAGAATTTTAACACGATACTGTATTTCTACCATTATACTTTTAAAAATAAAACATGTTCTATGAAAATTGACCAATAATTGATGAAGTTATTAACAATTTCAAATGGGGAGTTTCTTTCCAACCACCCGATATATATATATATATATATATATATATATATATATATATATATATATATATATATATATATCGTGGCCTGACGATTGCATATAGCATGAAACAGACTGTCGCCTCTAAGTGTTGACTTCTATGTTCACTTTTATATTTACACACGCTCTATCTCTGATATTGAGCACTTTATTCCATAAATATAGCACACCTTAAGACTATATTTCTTTATATATATATATATATATATTGTTTTTTTTTTTAATTTAAATCAATTCACTCCAGGCAAGGCGATAATGTCAAGAGGCTACTGGGAGTAAAAGAGAAGAAGACTTCAAAAGTAATCGGAAACCCAATCCTAAATAGCAAACAAGGGATACACTTCTACTCCTGTTCAAAAGACAGGAGAGGAGGGTGAACCGGTCTATAGGCTTACGTATCTACTCCTATTATGTGTATTTGTGGTCGTGTGTGTGTGTGTGCATGCGTGTACGTATGTGTGTTTCACTGTGTGTCTGTATGCATATGTGTGTGTGTGCATGCGTGTTCATATGTGTGTTTCACTGTGTATCTGTATGTATATGTGTGTGTGCATGCGTGTACATATGTGTGTTTCACCGTGTGTCTATCTGTATGTGTGCGTGTGTGTGTGCATGGTGAGAGTGAAAGTGAGAATTGTTAGTTTATCATTTTTAAGTTTATTAAATTCTGTAAAATAGTAAACTTCTGCTTCTTTTATCAAGAAAATTATAAGTAAATAATTAAACGACATTAAATTTTGAAATCCATATTTTGAGCAAGAAATTTACATAACTGTTCTAAAATAATCGCATTTAGGATTGCATATAAAAGCACAAAGGTTCTTCCTGGATAGAAATATTTTCCAGGAATGAAAGACCGATATTTACTTAAGATGTTGAATTAACCTGTTTTATACTTAAAACTAGAGAGGATATTTTAAAACAACTATCGGGAACTAAACTGTCTTTTCGGACCACTTCAATGGGAATGAGAACGTTAGTTATCGAATCTGCAGGAATAAGACCAACCAAAGGGTGAATGAACTCAAAAATCCTAACGGTCATCTAACCAAAGGTAGTGAGTCGATAATGTCACTGTGGAGAAAGAAATGGGAAACTTATCCACTATCCTTCCCAAAAGCAAACAGTAATCTACTTAGTGAGTTTACATGAAGAGATAGCATAACAAGGACAAATAGAGATGGTAATGGGTTAAAAGTTAGAGCAACAAACATTCAGAAGGGGGTGCAGAACCATATTCTATGCCCTGAAAGAATATGGCGATTAAAAGAAGTACTTCAAAGTAATGATGATAAATAGAAAACTGCGTTTCGTGATAAAAAAATAAACGATTTGAGTTTGAAAGATTTTAATGAATTTCATATTTTACATTTTTTATATTTTACATTTTTAGCTTGACACATTTTAACAATGAGACAACCCATACGCATGTCACATGATCGGAACACTAACATTCTAATCAATCACACACGCAGGTATATAAAATAAGCTGCTTTTATTTGAGTCAGTTTTTGTTGCGCCTGTTTAATCCAACAGCATATATTAACCCATTTTGCAAAGAATAGAACAGACATGTGTTTATCATTTTCACAGAAAACGTTCGTTTTTACTAACAATTCACACAATACAATGCCCAAAAGCCACGTAAGGTAGAGGGTTACTGAAAGAAGTTGTTATATGTTATATACGAGAAGGAAAGAAGTATGAGCAAATGCAGAAAAGATAAAGGCTAACCCAGAATAGAACAGGCATATGTTATCTTTCTTTAGAGAAAACGTTAATTTTTTTACTAACAGTTCGCACAATACAAGGCCCGAACGACGCTCAAGGTCGAGGGTTACTGAAATAGGTTGTTATATGAGCGTAAGGACAACGGAAGAAGTATGAGCATATGCTGGTAAGATAAAGGTTAACCCTAGACTTGTAGAGGTTAAGATTGTAGCGATCGGAGAAGGGTCCTTTTGGGAACCAGTTCCACAAAGTAGCGGACCTTGAGAAGTGGTCGTCATACGAAGGGTATACGAATGACGTCCATATAACTTTGAAACACTGGTACTCGTATGATCACGAAAGTTAAGCAACGTCGAGCCTGGTCAGTACCTAGATAGGTGACCGCTTGGCAATAACGTGCTCTAAGCATGGATGTGTGGATGTTGTAATTGATGACGGCTCAGAATTGTTAATCGGAGAGCCGTGTTCTAATCCGCTTTGGTTTCGTTATATTAACTTACTCGCAAATGCCCTTGGGAAAGGTATGAATCCAGCTCTTCTTCCCCAGCTATGTGTTAATTAGTAATAGTTGTATCACTATTATTAAATTATTATCTTAAAAAAATACAATATGAAAATATTTTCTGTCTTTAAATAACCTCCAAAGTGTTGATAAGCCGTAAAAAAATAAAACGAATGTCAACAAAGGGGATATGGAGGTTCGTCCCAGTGTGCGTGTTATGGCGGGTCTTAGATGTGAAGGTTAGAACGGGTGGAACTAAGAAATAGAAGTAACTAGCAGCATGGCCCGGCGTTGCCCGTGCTTGATTCAAAAATCGTATGATTCATACAGCAATCGCTATCACTTGACTTAAAATATTTTTGCCCTTCCTTGCCTTTAAAGGAGTGCCCTTTGCTGTGCTGATGTTGCTACATGCCTTACTTATGCCTATCTAACACTGCGAATTTTTTCTAAGCTCTATACTAAACATTAAATCTGTTACGAAAAAAGAACTAAACAAAATGAACACAAGACGATCAACTTTAAAAAAGGACTCGTAACTGGAAAAACCGAATGAAAAAAAGAATGTTAACAACAAATGCTTTTTCACACCGAACCCAGTTCTGCGGAATCAGAATCAACGTTGAGTTTAAGCAAGCGAATGAGCCAATTGGAGTAAAGTGCTATGCAGATTTAAATTTTTCTCACTTGTGACGAATGCAGCTATCGATATTTTTTGCATGCTAGCATGCTAGTTAACATTTGTGTCAGTCAGCTGTTGGCTCTCACTCTGGCCGATATAATCTTCCTGCCTATTCGTGGTAGCCAGCTATAGGCTCTCCCTCTGGCCAGTAGAAAATGGCCGCAAACTACATGAAAACTGCCGTAGAAGCATGAAAAAATCGATTATTTCCACTATCGATGGGAGTTGGGAAATGCAATGTCGGTTTTGGCCTTCCCGCTAACTTGGAGCATGTGCATGTAAATTTTGGTGCAAATCCGTTGAAAATTGCGGCTGTGCATTCGTTACACACACACACACACACACACACGCACACACACACACACACATCCTGCCTTTTATTGATAGAGATCAGAGCATTTGGAATGGAAATAGCGATCGAGTAGCGAGAGTTTTGCGACGTTTCGTCTGTTGGGAATAGGCTGCAGGGTGGCAGAAATAATCACCCATAAGGTCGCGAAGACGCCCTTGAGCTCTATCAAAACTGGAAACTGATGACTCGTTATATCCATTCCAGATATGTCATCAGTACTCCATTTTTGGTCTGATCTGGCTCTTGTAAATATAGACCATAACAGAAGGAGTTTGGTACCTTCTGAAGCGGTACAAAGAAGCGACCTTACTTCCTCTGAATCTTTAGTGATGGATCGGATATATGATTTCCACTTGAGGTCGTGGATGAATAGTCCCAATAGGCGTTCAAAGCAAGGAGCCTCCTTGAGAGAACAACCATTCGTCATGGCAGACAAAAAATGTATTGAATGTCACATGCCTACTCCTCCTGTGCTCATTCAAAGAAAAGATCGGCTGATAAACTTTTGTCATCTGGGTTTTCAGAGGTACACCAATACACTGTTGTATCATCTGCGTAGATATCCACTAAATATCTGAGTGTGTTCTTAAGCAAACCGCTAACAAGACACAAAGGGAGCATTTCACAAGGAAAATAAAAAATGTATTTTGCATTATTTAAGGAACAGACGACAGATATATTTTGTATTATTTTGAAAAAAAAACCCAAAAAACACAGACATTATCATTTTCGAAGGAACAAACAACAGATATTTTAATGATTCCACAGAAAAGCCAAAAAAATATTTTGTATAATTTCACAAAGAACAGACGATAGATATTTTGTTATATTTTGTATTATTTTGCAAAAAAACAGCAGACATTTTTTTTTCATCTTCGAAGGAACAGACAACAGATATTTTAATGATTCCAGACAAAAGACAAGAAATATTTTGAATTATTTCACAAAGCAGACGACAGATATTTCGTATTATTTTGCAATGAAGTCAACAGATATTTTGTAATAAACCGATATATTTTATCATTTTTGAAGGAACAGGCAACAGATAATTTCATTTATTTTTCAAGGAACAGATAAGATATTTTTAATATTCTAACGTAAAGGAATATTTAAGTATATGTATAGGTCTTTTAAAATCGTAGGGGAATGATATATTCTATACTGATTTTTGATTTTAAATATTTTTTAATTTTCTATCAAGAATAAAATGAACATGATTTTCTTTTTATATATTTTGTTCCTATTTGCCTGTTTTGTTGTATGGCGTATGACGATAAACTACATCCGGCGTCCTGGGTATGACGATAAACTACATCTGCGTACAGAGTAAGACGATAAACTACGTCCAACAGCAAGGCCTCTGATCAGGAGCTTTTGAGTGTTCCCAGGTCCACCCTGACCCGGGGTGGTAGCACCTGTTAGGGTTCCAGCTATAGGCAAATAATTAACCCCAAAACTGAGGTAAAAGGCATTTTGAAAGTGTAAAAATAGGTTTTAATACCAGAAATACTTTGTAAAAAATTATTACCAGAAATAAATTTTTGAAGAAGAAAAATTGTTACCAGCAATGCGTTTTGAAAAAAAAAAAAAAAAAAAAAAAATTACCATCAGCAATACGTTTTTTTTTTAAAAAAAATAATATTTCCAGCAATACGCTTTTGAAAAAAAAAAATTAACCAGCAATACATTTTTGAAAATAATATTACCAGCTAAACAATTTTAAGGAAAAAATATTACCAGAAACAGATTTTTGACAAAACAAAAATATTACAGTGTAACCCGGATATAAGAGAGTTGTCGGGACCGGAGAAGGAGTCTCTTATATCCAGGTTTCTCTTATATCCGGGTTTGGTCTATTTTATATACATTAACACAGGCTCTAATTTGGGACCAGAGAAAATCTCTCTTCTATCCGGGTTTCTCTTATATCCAAATCTCTTATATCCGGGTTACGCTGTACCAGAAAAAAAAAAAGTTGTCGGCATTAAATGACCCAGTGAGGTTAGTATGCCGTAAAACAAACCAAACCAAACCTGTTTTGTTGTCTTTATCAAATAGAAAAATGCTATTATCCATATAAATCACGTTAAAGACACTCTTTGCACTGTTAAGCTTATCTTTGCTTTTTATATTTTAAGGGTTGGGCAGAAGAGCTAATGATTTGGCTGATCGTTTCTCCAGCCTTTCACAAGTTCGTGCACGATTTACAAAAATAAATAAATAAAAAAGGAAAAATTTCAGTAGTCTTTGTTCATAATCTTACTAAGCATATAGTTTAGCTGTGTCTGTTTTTTTATCTTTTTGATATAAAGACATTTGCTGATGATTTAGACAAGGTCATATAGTGTTGTTAGGCAAAATTTTCATTTCAAATTCCAAGTTAAAGTGCAACTTAGTGACATACCTTGAAAACTTAGTAATTTCAAAGTACACCCTCACAACAACAAATAAATCTAAATTCATTTTTCTCGCTTAGAACCATATCGAGTTTAAACATCGGTTCTTATATGATCCCAAATTAAGCAGCGTTGAGCCTGGTCAATACCTAGATGGGTGACCTCTTGGGAATACCAGGTATTGTAAGCTTGGATGTGCGTAGATAACGGCATGGAATTGTTAATCGGAGGGCCGAGTTCTAATTCCAGTTAGGTTCGTTATATTTGCTTACGCGTAAATACCCTTTGGATAGGTATGAATCCATCTCTTCTGACCTAGTCTTTTCTTTTTAAACAATTCACCCCAAGCAAGGCAATAATGCTACTAAGACGAACGGGGTTACTGAGACGGGGAAAGAGAATGAAAAAGACTTTAGTTGGAACCAGAAATCCAACCCTAAACAGGAATCAAGGGATAAACCTCTACTGCTGTTCAAAAGACTGGGGAGGAGTGTGAAACGGGTTATTTTAAGTACAGCTAAGCGACATGCCTTGAAAACTTAGTAATTTCAAAAGACAACTTCACAACAACAAATAAATCTAAATGTTTTATTTCTCGATTGTGACAATGTCGAGTTTAAACATCGGTACTTATGTGATCACCAAAGTTGAGCATCGTTGAGCCTGGTCAATACTTGGATGAGTGACCGCTTGGGAATATAAATGAATCTAAAAAAAAATCTTCTTTTTTTTTTCTCTTTTGCATGTCATGTTATAAATCAGCTTATGTTGCTAAACAATTTTTTGTTGTATAAATAAAGATCTTTTATCATCATTACACGTCAGACATACTGACGTGCCTATATTAAACATATCAGCCATATTTACACAAGCACACGCACGCTCTCATTCACAGACGACATTCTAGTTATTTTAGACTCTCCAGTCATTTTCAGTATATTAGGACCCAACAGTTCAGTTGGTTAGACTTTTTTTACACACGTATCGTTTGATTAGAGAGGTGAAGGGTTGTTTTAGAAGCAGTCATATCTTTTCGAAAGAACTGATAATTGAGAAATAGTTCAAAGTGTGTCGCAAAGTCCCAAACACATTTTCTTCACGTTTGAATTCTGAGTTTTCATTCTCTTTGAATGATTGCCACCTTCTTTATTTAACCCATAACTGGTGGAGGATGGATTCCTGCCTTTGTCCAAGTGCCTTAACGCGAAGTGAACGAAACAGATTCTACCAGAATTTCAATTCGACTTGTAGATTACATTTTTCAACTCCTATAATCATTACATTACCCGCACGCACGTACGCACATGCACATATAAGAGCGCGCGCGCACACACACACACATACATTTGTCTGGATAAATTTAAACCATTTTGTAATTTGGGTCTGATGAGGTATATATTAAAAACTTATCTGTCAAAATAAATTTAATACAAATGTGTCAAGTTTTTTCATTTGATCTATCTATCTATCTATCTATCTATCTATCTATATATATATATATATATATATATATATAAAATAAACAAATCCTAATGAGCCAGATACTACCTACCCAGGTTTCACGACATGGAATCCCCAGGGTGAAACCTAGGTAGGTAGTACCTGGTTCATTAGGATTTATTTATTTTACTTTTGCTCTACTTAGTATATTGAGCACTCTTCGTTTTAACTTATTACTCGCTGGGATTTTTTACTTTGTACCAGAGATTTAAGGTACGGGAAAAATTCTTTCGCCCAATTCGAAGGTTTCCGGTGCCTTCTGTTTTTTTTTCATTTTTCCTCGGATGCCAGTTTCTTTGAAAATTGTGCTATCTATCTATCTATCTATCTATCTATCTATATATATATATATATATATATATATATATATATGTGTGTGTGTGCGTGTGTGTGTGTTTAATACATACTGCTTAATAAATTAAAATGCGGCGTTTATTTCAAATACAAAGTAACTACTATAATAACGTTTGAAGTAATAGATATTGAATTAAAATAAATCCATTAATTTATATATATATATATATATATATATATATATATATATATATATATAGGTAAAAAGCAATCCAAGTAGATCCTATTAATCAAAAGAGAGCTGAATATATTTATTATAGAGCATATCTATCTATCTATCTATCTATCTATCTATATATATATATATATATATATATATATTCAGTAAGATATATATATATATATATATATATATATATATATATATATATATCTTACTGAATATATATATATATCTTACTGTTCTTTATATATATATATATAAAGAACAGTAAGATATATAATCCGGTGTTCTTATTGATATATATATATATATATATATATATATATATATATATATATATATATGTTATGGTCCGGTTCCTTGTACCACGGTGATAGTCCAAGGTAGAACCAATAAAGAAGAACTCGAACACGGATATGGAATAACACAGATATATTACAAACAGGAATATATACAGAGAAGTAGAAAGTGTTAGTACGAACAATCAGGTTTAGTAGTAATGGTCTGAACGCGACTCTGTTTCGGACTGCCTCTGACTCGACTGACTGACTCGCTCGCTTTGACTAACTGACGGACTTCTGACGGACCTCACTCCAGACTTCCGACTGAACTCCATGCTTCCTCTTTGAGGCGCAGTATTTATTACGTATGGAATAGTCCATTATGTTAGTATGGGTAAGGTCCCATGACACCCCCCCTTCCGAAAATTTTGCGTAGCAGGGGTTTTTTGTTACTTGTTTTGTATTACTTGGTAGTAATATATCGAACGCTGATCTGATTTTCTTAGCATACATGATATCTGCCGGTGATAATGTTGATGGTGTCGCATTATTTGACGGCATTCTATATACCTGTAGGAATTGCTGTAATGCTTTCTCCGTAGGCACATCGTACGCTTTTCGTAATGCTCTTTTGAGAGTATCCATGAATCTCTCCGCTTGTCCATTTGATCTTGGATGGTAAGGCGGGGATTTTATATGTTTTACTTGATAGATTTCGCAAAACTCTTGGAAATCTGCCGACGTGAATTGCGTTCCGTTATCTGTTACTAAACAGTCCACTACGCCAAACCGAGCGAATAGCTCGTGGAAGAAATTTATGGTCGTTTCTGTAGTAGGATTTTTGCACCGAAACACCTCCGGCCATTTACTGTAGATATCAACGATGATTAAATAGTGGAACCCGTCAATTGGTCCTGCATAATCTGCGTGTATTCTTGACGATCAGTTTCAGGCCAAGGTTTATGTATGATTGGCAGTGCTTTAGCTGCTAAATTACAACCCTTTCCACCATTTGAGAAATATCCTGGTCCATATACATAGCTTCGCATTTGCGACTTCATTCTATTTTTACCCAGGTGTCCTCTGTGGAAATCCTTTAGTATCCGTTTTTGTAAAGTTTTGGGGATTACAACCCTTTCGTTGTAAAGTAGCACATTATCGGATAGAGAAAAGCTGTCCGAAATTTTCTCATTTTTTTCTGTTATTTTTGCTTTTGTTTCATTAATAAATTCGTCATTTTTGGCTTCATTTTTTATGTCTTGCAATGTGACTGGGAGGTTTCTGACTGTACAACATAGTACTGTTCTTATGTCTTCTTCATTTCTAAGGGCTGCGATTACCGTATCTTCCAATGGCTCTGTCTTTGTTGGTATAAGTCTCAACAGACCATCCGCATGCCCGATTCTTTTCGTTGGTAAATATTCCAATCTGAAATTATAGTTCAGAAGAATCGTTCCTCTTCTAAGTAGACTATTTGTCGTGTACACCGGTAGACCTTTTTTTGAACCAAAAATTTTTATTAACGGTTTGTGATCCGTCTGCAGAGTAAAGTGTCTACCATAGACGTATCTATGGAATCTTGTTACTGCGAAGATGATTGCTAGAGCTTCCTTCTCAATTTGTGAATAGTTTTTCTCCGCTGGTAGTAGGGTTCGAGAAGCATGTGCGATAGGTTTTATTGTCCCATCTGGCATTTTGTGTAATATACATGCTCCGACACCGTAGGCGCTCGCATCACTTGCTACAATAATCATTAGGATCATAGTGTGCCAAAAATAAATCCGATGTTAATGTCTTGATTATTTTTTCAAATGTTTCCTGGCATTGATCTGTCCACTGCCAAACTTTTTCTTTCTTTAGCAGTTCGTTCAATGGTGCGCGAAGTTTATGAATTTGAGATATGAATTCCTGGAAGTAATTCACTAATCCAAGAAAACTTTGTAGTTCTGTTATGTTCTTAGGAACTGGCATCTTTTTTATTGCTGCGGACCTTTCAGGGTCTGGAAGTCTACTTTCTTGGTCTATTATATGGCCAAGATATTTAATTTCCTTCATGAAAAAATCACACTTATTTTCTTTCACTTTGAATCCGTAGCTTTGAATTCTCTTAAACATTTCTTGTACATGTTGCCAGTGTTGTTCAACGCTTTCGCTATTATTCAATATGTCATCCAGATATGCTATTGTGTATTCTAGTCCTGCCAGCATCGTATCCATTGTCTGCTGGAAAATAGCCGGCGCTACTTTAATTCCAAATGGTAGTCTTTGGTATCTGCACAAAACCTTGTGTGTGTTTATGCATAGTAGTTTTGAACTTTCTTCATCGACTGGAATTTGCAGGTAGTCCTCACTTAGATCAATTTTTGAAAAATATTTTCCGCCATTTAATTTAGTGAATACTTCTTCAAGACTAGGTAGCGGATAATGATAGTCCTTTATTGCTGCGTTCAAACCTGTAGAAAAATCAGCACAAACTCGAATTTCTTATTTCTTTTTAACGTAGACCGTTGGTGCGGCCCATTTGCTGTACTCTACTTTTTTCAATATGCCCGTATTTTCGAGTCTAGATAATTCTTGGTCAATCATTTCTATTGACGCAAACGGTACACTCCCTTTTTTCTTGAAAATAGGTTGAACGTTATCCTTTATTTTGATATTAGCTGCCATTTTTTTGTATCTTCCGAGACCTGCCGAAAATACTTCGGGGAAACTCGTTTTTAGTTTTCCTTTTAATTTGTCTGCCTCGGTTGATAAGTTTTTTACATTCTGGTAATAGGTGCTAATAGGTAGATCCCATAATTCGAATTTTTGCATCCAGTCTGTCCCGAATAGGTTTTTGGTATTTCTTAAGACGTACATTTTTAGTTTTTTCGTAATTCCGTTAAATGTTACGTTTGTGATTATTTCACACGCGAATTTTATTCTTCTCCCCGTAACTGATCTCGCAATTTTATCCGTTTTTAACATGACAGGTTTGTTCAGTTTTCTCCATGTTAGTAGATTTATGATAGTTAAGTCTGAGCCAGAATCCAGCTTTTCTGTTTTGCATTTCAACTTGTACATATTTTCTTATATTAGTCTCATCTGTTTGGTCGGTCCTCGTAATTCTTATTTTGCTTTCTTTTCTATACCAACAGTGAGAACTTTTGTGACCAATTTTTTACATGATAGACAAGTTAGCACGATATGTACAGTCTTTAACCCAATGCCAAGACCCACAACGATAGCATGGACTTGGTGGTAGTTTCTTTTTATGTTGATTATAATTAGAAAATTTTGTTTTACCAGTTCTTGAGGCGGGAAAATCAGTTCGGTTTGTTTGTGAGGAGGGAAAATTTGTTTGCTTTGTTTGTGAGGAGGGAACATTTGTTTGTCTTTGTAATTTGCGTATGTATGCTATACCAGTTTGTTCTATGTCTTTAGAGTCTTTTTTTACGCTGACGCATCTCTGGCAGTCTTCGGCTAGTTTTTGAAGTGTCAGATCTTGTTCATTTTCCAAGTTAGTAAGTATTCTACGTCTCATTTCTGCGTCTTTGGTTGAAACCAGACCTTGGACGTAAATTAAGCATTTGAAGTTGTCAGCGCTGAGTTCCGATAATCTGAAGTCGTCACAATATTTATTAACGATGGATGCGAAAGTTACGTAATCTTCGCTATCCTTTTTTGTAAGGTTCATGCATTTCCATCTTTTATGAAATAGTGAAGTATTATGGCTGAAAAGTTCCGTTAGCAATTTTATAGATTCTTTGAACGTTAACTCGCTTGTTTTTCTGGGAAGAATATAATCAACGAATTTGGTATTAGGTTGGTGCAAAAATAATGACGTAATAATGTCGTTTTTTGACGTTAAAAAATACGTCAAAAAACGACATTATTACGTCATTATTTTTGCACCAACCTAATATATTCGCTTGTGCCTAATTTTCTTAAGAGGCGTACTTTACGTGCGTCTGACCAATCTTTGCAGTCAAAATCATATAGATCTTCATAGCTTCGGAAGTAATTTGCAAAAGTTTTATCTTCGTCGGGTGCGTACTTAAAATCTTCGATATTACTCCAAATAGCGTCTTGAGAGAGAACTGATTCGTTCTCGGGTTTTTGCTCCTTATTTGCCATTGCACGTATCAATAATTCTTGCATTTCTAGATGTTTTTGTTCGTACCTTTGTTGTTGTTCCAACTGGATTTTGATAAGTCCCATAATGGTTGACTTAAAATCTTCCATGTTAACGTATTTTTTTTTTTTTTGTGTAACCCTGATATTCTGTAGCCTGTGCTCGCAAAAAAACTTTTCTTTGTGGTCAGTGAAATTTGATATCAAGAAAAGAAAATTTTTTTTTTTTTAGAATTTAATCGTCGTCCACTGTTACGTACGACTGATAGCAAAAAAAAATATATGTCCTCCGAGTAGGGAGTTTATTTTTCTTTAAGGGTTTTCCAGATCGCCACTTGTTATGTGTGACGTATAGCAAAAAAGTAAATAAATAAGTCCTCCGTGTATAGAGTTCGTATTTCCTTTTTAGGGGTTTCTTCGTCGTCACTTGTTATGTTGACGAGAGAGGAGTTTGTTGTTTGTTCTTCACGCGAGAGTTCGAATCTTTGTCGCCACTTGTTATGCGCGACGGATAGCAAAAAAAAAGGGTATGTCCTCCACGTAGAGAGTTGGTTTCCTCGTCGCCACTGTTATGGTCCGGTTCCTTGTACCACGGTGATAGTCCAAGATAGAACCAATAAAGAAGAACTCGAACACGGATATGGAATAACACAGATATATTACAGACAGGAATATATACAGAGAAGTAGAAAGTGTTAGTACGAACAATCAAGATTAGTAGTAATTGTCTGAACGCGACTCTGTTTCGAGCTGCCTCTGACTCGACTGACTGACTCGCTCGCTCTGACTAACTGACGGACTTCACTCCAGACGTCTGAACTCCGTGCTTCCTCTTTGAGGCGCAGTATTTACTACGTATGGAATCGTCCATTATGTTATTATGGGTAAGGTCCCATAACAATATATATATATATATATATACATATATATATATAAAAATGAACATAGAAGTCAACACTTAGAGGCGACAGTCTGTTTCATGCTAGATGCAATCGTCAGAGCAGTCGTAGCATGACGATTGCATCTAGCATGAAACAGACTGTCGCCTCTAAGTGTTGACGTCTATGTTCACTTTTATATTTACACACGCTCTATCTCTGATATTGAGCACTTTATCCCATAAATATAGCACACCTTAAGACTATATATATATATATATATATATATATATATATATATATATATATATATATATGCATGTGTGTGTGTTATCTTTCATGGGCTACACAATGCCACCAGATGGTTTTGTTTAATTACTCTAGTAGATGTAATAATCTTTGATGTTATAAATATAGAGGAAGAGAGGTGTGGAAGTATAAATCAGAGATAGATATATTCACAGGTAAACATGTGGTGTCCAATACACACCGAAAACGTTGCTATATTCGTAATTTTGTTTTCGCTGGCAGGTGTTACAAATATAGCAACCGTGGTAATGAACTGTTCTCGGTTTAGATTGGGCACTACTTGTTTACCTGTGAAAATATTTATCTCTGATTGATACTGTAACACCTGACTACTGTCTATATGCCACACACTGTGACATGGATTTTTCTTGCCAAATCAAGTATTACCTATACTACCCAACTACTATTATTTTAAACGATATTTCTTGGCTGAACAGAGATGGCAGCATATGACATCCCAGTAACAGAGACAGTAGTTTTCATTTAAATATACATACATTTAATCAAGAAAGTATTGTCACTATTATTAATTATTGACTAGTATTTTTCATTCATTAGTGACTGTGCAAGAAATCCAAAACCTATCATATGTGATTATTTAAATCATTAAAATATTACAATATATAAGCAAAGCCAGGTTATCATTTAGGCTAGCATAGTTTGCAAACTAGGACCCTTCAAACTTTTAAAAAGCAATGATTTTAATTTTCTAGATGTTTTAACTTCTAAATAGTTTCATAAACTGAAATGATATCAATATGATAAACTCATATTTATTTGACTTTGCAGAAAGCAAATCAAGGAAAAGAATGTTTTAATTTGTGTCATTGTGTTTCAAGTAGATAACATGTTTGATTTTAGTTCAGAATGTTTAAACCTTACAAATTCTTGCAAAGCAGTGATTTTAATATTCTAGATTTAATAACTTCGAAAGAGTTTCATAAACTGAAATGATATCAATATCGAGAAAGTCATATTTATTTTGATTGTTTTATTGTTATAATGCTGGTTATATATATATATATATATATATTTACTACGGGTGTTTTGGAGAGAAGTGAATGAATAAAATAAAAATATAAAAGAAAGTCTAGTGGATCTAAGAAGGTTGCGTGAATATTTAAGATTGTGCTGCAAATAAAATATGCAATATCCACAAACATAAATTATAAGAAATGGCCAAATGGTAACGATATTCAATCACAAAAATACATGTTTGAAACAACAGATTGAATTTTATATACACAATTTGCAATTTCTTTGTTTGTAATGATGTGGGCAAAAGTATATTTTAGAGAAAAAGTTCTTTGCTGTTTCGGAAATGTTCAATGTCTTAAAGTTGTCTGTCTTTGATTAAAAAGGTTGAATTTAACTTAGACAAAAGATTTTTCTATGAAAGATATTGAGTGAAAAAGTTTGTTGTGTAAAATTTTCTAATCTCTCATAAAGGAAGTTTGTTTCTTTGGCGGCACATAATTCCCGTGTGTATCTTTCGCGTGTGAGAGTCTCAAATGCGACAAAATTTCATTTACTATTTCTATTTATAGTTTTCTTAACAACGAAATCGGCTCAACGGGTCTTGGTAGCTGTTGCGAATTTTTCTGAGAAATACGTGGGCGAATGTTGTATTTTTTATTTTTTAGCCAATAGGATTTCTTGAAACATTTAAATTAGGGATGAATTTGAGAATATTTTTTTTTTATGTCGGTTGAGCCTACTTTTGTACAAATTTTGACTGTTTTGTTATGGAAATTTCTGGAAGCTTTTATTTAAGAACCAATGAAATTCAAGAAAATGTTTGAAATTGAAATGAGGGTTACTAAAATAGAAAGACAGACAGAAAGAAAGAAATATAGAAAATGATTAAATAAAAGTAAACAAAAATGAAAGAAATAACGAAACAAAGATAAAAAAATAAAGAGAATAACTAGTTAAAAGCAGTCTAAAAGGAAAGAAACAAAGAAAATGTTTGAACAAACGAAAGCAAAATAGAAAGAAACAAACAAAAAAGAAAATGATTAAACGTAAAAAGAAAAAAATGATTAAAATAAACAAAGAAAGAAAAAAGAAAATGATAAAATATTTGCAACTAAGAAAGTTCAAAATGTTTAAATCTTAGAAATCTTAACAAAGCAATGATTTTTAATTTTCCTAATGATATAACTTCAAAATGGTTTCATAAGCTGAAATGATATCAATATGAGAAACTCATATTTATTTCGATTGTTTTATTGTTATAATGCTGGTTATAAAAAATTTGTTTTTTTTTTTGTTTTTTATTTATTTATTATGGATGTATCGAAATATGTGCTAATTTGATTTTCAATAAATAGTAAAATAGTGACATTTCTTAAAGAATATTTTTATTGACAAAAAAAGAAAAGAAAAGCTATTCTAGTTTATTTAAGGAATATGCAATAAGTTTACTTAAAGCTATTTAAAATATATCAAGAATATAAGTATAGAAGAGTTAGAGGGTTGCTCCGTCCGAGGGACGATTTTTCTGTTAACACCGCTATTACTGTATACTACCGCAACTCCCTCGGCAATGTTTATTTACAAGATTATAAAAAATATGTGAACCAAGTACAATGCAATATTTATTACTGACCATTTTATAAAAGTTTCTTGTTTATCATTTTATAAAGAAATTTTGAAGAGAAATATTTTTATTCAAAATTATAAAAATCTACAAAACTAATGACTAATCAAGAGTGGTCTCCCCTTGTTTTGTTACTGTCCTCTTTGAGAGAGCTGTTACTGTTTACTGGGACTATAAAAGGACACTATACACGAACCTTGTATTGAATAAAGCTTTCTTAAAGCCTACAACTGAGTACTTTTGTCATTACACATACTAACCTTGGTTTTTGTGCTTAAACATTCCTTTCTTGCTTTTAGATAAACATTTCCAACATATTTAAATTAAATTTTAGCGAAATATTTGGAAAAAAAACGGTATCAAAAGGATTGTTTTTCTCTAACCGCCATTATTGTACATTCACTCTGAAAATTTTACTTTTATATTTACAAGTTTAAAATAAAATAATAATTCGTCAAATTTTCTGCTCGTTTCCCTTTCAGTCAATCATAAATCAAGTTTAATTTTTTATAATTCGAAGGAATGAGCAGAATTAGGTACTTGTTAATCATGTTTAATAATGCTTTAGATTCAACAGAAGTTACAAAAACGTTGTACACCGTTCTGTGACTAGGAAGATGCTGTTATGAATAATCAAGAGTATTCTCCCGTTGTTTCGTTACTCTCCTCTTTGAGAGAGATATTGTTGTTTATTGGGGCTATAAAAGGACACTATACGCGAACCTTGTGTTCTCAGTTGAATAAAGCTTTCTTAAAGCCTGCACCTGGGTACTTTTGTCGTTACATCAACTACAATGCAATATGCAGTGCACCCTCGGTTCTCTCAAACGTCTCACATGTTGACCAAATCGGATTTCGAAACGAAATTTCGAGATGAAAACGCCTCGGCTATCAAACAAAATTTCGGTTCTTGAACAACATAGCCGAACCGAGTTAACCTGAACAGAATCATTTCAGAGTCGACCACCATGTTGTCTACATTCGTGTGTTGTGCCGTGCTTTTCTTTTCCAATTTTATTGTACTGTGACTTTTTTCTCTACATTTTTCCTATTGGAAAATAGATTCGTTTTACGAATATTTCGGGTTACGAATGGTCTTCAGGAACGAATTATATTCGTGAACCGAGGTTCCACTATATATTACTTAACATTTTATATTAGGTTGTTGCAAAAATAATGGCGTAATAATGTCGTTTTTTGACGTTAAAACATACGTCAAAAAACGACATTATTACGTCATTATTTTTGCACCAACTTAATAACTATGACAACATGATTTTTGTTCATAATTTTATGAAAAATATCTATGAATTATGGAACAAGAAAATTGAAATAAATATACGATTCTTCTGGAATAGTCATTTTCTTCCCACATTATTTTTTGTTTTATTTTTCTTGCATATTGGAAATCCTTATCTGTTGTTCTCGTCTTTAAGAACTCGGGCGAACTGCCCGATACTTTAAACTAACAACCTACTCGCATTCTACCTCATTTTTTGGCAAAAAACTAGAGGCTCTAATCAACTCAATTGGTTAAGCATCTCATCTCAAAGGATTTTCTTCTGATAAGCAATATGGCTTTTGTCTTTCTAGGTCAGCTGCTGATGCATTAAAGATTATTACCGAAATAGTCTGTCAGACTTTAGATAAGAATGATGAAGTTCTGACTGTTGCTTTGGACATCTCAAAGGCATTTGACAGGGTTTGACATATTAGTCTCCGTCACAAGCTGAAAGGTTATGGGCGAATTTTGGAACGGATTCAGTCCTTTTAAGCAAACCACAAAATGAAAGTTATCTTGAATGGCCACTTTTCTAGATCATTGTGTATTAATTCAGGCATTTACCAGGGCCCTATTCTTAAAATAATCTAAATTCGATGTATTTATTTGATTTATCTGCTATGACCTCAAATAAAGTCCAGCTATTGGCCTAATATTCTACTACCTGTGAACACCTGACAACGCACGACTCCACGCGACTATGCCTTAATCAATCTACCTTCTGTAAATCGTTTTTGATAAGAGTTAATTAAAATGGATTAAAATAATCTAAATTCGGTGTATTTATTTGGTTTATCTGCTATGACCTCAAATAAAGTTCAGCCATTGCCCTCATATTCTACTACCTGTGAACACCTGACATCGCCCTACTCCACACGACTGTGTCTTAATTAAGTATTTATTTGGTTCATCTCCTATAACCCGAATGAAAGCTCAGCCGTTTGCCCTCCTAGTATATTTGTGAACACTAAACTCTACTCGACAACGCCTCACTTCACTCGACCACGCCTTAAGATATCTGCCTTTTGTATATCTATTTCATGTCAATCTGTAGTATAAGATATATTTAACAAGGACTGAGGGAAGGACATGTCGCATTTAAATTTTTTTAGTATTTTAGTTATCAGGGAAGCAATTAAACGGAAGTGAGTTCCACGGGTGGGAAGTACGAGAAAATAACCTGTTGGAGTAGAAATGGCAGTTACATTTAGCTATTTCACTAGTAAATTGTGTGACCTAGATGCCAATGTAGTAGTACGCTTAAATTCATGTAATCAGGGCACCAGGGGAAAAAAAAAACTAACCAGATCCGTTGCCATGAAAATATTTGTAGAAAAGACAGAAAAATGTTGTTAAAATTTTGACATGAAGTGAAATGATTTTATATTGAATCACTTACTATGTCTGCTGCTAAGAAACTTGGTCCACTGTGTCGACTAGACAATTTTGCTCACTAGAATTTGTCTTACACATTTATCAGTCTACTGTTTAGCCATGCTTTGAATATTGCTGCCAGATATGGTTTGGAGCTGCTGCTGTATATTTAGAGATTCTTGATAAAATCCAAAGAATCTGCAATTGTTCCTGACCTAGCATCTCTGCTTCACTTACTTTGTTACCACTGTAACCTACCTGAGGACACATGGCACAGTGGATAGAGGCGTCCTTGAGGATATATGGCACAGTGGATAAAGACGTTGGTTAGATCCAGTGACAGGACCCAAAGAATGTGAGTTCAATACCCGGTTAAGGCAGTGGAGAATTTGAAGAAGGGAATTAACAGGAGATAACGGATAACTGACATCCATGGCACGTGGAACTAGAACAGTCTACGCCAGTGAGCAAAATAAAGGGTTCAGTTCAACATTCCAACCACCTGAAGAAGGCCAGAGCGTACAATGGCTGAAATGTTGTAATAAATATGGCGACAAAGATGAGGACAATAGTCCGAATAATGTAAATAGGTGTTTTGGAAGTGTTTGTGACTATTTTAAGATTATTTAGATAGGTTGTTCTGGATAAAGTATTTATATATTGTATTTGGGAGCTCATATGTTTTGGAGTGAATCTAGTCAGCTAAGGTTAATTCAGATTTTAGTCAATTGATCTCTTTTTTACGGCTTATCAACCTTTTGCAGGTTATTTATGGCTAGAAAATATTTCTAGACTTTAAGAATTTTTTGAGATATTAATGTTTTTACTAATACATGTTCTACTAATTTACCCATAGCTGGGGGGAGAAGAGGTAGATGCATACTTTTCCCAATGCATAAGTGAATATAAGGAATCTAATTTGAATTGGAACACGGCTCTCCCATTTTCAATTCCAAGCCATTATCCATTATACCACCCGCACATCCAAGATTATAACAAGTGGTCACCTATCTAGGTACTGACCAGGCTCGATGTTGCTTAACTTCAGTGATGGTACAAGAACTGTTGTTTCAATGTGATAAGGCTGTAAGCACAAGTTATACCTATTATGATTCTTAATTAATTTTTTTTGATGGTGGATTAGTTTCCATATATTGATTTGAAGGTATAAAACAACTGTTCACAGATTTTATTAGTTCTTGCTAAAATTTTGAGCTTTTGCTTATCTTTAGTCTTTATCAAGAAAGAATTTAAATATAGGGTGTCCACTAAAAAACTGAAGTTTTGAGTTATAACGTGTTACTTTTCAATCTTTTTTTTTAAATTTTTTTTTTTGGCAGGAGATTAAAATGGCTCCTAAGTGCACTGTGCGCACTAATGTAGTAGTGGATGCTGTATGGCAGTGTCCTTGAGGATCCATCAGCTTCTACTGGTCATTGCTCTGCTGAACAAGGCTTTGCCAGAAAATGGCTTCAGAAGATTTTGAAACTGGATTTAAAAATGTTTCCATCCAAATAAAATAATAAAAAATTAAAAACAAGTGTTTGTAAAAGTTATTTTTGTTTTACCTCATTCAGTCTTTCAGTGGCCACCCGGAAGATTTCATGGTTTTTATAGTACTGAGAATCTATAAAATTATGTTGAATTTTGAATCTTTTTTTTTAAATACTTGTGTTGTCACATGAGCATGTTGTGATTTTTTTTATTTTTAAAACTGTGATGTCATGTCACCATGATGCAGTATGGATTCTGGGAATAAATACATTTTACAGCTTCCTATTGGTTGTTTTGACTTAAAATGGATACCTTCTAAAATTTGTAATCTTTGTTACAGTTAATTTTGCAGTCTTATTGCGTTTTGCTAAGTATTGTGTTATCATCAAGCCACTGTCGTAATGCAATTTTTGTGTATCTGTAATATGTGTTGCCGCATAGCCCTTTTGTTGGAATTATGTCATGTGAACCTTTAAGAAAGAGTTGTGGTTGTATATATTTTCTTATATGCCAAGAAGAATGAAGTGGAATTACATTGTAGACTACTCTTCATTTAGCAAACTTCTCTCCTGAAGGAGTTATAGAAAACTTCACAAGTTTAATGACAATGTTGGTAGCAGATTTGTCCCCACTGTAAAAGACTTTCAAATAAAGGTCAAACTTTGAATACCAGTTTTTATTGCTGAAACATAAATTCTGAAAAATATTTCATTGCATATTTTTAATGTCTTTTCAGTACATAGACAATTCCTTTTCTTTATTAACTTCTTGGGAAAAATGGTGGAGTGGTTTCCTGTTGGTATTTACACAGTTTGTAAGTCCTTCAAGAGTTGTCCTTCTTGACTGGTCTCCTCCCAAGGCTAGAGAGCCCAGTCTACTGTATTATTTAACCAAGAGCTGTGGGAAAAAGTGATGGATTCAAGTGAAAGTGAACGCACTGGATGAGGCCAGAACTTGAACTTGGCATGCTGATCTCATTTTCTGCACCAATAACCACTATGCCACCCACACATCTAAGACATTCACTGTATTTCATTGCCTAATGTATTGATTGAGTTTGGAACAAACAAACATTCAGAAAAAAAAAAAATGAAAAAGTGAAATCTAAGCCATAGCTACCAAAACATTGTGTGATTTTATTTATATATGTTAAGTTTGAAACTTACTTCCTTGATATCTACACATGTATACACACACACACGCACACACACACACACACATTTGTTTTTCTGAATTTTAAAAAGTTCTTTTGGTGGGTGGCATTTTTTCAGAAGGACATGCACAAACAAATTATTTATCTGAAATCATGAATAAACAGATATATATATTTATTAATTTATGTAAATTTTTGTTCTTTAATTAAAAATTTATATATACAAATACATATATAAAAACTATCTTGACCATGTTTTGAAAATGAAAACATTATATAAATACATACATACAACAATCTATTTTTTGTTAACAGTTAATATATTTCAACCAAAAAAATGGCTAGATCTATAGCCAAAAGCACTTGGAAAGAAAGAACTTTTTAATTTATCCTCCGAAAAGAAAAAATACATACATACATACATATATATATATATATATATATATATATATATATAGATAGATAGATAGATAGATAGATAGATAGATAGATAGATAGATAGATACAGGGTGTCTATACAGTCCCTTTACAATTTAAAAAGTATATGACAAATGCATTTGATAAGATATCTTAATCAGATTTTTTCTGTGTACTCAGTAGTTATCAAAGTTCTTTTTAGTGAAAGAGGCACTATTAAGTAAACCCTACAAAGAAAATGCATAATGTGTGTCATGGTTTATTAAAACAAAATCAGATCTGCAGACTCAATGAAACTACAGAACTTATTTCTATGTGGTTATATTAAAGATATTGTGTATGGGACATCACTGATCTAAAGCAAAAAATCACTGATGCCATTGCCACCATTGTTGAAGCTATGCTACAGTAAACATGACAAGAAATCAAGTACCGTCTTGATGTACTTCATGCAACTAATGGTGCCCATCTAGAGGGGTATTAAATTAGTTAAAAAAAAGCTTCAATATCTATTCCTTATTTTGTAACAATTCCCACATATTTGTCTATGCATTTGCTTCTGTAATACATTTTTTAAATTGTAAAGAGAATTTATGGACACCTTGTGTGTGTGTGTATATATATATATATATATATATATATATATATATATATATATATATATATATATATATGTATTTTAGGATATTACAGCGAAAACGTGTAAAAATTGCTACCCAAATGCAGTTGTGTTTCAATGCATATCAATGCAGCTCATTAGGCATTTGTAAATTACTGGCAAGTGAACGATTTCTTCAGATTTAAAAGCAAAATACAACCTCTTTTTTTTTAAAAAAAAAAAAGGATTATAAGGTTTGAGGGCTTTATTCTGAAGTGAAGAAGCACAAATTAAAAATTATTTTTTATAAATGAGTCATGACCTGTAGATTGGCAGCTAACAGCAGCCAGACATAATTAGAATAAATAAACCCTTTCTACACTCAACACCATCACTTGATAAGACACCAGAAATGTTGAAACAAAATGGCTATTTTTGTAGTGATTTTATAACATATTTATGTTATAAAAATATTTTATTAACATATTTATGTTATAATTTTTGAATAAATAATTATATATATATATATATATATATATATATATATATATATATATATATATATAACAATAATTTTTTTTTTCACCCCAAGCAAGGCAGGACCCACTATCACGCAAGGGGTTACGGAGAGTTGGAGATAGAGCAAATAGGAGTGATAGGGGAAGGAGGATGAAGAGAAGGATAGGGGATAGATCAGGTCATCTAGAGATGTCAATTGACATTACATTTGAATAGTTGGAGATTATAGCTATCAGGGAAACAGGAAAAGAGAAGGGTGTTCCACAGGCGAGAGGTGTGAGACATGAAGCTATTGGAGTAGAAGAGACAGCTACATTTAACAGTTTCAACAGTGAAAGTGTGTGAGCGAGATGCCAGCCTAGTAAAAAATTCATGAAGCCTGGGAACGAGCAAAAGCAGCTCATCGGAGCAGTTACCATGAAAGTATCTGTAAAAAGACAGAGGGAGTTGATTGCACGTCTTTGAGAGAGCGACTGCAGATGAGATGTCAGATCAGGGCCAATTATGTTGCATATCCATCTCTGGATTTTATCAAGAATCTTGAGACAAACAGAAGGGGCTCCAGATCATATATGGCAGCAATACTCCATGCAAGGGCGAATGGTTGATTTGTAGATTTGGAGGATTGACTCTGGTGAGAAAAATTTCCTGGCACACAACAGGGAGCCAACTTTTCTTGCGGTGGACGAAGCTATTGACTCAATGTATTTGTTCCATCTCAGGTTAGCAATCAATGTGACACCGAGTAGTAGCAAAGAGGTGCTCTCGAGAAGTTGAACGTCAGACATTCTAATGGGGGGGGGGGGTGCAGAAATGGTTCTCTGTGGTGAGTAATATAGAGCAGTTTTGTTTTTGAGTTGTTAAAGTTAACCAGCCAATTCCTGCCTCAGTTCACAACCGATTGGATTAGGAAAAACCTTAAAAATACATTGTCGGTAATAAATTTATTTCAGTGAATATCTTATCCGACCAACTACATTGAGATAAATATGCCTATATTCTTTGAAATAAATTTATTGCTGACAATGGATTTTTAAGGTTATTCCTAATTATTATAATTTGCTCTGTATCATATATTGAGCTCCCATATGGACTAAAAGTCCTTTTTGGAACAATCCCAACCAATTACAATTTGGTATTATTCATACATATATATATATATATATATATATATATATATATATATATTATAAACTAACTGATTTAAAATATGTTTTTTTTCACTACACAGTTCTAGCCATGTTTCAAAAATGGAAGCTAAAAGCTTCGAATTTAATTTTGTAATTAAATTAAAGGCATTAGTTTCATTTCATTCTCAAGCAAATTTTGGAGTAAGTTATTTTTAAAATTACTTAGTTTTAAAGGCATAGCAAAAATTCATAATTCATGTTTCCAAGGATACAGAGAAATCCCTTCATCCAGACAAGGAGTGGTTGCATGTTTATTATCATTGACTTTTGTTGTATCAGTTATTAGTTACATTTGAAAAAGGGGTTATGTTTAGGTAGGCGTAGGGATGTATTTTTCAATGAATTCTGACATTCGTTAAATGCATGCCGTCTGGACTTTTTAAAAGTTTTATTGTTAACGGCAAAAAAATTTTTATGGCATTTATCCATTTGTATATTTAAAGATTTTGGGGGGATGTTTAGGTTAGAATACGTTTTATTTAACTATGATTTTAAAATATTTTCACTTTTAATTTTTAATAGACTATAGACTATATTTCTTTAAACGTATATATATATATATATATATATATATATACAGAGTGGCAATAAAGTCACTATACAGTTACTTACAATAACAATTAAGACAAAGCAATTAATCAACAGTCCAGAAATGTATTATTAAAATGGGTCTGATTAATTCTGGTTACTAGCAATAAAATGCTATGGTAAACAATAGTAAATTAATTACCGATAATATTAGAATTGTAAACCACCTGCTTCAATGCTTTGCTTTTTATTATACTCAACTGACATGAGAATAACAGGGGATAACTGATAACTGACATCCATTAAACATGGCAGGTGGAACTAGAACAGTCTACCCCAGTGAGCGAAATAAAGGGTTCAGTTTGACATTCCAACCACCTGAAGAAGGCCGGAGCATACAACGGCTGAAATGTAATAAATATGGTAACAAAGATGAGGACAATAGTCCGAATAAGGTAAATAGTTTATTTTTGTATATATAAATGTTAGGGGGATTATAATTATTTACTCAGAGTTATAACTCTCTTACAGATTGTAGACATATATGAATATTTTTTTCAAAATTACAAGAGTTAGTAAAACAAAAACAATATTGTTAATATCTAAGTGGTGAAAGTTTAAAAAGAAGTCAAAATTACGGCTATTAATAAAAAAATAAATATTTTTCTTTTGTCTAGTTTTGGTATTCATTTCGAAACACAGGACTTAATGTAAGTAAGACTTTCCAACTTGCAGTTAGAAATATTCATCTGAAGCGTTTTCACCAGTAACAAACAAGGGAAGTAACTACTAATTTCTTAAACGATACTTTTTCCCTTTTTTGCATAACAAGGGAAATAACTTCAACAGGACGTTGACATCATCTGACAGCATTTATTTCCTCTTTTCCTTTTGTTGTTTGTGGGGACAAACTCAAGGTACATATCAGTTTGATTTTTTTTTTAAGAATGGATATTCAATAAAAATCGAATATTTTTGTTATTTAACGTTATTTATTTTATTAATTAACTCCAGAGCTGGAATGAAAGTGATATTTATTTATATTTAAAAATACAAAATGTGGCACAAGGCCAAAATAGAGAATGGGGAAAGTAAGGTCTTCTTCCTGTCTTAACATTAAACTTAGCTAGCCACAAACACTGAGCCAAACATACCACAATATTCCTTACACCATAACAACTCAATTGTACTTATCATTCTAACTACATCCATCATAGCACCTTAGACTCTCCATGAAATCCTACCTAAGTTGTCCCCATCTGTACAATTCTTTTTGTGATGGTGGTTGGGGATAAAACAACAATTTAAAATCTAAACCCCAATGTGTATTTACAAAATGAAATAATCTATGTATAAGCAACTAAATAAAATAGTGTTAGTAATAACACCACCCCAGAATCCTTAATTGTGGCAAAAAAACATCAGTTAATGGGACAAAATCAATGTGGGACTTTAATAAAGAGCTGGAATGGAAACAGTGATGGCACCAACTCTGAATCCATCATAAAAAGTTAGGGTGTAGAATTAATAAATACTAAACATTTTAAATATAGCAGTGCACGGGTCTGTTATAACAAATGTAGTACAGGAAATAAGGAAGTCAAACATAAAATAATCCTGGGTATAATGATAAACTACATCTGGCAGCAAGCCCTCTGATCAGGAGATTAGAGGGATTGAGAAGCATAGGACCACCTCTTAATTGCTGTTGTTCCCAGGTCTACCCTGATTTGGGGTGGTAGCACATGTTAGGGTCCCAGCTGTGGCTAAATAGTGACCCCCACCAAAAAAAAAATACTATGAGAGTTGTGGGGTCACTCACATCATACCAGCAGGAATAACCAAGTGTTCACATGGGTAAAAAACACATGCACAGAAATAACACAAAAAGCATATTAAATTGTAAATTAAAATCATACAATTTTATTTATTTTTGGCATACTGGTGGGTGTGTGTTTTAGTTACATGTGTTTTAAGGTTGCATGTGATAAAGGGAGAAAGTCACTTCCTATTATAACAAGCAATCCCCTGAAGGATGGAGATGGATGTCTGGACCTTTGAAAACGAAAGAGCAAGTCCAGAGTTTTTTTTTGGGGGGGGGTGCATAAAGTCTGTTTCAGGCAGAAAAAGTTTCTGTTGCATTCTGGGAGAATTTTTATTATTTTGGTTTTATTTAATTTATTTTAAACAATTTTATTTTATTTATGATATTCATTATTATTATTTTATATTTTTATCTATTAATAATAATAATGTTCCTATAAAGTATAAGAATGCATTTTTATAGTAAAAATTCCAGCAATATATTTTTATATAAAAAAAATTAACAACAATATCTATTTTTAGTAAAAACAGTAACAATACAATTTTATACCAAAATGACCAACAATATATTTTATCTATAGTTGAAGGCATACAATTGTATTCAAAATATTTAGATTTCGACATTAGTTAACACATAGAGGTGTTGATATGCGACTAAACAAAATCAACCAACTAACTAAATATACTGAAACTTTCATATAAATCTTATACCTGACACTAAACCTGTTTATAAAAATCATTACTCTGTAGTGCCAAATTCTTTTAGAAATATATAAACTGTCAGCTATGTAAAACTGCTATCCCAGATCAATGAATGATTAAAAATGGCACCCAATGAGGATTAAACTCACTATTGTTAATCCTCACTTTAGTCGCTTTTGTTATCTCTTTAGTTCTCCATGATTTCCAGAATAAAAAAAAACAAACATGTAAAGCTAGTCTCCACTTTTCACCCTCATATAGGTATTAGAATTAAAGGGGAGGTAATTAAGTTATTAACATTGGCGTCCTTCTGGAAACAAATTAAATTTGTCGTATCCACCGGTTCAGCAACCGAAAGTGGATTAACTCCCTTGACTGCCAAGGTTTCGTTACGTATTGCTACGTACCAGTCTTTTTAAGTCTAACAAAACTTTTAAATGTTTTCAAAAATTATGTATATATAATACATAAAAACTTGATTAACAGTTCCGGAATACTAGTAAGAGAAGAAAAGACTTTTTTTTTCTTTTCTAAATATTTAGTTAATTTTTTAGGCAAAGAATTAGGAAAGACAAGCCAAGTTACGTTGCCATATTTTTTTATTTTTATAAAACCTTTTTGATGGGGAGAAAGGGATTTCAGATTCTGTCCCATGGCGGACGCCTTCTCTCCTCCCTTGTGTTCTCCTCTCCCCCGTTGTAATGGCCAGAGTCCTCGGACTTGTTCTGTAACAACTGTTCCGTAGCGGTGGTACGACCGGCTATGACTAGCTCAGATAAGCCTTGACCAACTTAGACAAACTATTACCAGCTAAGTTAAGATCAGCCACCCGTGTGGAGACACGCGGGTTCCCATGTTAAAAACCGACCTTGTGTCGCACCCTGACTAAGTGAGGAGTCAAGATAAACACCGGGTTCCACCTGGAGCGCCGTGAGGAGAATATTTTGCTGCGGAGTGGACGCTGTTGTAGAATCTGCTCCGTGCTGAAAACTCCTACTCTCCGTTCCACGACTGGCTATGACCAGTGAAGACCGGAAATAGAACAGATGCCTGAGTGGAAAGACTCGAGCTTCCTTATCAAAAAGTGATCCTTGTGTCACATCCTTGTTCCAGTGGGGGTCCAAGGCAAATACCGGCTCTCTTCAAACAAACCAGGGGCAAGTTGCTGATCCTATCACCACGACAGATATAACTGACCGTAAGGGTTGACTGAAGGAGACGTGACTTCTGCCTTTTAGTTTTTTGTTCATGTTTACTTGTACTTTTTCGGTGAAATGTCCGTTCAGCCAAATGTCTCTCGGTCAAATGTCCATCTGCCAAATGTCCGGCCACGATCCTTGCCACATCAATCCTAAGTCGGGTATCTTGAATGACAGGTAACGTCTTGAGAAAATCTGTTAGGGAATATTTGTCAACGAAACATTCTACTGTTGGAGGAACTGCCAGTGAGAAAAACTCTTGAACCATTGCAGCTATTAGATATCCAGATATCTACTGCTTCTGCTAATGCCGTGGTCTCTGATGCTAGAGGACTTTTTGTGATTGTATTTAGCTTCTTTGATTGTCACATAATTGGGGCAACTTTATCATTGCCTGCAAGAAAAAAATCACCAAGGTTCCATGTGATGGTCTTAATGGAAGACTTGCATGTATAGCATGGGAATATCCTAGAACTCTGATTCTATCACCCCCTCCTACGCTTAGAAAGACCAATCGAATATTACTTGATCAGACTTTCCTTACTGCCTTGTTTTCCATCAAAATGTTTTTAACTGATGACTCTTTGCTATAATTGCTGGCAATAAATCATTAGCAATATCGGATCGGGTCTGTATAGAAACCCATATTAATTGTCCAAAAAGTGCTTGGTTTTTTTCCCAGTTGTTAGTTTGTCATCCTTGTTGTTATGTTTTCTATAGCTCTCTGCGTATTAGTAGCCGTAGTACAGTTATACGTGTCCTAAATAGCAACCAGGCTTGATAGGCATAACTGTTCCCTATGTTCGCCAGTTGTTCTCTATTTATACTTGTCTATCTAATTTGCATATGATAATACACTTGTGCTTTCTACGGTCTACCAACATATTTAAACAAACCTTGCGCATTAGAACTTATATTAAATATACTCAACAACTTGTTGACTGTTTTCTGGACTCATTCAACTGAGCCTGTATCAGTGAAATCATCCACATGCTACAGCAAAATCCCTTTCAACTTACTGCTTTTCTGCCGCAAAACATGTCGTCATCCTAGATACTTGGCTTTTCACAAGATTTACTAGTTTCTGTCGAACACGTTCTACCATGCACAAGATACATTATTTTAACCCATAAATACTCTTTTTTTAATTTCCAAATTTGTCCAGAATCAGAGAAAATCTGGTGGAAGTTATAGGTACACATCCATCTTAATTGTGTCTTCTTACAGGAATGCAGAAGTTATGTCAATTGAACTAATTTTTCAGCCTGCAAAAACAAACACCATTCTTAGTGATTGACGACTACAAGTTGGCGAATCTGTCGTTTCATTAGTCTTTCTTTCCTCAAAGACTCTGACAATCAGACGAGCCTTGACAACATTGATATCATTCTTGATTTTCTCCATGAATATCCATTTGCATGAAAATAATGATTGCATTCTACAACTTCAAATACATCATTGTTTTTTCAAATTCTGGATTTATTTCTCCTTTTAGACACAATACCTCTTGAGTCATTTCATCAATGGAGAAAAACAAAATTATTTCTTCCTGGTTTGGTGTTTCATTCCATGATATCACATCTTTCCAGTGAACAGAGCTGGATTCAGTATTTCCTTGAATATGCACATTTAGCCAATCTCTATCTTTTCCTTGGCATTTTGGTTGATGTGACAATATCTTAACAGATATTGTGTGTCATTACTCAGATTCAGTTGAACATGAGACTTTGGCTTTGATCTTGGTAGTCTATCGCTCTCCAGTAACCTTTTTTGATTAGAGATTGAAGTGCTCCCTGGCACAGAGTCACATGATACCATTGCTTGATCAGTGCTGACTGAAACATCATAATGAAAATTATTTTCAAATAGGCGGCATAATGCATCCAATCTTTGGATTATCCAGTTTCATCTAATCTCTCTAATTTAGAGTTACCTAAATTTTCTTTTTGTCTTCTTCATCGAACTCATTATTTTTAAACTATTCCCTACCAAATCCACGTTCTTGTGCCAGACACAAATTTGAGGCGTATAAAAAGTCACCTCAGAGGGAACAATATGTCGGAGTCAATCCTATGTCACCCGTGGTTGGATAAATTGCCAACCACAATAGTGTACATTTATTTGCAATACTTAATGTATTCTTTTTACTTGGATTTACATTTGCCAAGACAGAGAAGGAAGACACAAAAACTTAATCTTCTGCCTAGTCTGTCATGTTTCAAAAGATGCACGATCGCTCAATTTTATATCACATGTGACTGACTCATTGACACACACACACTCATACACACACACACACACACACATATATATATATATATATATATATATATATATATATATATATATATATAAAAAGCGACCAATTTTCCCTTTCAAATTTTTCTTTAATTCCGTCTTTTCCCCATTTTCAGCATAGATTTCTTTTTTTACTTCATTATAATACTTAGTGAGAAAGTGTAGCAATATATATATATATATATATATATATATATATATATATATATATATATATATATATATATAATATATATATATAAACTGTATTCCTTCCCAAATCTAAGTTATTTTGCAAGACACAAAAACTTAGTCTAGTAGGAATAGTAAAACATTAATAGACGCAAAATTACAAAACAAGACAACCATTGCGTAAAAGTTTAAAAGGAAAACACATTTATTTTCCCAATTACGAAAAAAGGTACAAAGTTTGCACAAAACCTTTCTTTCGTGCGCCTATTAAGACAGGATAACAATTTCAGATAGACATGATTACCCGTGAAAAATGGAAAAATACAGTTTGAGAAAAGACAAGGGTTTTGAAAATGACAAAAAGAGGAAACAATACAAGAACGCAGTAAAAAAATACAAAAAAAAAAACAACTAAACAACCCCCCACCAAAAAAAAAGAACAAAAACAAAAAAAAAAACAAAGGTGCAACAACCTTTGCGAAAAAAACGAAAAGACCTACTTTCACTTGCCCCACAAGCATCTCTGGGACATACAGTAAATTTTGAAAAGTTCCTTTTAACTTCACACAATTCTTGCTTAGGAAAATTTCTTAGAATTCTTTTGGCCAACCACAGGAGAATTTTCACTTGAATTTCAAAATTCTTTAGTCTCTCTGCGGCTGGCTGGTAACTGATGACTTCTTTGATGTTTCCCTCTTGGTGTCAAATGCCTTCTTTGAAGTTGACCTGCCTTGTTCTCTTGCTGTCTTCTCGTATCTCTTGACCTGAGCTCTATATATTTGAAAAATTAGGCTCAAAAGGCCCGTCCCATTCGGGTTGTTACTACAGCTTGAGACCACGTCTGTCATTGGTCAGTATATACGAAAAAATATTTTTCCATAAACTGGAAATTCATCCTTAACAAATTTGGCGGGTTTCAACCGTTGAGCCGAAAAGGTCATAAAAATGTAAGAATTTTTCACAAACCGTCAGATCTTCATAAAAGTATACTTCTTTTAAAAGCACCTGTATTAAAAAACAATCTAGAGGGTTAAAAATTTTTACAAGGCTAACATTTTTAAATTACTAAAAATAAATTTTTTATACATGGAACTGTCAGGAATCATCACTTTTCCTTTTGTAGTTGTTGATGTCTCCAGCTTTTCCTGATTAGTTTTTGATTTTTGCAAAGCCTTCTGTATTTTAAGCAAATTACATGGATGACATTTACACAATGCTCCTCCATTACGAAGCATGATAATATTGCCATCTGTACCAACAACTGCTGCTGGACCTCTTTAGACTCTCTCTTTCCGATGGTAGAAAACCTTCCCAACATTCGCAAAAGTCTCATTAGAGAAAGTTCTTGTCTTGTGTCTAAATGGCCTTTTGACTGGATTAAACTTAGAGGAAATTTTCTCTGGCCTTGTGCAAGGCTTCTAGATTAGTCCTTACAGTTTCATTTGAAATGATTGACTCTAAAGAGGGAAGAGAATCATAAAGAATATTTGGTAGGTTTTTAGGTTACAGCCAAATACCAGATGATTTGGTGAATAAAACCCCCTGATTTTGTAATGCATTTTAGGCACTCACAGCCCATGCTAAAGCCAAATCGAACTCACACTTAACATCTTCAGTTGTTTTAGATATTGTTTCATACAGAATGGCATTGTAGCGTTCTACGATCCTGGGGAAGACACAAAAGAAAACTTAGGTAAATCTAAATCGGAGAGATTAGATGAAACTGGATAATCCAAAGACGACAGAACAATGAATGCGTCATGCCGCCTATTTAAGAACAGTTTTCATTATGATGGTTCAGTCAGCACCGATCAAGCAGTGGTATCAGATGATTTTGAACCAGGGATCTCTTCAATTTCTAATCAGAAAAGGTTACTGTAGAGCCATACACTACCAAGATCAAAACCAACAGTCTAATGTTCAGTTTAAACTGGGTGATGACACACAACATCTGTTAAGATATTGTCACATCGGCCAAAATCCAAGGAAAAGATGAAACAAAGGTTCCGGTTGATAAGCAAAAGTGTGGTCAGTACTTGAAACCAATCATTTTCTTAGCAGACCGGAAATGGGTAACCTGGAAGACAGTACCTTGTTGTTGTTCTTATTGTTGTGGAGGTTAATTCCTTCTCTGCCTTGGCAAATGTAAATCCGAGTAAAAAGAATACATTGAGTATGGGTAAATAAATGTACAACTATTGTGGTTGGCAATTTATCCAACCACGGGTGACGTAGGATTGGATCCGACATATTGTTCCCTCTGAGGTGACTTTTTATTTGCATGAGATTTGTGTCTGGCACAAGAACATGAATTTGGTAGGGATTGATTTAAAAATGACGAGCCCAATGGGGAAGATACAAAAATTTTTTTTAGGTAACTCTAAATTAGAAAGATTAGATGAAACAGTTTTCATGATAATGGTTCAGTCAGCACCGATCAACCAGTAGTATCATGTGACTTTGAACCAGGGAGCTGTTCAATCTCTAATCAGAAAAGGTTACTAGAGAACGATATGAATGGTGATCCCGCTGCTGTAGTTACTGTTTCCACTGCAAGTTTTTAATTAATTTCTCTCATAACATGATTTTTAAATTCACTTCCATTATCACTGAAAAATTTTTGTGGAGCTCCGAAATAGGCTATCCAGATTCTAAATATTTAGCTAACTACCATTTCTTTGCGCTTTGAATTTATAAAACAAGCAGTAGAATACCTAGTTGCAGCATATCCACATTTTTCCGTGTTAAATCTCCTTCAAGTTCATGCGCACATATGTATTAAATATTGATCCTACAGTCAAACTGACAATTGAAGTGGAGCCTTGCTATATTTACGACAGAGTGCACGCTCATCACGCGCATATTCAATCATTTGTCTGAATTCTTTATCTTGGCATCCACTATCCTTAAGGAGTTTTAAAAGTTTTCTTGACATGTCTAAATCCCTTGTGCAGTTTAACAGCTTTTTCTTTCTGTTTTGAATGCTTCAGTCATCCAGCGAAATGTGTAATATCACATTTACCTATGGTGAATCTAGAGAGCTTTTGGCTACAGGAACAGAGTTATGTCCCCTTGATGTCACCTTTGCTTATCAACAAAGGTATTTCATTTTTTTACTACCTCAACATCAATCAATCGGCACTGTGGTAGCAACTGTTTTTGAGCAACCACTATCTAGTAGGCCTTTACCCCAAATTCCCAAGAATCAGTACGTCCTGGGTATGACGGTAAACTACATCCGCGTCCTGGGTATGACGGTAAACTACATCCGCGTCCTGGGTATGACGGTAAACTACATCCGCGTCCTGGGTATGGCGATAAACTGCATCCAACAGCAAGGTCTCAGATAATGTTTTCAGAAAAATAATGTTGCCAGCTCTAAGTTTTTTTTGTAAAAGAAGTAATGTTGCCAGCTATACGTCTTTTGTAAAAAAAGAATAATGTTGCCAGCTACACGTTTTTTATTCCATACAAAATAGGCATTTAAAATTCATATAAACTGGATTTGGCATTAAATAACCCACAGTGGTTGATATGCCATAAAACCCAAACAAACAAACAAACAAACAAGAATCAGTCTAGATTGAAATGAGTCCGGCGTAGCAAGGAACATCGTAACAGGAATGTTCACGTCAACTTCCTCTCCGCTTTGTTTATGAGGATAATCTTTTATAGGATGTTTAATTGATTTACAGCAATGATATCATATTGATGTTTTCCAGCAGAATGAGTGTGATACTATTCGTATACTCCTTGACGGTGTCTGCCTGCCAAATATCCTCTTCTTGATCCCCCATTATCCCTTATGTTGCTTCATCTTCTGCTGAAACCATGACCATATAACACTTCTTCCTTGACTTCATGTACACTATCCTTCCCAGTTAACACTCCAGGGTCGCCAAATATTATTTTTTACTTTATCTCGCATGTATTTATGGGTGTGATATTTGTGATGTCAACGAACTCTCATTTGACACCTTTGAGATGTCAACGAATACTCGTTGTCATTTTCGTAATGTCCGTTGTAGTAGAGACTTTGTAATCGTAGATTACAACTATAGTAATGCCGTTGAACAATACTGGTGTCAGACGCCTTCGAATATGACTAACACTAATTGGTGATCTATGTTCAAACTCAAGTGTCGTCAGCGACACTTTATTCCTATATAACAGATTTGCTGTTACTCTGGCTAATTTTTCAGATTCAGCAGTAAGACTGGCAGCTTTAAGCAAAAAGAAGGCTCTCACACAACGATTCCCAACGTGGGGTAATATTTTGGTGGGGCATGCGTAGGATGTGCACCCTTCGGCTTACTGTACCCACGTGAGCTCAAATTTCATTTTGCATTATTATTTCATGATTAAAATGATCAAAGTATATTACAGAATAAGCTTTCATTCAAATATTTTATATTTCTGCCTTTAAGGTCTCCATTATATGTTTTGAAACTATATATATTTAGCCATCTTTTTTTTTTTTTTTTTTTTTACATTTTTGTCTTTCATGGACGCCATGGTCTTTGGAGGCTTGTTTAGAGACCACGTCAATGGCTTTTTAAGCTTCCTTCACGTGAATTGTAGTAAAATTTCGAATATGTAAGAATTAAATATTACAAGGAGGTACCAGAATTTTAAAAATACCAAAGTGGGGCATGGTTCCAAATCGGTTGGGAACCACTGTTGTAACAACTTCAGGTCCATTTTATGCCTTTTAATTTTCTCATATCTCTTCACATGTTCGATTATAAAGTTGGAAAATTTCTACCTGCACTCCGTTTATATTCATAGAAATCCTTAAAAGCACAATATGCCAATGTGTCTTCATCTTGTAAATATCCTCTGTCTAATTTGTCTATAATCAATTTATAACAAACAACCTTTCTTCTGGTTTTGACTCGAGCACAACCTCTATTGCTTTTCTTTTTAAAGAGAGATTTGATGCAGCTTCAAGTTTATCTTCTGAAGTATCAGTGCAAATTGTCCAGCTGTTCACATCATTCTTCCAACTTAATCTTCAGTGTGGAAAATAGATGGGTTCTTCATACTAGTCACTTTTTTTCTTAAATGTTTTCAATTATTACACTGTCACTATCATTAACAAATTGGTCAACTACACGAATTTACCCAAAGCAAGGTGGTAAAGCCATGAAGACACTGGCTTTACTACCTTGCTTGGAGTAAATTAGATGTATTTTTATTCTCTCTCCAGAATCTGTCTTACATATCTATAAGTCTACCATTTGTCCATGTTTAGAATATGGCTGCCACATATGATCCGGTGCCCATGCTATTTAACTTGAGCACCTTGATAAGATAAAAAAAAAGAATCAGCCATATTAAATGCCCAATAGACCAATCAGCAATATTATTGGTCCTGATCTAGCGGCTCAGCTCAAGTCACTTTCCCACCGCCGCAAGGTTTGCCTCTCTATGTCTTTTCTATAAATACTTTCATGGCAATTGTTCGAATAAGCTCTCCGCAGTGGTAGCTATAGAGTATATGAATATATATATATATATATATATATATACACACACACACAAGTATATGATTGGTGTATACGGAATAAAATCCAATAACCAACAATTACTATTCTTAAAAGAGTGCTCGATAAAGAGTAGAGGAGATATAATTATTTATTTAAAAATTATAACATAAATATGTTATAAAATCACTACAAAAATAGCCATTTTGTTTCAAGTGATGATGTTGAATGTAAAATGGTTTTACATTCAACATCATCACTTGATAAGACACCAGAGGTGTTGAAACAAAATGGCTATTTTGTAGTGATTTGCCTGTCAATATAACTGTCCGGTTTCAATTCTCGCTGATGAGTCCCAAATATTGGATGAAACGGCTGTCCAGCGCATTCTGTTGAGGTTTCTTCTAGACTCGATGAATTACTTATATATATATATATATATATATATATATATATATAATTTTGTTAATAATGTTGCAACGCAGAAATCGGGTACAATTTATATTAAAATTTTCACAGAACACAAGAAAATGATCTGAAATGTAGAAAAAAAATGAACAAAAAAAAAGTCCTTAACAAAAAACCTTAGCTGCCCAGTCTTCACTATACAGTTTTGATAGAGTCCAAAAGCATCTCCGCCTCCTTGTGGGTGATGAATTTTTCCCACCCTTTCTCTAGACAAAACGTTGCTAACCTCTTACTACTCTATCGCTATTTCCATAGAAAGTACTCAGACGGACTACATTCTTTAGTTCCAACAGTTCTAACCTTTCCGGTTATGACCTGCCATACCACATTGCCTCTAACTCTGTAACCTTCTACCGTGAATGATTCTTGGGTCTAGTACAAAATGAACGTTATTGTAATATATGGTGGACTCTCCTAACATGAACGATAAATGAGGGTCAGCATTAGATGGTGCCTTTTGTTTTACACTTATGTATGCTAGCAGGGGCTATTGTGGAGAAAATTAGGTAAGGGAAAGACATATTTCATTTGTGCTTTCTTGCTGCGGGCGACAAAGCCACAATGACAGATGAAATTTGTTAAAGCAGGATTTTGAAGCTGATCACAGTGCTTTAGTCTACTATTTTCAAAACCCTTTAACTTAATGAAACATGTCTTACATCACTCCTTTCGGTTTGAAAGCCAAGCATCAAACCGAAAGGAGTGGCGTTATATATATATATATATATATATATATATATATATATATATGTATATAGTCGACTCTCTCCCGTCGAATTCGACGTATGAGGGTCAAGCAGATCAGTTCCCAGGAAACCGACAGCCCGACAACGGCACATGAGATTTGATTATAGTGGTGAAGGTTTTGTGCAGGACCATCCACACTTTTTGAAGGGACGAATACAGAGACCTGGTGCACTACGTGCCACCAGGTCTCCAAGACCTAGACCAGTTGCCATCCAAGGCTATATAACTCAGTCTGTCCTGCTATTTTACCCATAGCTGGAGGGAGAAGAAGAGGATTCACATCTTTCCCAAGGGTATTGGCACGTAAGTGAATGTAATGGAATCGACTGGAATTCGAACTCGGCTCTGCGATTCCTCAATTCAAGCCGCTATCCATTACCCGACCGTGCCTTCTTTCTTTCTTTCTTTCTTTCTATTATTGTAATATATATATATATATATTATTGTAATATATATATGTGTGTGTATATATATATATATATATATATATATATATATATATATATATATATATATATATATATATATATATATACGATTGTTATATATATATATATTACACCAGAAACATGTCAAAATCGCTACACAATTGCAGTCGTATTACGATGCATAAGAATGTATCTCATCAGGCCATTGTAAATTACTGGCGAATGAACGATTTATTTAGATTTACAAACAAAATGCTGCTTGTTTAAAGCTGTCCATCATTGCTGACGATGACGCTGTACTTCCATCTCCGTCCATCCTCTGTGAGCTCCCACGTGAGATAGCAACCTGGTCCGCGAGCGACAAACTCTCGGGCATAGGTGGCAGGGATTGGTAAGCTGCAGATAACGCTGGTGTCGCCTCCCCTCGAGCGCTCCTCGTCTCATCCTCCTCAAAGTGCGCCACTTCGGCGACGCAGAGAGACCGCCAGCCGGTCCGATCTCTTGACATATTCTCTAATAGTGTCGGGTCAATGTTGCAAGAAATAAGAGCACGCTTAAGAATCGTTTCTTTGGGCCCCCACGTGGGCAGCTGCCGGTTTCGAGCTCTCCAAAGAATAAAATTTTCGGGAGGCGATGGACCGACATCCGCACAACATGTCCAACTCAACGAAGAAGGCGTTGTCGGATGATGGCTTCGATGTGGACGATTTCTGCACGCTGAAGAATTTCGGTTTTGGGGGATTTTAGCTCTCCAACTTACATGCAAGATCCGAAGCAAAATACACCATCTTTTTACGAAAAAAGTTGGGTATGAGGTTAGTGGGCTTCACTCTGATTAACCAATCGAATATGGCTTACGTTTAATTTAAGCAAAGAAACCAAAATTATGAAATTTTTTTTTTTTTACAAATGCGTCATGACCCGTGCATTGGCAGTTAATAGCAGCACAGGCGTTAAACAGGAAAGGATGTTAATGGATACAA
Organism: Acanthosepion lycidas; assembly: GCA_963932145.1. Lineage (NCBI taxonomy): Eukaryota > Metazoa > Mollusca > Cephalopoda > Sepiida > Sepiidae > Acanthosepion > Acanthosepion lycidas. The sequence goes on from OZ010596.1 coordinate 27,723,892, forward strand.
ATTTTAAACACTAGAAGATGTAATTTACGAAGAAAAATGGAGTGGTAATTTAACAAAATGCTAAACAAGTTATATGCTTTGTGACATATGCTCTACTTCGTATTGAACCCTCTTTTAAATTAAATGTTATGAACGTTGTAATTTTACTCTATTCCACCTCATCTTACCTGGATATATATATATATATATATATATGAAGAAATATATTCTTAAGGTGTGCTATACTTATGGGATAAAGTGCTCAATATCAGAGATAGAGCGTGTGTAAATATAAAACTGAACATTGAAGTCAACACTTAGAGGCGACAGGCGGTTTCATGTTAGACGCAATCGTCAGGCCACAAGTGTTGTTTTTTTCTCGGCTATTTATATATACGGGTCAGTGGTGCATTGTGGGTAGTCTATTTTGGCTGTTATTTTGCCGGAAGTCGTTCATTTATTTGGGTTAGATTATTTTGCTTGTTTTTATTTATTTTTATTTCTTATCTTATATATTTATTTATTTTTATTTTAATCGGTGTTTTATTAACGTAGTAAAAATTTGTTTGTATCGCTTATTTAATAGTTTTGTTTTGGTTTCGGAAGATAAAGCTATTTATTCAGTTTTGGGGTTGATTGCTGTAGTTTATTCAAACTATTACTTTGGCGGGACCTGTTTTTAATTTGTTTATTACTTCATTTGGCTTGAATATATATATATATATAAAAAGTAATTCATCGAGTCTAGAAGAAACCTCAACAGAATGCGACGTTTCGTCCAATATTTGGGACTCATCAGCGAGAATTGAAACCGGACAGTTATATTGACAGGCAAACGTCATACCAACTGTACTAACTGGCCTCGCTGACGAAGAGGTAGCGAACTAGACTCCATAATGCGCCGCTCATTCACAAATTCCAAGCAGGTCCGGGTTTCAATTCTCGGTAGTGGATGCGCACTGCTGATGAATCCCAAATATAGGACGAAACGGCCGTCCAGTGCTTTCTGCATTCTGTTGAGGTTTCTTCTAGACACGATGAATTACTTAATTAACTCAAATCCTCCTTAGTTTCTATCATATATATATATATATATATATATATATATATATATATATATATATATATATATATATATATATATATAAGTGACGACAAAGATATTCTTTGTATATTTTATATATTTATTTGGCATGCTGGGGCACAGAAAGTTTTGGGGAAATCACAAAAATTTCAGTTGCTCCTGCTTTAGTAGTTTTAGATAGTGAATTGTGATTTTTGAAGTGGGCTAGATTTCAAATCCATCGGACGTTAATGATCTGAGTGCAATAATCAACAATCCTTTTATTATGCCATCCGATACCAAAATATCTATGACCATTTCACCATCGCCTGATGAGACGCTATATTGCATCGAAACATTAATGCATTTTTGTAGCGGAAATATGTATGTTTGAATGTAATAACCTATAATAAAGTTCAATAAATAGCTCTAATTTTATATTGAGCTCTTTTTTAAATTAATGTCATGAACGATTGAATTTATATTTGATTCGTTTTCATTGCATTTGGATATATATAAGAAGTCTCTTATATCCGGGTTTGGTCTATTTTGTTTAGGTAAGTATAGCTCTAATTTGGGACCAGATAAAATCTCTCTTATATCTGGGTCTCTTATATCCGGGTTACACTGTATATATATATATATATATATATATATATATATATATATATAGAGAGAGAGAGAGAGAGAGAGAGAGAGAATTGCGTAAACTTATATTAGGTTGGTGCAAAAATAATGTCGGTTTTTGACGTTAAAAAATACTTCAAAAAACGACAATATTTTTGCACCAACCTAATAATTATTTCTCTTCTTGGGGTCGTGTCAGTTACGTCGCTTTGGCGCGTTTGTAGAAACGAGTCCCACACGCTTCTTAAAAAGTATATGATAGGTATCGGGACATAACTGTTTGAAATATCATTCCTTCATTTTGATTGGTCTATAAATGTTATTTCTATTTTTCTGATTGAATATTTTTGTTGTTTTTTTTAATTTCTGCGGGTGACTCGTTACGTCGCTCTGATTCACATTTAGTTTTTATTTCATTGTAGTTTAGGGTTCTTTGCTAGTTTGTTTTTAGCAGCGTTTACTTTACACCAAGTACTACAAGTTTGAGGCCAAGATTTTAAGTGATTAGTAATGTAATATTTCTGACTACAATCTCCAAATTTAGGCTTGACTCTGGTGCCAGTCTGATTTAAGATTAACAATCAACATAAAGTGTAATTTAATTTCTTATTCCAACTAAATGATATCTACAGTGTCTCTTCTTTTGTTAAAATTGACAAATCACAAGATTAAGTACCCATTTCGTAATAATTTTACTGTAGTTTGAACTGTTTGCATTCATGAAACTTGAATAAAGAAATTAACACATGACTTTATTTTTAGTCCTAATTTTAAGAATAGTTGAAATTTGAACCCAGGGCACCCAAATTACCTAGAATCAAACGTCACATATCATTCAATAAAATACGCGCCCACTCCCTAGTGAATTAAAACTGAAAAAAAAAAAATCAAAAAGGATTCTTGTAAAATCCATCATTCTTCCCCGCCTCCAAATTCTTAAGATAATAGTCAAGTGTCCATATGTTTTATAATTTTTATAAAAGCAATTAAAAGCATTTCTAATTAAAACAAAAAGTCTGTATTTTATTGCATTTTTATTTTTTTCATTTTATGATTGAGGGCAGATTTTTTGTAACTGCAAATCCTGTTTGACAACAAAACAAAACAAAAAAATTTTTTTTCGCAGACTTTTCCTTTAACTTAAGTGCTACAAAAAAAAAAAAAAAAAAAATCGAAATATTATAAAAACTAAATGAGGTGGGAGGGATAACAGATGTAAAAAAAAAGAAATTTTACGAAGATTTTATAAAAAAAAAAAAACTAAAAAACAAAACGTTTCAAAATAATTTCATTCATTTTTGAATAAGTCCTGAAAGTTTTAACTTTTGTTGCGGAAGAATAGGTTATGAGGAAAAATCAGAAGGTTTGTGTTGCCTTCGTGAAAATAAACTTATCTACAAACATTTAACTTTTGCATGGCACAAGGCTATCAAATCCAAAATATAAAACAACGATGTTTTCTAGAAATAACAAAATATTTTTTCTATCAACAATAAAACTGAAGAATGATTTTACTCAGGTAATTTAAACTGAGTTGCAAAATTTTACAAAGTATATGCATTTGTAATTAAAGTATATGCATTTGTAATTAAAGATATAGCAGGAGTTATTTACCTTTAACTTGAAATTCTTAAAGCCTTTTAAGAGGAAATATTTTTATCTGAACTCACAAAAAAAAAAAAAAAAAAGACTTCAGTTCAAGAAATAATAGTAAGTTTCAATGGAAAGAATGGTCTTCGACAAGAAGGTGTTTTAGGCTGAAATTCGATTCGAGTAAGATTAGTTCAAAGAAATTTGTTGATTGAGAGAAAATGTAATCTTCACTTGCAATATCAAGAAATTGTGTTTGGTACTAAAAACGTAGTTTTTAGTTTTTAAACTCCCGAATAAAATTTATTGTAAATAAGTTGAAATTATTAGGTTGGTGCAAAAATAATTTCGTTTTCTCACATAGTAACATATGTTAGAAAACGAAATTATTTTTGCACCAACCTAATACTTAGAAGTTGATAAGTGACCTTGTAGTTGAAGGAAGGAATAGATGTACGTGTTTGCGTATAAGTGTATTTCATAGCATCTTCATAGCGGCGGTTTCTCCTAAAGGGACAAACGCGACACCTTTCCACAGAACTACATTTTGTGAGCGAGAGAAGGCAAAAGAGGAAGAGTTGAAAATGTCGCTGGAATTTATAATGTTGTATGTCACGTGATAGGCTCGAAACACATGGACAGACTTTTGGCGGTAAATTAACTTTAACCGTAAGGATGTAGTGGAAAACAGGATATTAGCATTAATTGACCAATCAGAAGTCAGAGAAATATCAAGGCTCTGTGATTCACTTTTTTTTTCTTTTTTTTTTTTACAGATTTCGGCGATCGCACTACTGTTGGGAAATGTATTAGAATCTTTTAACCAATGGAATTAGTTAGATCACAAATAAAATATTATTAAATTGAAGTAGAACGCTAAAGTTTCATTAAAATCCGACAATTATCCGCTTTTTGCAAGAATTTCCAAATCAATGTGATTTTCACCGCAAAAAAAAAAATGCTCAAATTTCCTGTACAAATTTAAAAATCTCTAAGTTTCTAAAAAGGATAAAAAAATCCTTTGATTTTTCCTCTTAAGATCTTGGTATAAATTTGTTTTTGTTATGTTTAGGGCTTTTTTTTCATCATGTAAAACCCACCACAAAAGAAATTAAATTTTATTTTAAAAATTGTTTTACAATTTTACGGAAACTGACATTTTTTTTTCATATGGTATTATTATTTTAGTCATCTATATAAATAAATGAGAATATCAGTGTGTCAGACTTTTTTCAACCTTATTCCTAGAGGCCGTAGCCCAACATATCATACCATTTTGGAATCAGGCCGAATCCATGAGAAAATTAAAAACATTCCGGGCCGGATCCAGACCGGCAATCCTGAAATTTTAGATTCCCAAGTTTTCATTACTGCAATTGTTTTCAGCGATTTTTGCACGTGAATTTTTTGTACGATAACGATTTTTATAACTTGGAAATAAATTTGGGAATAACCGAAATTAATTGCGAAATCCAGCGAAAGTCACCCATAAGATAAAAATAATTGTTTGTATGGAAAGTAAGGACCTACGTGGATCAAATTGACTTTAAATTATGTAGCGGCAAAAGAATTATCGTTGAACTTTTAAAAGGTAAGCTTAAATATTAATGCAATACATAAATGCGGCGATCAATTTTGAGTTCTACTGTAATTTATTGCTGCCTATTGCTTACGGCAGCTGTATGCCTCGCAAAAAGATATCTCCGCCAACAGAGGACCAAATCGCAATCAAAGGAGCCAAGGCTGCAGCGAAGAAAAGAAAGTCCCGTGCAAATGAAAACCCAGATCAAACGGCAGCCAGGAGAGCTTAATGTTGAGAATCTGCCAAAAATTAAGGACTCAAGCTCCTGAAAAAGCCGAAGGCCCTATCAAGAGCCCCCGGCAAGGACCTAGCTTAAATGCTGCCCGATAGGATGGCTTTTAAGCTAGTTTCTGTAACGATTTTAGAAACTGACAGGAGAGATAGGATTGGAAATTTAATTAATTAATTAATTTTTTTTCTTGTCTTGGACAATTTAGAACTAAGAGTTTCGAACTCCAGTAATTATAATTAAGTATTTTTTTTTACATAAAACATCACAGCTAGGCATGTCGCTTCCTAGAATGTTTTGAATTGGGAAGTGGTTGACGACATTTGAATCAGAGGGACGGGAGTAAGAATTTTTTCACACTAAAATAAGTTTACACTATTTTACATTATTCGGACTATTATCCTCATCTTTGTCGCCATGTTTATCACAACGTTTCGACCGTTTTACGCTCCGGCCTTCTTCAGGTGGTTGGAATGTCGAACTGAACTCAAGGACACATGGCACAGTGGATAAAGGCGTTAGTTAGATCCAGTGACAGGACCCAAAGAGTGTGAGTTCAATACCTGGTTAAGGCAGTGGAGAACTTTCACAGGGGAATTAACAGGAGATAACTGACATCCATTAGACATGGCACGTGGAACTAGAATCTACTCCAGTGAGCGAAATAAAGGTTTCAGTTCGACATTCCAACCACCTGAAGAAGGTCGGAGCGTACAACGGCCGAAACGTTGTGATAAACATGGCGACAAAGATGAGGACAATAGTCCTAATAATATAAATAGTGTACTGGACATAATAACTAATCTCAGAAATATAGACAATACTAAAATAAGTTTTACACATCATTTTCACGGAAGGAGTGGCAAAGGATTGTGGGTCGCCTACACACCCTTGCCTTGCTTGATTTTCCACAAAACTTTTTTCACCACAAAATTTTAGTCTGTCCCTCTTCATTAAAATTCCCAATTTTAATTTGATGCATTTTAGGATTTTGTTTGATAATTTCGCTTCTCTATAAAAAAAAAAAAAAAAAAAAAAAAGAAAAACTTACATTAAGTACTATCAGTTGTGCTAACGCAAAATTACCTTCAGCGAGTAGCAGTATATTTGCCACTACGTCCAATTCCGATGACAGATTCATTTTTAAATCGCTTAAATAATTATGTGATAGCAAAGTGTAGAATTTTAGAATAAATAAATTACCGAGATCTTCTAAAATAGTTTATTTTTATCTTAAAAAATATTTAAAAAGAAAAGAAATAATAAAAAAATAAAAAGAGCTACGGAGAGCACATGTTAGAAGAAGCTAAGCTCCTGTCTTCTTTATGTAACAGCCAAAATAAAAATAAGGGTGTGGTGTGCTCTGGTGTTGTTGGAAGGCGTTTTCCTCCCTCGTTTTTTTTTCTTTCTGAACCTTACTCAAAAAAGAAGCTGAGACACAAGAAGACAAGGCAGATCTGAAAGAAGGAAATTTATCACAACAGCTTAACAGTTTTATCCAGACCTTAAAAAAAAACTTTCGTTAATCATGTCTTATCAGACAGAAGGGTAAGTTCATTTAACAACTGTTTAATGAGGAGAAATTGTCACTTGTCAAGTGACAATTTCTCATTATTTAAAAATAAAAATTAAATCTTGGCACAAGTATTTAGAACCAAGTGAGGATCGAACTCACTTTTTTAGTGAACTACAAGTCCATTTGTTGACCGTTAAACAAACTAAATGATCCAGCTGGGTGATTTTTTTCCCCGCAATTTGATTGATTGCATCATTCAGAAATTAAAGAACAAAAACAAATCCTTCCTTAAGCCTGCCATATTTAAATGGAGAATTAATTAACGTCTTAATTAAAACTTTTTTTTTGTTTGACGTTCTCTTTTTGCTTAAAAACAAATTACCAACACACAGCAAAATGACAAAAAATAAAATTATTCAGATATGAAAAAAAATTATCTGTTGTAACGATCTTGAAAAAGTAAATTACGAAGAAAAAAGTCTTTTTTTTTTTGGTAATTTAAGTTATGAAAATAAAAATCTCCATCTGCGAGATGAGTCATGGTAAAAAAGAAATTTATCGGTTTTAGACTTAGTAATTTAGTTAAATTATGTTTTTATTTTAAGTGTTTAAAAATATTAGTTTTTGAAGATGAGAGAAAGAAAGAAGATACAAAAAATAAAATTTTTAAGTTAACCAACAAATCAAATCTAATCTTTTTTTTTTTTGTTTTAAAACCCTGCAGACATAAAGTACTTTTTCTTTTTTCTGACTGGATAAATTATTAAAATTTTTATTTTATGTTATTTTATTTGCTTTTAGTGATTTAAGCGTAACTTAATTTTGCTGACTCAAAAAAAAACAAAAAAAAAAACGATTTTTATTTTAACTAAAATTTCGGATGTGCTAGGAAGAATTAATAAATGTAAAAAAAAAATAATAAAAAAAATACTTTTTGCTTTGGTCTTCTTAAACATGAACATGGGGCCTTTTTTTTCATTTATGCTCTTTAATAGCGAAGTATTGAAAGTTCCTACTTAGATGTGTAGCACAAAGCCGCAAGTATGGATCACCCAGTGAGAATCGAACTCACTACTCAGTCGTAATTATTGATTGAACGAGACAACCTTGCTAAATTTTATTTGTTTTTAAGTTAACTCTCAAGTCTCAAGCCTTTTTTTTTTTATAGCAATCTTTTAAATGAGATCTTGGGTAAATAATAAAAGTTTAAACTTTAAAACGTCAATTCAGATAATTTCGTACGGCGAAAAAAGAAAAAATTCAAATGACGTTTCCTTTGAAAGAAGGAAGAGCAAAATATTTAAAATAAAATAGTAATTAAGTACTGAGTTCGATCCTTAGATGCCATATGGGTGGTCCGAAATATTTCAGATGGCTGACATGAACTCTTAGAAAGATAGGGGTGACAAGACTTTCAGACCACCCTGTACTTGTTGCTTTCTGATGAAAATAAGCGAAACAGTAAATAATTTTATTTAGCCTTTTTTTTTTTTTTTTTTTTTTTTTTAAAAACAATGAAAGAATAATAAAGGAAAGATAAAATAAAAACGGATATAAAACATCCCCATTCATATATTTACTTTTAAAGCCTTTTTTTTTACTTTTTTTTTTGTTTTACAATGAAGAAAATCTACGTCAGCCGCCGTGAAAGAATGCAGAGTGACGTGACGTCTTTTAATAAACAAAATTAAGGAATATAAGCCAAAATCGCAATCAATTTTGAACTTAAAATACAAATAGGTACTGCCAAAAATGGATGCATTTTATTTTCGAAATGAAAGGTAATCCTCAGTTATTAAAAATGTAAAAAAATCAGGGAAAATTCCAATTTAAACAAAATTTTCAGTACAATAAACAATATTTCCACAAAGTTTTTTTTACTCATATGACCTTAAGTCTGAATGACTTAAGGTTATATGAGTAAACTTTGTGGAAATATTGTTATTCCTTTTTTGGTAGTGTCTAATGTGAAAGGACTTTTCATTAGGTTGGTGCAAAAATAATGACGTAATAATGTCGTTTTTTTTTACCTATTTTTTAACGTCAAAAAACGACATTATTACGTCATTATTTTTGCACCAACCTAATAATTTCGGGAGTGTTCGCAAATTTTTTTTACTGCTAAAGAAAGTTCCCCTTCCATATATTTATGTTTTTGTGTTAATTTTACCCCCCCCCCCAACGAAATATTTTTTTACCTGTGTATATAGTGCAACCGGTCACCGAAAATGCATGTTTAACCGCTTCAAAAAAAAAAAATTACCTGTTTGTAAAGTCAAGTGCAACTCCTCTCCTATCTTTTGCGTAAAAAAACTAATAAAGTTTACACTACAGAGTTTATTCCAGTTTTAAAAGTAAAAAATCTATTATGCATTCAAGTGTGCTGTTGGTAACAAATTTTTTTAAAAATTTATATTATATATTTATTTTAAATCATAAATGTAAATGTTTAATAATTCGAGTTTTGTGTGTGAATCATTTTTTTTTTTAAATTTTAAAGAATTTTAATTTTTTTCCTATTTTCGCAGTTAGTATTTTTAGTACAGAAGTAGTTAAAAAAAAAAAGAAAATAAATAATTCTGAATTACTTCCTTTGACTGTCTTCCCTTTTGGAAGCGTAATTCAATTTGTTAAATTCAGAATAATTAAAACAAAGACCTGATTAATTGGATGCAATTAAATATTTTTATGACATTAAACAGGTAAGAAAATAAATAATCCAAAAGCAATGAACTAAACTTAAAAGTATCACTCGTTTTTTGATTAATTTCTTTTTTTATAAAAAATAAAAATAAAATTATTTATTCTACTCTAAATTTCACAAAAAAGCATATAGATAGAATAAAAGATTATATTCTTAAGCTATTGGTTAAAGTTAAAGATAATTTATTTTTAAACTTTTAAATTAAATACCAATTTCTTGATTATTTCACTTCTGTATTTCTACTTGCATTATTTGCATTGCTATCCCCATCTTCATTGCCATATTCACATTCCGGCCCTTGTATGCTCTGGTCTTCTTCAGGTGATTGGAATTTCGAACTAAACCCTTTATTTCATCCACTGGGGTAGATTGTTCTAGTTCCACTTGCCATGCCTCTTCCAGATGTCTCGGTTATTTCCCTTTAGCTCAAGTTTTGGTTCGTCACTGCTGTGGCCTGGTATTGAACACACAACTCTTTGGATCTAGTCACTGGATCTAACCAATGCCTTTATCCACTGGGCCATGTGTCCTTGAGGACATCTCTGTATGAATTTCTGTATTTCTTTAATTTTTTAAAATAATTTTTTGCACACTTTTAAAACTCTGATATGAAAGCAGAAAATCACTGTTGTTGACTTAGGACCTTGATGACAGATTACAATTACAAGCTACTGTGTATAAATAAACATTATTTTCATTATGTTTTAAACCAAAATACACATTACTTTTAGAAAATCCAGTTAATTAATCCTTAAATTTACGAATTTACTTTGAAGCACATCTATAAAATAAATATTGGATTTTTAAGAGATTTTTAAATTTGTTGTTTGCATTTTTCATCAATAACTTATCAGCTTGATAAGTTGATGAGTGAATATGCCAATCTTTTAAAAATGTTTAAAAACTTTATTTACATACCAAAATTTATTTTTCTTTTCACATAGGTTAGCGTTAGGCTAAAAATAAAATTAAATAAAAAATAAATAATATAATATAATAATAGAATAATAAATAAAATAATAATAAAAATAAAATAAAAATTTAACATTAAAAAAGACATTTAAACTATTTAAAATGTACTTTTTGGGTTTTTTAGGAAGTCTGTGGTGGAACCTAACTTTAAACTACTAATTCTCATGCTATATGAACTTTATGTAATAATAATGATGACAATAATAATAATGATAAAGATAATAATAATAATAATAATGATAATAATAATAATAATAATAATAATAATAATAATAATGATAAAAATAATAATAATAATAATGATAAAAATAATAATAATAATAATAATGATAATAATAATAATAATAATAATGATGATAATAATGATAATAATGATGATGATAATAATAATAATAATAAGACAGATTATTTCTGGAAGGTATTAATTAAAGTGGACGATAGATATATCTATTTGTCCCTACTTGAAGTTTCCTGGAGATTGCATCCACTCCTCAGGAGACTTGAGAGTAATTTTGTTTGTTATTGTAAAAGAAATAGTGATAGTCAAATCCCTCCTCCCTGTCTGACCAACCAGACTTTATAAACAGCTACAAAACTGAATCAGAAATTTGATACCACAGGATTGTAATATACTTTTCCTGTTGGTTAAAAAATCATAAATGTATCTCTTTAAACCATGTTTGTTTGCAAACTTTATTTAGGCAGGTTTTGAGACCAATAAACATGAACCATTTTTTTTTTTTTTGTTTGAAAACTTAATCTTTTTCATAAACCATCTGGCTTCATTTTGGTATTATTTTTTTATATCAGTTTTATTCTCACATATACGTTTTCAATTTTTTTTCAAGCCATTTTTTACTAACCGTCTTGCTTCATTATATCAGTTTTTTTATTTAAATGAGTTAGTGTTTTGAAGTGTACTTCCCTTTGTATTTTCTCAGTCTGAGAGCTCTCCTACCGTTACTGCTTGGGCATTTATATAGTCTATACCTTAGCTGTGCTAATTAGGCAATCATTTATATATCACAACACTTAGTAACATTTTTCTATTAACAAATGTGTTTTTAAACACTTCCCTCAAAAGAAAGTGTAATAAACAAGCCAATATTTGTATACTTGACGGCTTCCTGTACAGTGCAACACCTGATTTTTTTGGCATGTATTTTAATGCCTCCAGAAAAAATTTGCCTGTGTATAGTGTGACACCCGCCAATATTTTAGTGTTAAAAAAAACTGATCATAAAAACTCGCACTATACAGGAGTATATATGGTAGTTTATTGTATTATATTTTTTTTTTCATTTACCCAGTAATTGTTTTTATATAATTTAACATTTCATTTTTATTATATAATTTTTATAAAAGATAAATGAACTCACAGTATTTTGTTTTTTGCTATTTTTAAAAATTAAAAAAATGTACAGCCATTTTGCTATTTTGTTGTGTTTGTTAAAAGAAACTCTAGAAGTTATACGAAAATTAATTCATTTCAGCATTACAATTATAGATGACAGTACATATAAGTATATGAGTACATATAATGATTTACATAAAATTGGAAATAACTGAGAAGTCATCATTTATAAAGAAAATATTGTTTTTTGAGGACTCGTACTTCGATACTGAGATTTTTAAAAGAAAAAAGTTGCGTAAACAATGGGAGTATATTTGTGAATATTTATAAAAAAAAAAAAAATTCAAGCTTAATTTACTGCCATAATTAAAATAATCAGTAAAAAGTACAGATTTTTAATCTTTTATTTTGTATACATGCGAAAGTGTGTGTGTGTGTGGGGGGGTATTATTCTGCATTTTTACTGCAACCATCTGTCTCTCATAGGTCTTGCGATGGGATTGTCGAGCATTATTATGTAGGTTATGAAATTACGGCTTGTTTTGATTTCCCTGATGCCAGCAGCTGCTGGCACATCACAGCCAACCAACGCAGAGTTCAAAACACTAGGAGCTTGGTTTAATAAAATAGTGAATCCAGAAAATTCTTGTAAGGCCATGAAGAAATAAAAAATGAATGAATAAATAAATAAAAAAATAATGAGATTCAGCCTTAATCACAGAAGAGAATTCTTCTACATCTATGTCTCGTATCCATTCAGGAAGCAGGTGATCATGGCTATACATATCTTCATATTCTTTGTAACTTTTAGTAAGGTCTGTCTTTTTATTATACTTCCCAATTCCTTTTCTGCCAACCGTTTAGACAAGCTCATTAGGTTAGGTTACTTGTTGGTTTCCTCTGCGCTTCCTGTCTGGTGATATATTTGGGGAAAGATATCAGAATAATCAAGAACCTATACTAGCAGCAAACAGCATGCATGTGCATAGGGAACGAGTTCATTGAATATATAAAAATAGAAAGAGGCATAAGGCAAGGATGCATCTTCTCACCCGACCTGGTCAACTTATACAGCGAGGCAATCATGAGAGAATTGGAAACCCTACTGGTATTTTGCATTGGTGGTTGCAACCATAACAACATAAGATACGCTGATGCCACAGTACTGATAACAGACAGGGAAAAGAAATTACAAAATCTCCTACAAAAGATAGTGACCGAGAGTGAGAAGAGACTAAGCATAAATTACGAAAAGACAGAATGCATGGTCATTATTAAAAGGATGAGCCTGATATGCGATCTGAAGGTTGGGAACACTAGAATGAAGCAAATGCAGAAGTTTAAATACCTGGGAAGCATTATGACAGAGGATAGGAAGTGTGACACTGAGATCTGTAGATGTATAGGGATGGCGAAGGACACATTTCAAAAGCTGAGCAGAGTATTGTGAGACAGGAGGATTTCTTTCATAACAAAGAAAAGAATACTGAGCTGTTATGTGACATCTGTCCTCAAAAATGGAGAAGAGACTCGAGGCAATGGAGATGTGCTTCTACAGAAGGATGCTAAGGATATCATGGACCTCATGTGTGACCAATGGGGTTTTAAAGAGGATGCAAACAAGGAGAAGGCTTATACTTAACATCAAGAAGAAGCAGCTGAAGTTTTGGGGACATATAATGAGGAAGGAAGGTCTGGAGAATCTGATACTCACAAGTTGAATAGAAGGAAAGAGAGACAAGGGACAACAACACATGATATACCTAGCAGGCTTAAGCAAGTGGATAACAGAACATGGTCTGGGAGAGGTAGCAGAGGGAAGGAATGTTGAGAGCTGCAAGGAATAGAAGGAGGTGGAGAGCCATGATTGCCTACATCCTGAAAGGACATGACAAATAAAAAGAAAGAAAGAGTGTCAAATTCTCCAAGCATTCTTTCCTCATTATGTGTCCTAGAAATTTCAACTCCCTTTTTCTGATAATTATAAGTATCCTTTTTGTTTTCATTTTCCTTAAAACTTTCTTGTTTCTCACATGTTCAATCCATTGTACTCTCAGCATCCTTCCGTAGGGATCACATTTCTATTGCCTCAAGTCTTTTCTTCATCTCTGAGGAGATTGTTTCACATTCACTGCCATAGGAGAAGGCTGAAATTACATAACAGTTTTACCGTCCTGGGTACGACAATAAACTACATCTGCGTCCTGGGTAAGATGATTAACTAGATCCAACAGCAAGGCCTTTGATCAGAAGATTTTGAGGAGCATGGAACCACCTCTTAATTGCTGGTTTTCCCAGGTCCATCCTGACCCAGGGTGGTAGCACCTGTCAGGGTCCCAGCTATGGGCAAATTGTTACTTCCCTCTAAAGAGGTCAAAACACTATGAAAATATAAAAATAGGTATTAATACCAGCAATACTTTTTTTGAAAAATTTTTTACCAGGAATACATTTTAAGAAAAAGATTATTAGCAGCAATACAATTTAAAAAAAAAAAATTACCAGCAATAAAAGTCTTGTCAGCATTAAATAACCCATTGAGGTTGATATGCCGTAAAACAAAACAAACCAAGCCATAAATGTTTAGTACTGTTTTCTTTGTTTATATTGAAATTTTTGTGTTTCTCAATAAAGTACCAGGTTTTGTAAAGCACCCTTCACTATTCCAGTGTGCCTTCTGATTTTGGTTTCACATATTCTGTCCTCTGTTAAAACACTTTCCAGATATTTAAATTTTCATAATTGCTTGATTTCAACATCTCCAATCTATTGTTCACATCTTAGGCTGCCCCTCTTGCTGAAAACTATATGTTTATTGATGTTTAGTCCTTTCTTCTTGCTTTCCTTTACTACTGTCTGTGGGGGCTCCTGTAGTTTCCTTTCCGTGTCTGCTATCAACACTGTATCATCTGCATATCTTATGTAGTTAAAACTGTGTTTGCCAATTATAAATCCTGGGAGGACTTCTAGTTCTGTCAGGATTGTCTCACTGTAAAGCTTGTATAAGTCCGGTGAGAAGACACATCCTTGTCTTATGTCTTTTTCTATTTTTGTGTATTTACTGAATTCATTTTTCAGTTTTCTCCCAGTATAAGTTCTGGATTATTCTAATATCCTTCCCAAATAAATTAAGCTTACTGAGTAGTTCAAATAGTTCTTTGTGACACACTTTATCAAAGCTTTTGCATAATCTATAAGACATAGGTATGCCTCGCTTTGCATTTATGTTGCTCTTTCTGACATTCTGAGCATAAATATAGCATTCCTTGTTCCAGTGTCTTCAGCAAAAGCATACTGTCCTTGGTCTATTTCTGGTCTTATAAGTCATTTTAAGAAAAAGGACACTTATATTTAGTATCAGAAAGAGTTAGTTGAGATTTCTAGGACACATAATGAGAAAGGAGGGCTTGGAGAATTTAACACTCACAGGACATATCGAGGACAGGGGAAAGAAGCAAATAACCTATTCTTGGAAGAACAGGAAGTAGGAGGAATAGCAAAAAGACAAACCATACTAAGAGCTACAAAGGTCAGGAAGTTGTGGAGAGCCATTATCACCCATCTTCTGAAAGGGACTTGGCACAATAGGAGAAAACATACAGGGGTTGCTGAAAGGTTTTTGACCTAACCTGAAGAAGAGGTTAAAAAGATTCTAATTTTGGTCATTTGATCAAATATTTGATAAGCGGGTTGGACTGTAAACTTTTCCATACATTTTCTTTAGATTAACATATATATATATATATATATATAGAGAGAGAGATACATAATTTAAATTATATATATATATATAAATTATATAATTTAAATTTATAATCTTTATGAACCCCCAAAATAACACTTTCAAAGTAAAGCAAAATAACAGCGTCTGTTTCTAGCCTTTTTTTACAAAGAAAATTAGTGACATCTTCTCTCATAACTTCCTTCTCTCTTTTTCTCTCTATGGGTTTTTTCTTCTCTACCCCTTCAATATCAATATATAACTTCCATTAAGTTAACCGTTTAAATGTGTCAATATCTGCTCACTCACTCATGTCTTCTCTCTCTCCCCACTCACTTCCTCACTTCGTTAATTAACACATGTTTAATACAGCCCGTCAAAAATGTGTAAATTTTCTTTTCATTTTTTGTTTGGAAGTAAAGTCTGATGATCCGCAGTCTTTTAAAAGGGCTGTGGTGAAATAAATTGTTACATGGAACCTTAAAGTGGTCTGTTTTTATTTAAATTATTTGCTCTGGATTTACATTGAGCTCTCTGGATTTTATCCTCCTTAGGTTTACCCATACGGATTACCTAGTTTTTGATAAACTAACTAACAAACTAACTATATATATATATATATATATATATATATATATATATATATATATGTATAAGTGAACATAGAAGTCAACACTTAGAGGCAATAGTCTGTTTCATGCTAGATGCAATCCTATTGCATCTAGCATGAAACAGACTATTGCCTCTAAGTGTTGACTTCTATGTTCACTTTTATATTTACACATGCTCTATCTCTGATATTGAGCACTTTATCCCATAAATATAGCACATCTTAAGACTATATTTCTTATATATATAGTTTGAGGACAAAATGCATGAGAAAACTCCTTGGTATTTTCCATTGGGAACATAAAATCAATGAGTTTGTGAAGAAAAGGGTTGAAAGTTTTGTGGGCCACCAGGAACCTCTTCTTGCGACTCTCAAATAGAGAAAAATAGCATGGTTTGGACACGTTACAAGTCATGACAGCCTGTGTAAGACCATCATGCAAGGCACCATTAAAGGTAGACGTAGGATAAGATGACAACACAAAAATTGGTTGGACAGTGTCAAACAATGGACAAATATGAGTATACCAGCATTGCTGACGACTGCCGTCGATAGACCGTTGTGGAGGAGATTCAATATGTCTTCTGCATTCTGATCCCCCCTACGATTACAAAAGTCAAGGGGATGATGATTATTATCTATTAATCATTTCACCACATGCAAAGCAATAATGCAACTAAGATGCAAAGGGTTCCTGAATGCGAGAGAATATGAGGAAAAAATCATTATTAAGGAGAGAGCAATAAAAGAATAGGAATTAAGAAGACAGAAGATAATGATTGGCATTGCATTTAAATTTTTGAAGATTAAAGTTGATTGGAAAGCAAGAAGTCAGAAGAGAGTTCCACAAGTGAGAAGTGAGATAAAAGAAACTGTTAGCATAGAACTTATGGTTACATCTAGCAATTTCAACTATAAAATGATGAGACCTTACTTCCAATCTAGTACTGCACTTAAATTCATAAAGTCTGGATACCATGGCGGAAAGTTCATCCAAACAATTATCATGAAAGTATTTATAGAAAGGGCACAAGGAAGCTATCTTATGGCAGTGGGAAAGGGACTGAAGCCGAGATGCCAGGTCATAGCATATATAAATGTATAGTTGACCTAAATTTTTATCAAATTTTAAATGTGCTCTTTTTATCAAGTTAATATTATTTTAATAGTAGCAGTAGTAATAGTAGGCGTCAATTTATTTTGTGAAATTACTTTATATACTAGAGAATCTAATGGTTGTCATAACATCCTTGTTCATATCATTGAGTGTTTGCAGGGAGAAAAACAAACATTTTGGAATATCAATGTTGACTGGAAAGCAAGGAGTCGGAAGAGAGTTCCACAAGCGAAAAGTGCGTTAGAAGGAACTTCTGGTTACATTTAGCCATTTCAACTTTAAAATGGTGAGACCTATTTGACAATCTAGTACTGCACTTAAATTCATAAAGTTTAGGTACCAAACAGGAAAGCTTACCAGAACAATTTGTCTTTAAATAAATGCATTATTTTTTGGCACAAGGCCAGAGGGAAAGTGGGGGAAGGCTGGTCAACACTGTCTATCTGGTACCTAGCTGATCTGAATCGCAGCCCATTCAGTCTAACAGTTTTCTCAATCAACACAAGAACACACCCTTCACCACTCAATCCTACATATACTATAATACCACATATTCTTTGGGGTCCTACTAAAACACATATATGTGTATATGTGTTTCATTTATTTATTTTTTTTTGCTTTGTTAAGTTTTATTATAAAAATGTGTATAAAAATTTTTGCATGGCACAGTGAATAAAAGCGTTAGATCCAGTGACAGGACCGAAAGAGTGTGAGTTCAATACCCGGTTAAGGCAGTGGAGAGCTTGGAGAGGGGAATTAACAGGAGATAACTGATAACTGACATCCATTAATCATGGCATGTGGAACTAGAACAGTCTACCCCAGTGAGCAAAATAAAGGGTTCAGTTCGACATTCCAACCACCTGAAGAAGGCCGGAGTGTACAACAGCCGAAACTTTGTAATAAATATGGCGACAAAGATGAGGACAATAGTCTGAATAATGTAAATAGTGCCTATAATTTCCTATGCAAATAAAGTAGCTTTGACTTCATTTTACCTTCGTTTCAAATAATTTAGAGTGATGGTACCTTAATGTTTTTTGGGATAGTTTACAAAATGTTTAACTGAACAAAGAATCTAAATAAGGGACATTAAAATTATAATTGTATTAGATTATTTTTATGTAGAATACATAGACATATTGAAAATATATCATGATTTTTTCATGTTAATCAATTTATAGATATTGAAAAAATATACACAAATCAAGTAAAAATCCTATTAATATTTTTAAAAGGAAATTAATATTAATTTCGAAACCTAAAGGCTTCTTTTTTGTTTTTAATTCTTCAAACTGCAATGTTTGATTTGTGGAAGCTGTTGTTGGTCTAAAAATAGAGAAACTTCTCTTTTAAGTAAAATTAGAAGACTTTCTTAAGAATTGTCTCATTGTATTTTCATTGTATTCTTTGCTGTGTAAAATAAAAAAATATTGTTGTTGTTAGCTTTGTCCTGTGGCTTGAGAAGTGCTATCTGACTGCAATGATAAAATGAGTTGCCATATTGAAATCATGGTTTTTCTATATTTTGGCAGCTTATAAATCTGATACTAAAGAAAATATGAAGCTGAAAGTTGGTATAAACAAGTAGGGAAAGAAATTTATAGACAACATTGGTTTGATGATTATCATGTTGAAAATTTTTTGTAATAAATGAGGCGTTTAAATTGTGTGTGTGTAGAGAGAGAGAGAGAAAGAATGAGAACAAGAGAGAAACAAATGTGATAAAGGAGGGGTTTTAACTGGATCATCTTGGTCTGCAAAAATATAAACAGCTGAGATGTGTCGTACGTAACAGGATGGTCTGAAAGTCTTGTCACCCCCTACCAAAATGTCAGTATTACATATCAGTTATGTGCCATGCTTAGGCAATCATGTATCTTTTGACACATCACTGATGAAACAGATTTTTTCCCCGCATTAGGATGCCATTTCTATCTCCAGTTGCCATCCAAGCTATAGAACCTGGTCTGTCCTGCTATTTACCCATAGCCGGTGGGGAGAAGAAGAGGATTCATACCTTTCCCAAGGCTATTAGCATATAAGTGAATGTAATAGATTCAACTGGAATTCGAACTCAGCTCTCCAATTTCTCAATTCGAGCTGCCATCCATTACTCCACCATGCCTCCTACCAAAAAGTAATGTGAACAGTAGAAGATCAAGTAATATAGTAATTACAAAGCACATGTACTGAATTCAGTTTATTCACTTTTATTGACACTGTCACACATTGTGAAGGTGATATGTCCCGGAAAGGGATATATTTGTTCGAAGTAGCTTAGTGGTTTTGGACTTCTGTAACAAAGTAGGACAATCTAGCAGGTAACTGTAATGGACTGGTCCTCATCGTAGTGGTAGGCAATAGGTGAAGACTATAGGCGTAGCCAATAGATATCCTCCTGTACCTTTACATCAGTCTGTATTTATGGCTGACACCAGCCAATCATATTACTGTGAGGGGAAACCCAGGTGTATGCATATTTATTACATCAGTCTGTATGAACAGCATCATTTTTGTGACACAAAATGATGCGATGACATGTCATCTTTGATATTTTACAAAGCTGTGCTTTGTTGATTGTTGCATAGGCTCTTTAAACGGTGCCATTCAACTGATGGGTATTCTGGTATTCTTCATTTGAGACTCTCTTATAAACACCCTACAGAATATTGTTTTTATTATATAGGAGTAACAAGACTTTCGGTCCAGGCTGTACTTTTTTGCCTGAAAATGGCCAAAATACAAAAAGACACTGTCCACTTCTCATTTTCTATCCATTTTTGTTATTGCTGCTGCTGGAAGTTTTCAAGTTATATGATTTTTGTTATTTGGCAAAGTTCTTTGGGATTTTGCAGCCCCGTTCTACAGTGTTTGGTGACGGATTGTCTTCTTTAAAATCAAAAGGATTCATATTCGTAAATGTTGCAAGAAACACATTTAGTTTATGATTAACCACATTTATCAATAAAGTAAGTGACAAAAAAAAAAAAAAGAAGTTATTTTGCTCTCAAAATATCTGTTAAAAAGGCAATCAAATCAGCAGTCAAAATTCCATGAAGAATTTTGGATTTTCCCCAATGAGTAAACACGAACACCAGTTAAGATCCATACAAACAAGACAGCTGAGTGATTAAAGCCATAAAACTATTTTAGTTTTGCATTTTTATTCATAAGAAAGTCATGGAAAATGTTTATAATAAGCCAATATTACAAGTAAAAAATGAACATAAATATTCAATATAAATAAACTACATACCTCTAAGAAACTGGCAGCAGCTGTTGTTTATAATTAAAAAAACAAAACAAAACATATTGGGTCATTCCACAATCACAGGTGATCCTCAGAAAAATCTGGGAAAATTTGTAGGTATTCCTTGATCAAATTGATAAATTCCAAATATTAGATCTGTATCTTTAATAGATTTAAAATCAGAGCATCTTGGTTTACAAAAATATAAACAGCTTAAGTGTGTCCTATGTACATTTATTTTTGTAAGGATCTGAAAATGGCCAAAATACAAAAAGACACTGCCAACTTCTCATTTACAAAGTATATTAGAAGTTGGCATCCAAATTAGTTTTCCCGTCATTTATTATAGATTATTTCTATTCAGTAACCTTATTCAATTCTTTTATGGAAGCGTCAGAATTACTGTTTGAAAATTGCTCAATTTTTTTTTTAAGACTAGTTAGGCAGTTTAAGAGAATGTTTATATTTTTACCTTATAGTCTTACATATCTGAAGATCATGCACCAGAAGTTTTGTTTTGTAGACAAACTTCTCTCTCAGGTTAAATCATAGTTTTTCCCTGATTGGCACCTTATAGATATGATACTCAAGAAATATGAAGCTGAACATTGGTATAACCAATTTTTGGCTTCATTTTATCTTTCAGTTCTAAATACTTTAGATGCTATGGATCATTAAAAATGTTTATTTCACATGTTTTACAAAATTTAATTTCTTTTTTCTTTTTGGTTTCACCCCATGCATAGCAGTAAAAGCCATAAAGACGCAAGGGGTTACTGGGTGTGGAAGAATTAGAAACGGAAACATTAATAATGTGGCAACAATATTTTGAGTATCAACAAATGGTAGGCTTATAGATATGTAAGATAGATTCTGGAGAGAAAAGTTGGTTCACCGTGTCATGTTAGATAATGTGAACTAACTTTCATTTATATTTACAATTTATATATATATATATATATATATATATAACAATTTATAAATATAAATTACATTTACATTTACATTTACAATTAACATGACACAGTGAAACAACTTTCTTAGACGCTGACCTAGCAATGGATTCAAATGATTAATGGAGAGAAGTTTAGCTTTGGAGGTGTTAAATTAACAAACCATCTTTTGCCACAATTAACAATGGACTTGTGTTCGTTTTAGACATTGGCTGCCATTTTGATCATTTCAGATTGATCAGCCTTAACAAAGAAACTAAACCAAGAATATTAAAATAAGGATTCTACAAGGTTATTTTAATACATCAAGTCAAAATAGTGAAAATTCCTCACAGTTTGTTCGTTTTTCAATATTCAATCATTTCTCATTCATTTTTATATTCTAAGTTGTTTAGGTTATCGTTATATTTTATTGATGATTAAGCATTTCAGTGTCACCATGGTGACTTGTACGAGATTGATTGATCAGTGACCTGTCCCATTGTTGCTGTTGTCAATAGATTAGGACACTGTGACACAAAGTGGCAGGTTATTGATTACAATATATTTCAAATATAAAGCCAAAATTGTTTTGAATCAACACTGATTCATAATCGTTCTTAATACTTTTGTGCCTGGCCGATTTTGTATCCATTTGTACATATGTGTTTATATGTTAATCTTTGTAGGTTTAGTGTGGAACATTTCTATAAGTATTTGTAGGTTTAGTGTGGAACATTTCTATAAGGGTTTGTCTTACTATTCGCTATTTCTCTGTGGATATCGTAAGCAGTAATTGCAAGGACTTAAAGAAAAACAAGAACTATGAGGTTAGTATTGAAGTTTAATTGTTTTTTTTCAATTTTTTATGACATTTTTAAACCAAAATAATATATATATATATATCGAATGTAATGTAAATGACATAAATTCTAACATTCACAGCATTAATTTAAAGAGGACTTGATACCAAGAGTAGAGCAATAATTATTTATTATAATTCTTTAGTTCTCATGAATTGAGATGCATTGAGATGCAATCTTTGTAGGTTTAGTGTGGAACATTTCTATAAGGGTTTGTCTTACTATTTGCTATTTCTCTGTGGATATCGTAAGCAGTAATTGCAAGGACTTAAAGAAAAACAAGAACTATGAGGTTTGTATTGAAGTTTAATTGTTTTTTTTTTTCAATTTTTTATGACATTTTTAAACCAAAATAATATATATATTAAGACTATATTTCTTCATATATATAATATATATAGTTGAGTGGTTCAAATGTATTAAAATATTTTTGCAGGGAGACAAAATTTTATTAGAGTGATAAAAGCAGATATATTAAAAAGCAAGTTATAACAAAAAAGAAACAATCCATATAAAAAAAAAGAAGGTAACAAAAAATATGATATATTGCTGTAAAATGTTAATACTGAAATGACTAAGAAAAACATCTAAATTTTATATTTACAACATTCTAAAAACTAATACAATTGTATTAAACTAATACAATGCAATATTTATCATTTACCGATGTATAAAGAAATAAATCTGAAGACAATTAGCTGATGTTTTTCGAACCCTTCCAATAAACGATCTAATAAATAGTGTTTATTTGTCGTCAATTCTCAAGAACAAAAAAAAAGTGTATAAATTCACTTTCACATGTTTAGGGTTTATTACAATTCTAATTATCGCTTTTTAAAACAATAAACATTGCCGAAAGAGTAAAAGTAGTTAAATTAATAGCGGTTTTAAAGGAAAAAAATCGCTTTTATTTATTTTTATTTTTTTGCAGGCATGAAGGTCCAAGTCAGCCTATAT
This sequence comes from Acanthosepion lycidas, assembly GCA_963932145.1. Taxonomy (NCBI): domain Eukaryota; kingdom Metazoa; phylum Mollusca; class Cephalopoda; order Sepiida; family Sepiidae; genus Acanthosepion; species Acanthosepion lycidas. The sequence continues at coordinate 27,746,961 of OZ010596.1, forward strand.
GTTTGGGAAAATACAAACAGAAGTTCTTTGCTAAAGATTTTTTTTAATCTATTTTTATTTATTATTATATTTTGGATTATTTTCTTGGTTTTCTCGTGCATATTTAAAAATAAATTGTCCAATGTTTGAATATAAACATATTAAATGTATATATATATATAAAAAAAATGACAAAACTGTCACGTGAAGATGTGATAGATTAAAAAACTGACATGATAAGTGAAGAAACAATATTTGAAAAATGATGAAACTGACATAGCACAAAGACCAAAAATTCTTTGATAATAACTTATGATAATCAAAAGTATTAAGATATTGAACAATTTATATTTAAGTATGTATTGTAAAACAGAAAATGGTTTAGAACAGGGATTGGCAACTTTTTGTTGACTATGTGCCGACTTAAGGTTCTAAAATCATTCAGTGTATCAACAGCATACGTATTTTTACACAAGTCAAGATTAATATACCTGTTCTACAATATATTTTATATAGTAATATATAGTATATATACTTTAATATATATTAAAATTGAAACAGCTAAATACATTCTTTGCATTAGTAGTTATTGGTTCAGACTTTGTGATGTCATTTGTGGCTGTGTGCCATTGGAAATTGCTTGGCATGCCACATGTGGCATGCATGCCATAGGTTGCTGACCCCTGGTAAAAAGAATGAATTAAAAATCACTAAAAAATAACTTTCCCTTGCCTTTAATGAAACTTGCATGAATAAAAATAATTGCTACCCAAATACACCCAATATATATGTGTGTATAAGTATATATAAGAAAAAAAATCTTTTTGTTCAGTACTTAATCATTTCACCCCAAGCAAAGCAATAAAGCCATTAAGATGCAAGAGGTTACTGAGTGCAAGAGAATATGAGCAAAAAAAGAAAAAATATTATCAAGGAGAGAGAATAATGTAAGAATAAGAATTAAGAAGACAGAAGATAATGATTGGCAGTACATTTAAATTTTTGAGGATCAAAGTTGACTGTAAAGCAAGAACCAAAAGAGAATTCCATAGACAAAAAGTGTGATAGAAGAAACTGTTAACATAAAACTTATGGCTACATCTAGCCATTTCAACTGTAAAATAATGAGATATTGCCTCAAATCTAGAACTGTGCTTTAAAAAAATGCTTATTTAAAAATATCAAAAATGTTTTTGTAGTGATTTTATTTCATATTAGTATTTACCATATTTAATTAACATAATTAATTTAATGGCATATAAGGAACCTTTGCCACTATTTACATTTAAAATCACATTACAGTACCAAGATGGGTGACCAGTTGGGAATGTCAGGTACTGTAAGCTTGGATGTGTGGTTGGTATAAAGGGCTTATGGCCATATGATGTTGAAACACGTGTTCTCGCATGATTGTTGAAGCTAAGCAATGTCGAGCCTGGTCAGTACCTAGATGGGTAACCGCTTGGGAATGTCAGGTGCTGTAAGTGTGGATGTCCAGGTTTGGTATGGAATCCAAGGATAGAGATTCCAGTCTTCCCTAATATTAGACTAATAGCTTGAGAGATAAGAAACGGATTCTTACCTTTTCCAAGAGTATTAGTGTGAAAGTGAACAGGGCAAACTTTGCTGAAATTCAAACTTTGCTGGAATTCCAACTTGGCTTTGCTAATTTCCCTATCCAAGCCACTAAAAATTACATTACCTACGCATATCTTCTATGTGTCATTTTCCTTCAAGACATGGGCGATCATGGCTCTCCCTAACTTCTCATCTCATATATATTAGAAACTAGCAGTAGAGCCCGGCATTGCCCGGGGATGTAACAGTAAGAGATAGATCAAGTATCGACCATCATAAAGACTGAAAAATAAAATTGACAAAGATTATTGTTTAAGGTTGACGGACATGCATGTCTTAATTATTTTTTTTTTTTTTTTTTTTTCGAATTGGTCAAACTCAAACAAAAACATTATTTTCAATCGTTATGAGTCTACCAACTGAGTAGAATTTTATTATAAACAATTGTCTTGTAAATGGAATTTTTAAAGTATTCTTAATGTAAAAATAAAGAAAAGTGTGCAAGACAATAAGAAACACTGCCAAAAAAAAAAGTGACGTTTTGTTGAAATCGGTTGAAAAATGTAGGAAATCCGATCCTATATATAAACGAACACACACAAACACACACACGCACATATACACAAACAAACAACCTGGGTTTTATAATAAGTATAACTCGATATGAGTTGTCCCCTTTTCATTCTTGTGATGCCTCTTAATTGTGTTTACAAATTGTTTTAGTGCAAAAACAATTGTGTTTTTCCAATTTTTGGCACTGTCAGAACTGCGGCAAGGTAATTTTACGTAGTCCTGTGAAGTTTTGTTGAAATCAGTTGAAAAATGTAGGAAATCTGATACAATATATAAACGTACAGACACACACGCACACACATGCAATCTGTGTTTTATAATAAGTAAGACGTTTGTTTCTTTGCCAAGACTAACACCATCCCAATCCCCTATCCATTCACACAATCTTGTCAGGTAGGTTCCCCTGCTGCCTAACTTGTCACGTTTTGATTCGATATGTCCTGTGAGTGTCAAATTCTCCAAGCCCTCCTTCCTAATTATATCCAAGAAATTTCAGCTATCTCTTTCTGATTCTGAGTATAAGATGCGTTTTTTTTTTTGTTTCCATTTTCCTTAAAACTTCTTACTGACAAGAAAAGGCTATAAAATATATAAAGGTTCTTTCTTTTAGACTTTTTAAATCATGGGTTTCTGTTTCTCACAGAAACACAAAAATTTTCCAAATGTTCCCTGATACGTTTTTTTTTGTTTAAATTTATGTTTTTGCTTTAAAAATGTCCCCAAAATCTTTTGCTGTGTATAAATTCTATCAAAGTTTTTTTTGCTTCCTTCCAGTTTTGAACCAGATTCTGAATTGTCCGAGTTTCTCACAAAAATATGGGAGCTTGATGACAATAAGTGTAACCCAGGGGAGCATTTCCAGATTGATTTACAAGGTAATTACTTGAATCTATTTTTCCACATTGTACCATATTGTTTATTTCTTTAAATCTTTTTTTTATTAAATAATTTTATTTTATATAATATCTATCTTACATAATATAATATATAAGTCTACCATTCCTCCTTGCTTTGATAAATTGCTGCCACATCTGTTCTGGTGTTCCTGCTATATATTTAAAGATTCTTGATAAAATCCCAAGAATCTACAATGTTATTGGTCCTGACCTGGCATCTTGGCTTCAGGCACTTTCCCACTGGCATAGCATAACTTCCCTGTGTCTTTTCTACAAATGCTTTGATAGTAATTGTTCTGATGAGCTCTTCGTTATGGAACATAGTCTTTATGAGTTTAAGTGCAGTACTAGATTGATGTCAAGGTCTCCTCATTTTACAGTTGAAATGGCTAGATGTAACCATAAGTTCTATGCTAAAAGTTTCCTTTCTCACACTTCTCACTTGTGAAACAGTTCTTGTTTCCCAGTGAAATTTGATCTTCAAGAATTTTAATGCCTTCTTAATTTTCTGTCTTAATTCTTATTCTTTTATTGTTCACTCTCCTGAATTGTATTCTCTAACTCTCAGTAACCCCCTGCATCTCAGTGGCTTCATTGCCTTGCTTGTGGCAAAATGATTAAAACAAAATATGGTTGAATAATTTCTGTCTGAATTTCTAGAATGATGACGTATCATTATTTACACTATTTATATTCAAACTATTGTCCTCATCTTTCTTGTTGTTGTTATCAGACCAAACAAATAACAACAAAGACCAAATGCAAACAGTGTAAATAATGACTGAATAAAGCTCATTATTTATAAATTTGACATTTATTAAAAGTTGGGTATAATATGAGATTTTAAACACATACAAGTTAAAAAATTAAGATAAGATAAAAGTTAAAAAATTAAGCATACACACTGATGTCATGAGATATACACATGCGATGATCCATACAACCAATAGAAACAAAACAAACATTGAATTTAAAAAGTTAGAATCTTTCAGCATAGAACTTACAGTTACATCTAGCCATTTCAACTGTAAAATGATGAGATCTTGCCTCAAATCTAGTCTGTCCTGGGTATAACGATAAACTACATCCAGGTATTGGATAAGATGATAAAATATGTCCAACAGCATGGTCTCTGATCAGGAGGTTTTGAGAAGCGTGGAACCACCTCTTAATTGCTGGTGTTCCCAGGTCCACCCTAACCTGGGGTGGTAGTACCTGTTAGGGTATAGGCTATGGGCAAATAGTTAACCCCCAACCTGGTGTCAAAACACTATGAAAGTGTAAAAATATATTTTAATACCAGAAATACTTTTTTTACAAAGATTATTTCCAGCAATACATTTTTGAAGAAAAAAAAATATTACCAAAAATAGATTTATGAAGGAAAAAATATTACCAGCAACAAAAATTTCGTTGGCATTAAATAACCCATTGAGGTTGATATGTCATAAAACAAAACAAACCAAACTCAAATCTAGTACTGGGCTTTAAGAAATGCTTATTTAAAAATATCAAAAATGTTGTCTAGTGATTTTATTTACCATATTTAATTAATATAATTAAATTACTGGCATATCAGGAGCCTTTGCTACTATTTACATTTAAAATTACATTATTATGGAGTTAGGTATAAACACTGGTTGTCTGTTTTGTCTAGTAAACATTAGCCTACAAGATACTTCAGCTTTGCAAGCTCAAGGTGATATCATGTTGAAACACGTGTTCTCGCACAATCACCAAAGCTAAGCAACATTGAGCCTGGTTAGTACCTAGATGGGTGACTGGTTGGGAATGTCAGATGCTGTAATCTTGGATGTGCAGGTTTGGTAAGGCATTCAAGTCTAGAGAGCCTAGTCTTCCCTAATATTAAACTAATAGCCTGGGAGAGAAGAAATGGATTCTTACCTTTTCCTAGGGTATTAGTGTGAAAGTGAACATAGTAAACTTTGCTGAAGTATACACACAAGATGTTCCACACAACTGATAGAAACAAAACAAACACTGAATTTAAAAACTTATACAGACATAAACACAAATGCCAATTGATATGTCCCAGAAAGGGATATATTTGTTCGAAGTAGCAAAGTGGTTGTTGACTACTGTAACCAGGTAGGACAATCTAGCAGGTAACTGTAATGGACTGGTCCTCGTCGTAGTGGTAGGCAATAGGAGAAGACAATAGGCATCGTCAATAGATGTCGCTGTACCTCCACATCAGTCTGTATTTATGGCTGACACCAGCCAATCATATTACTGTGAGGGGGAACCCAGGTGTATGCATATTCATTACATCACCAATATACATATGATGTCTACAAAATCAATAATAAAACTGTCATCTACCGTACCTATGAATACTAATGGGTATGTCCTGCTCCTCATAAATACGTTGGACACTATTGTAAGTGGGGGTAATGTGCTAAATCGTCCACCACTAGCAGTGGTTTACCTACTTTGCGCTGTTGGCGAGTATTGTATTTTGATGTTATAAAGATTACCATTTCATTTCCAAACTCCATTTTGGTTATTCCTCATTTAGTAACCCTTTCTAGGTTACAACATTTTGGCGACGAGGATGAGATATTGACTCTGTGCAGAGTAAATCTAAAAAGGTGGGGGGTGTTATATGCCGTACCTATGAACATTAATGAGTATGGCAAAATAGTTAAAATATATATTAAAAAGAACATAAAATATATATATTCAATTTTTAGGTGTGTGGGTGACATAACAGATAGTGACTTGCAATGAGAAATCTGAGAGCAGAGTTCAAATTCCAGCTGAGTTTGTTACATTCATTTGCACACAAATAAACTTAAGAAAATTTGCAGATTCTTTTTTGGATTTTGTCAAAAATCTCTAGGTAGATAGTAGAAGCAGCAAACCAGAGGTAGCAGCAATATACAATTCTTGGACAAATGAAATGGTAGTCTTAATAAAGGTGTAAAATAGATTCTGGCAAGAAAAAAAATGTCTGTAACAACACAGTGAACCAACTTTCCTAGCAGTAGACCTAGCAATCAGAAAAAGATCCAAAGTCGTAAGAGTTATATCATTATTAGTTCTATGCAATGGTACCATTTTTTCAGATGTTATAATGGCGGAAACAAATGTTGAGATTCTGGTAATTTTGGGGGATTATTTTAGACTGGGCTTCAAAGCTGCTGAAAAGAAGCAGGAACTGTCTAAAAGTAGTTGAAGCATTTTAGAGGTGTTGATTTGGGTTGTAACCTAGGGCAGGTTACTTAATAGAATAATCACATAAAGGATGGTAATGAATGATAATACTTAGGATAAGAACAACACATAAGAATTGCCAGCTGCTCCTACAAGAAGTAGTCAACTGCTAGAAGTGAGTCAAGTGAATTCCACAATGAATCTTCAACTGCAGGATATCTACAAACCACCCCACGTGGTCAGATGTGGCACAAGGCCAAATTTAATGTGGGGTAACTGAGCCCATATGCTCGGCCAAAAGTTACCTGCAGGCCCCATA
>OZ010596.1:27758482-27828482 GCA_963932145.1 Acanthosepion lycidas
TGTAAAAAAAAATTATGAGAGGTATTTGGTGAGATATAAAACGAAATAAATTTTATTAAAATAAAAACAAATTGTAGTAATTATTAGGGATGCACAAATTTGGTGGTTTGGTTTGCACCTGGAAAATGGGGTAATAAATTTTGGGACAAGTAACTAAAATTTTTTTAAAATGAGGCTCAATTGTTGTTGTGGGTAAAAATCAAGTTTACAATCCAAATCAATCAAATAATATGAAATATCATAAGAAAAATGCCAGCAGATACAAAACCATATAGATTACAAGGAAAAAGGTACAATAAAGTACAATAAAATCAGGTTAAATCCAGTTAAAAGGATGTTTTTCCCTTGGAGGTATAAAATACTCATAGTAGTTCTTGGAGATTTCATGTGACATTACTTACATTATTTGGACTATTGTCCTCATCTTTGTCGCCATATTTATTACAATGCTTCGGCTGTTGTACATGCTGGCCTTCTTCAGGTGTCACTTGGGAGTGAGGTTATTGGAATGTTGAACTGTTCTAGTTCCACATGCCATGTCAGTTATCAATTATCTCCTGTTAATTTCCCTCTGAAAGTTCTCCACTGCCTTAACCGGGTATTGAACTCACACTCTTTGGGTCCTGTCACTGGATCTAGCCAACAGCTTTACCCACTGTGCCATGTCAGAACATCTGTGTATGAATTTCTGGGTATTATAAACCTAATGTCTTCAGCAACTATTTTTACCAGTGCTCATATTGCAATTTTTTTGCTGTTATCATTGCAAAAGCTCTGAAAAAATTTATTTTTTTGTCATTATTATTAGTAATATTACAAAAAAATTATGATTCCATGAGAAATTCTTGGATATAATTAAATTCTTATGAAGTGATTGTATTTGGTTTAAAATAGATTAAACAATTTTTTTTAATAATGTAAAAAGAATTCAGCTTTAATTTTTTTCTAAAGTTTGAAAGTACCTTATTTGTTTATTTTTAAAATTTTAAATTTCTCCTCCTGGGCTTCTTTCTGTCCATATACATCTTTAGTATTGAAACTACATGTTGGCTACTACCTGATTATTTGCTGTATACCATTGGGCACATTACTTTTTCAAAAACATTCTCAGAGATGTTTTTATGTTATTATTATTATTATTATCGTTCTATGGAGAATGACTGCAAAACACTTCACCTCCCCTTTAATAGGCAGAGGTACAGAAATGCATGCTGGGATTTTTTTTTTAGCCAATAAAATAGGCCAGTTTGCGGTTTGACATGACTCAGTCCAGATCTGTTGTTTCAGATGGTTCGAACTGACCTGTCAAACTTTCTGCTTTCGGGCTGAGAGAAAGCCAGATGCTATGCCAAAGGGCAGTCACATCTGGGGAGGTAGACAAACTCAACCCTGTGAATGCAAGTTCTACAGGAAAACAGTCTTGTGCCATGTCCTGCCTTCTGGGAAGGCGAGGTAAATAACCTCAGTCTAGATTTGCCTCATTTAGAAGACAGAACACTACATTTGCTTGTTGGAACTTGCTTTTGTTTGTCAACAGCAATTCTTAGTTTGTGAATTTTTTGTCTTTTTACTGTTAATTTGCCTTGCATATATTGTTGTTTGCTTGATATTATTTTTTTTTACTCTGTTCTTTTTGTTGCAAACTTTGTTAATTCTGTTTGTTGGACAGTTCTGTTCTTTATTTTGCATTTGACATTGGCTAATCACTCCACAATTATCATTACAAACAATTATAATCACATGAGAAATTCTTGGTTATATTTGAATTTTTATGAAGTGATTTTGTTTGTTTTAAATAGATTAAACAAATTGCATGTTTCTTTCTTTTTTTTTTTTTTTTTTGGAAAAATGTAAAAAAACATATCAGATTGAATCTTTTTTTTAAATTTTGAAAATACTTTATTTGTCTTTTTTTTTTTTTTAATTTTCATGAATAGATTTTGGGGTTAGAATAGAAATATTTTGGCAAACACGTGACTGGAAAAAAAAAAAAAACAGTGTTAAAAGGACTATTTTTCCATTAACATCCCTATTATTTTAACTAGCTTTGATGATTGGTATTGTTAGAATTATAGTAAAACCTAAACGTATGATGAAAGTGAATTTATACATTTTTTTTTGTTCTTCAGAATTTACAACAAAAATATTAAACACTATTTATTTTTAGATTGTTTATTTACAAGAATAATTTCATATTTACAACATTCTAAAAATAATTTCATATTTACAACATTCTAAAAACTAATAATTGCATGGATTATTGCTGCCATATATGGTCTGGAACCCCTTCTCTTTGCCACAGGGTTCTTGATAAGATCCCGAGACGGATATGCAATGCAATTGGCCCTGATCTGGCATCTCATTTGCAGTTGCTCACTCACAGACGTGCCGCCGCCTCTCTCTGTCTTTTTTACAAATACTTTCATGGTAATTGCTCCAATGAGCTGTTTTCACTGGTTCCAAGACTTCACGAATTCAAGTGTCCTACGAGGCTGGCATCCCGCTCTCATCCTTTCACTGTTGAAACTGTTAAATGTAGCAGTCTCTTCTACTCCAATAGCTTCATGCCTCACACCTCTCGCCTGAGGAACTCTCTTCTCTTTTCCTGTTTCCCTGATATCTATAATCTCCAACTATTTAAATGTAATGTCAATAGATATCTCCAGTTGCCTTGATCTATCCACTATCTTTCTCTTCATCCTTTCCTCTATCACTCCTATCTGTTCTCGCTTCAAATCCTATGTAACCCCCTGCATGCTAGTGGCTTCCTGCCTTGCTTGGGGTGAAATGCTTATAAAAAAAACTAAAAAAAAAACAAAAAAACTAATGCAATATTTATTATTTACAAATTTATAAAAAAATAAATATAAAAACAATTTTTATTCATAAATTTATAAACATTTTTACTAAATTATTAAAATACATGAACCAACTATAAGAAAATCCTTATTATTTACCATTTTATGAAGTTCGAATCAACTGGCAATTATCCAATGTTTTGCCAACTCTTCCAATAAACAATCTGATAAATAAATAGTGTTTATTATTTTTGTTGTCAGTTCTCAAGAACAAAGAAAATGTATAAATTCACTTTCATTTGTTTAGGTTTTATTAAAATTCTAATCATCACTTTTTAAAGCAATAAACATTGCCGAGGAGTGGAGGTGGTTAAAATAATGATGGTGTCAAGGGAAAAACCACCCTTCGGACAAGCATTCTTCATCAGTCACATACATAGAAAAAAAGTCAATCTTTTGGAGTCTGGGAACACTCACTAAATTTTTCCCATATAAATAAATAGCAACTGTTACTTTAGTTTATATAATTTAGGCTAGCAATTGAAATCTGTAATAATGTTTTTATTCTCTAAAGGGGAAGTGATGTAAAGCAAAGTCTTGTAAAGTGAGGTATATCTGTAGTTAGATTTTAATAGACTGAAACTATTCAATAAAATTAGGTATATCTGTATTGAGATTTCAATAGAGTGAAACTCTCTGATAAAGGGATGTCTACATGTATTGAGATTTCAAAAGAGTGAAACTATTTGATAAAGTGAGGTACACCTGCACCAAGATTTCAATAAATTGAAACTACTTGATAAAGGCATACCTGTATTGAGATTTCAGTAGACAGGAAGTATTTGATAAAGTGAGGCATACCTGTATTGAGATTTCAGTAGACAGGAAGTATTTGATAAAGTGAGGCATACCTGTATTGAGATTTCAGTAGACAGAAAGTATTTGATAAAGTGAAGCATACCTGTATTGAGATTTCTGTAGACAGAAAGTATTTGATAAAGTGAGGTACAACTGAATAGAGATTTCTATAGACTGAAGCAATTTGGTAATGTAATGTATGCCTACATTGATATTTCCATCAACTGAGACCATTTTGGCAAATTAAAATAGATTTATTTTCTTTTGATTCATTATTTCTCTTTTGTTGACATGCTTTCAGCATTTAGAGCCTTGCTAGACAACTATGAAATGGAATCTGGCCTGGCTGAGACGTACACGTTTGAGGAGAAACAAGAAACAGTGGAATTTATTGATGCTATTATGGAAACAGATGTGATGAAAGAAACTCATAAATTCCTTGCCTCCAAAAAGCTAGCACCAGAGGAAGTTGGAAATTTCAAGTGGAAATTACTCAATCTGTGGTTCAAGTTGGTTCGAAGAACAAAAAACGATCGGTAATTTAATTTAATCTTTAGAATTTTCATTTTTGACTTTTTAAATTTCTCAGAATTAAATGCACCATTTTTGTTTATTCCTAGTTTATTCATTCACAGTTACAAAGTAACACTACAGACCATATATATATATATATATATATACTATTTACATTATTCGGACTATTGTTCTCATCTTTGTCGCCATATTTATTACAATGTTTCAGCCATTGTACGATCTGGCCTTCTTCAGGTGGTTGGAATGTCGAACTGAACCCTTTATTTCGCTCACTGGGGTAGACTGTTCTAGTTCCATGTACCATGTTTAATGGATGTCAGTTATTAGTTATCTCCTGTTAATTCCCCTCTCCAAGTTCTCCACTGCCTTAACCGAGTATTGAACTCACACTCTTTGGGTCCTGTCACTGGATCTAACCAATGCCTTTATCAACTGTGCCATGTATCCTTGTAATAAATATGGCGACAAAGATGAGGACAATAGTCCGAATAATGTAAATAGTGTACATAATACCTCATCTCAGAAATATATATATATATATATATATATATATATATATATATATATTGATAAGTAATATCTCCAGTCATGTGGTGCTGCGATAGAAATTTATTTAAACATGTGTTGGGTTAACTCGCCTTCTTTTTCCCCAATTAGTATACATTGCATTTGGCTGGTCATGTGATTCTCAACAACCAATCAATGGAGCCTCATCTTTACAGGATGACAGTCTTCTGATAGACACAACTAAGAGAAGACGCATTTCTGATGTTGACAGAGAAATAGTTTTATTTTGCAACATGATGTACCAGACTTATGACTAAAGACAGCCTTCTGTAACATCCACTGGTTTTCCATTTCAGGGTTTGAGAGAAGGTATATAGCACATTTCTCTACATACATCTGGTAGTGTACACTGACAGCCCAAAGATCTTGAAGTGAGTGACTTGTATCATGTAATACACAGTGTAGTCTGGCAAAGCTGCAGCAACTCGATTTAGCATCGATTCCACAAGTGGTCACAAGACTTCTGGAGAGATGCTGAGACATACTGTCACAGCTAGCTGATGTCTGTAAGTGCAAAATCTTGCCTGCAAATAGACCACCGTATCCAGTAAATGCTTAACTGGACTAATGCCGAGTGAATATAGTGGCTAGGGTATTCGTCAGAACACTCTACAATACTTCTCAAAGCTTTTAGGCAACTTCAGCTGCTGGAATAACTCATTATTGGAGTACATAGAGGTGCATGAAGTCTTTAAATGCATCCCCACCATTATGGGATTACCTCCAGATTGCATGGTGCCTAGTTGACAACTGAGACCCAAACTCTCATGAGGTCTGTACCACTCTAGAACTCAGCTCTAAACTACTGGAAACATGTCTCATCAGATCATGCTGTATGTTGCCAGTCACAAGCCCAAGTGAGGTACTGTGTTCAATGTCATGGTGCTAACAGGGGCACCCTGGTGGATCTTCTGTTCCTATACTAAGCTTAGTTAAAATAAAAATATAATATTAAATTTTCTTGCTAAAAAGTATTAGTGTATTGAAAATTAAAACAAGAAAATGATGTATACAGAAATTAAACTTGATTTGGTTATTTACTTATCAAAATATTTTTATCATTTTCAGGGATTTAGACTCTTCTAGCTTTGAGCATGTGTTTGTTGGTGAAACACGTCAAGAAGGAATGATTGGTCTTCACAACTGGATTCAATATTACCTTCAAGAAAAGGCAGGAAACATTAATTACCAGGGCTACAGGCGTCGAGCAACAAACCTGGTAAGATACTTTTCATTTTCGGTTTTGTATTGATCCCCAAAGAGCTGACATATTTCATTTAGATTGTCTCCCAACCCACTAAAGAGTTTACATGTTTCATTTAGATTGTCTCCCAACCCACCAAGGAGCTGACATATTTCATTTAGATTGTCTCCCAATGCACCAAAGAGTTTACATATTTCATTTAGAACTCACCATAAACTTATTTAATCATTAACTTAAGAATTAAGATTCATCAGAAAATTTAAATATGAAAACCGTGAAATTTTTACAGGTTAAAATTTGTAGTGGTTATTGGTGGAGTAAGCTGAACGAGCATGTTAAGTTCAAGTTCAAGCTGAGGCTGTTGTATTTGCTTTCACTCAAATACTTTCAGAGTTAATAGCAGGGTAGACTGGGCCCTCTAGCTTTGATTGTTAACCATTCTAGGAGAAGAACAACTCTGAATTAGAAAATGGTTGGGTATGGAGTAGCTATTTCACCCGTTAACCTTTAGCACTTCATAGGTGACTATTTCTGCAAAGCAAAATGTTAGTCCTGCCAATGATAAATTTGAATTTCTTGGTTGTGTAGTCACATCCTTCTATGGCAACACCTAAAACAATCTTGACTGAAATTGAGAGCCAGGTTTCTGCAATTTCAGATATATAGAACTAATATATAAAACACTATCCTAGAGTGGGTAAAATGTCCACTCCTCTGGGAATGCTCTACCATATGAAGTTTTTCTACCTCCCTTTTGAATATAGCTTTCTTTCTTTCTTACAGAGTACTTATTAACCATTAGCACTCTGTAGGTGACTATTTCCACCAAGCAAAATGTTAGTCCTGCCAATGTTAAATTTGAATTTCTTATTTGTGTAGTCATATCCTTAATGGTAGCACCTAAAACAATCTGAAATTGAGATATATAGAACTAATATATAAAATACTGTTTTGATTGGATTCTATATACAGGAATTAATATTTATAAAATATGTAGAGTGCTAAATGTTAAAAGGTGGTTGCTTTTTGCCAATTCCTGATCATCACCTTGTTCTGTAAAAGAAATATTCTTGGAAATTATACTTCTCGAAATAATAGATAATGAAATATCTCCTTTGGCTGAATGTTGGCAAAAATAATTGGGGTTTATTGATATTATCCTTTTAGAAGATTCCCACCTGTGTTTTTTGTTTTAGTTTTGTTTCCTCCAACCCTACTTCTATATATTGTGTGTGCTGTATGTAATTACACAATGCACTTCATTTTAGAAATTATCATTTTTGTGTAAAGTGCAATGAATGTGGTTTCACTTCATTCCCAAGATGCCAAGTAAAAGACCTTGCAACCACATCACATGTATCTTGGACAGGTGGTGATACTTGACTCATTTAAATGGTTTTGTCTGAGAACATTTTTTGACAAATTAGTGATTGTTAACCTTTTGCATTCTGTATGTGACTTTTGCTAAGCAAAATCTTATTCTTGCCAATGCAAGTTGAATTTGAATTTCTTGGTTGTGTAGTCATATCCTTCTATGGCAACACCTAGAACAATCTTGGCTGAAATTGAGAGCCAGGCTACTGCAATTTCAAATATATAGAACTCATATATAAAACATTATATTTTGAGGATTTTTCATATACAATAAAAGGGGAAGTAATATTTATAAATGATGTAAGGGGCTAAATATTAAAAATCTACTTGCTACAGAAACCAAAATATCATTCTTTCCATGGAAAGTGCTCACACATACTACATTCTTTAATTCACATGGTACATATACAGTATGCATACATAAAAATATTTGTGCATATGTATGTACATGTGTAATTAATTGTATATAATATACTGGATGTAAAAGCAAAATTGTCCAATTGTTAGATTAAGCTTTAAAATGTTGTATCTTAGAAATGATTGTGCAAACTGAATAGTTCCTTGTTTCCTGTTTAGGATTGGGTTTCCGGTTCCTTCTTTCTATTCTCTTTTACTCTCAGTAGCTTCTTGTGTCTTAGTGGCATTATTGCCTTACTTGGAGTGAATTGATTTTAGAAAATATTAAATAAATTTATTTTAAAAATTAAATTTGCAGTTATTAAGAATGTTTTTTCATATTTGTGCATTTTCAGGATGATGAGGTTGATCGTCTGATTTGTACAAAATTCTTATGGCGTGAACGCCAGGAGAAACCGTCTTGTAGCATGTTTCTAGGCAGCAGTCCTGAGTTTGACATCGCCGCCTTCACTACATGTTTCCTGATGAATAAGATGGGGCATTGCGACTACCAAATTGGAGAATATGAAATTGAATTAGTTGTTTTCCCATTTTCTTCAGTGATTGGCACAGCTTATATTGTACCAGCTCGCATGGATGATTGAGGTACTTATTCTTGTTTGATATTTTTTTTTCTATATTTTAGCAATCTGATGAATACTCATCTATTCACTCTCCTTTTCCTCAATGTGTTTCCAGTTGTTGTGTCCTTTTGCCAGACTGTCCATATTTGCACATTATTCTTTTACAATTATATATAATTATTAACTAAGTAGAACTTATACAAATTTAACATTTAATTATTTATTCAGCTTTATCAGAAATTTTTTATTGTTTTTGTATTTTTTTAAAAAATCATTTCACCCCAAGCAAAGTGATAATGCCACTAAGACGCAAGGGAATCAGTGGGGTTGAAAGAGAATGAAATAACTTTAGTGAGGAGAAAGGACAATAACAGAACAGGATTCTGGAAGACAGAAGATGACGATTGACATTACATTGGAACCATTGAAGATTGTAAGTGGCAGAGAAACAAGAAATTGGAAGATTGTTCCAGAAGCAAGAAGTGGGAGTAAATAAACTATTAGATAAAAATTACTTTTATATCTATCTAATTCAACAGTAAAACAATGAGACCTAATTGCCAATCTAGTAGTACACTTAAATTCATGTAGTCAAACTACCAAGGAGGAAAACTCATCAGAACAATTGCCATGAAAATATTTATTGAAAAAAACCCAAGGGAAGCAAGGTGATAGTGGTGGGGAAAATGACTGATGTCAAAATCTTAGGTCAGGACCGATTACATTACAAACCTTTTTTTGGATTTTGTTGAGAATCCTGAGATATATATTAGGTTGGTGCAAAAATAATGACGTAATAATATCATTTTTTGACGTTAAAAAATACATCAAAAAACAACATTATTACGTCATTATTTTTGCACCAACCTAATAACAAGAGCACCAGGCCAGATACGGCAGCAATATTAAATGCACAGATGAATGGTAGATTTATAAATGTGTAATATGGATTCTGACAGGAAAATTTGTCTAGCACAACACAGTGAACCAACTTATCTAGCAGGGGGATTAGCAATTGATTCAATATAATTGTTCCATTTCATGTTAATGGAAAAAGTGAGACCAAGAAGGTGCAATGAGTTACTCTCATGGGGGTTAGCATCAGTCATGCTGATGTAAGGCAGAAATGGCTCTCTGTGGTAATAAAAAGATTGCAATTTTGTTTTGGAGGCATTAAGATTTATAAATCATTCCTTGCTCTAGTCAACAACTGATTGGGGGTCATTTTCTAGAGCAACTGCTAGTTTCACTCTGTTGAACCTATTGAACCTATTGAACTTATTGAACTTACTATTGACAGGAGTAAATGGTTGTGTCATCAGCATAAATACTGAGATAAGAACTGATGACATCAAGAAGGTCATTGATGAAGATAAGAAACAACTTAGGTCCAAGGATAGAACCATCAGGGATCCCTGCATTAATGGGAAAGGATCTAGAATGATTGGATTAAACCAAATATTTGTCCCCATAGCCCTTGCAGAGAAGGCCAGCATACCAAACCCTGCCAAACGTCTTCAAGATATCTAAAGCCAAAGCTCAAGTCTTACTGTTGCGATAATGAAAATTGATCAGGTCATTTTTATCAACAACAGAAAAATGTTTTTATTTTGTGACTGATCCAGAAGGATATTCTACCTACTCATTTTATTAGTTTGATTATTTACTATTTTAGCTGTCAGTGTGATGCTGACTATGTAGGTGGTTTTGTTCTTGATGACGGGCATCTTTGAGTATAGAATCCAGAGGTTAGCAGTGAATATTTCGAAGACAGTAGGGAAGCGTTGTTCAGGTTAGCAGTGGATATCCCGTTAAAGTAGCAGAGCGTAGTTCTTCCTTCTGTTCCTCTCCACCTGACAAGCTGGACTGGACATTCAGGTAGAGTAAACAAAATGGCCGCCTTTATACACTACGGATTGAATATTTTACATCTTCTGATTGGTTAACCTTCTATTGGTAGACTATAAAGTGAGTCAAGTCATTTGGGCTAACTCACTAGTAGATATATACACAAAAAACTGTAACAGGTGGAACTGATCACATGGAGGCATGAATTAACCAACATTTACCAGCCAAAATAATTAAAAATATCTGTCTGTTCCTTGAAAAATAATAAAATATGTGAGATTTGTTTTGTTCCTTACTGAATAATACAAAATATCTGTTCCCTGTTCTTTGTGAAATCATTAAAAATATTTGTTGTTTTTAAACAAAGCATTAAATATATTGTGGAGTATTTTATTGAAATTAATCTTTAAAACATAAAAAAAAACAACTTTTTCATTCTTTTTTTTTTCTTTCTTTTTGTTCAAATTCATTTCTTACAGTGCCATCCCCTTACCAGAGGATCATCAAGTTAACCTCATTAGTGGGCGACTGCTTCAGACAAAGAGTTAATTGATTTAAACAACAAATGCAAGCAGTATTTACAAATGTGAAATCTTGTGATCCAGTTGTCATGAGTTCAGGGGAGAACAGAGTTTAAAATATTGCCATTACTTTATATCCTTTCAAAAGTCACAATTGGTGTAGTCATTAACATTTTTTGTAATTTTTTAATGAAATCCTTCAGAAATGACTCTTTCCTTTACACATTATTAAAAATTGACTTCTTGGTTTACGTATCATTAAAAGTGACTCTTGTTTACGTATTAAGAAATGACTATTTGGTTTACACCTTATTAAGAAATGACTTTTTGGTTTAAACATTATTAAGAAATGACTCTTTGGTTTACATATTCTAATACCTAAAATGACAAAAAAAGTCAAAATTCAAAGGCAGATATATGATTAATGTTTGATTTTTGGATGTTTACACAATATTGTTTGAGTTATAAACTCCTTTTTAGTTTATAGAAAGTATTCGGTGTTTGTAATGAAAGAAAATAGTAAAAAAAAAACCAATTCTTCTTAACATGAGTACTAAAGACTATTGATCAAAATAGATGAAGATGTTAGTTCTGAAAATTTTTTTTCGCATAAATTTATTTAAAGAAACATATCTCAAATCAAATCAAGTTTAATGAAATGTGAAATTTATTTCACTTTATTCAAAAATATAAATTAAAATGTAAAAATATCAGTAATGTTAAGCTTTCTGTGGAATTCTATTTTTTGATTTATTTAAAAAATAAACAGTTTTTTAAAAATATTTTCCAAAATTTATTTTTTGAATTTAATTCACATGCGAAAACTTATATTTTGATTTCTAAATGCAGCTGATTATCATGAAATAATTATATTTTCATACAATATAATGTTTCTTGATAAAATTTCTTAGTAAAAAAATTAAAAATTCTCTACATGAATTTTGTCTTGTCATATAAACATTAATAAATGCATTAACTTAAGGAAATTGAATATATTTTTTTTTAAATTTAATAAAGTAAATTATTCTTTCATATTTCTATTCATTCGATGAAATAAATTTGATTTTGTTTTTTAAAGGTTAAAATTAAATTTTATTCATTTTTATTCTTTAAGAGTATTTAATCTCTATCCTGTTCTAAATGAGAGAATTTATGTGTTTAAGTACACTACTCCTCCCCACCAACAAAAATCCCCTCCCCCCCAAAAAAAAGAAACAAAACAGCTGCAGTGGCACAGCTTTCCAAGAATTAATCACTTTTTCCTTTTTTATTTGTTTTTTTTTTTTGTTTCATATTACAATAAGCTCTCCAGATCATGAATATAATTTTATTTTATTTTTTTTATTTACTTTTTTAGATTTTAAGAGCAGAGTTTAGTCTGCCATATAAATTCATTGTACAAACTATATTACGTAAGGGTGACAAGATTTTCGGACCATCCTGTAAATTGATTCTTTTATCCAAAAATAAGGAGTAGAAATAATAATAATAATAATAATAAAAAGATAAAAAATGGAAAAGTGAAGCAAGAATCATATTCTGCAACTTTTTTGAAATTATTTATGATTTTATAATCATTATTTTAAAGACACACAGGAAAAAACGTATGAAAGAATAGGCTTTAAATAATATAATAATAATGAAATATTAAATAATATAATAATAATTAATTATAATAATATTTTAATAGCAATTAAATAATATAATAATAATGAAAGAATAGGCTTTAAATAATATAAATATCAATTTATTTTCAATTTAACTTCAAATTATTTGAAAATTTTTAAGTTAAGTCATAATCTTCTTTATCATATGGCATGAGCACATTTTGTTTGTTTTTGTTTTCTTTTTGGTTTGCCTGGGAGATCAATTTATAATGAATTTACATAGCATATTGAACCCCTACTTCTTAAAATTTAGAAAATACAATTTGTTCTATTAGGTTGGTGCAAAAATAATGACGTAATAATGTCGTTTTTTGACGTTCAAAAATACGTCAAAAACAACATTATTACGTCATTATTTTTGCACCAACTTAATATATTCTTGATCGAGAGTATTTTCCATTTCTTCTCCATACACAAACTATGGGTTGAATAGCAGGACAGACTCTGTTCTTTAGCCTTGGTTGTCAACCAGTCTACTGCAGAAAGAAATGGCAACCTAGTGTGAGGAAAAATCTGCCTTGTCAGTCATGTATGGAAAGATACATGATTGCTTAAGCATGTATTATGCATGGTACTTAACTGACTGAATATGAAGATAATTTTTGAAAAAAATTGATTATTGCTTGGAGAGCTGTGTTTCAGTAAAAAGGTGTTATATTCCATGCTAAAGAAATAAATACTTAACACTAGGTGGATAATAGAAGAAAGGTTTATTGTACACCACCAGTAAAAATATAAAATACGGTACAGTTATACACACAGGTCAGTCTAGTAATGAGTGCCACTAATTGGAAGGTCAGATGTGCTTGCGTCGTCTCACTCTCACTCTTCCTCAAGTCTCTCATAGACGGTTGACTTCATAGGTACTTACTACCTGTAGTGTAATTATTCATGGGGGTGACTGGTTATTCCATTACAAAAGGCGTCCATTTTTTTTTTTTTCTTTTTAGTATTTAGAAGAAAATTGTTCTTTATTTGGTCTCCTTTCAATCCATAGAAATCTTAAAATGATTTTATGATTGACAGGAATGAAAAGCATCAACCACTTGTTAACAATTTGCTTGATGCTTTATGCAGTGGTTCTCAACATGCATCTTTTTCACCATAAGACAGAATGTTGTCCCCCTTTCCAAGATTGTCCAACTCAAAAGGTTCATTCTAAATAATATATTGAAAATCTTCAATCTTTTCTATAGAATATAAACATGTTGGTCCAAAAGTCGTGTCAACTCCTGCCAAAATGTAATGAGAACTTGTGGTGGACTTCACCATATTAATTTAACTTTAGATTAGGAAACAGGGCTGACGCAGAAAAGGATAAGCAAAAGACATTGTTACACATAAAATATGTATTTAACAAGATGTATAATATCAAACAACAATGTGAAGGAAAGCATGCATTTAAATAAGAAAAGGTTGAATAAAACAAGAGTTGTCTCTCTTTATCTGTTATTTTAGTGTTTCAGGTTCACTGGAAGAATGTTCATGAGAGTCTTTTGTAATGCTTGTACTTGTAAGCTTTTGCTGTGTAAGTAGAGTTTATGTGAGTGTGTACAAGGTGTGTTCAGCATGTGAGTGGTATGTGTGAGTGAGAAAGTTGGCGCATGTTTTCAACTGTTGTGGATTCGTTTGGCAGTTGGATTCTCACTAAAAAAGGGTTAGAAAATTCTTGCTTAAATAAGTGACTGTAGGCTCCAGATCACTGTGCAAGAAGAATTATTCTTCACATGCAGATGATCTGATCGGTGGGCATTGACCAATCAGCGAGCGAGCTTTGGGGAGACTTAAGAAAGCTTCTGTGATCCGTTTCTTCCAAAAGTGCACAAAAATGACTACATAAAAATAGAGCGATTACAAAATTGTCACATTGCTGTGATTTGTAAATTGCCTAAAATAACGTAGTGGTGATTAATTAACCAATGAATGCTTGACGTATGTGATTTGTATTTTTGTATGTATGTATGTTCGTGTGTGATAGATTCGCACAAGAGAACAATAGAAGAACAATCAATACAGTAATACAAAGCACATGTACTGGATTCATTTTATTCACTTTCACTGACGCTGACACACATTAAGAAGGTCTGTATGAGCTTGTGTCAGCCATCTGAAATAGAAAATTATATGATGTAGGGGTGACAAGACTTTCGGACCATACTGTACATTTACATAGATTATTTTTATAGAGGAGTTTTACAAATTTAATAGCAATAGAAAATGTTGATGGATTTTAAAACTTGAATACATGTACAGTAATTTGTTTTAGCTCGTAACTAATTATTAAATAAATAAACTGAAGCATACTTCATTAAGGTAAAAAAAAAATGTTTGATAGAATGCCAAAACAAACAAAATTCTGCAAATAAAAATGAAGAAAAATTATTAATTCTCCACTAAAAACCCAGAAATCCCTCTGTGGGGAAATTCCACTCTGGTTGAGTACCACTAATTTAAATCAAAGTTGTAACAAGAATATCTTTACCAACACCACCATCCACCTCGGTGGTGTTGTCTTTACTTGATCTTCCTTAAAGGTGATAAACGAGAAAATACTCTTAAAGAATTCAATAATTATATCAGTCAGAGTTACTTCCCTTTTTTCTTTTTAGTTTCGATTATGAAGGCTTAAAGAACAAATATCTAAAAAAATAAAAAGATTTTTCTTAAATATTTTTATTCTTTTACTCTTTCTTATTTTTGTTTTTTGCTGCTTCAGCTTGAATCTGTATTTTTATTGAATTCATTTTCTTCTCACCAAGATATGTGTCTGTGCAATAAAATGGAATATTTACATGGAATGTTTTTTTTTTTTTAATTTTATAATTACTCTTATTGGGATCTCTTCTTTGGTGTAATAGCAAGTTTGTCTTGCTAGATCAATTACGAGTGAATAGTGAGTTTGATCCTCACTGGGTGCCCCAAACATTCGGACCACCCTATACATTTACATGGATTATTTTTATAGAGTAGGAGGCATGGTGGAGTAATGGATAGCAGCTTGGATTGAGGAATCAGAGAGCCGTGTTCAAATTCCAGTTGAATCCATTACATTCATTTATGTGCTAATACTCTTGGGAAAGGTATGAATCCTCTTCTTCTTCCCCAACAGCTATGGGTAAATGATCAAATTAAGAACCTTTGCTCTAGAGTAATATGAAAAATAATTTCATAACAAGTAGTTATTTCTGGTAGCAATGCCTATTGAATAAATCTAAGTATACTTCTAATCTTTCCTCTTTTAGTGCAGTGAAAAGGTACTGTGTGAGAGACAAATACCCAGTCTCTGGATTCTTACCACTCCATTTTGCTTCCTGTCAGGAACTGTCAGAAATCAGCATTTAAAGAAATGATAGTGTTATCAACTAAGAAAGTAGTATTGGCAAAACTAATTAGTCCTGTTCTCGTCTGTTCCACTCATTTTTCTGATGCCTTTGAGAAGGCATTAACCTTGCCCCTTCACCTATCGGTTAAATAAAAAGATAGTCTGGTCTCTCTTGCTTTGGATGGTAGCCAATCAAAGTGAACGACTATTACTTTGAACTCAAAACTGTCGAGTGGAAAAAGCAGCGGGAAATCACTACAATATCTTTCTCAAGAAGTCATGGCAATTCACAGGTAAAGAAAACAAATCTCTGGAGAAGGCAGTGGGAAAGCACTCCACTATCTGTCCCAAGAGGTCATGACAATTAACAGATAACAAAGAAAAGGCATCTGTTGACAGTCATTTATGTCTTGAAGGATGTTATATTAAAAATGTATGATAAAAATATTGATGTTACCGTTTGGGTGGGGCGTTACATATTCTGGGAGATAACTCAAACTTATGTAACTTTTGAGTTACTTCCCTTAGGTAGATCTATTCGACATTTTGAACGTTTTTATAATGCCAAACATTATTTTTTAAACAGTATATTTATTATTGTCTATCGGTCTGAATATTCAGGAAATCTTATTAAAGAAAAAATGTACCTTCCAGTAGAATTTGAACTGGCGTCCCCTGTTTGTAGGAGAATTTGAACTGGCGTCCCTTGTTTGTAGGAGAAACTGCCGTTCCGACATGCTTTTTTTAAGTTAACGTATTATTCAGTCATTGAAGAGCGTCATCGATTAAGCAAGAAGATTCTGTACGGCTTTTTAAGCTCATCCTTCTCTTTTAGATTCCAGAAAGTTCATAGCCGTTCAGTTTCGTATCAGTGAAACGTAAACAAAGCAACTTTCAAAAGTAATGACTTTTTCATTTATTCATCCGACATATTTTTTTTATCACTAAACGTCATTTTTTAGTAGATATTCATATTTGAATAGACATTCCATTTATTTTAAAAATGTATTAGGTTGGTGCAGAAATAATGTCGTTTTCTCACATAGTAACATATGTGAGAAAACGACATTATTTCTACACCAACCTAATATATTTATTTTTATCTACCGGCCCTAATATTCGAGAAATCCTATATGTCCATTACTTCTTTAGAAAATGTCTAACGACAGTTGATTTGTGTAGGTTGTTACATTTATATCAATTGATTATAAAATCCTTGACTTAAATTATGGTATAAACACACTTAGATGATATTCACTTTTTTCTTTATTATTATTTAAACTAATTATAGATGAGACGAAAACGTTACTTTTTTAACAGCTGAACATCCTGGCGTCATAAAATATAACTCAAAACTAGCTTAAATTATTTGAAAATATTGGTAATGGAAAATATTATGGGATGTTCAAGAAAATTATGGGATGATCTTGTAAATTGAATACCTAAAACAAACACAAACAAAACTACAGCTATGCAAATCGGTCTACTATAAAAAAGCGACTTCTAGACATCAACAAGCAGTTGTGCATTTACTTAATTGAAAGGAAACATGCCTCCAACAAAAGAACTGTCAATTGAATTAATGGAAAATATCATTTAAAACTCATTCAAGAAGGCAATCCACAGTGGAGTGTTGCGAAATACATTGGTTG
Organism: Acanthosepion lycidas; assembly: GCA_963932145.1. Taxonomy (NCBI): domain Eukaryota; kingdom Metazoa; phylum Mollusca; class Cephalopoda; order Sepiida; family Sepiidae; genus Acanthosepion; species Acanthosepion lycidas. The sequence continues at coordinate 27,775,808 of OZ010596.1, forward strand.
TTTCAATGTGTAGAATTTGGTGCAAATATAAAAGAAATGGGATCGAGAAAAAAAGAAAAGATCGAAAACTGATAGACCAGAAAAATCATCAAAGTGTCAGAATAGAAAACTCGAAGTAATATGCCTTAAAAGACAAACAAAAGAAAGGAAGCTAATTATGTTTAAAGGGAGACAATCATGGTATGTGTAGGATAGGATAAAAGTATTCATTCTGATTTTGCCGACAAATTCTATAATTTTCCCTCAATATTCAATATTTTCCCCGACGTGGGAAATATATACCATTAATTTAGAATAGGTTAATTTTCAGTTTACCACCCGCGCTCAGTTCGCATTAAAAATTTCCAGAATACTTACATTTAAGTGTATGAGTTGATAAATTTGATAAAATCTACCGTTTTGGAGTTATCGACAGTAAAATTTTGGATTCATTCGCGTCGCGGCAGACAGGCGTTGTTCGCATACATTCGCTGCGGAATAGCTATGACTAATATTCACTTTTCTTGATTATTGCACACGTACATAGTTCTCTTGCTCAGTAATTGAGACAAGTAAGATCAGAAAAATAACCCGTTAACTACATTCTTCCGCGTTTAGCTTTCCACAGCGAATGTATGCAAACAACGCCAGTAATGGCTGCCGTCAAGGACGCGAATGAATCCGAAATTTTACTGTCGATAACTCCAAAACGATAGATTTTATCAAATCCAGATCCGAATGAAGCATGCACAATTAACCTAAATGTTAGTATTCTGGAAAATGTTAATGCCAACTGAGCGCGGGTGCTAAACTGCAAATTAACCTTAAAATGTACTATTAATTTAAATTACCAAAAGTAAATTCTAAATTTAAATAATTCTTATTCCAAAAATCGCTTGAGAATGGAACGGAGCTATGGATTTTAAATTTAACTTTATAATTAAATTTAAATTTTTTTTCGAAACATGGTAATTCCTGTGTAGTGATGGAACCATATTTTTTAAAATAGAAAATAATTATAATATATATATATATATATTACAATGAAGATGAAAATGCAGTTGGAATCTTTAAGAATATTTATTTAGAGTAACTTTATCGGTTTCACAGTTACATCATTTTCAAAAGTTAAATTGAGATGGAGAGATATGTGGCATTGCCGTCATATGTCTCTCCTCTAACTGAATTTGGGTAATTCTTTCCGTTTTATGCAAAAAGGAGCTCAGATTACTATTTGTTTGCAATGAAGTCATGTTGTCATGAACGTTGTTGTCTCCCCCTGTAAGATTATGAAGCCGCTGAGACATTAGGAGCTTACTGAGTGTGAAAGATCCGAGAAAAAATTATTAAGGAGAGAGGACAATTAAAGAACAGAGGATGATGATTGCCATTGCATTTAAATTTTTGAAGATCAGAATTGATTTGAAAGCAAGAAGCCGGAAGAGCGAGAGAAGAAACTGTTAGAATATACGGTTACATCTATCAATTTCAACTGTAAAATAATGAGACCTAGCTGCAAATCTAGTACTGCGCTTAAATTCGTAAAGTCGAGGTCCCAAAATTAGAGATAATAAGGACAATTACAATGAAAATATTTATAGAAAAGGCTTCAAGGAAGCTACGTTATGTCGGTGGCAAGGTGATTGAAGCCGAGATGCCAAGTCACAACCGATAGCATTGCAGATTCTTTGGTTTTTGTCAATAATCTCTAAATGCGTAGCAGAAGCACTAGACCAGATTTGAAAGCAATATTCAATGAATGCTAGACTTATAAAGATGTAAGATAGATTCTGATGAGAAAAATTGTCTAGCATGATGCAGTGAACCAACTTTCTTAGCAGCAGATCTCCCAATTCATTCAATATAATTGTTCCATTTCATGTCGGGAAAACATCAGCCCGGGAAGGCGCAATGAGGCTTCCCTCCTGGAGGTTAATATCAATCACGTTTATGAAAGGTAAAAAAAAAAAAAGGTTTGATAAGAAAAGTTAAAGAGCGAAGTTTCGTTTTCAATAAGATAACTAGTATTACTCGTGAAAATTTCACGGTTTTCCTATTTGAATTTTCTGATGAATCTTAATTGTTAAATTAATCATTGAAAAGGTTCCTTGCAAGTTCTACGAATAAAAAATACTCTTGGAAATTCCCCTATTGTATTGTTAAATTCTTAACACTTCTGACCAAATATTACAATATGTCATAAATATGGATACAGGTCATTATTTAAAGATTCAAAAGTGAAAAGGCTTTCAATTTCAGTGAAGCAGACGTTAAACACCTGAGTGTTATCGCCTCCTCTATCTTTTCTCTCTCTCTCTCTTTCTTTCTTTCTTTAAAACCAAACAGGGCCTTTGATATATATTTTCTTCTATTTTTTGGGCAGGAGACGGGCAAACTTTTTCAGGTTTATCGACGAGGAATGGGCCCATTCTTAATCTGAGGTGATGCCAGCGCCTAACTTACGTTCTAAAGCACAGAGGAACAAGCAGAATAATAATAATTTTCACGGCTTTTCTGATTGAATTTTCTTTCTTACTTACTTACTTTCTTTCTTTCTTTCTTTCTTTCTTTCTTTCTTTCTTTCTTTCTTTCTTTCTTACTTTCTTTCACTGAAACCAAGTAGCGTCTCTAATGTCCTATCCGTCTTTCCTCAGAAAGAAAAACTGATTTTTTCATCATTTCAAAGGGTTACTGTGAGTGAAAAGAATGCTAACACGTTAGTGAAGAGAAAGGACAGCGTTCAGAAAGACAGGCTATGGTGATTGACATTGCCCTTAAATTTTTGAAGATCCTCAGCAGCAAAGCAAGAAACCGGAAGAGAGTTCCATAACCAAGACAAAAAAAGAAACTATCAGAATAGAACGTATGGTTACATGTAGATATTTCAACAATAAAACGATGAGACCTAATTGACAATCTAGTTGTGCGCTTAAATTCATGCAGTTGAGGTACCAAAGAGAGTTCATTAGAACAACTGCCATGAAAATATTTATAGAAAAAATAGAGGGAATCCACGTTACTGCGGTGGGAAAGTGACTGAAGCCGAGATGCCAGATCAGGATCGATAACATTACAGACCCTCCTTTGAATTTTGTCAAGAATCTCAAGATATATAGCCGGACCACCAGACCAGATATGGCAGCAATATTCAATGTAGAGGGGAATGGTAGATTTATAAATGTGCAAGATGGATTTTGGCAAGATAAATTGTCTGGCACGACACAATAAATAAACTTCCCTTCAAGAAAACCTAGGGATTGATTCAATATAATTGTCCCAAGCCAGTGAAAAACGTAAGACCAAGAAGGCACAATGAGTTGCTCTTCTGGATGTTAGTATCAGCCATGATGATGGAGGGCAAAGATGATTCTCTATGATGCTTAAAGAATAGCAGTTTTCTTTTTAGGGGCATTACAAATTTACATGGCATTCCTTCTCTCAGTTAACAACTGATTGGCGATCATTTTCAAGAGTAGCTGCCAGTTTTAATTTCTCAAACCTATCGGACTTACAATTAAGTAAATAGTTGTCCTCAGCATCTTGCTTAGTTGAGGACACGGTTGCACTCATTAAGAGAGGATAGAAATAGGCGTCTGTTATGATTGGAACTGTCGCGTTGGTATAAACAAAAGAAGTGATTCCGGTGGGCTAAAGCAGCTGAACAGGCAGAAGTGAACCAAGAAGAAGATTGCGGTTGTACTTGGTGTTTCCTTGCTGGCACGAAAGCTTCGATGCCAGCTTTCGCCCAGGAAGAATCCTGAGTGGCACAATTTTCAACGGGAATATTAAAAATTCGATAATAACGACCATCTCGAAGAAAACCACGAAATCAGTCCGTTGGTAACAAAAAGATGTCCTCTTAATAGGAAGTTCTTGCATAACAGCAGAAAGAAATATCTGCAGACATTACTGCGTGGTCGGATTTTCCAAGCGGACAAAAGATCTGAGCGGTTCGGGCTTTTAGACTTGAAGTTAAAATTACAACAGTTATGAGCGGCTTTTATCAAAATTTTTTTACTATTTAACATCTGTCTATATTCTGAGATTAAGTATTGTCACTAGACTATTTACATTGTTTGGACTGTTGTTTTCATTTTATTGTCATATTCATGACGTTTCGGTCGTTGTACGATCCGGCCTTCTTCAGGTGGAATTTCGAACCGAACCCTTTATTTAGTTCATTGAGGTGAAAAAAAAAAATTAACTGGAAAGTTGAGTTACTAAAGGGAAATAACTGAAACTCAGATATCCAGAAAAGGCATGACACGCGGAACGAGAACAATCTACTACACTTTGATCCCAGTGAAAAGGCCGAAAAGAGATTGTATTTTTCAGCACGCCCACGTCGCTGCCGAATGTGGCATATGGTCGAAGTTTAGAGTGAGTTTATCAGCAATTTACCGTAGAAAAATTACCCAAGCAGCCTCGCCACCCACCTCCATTGGGAACGCCTCAGGCGTCGGGCAATAAACCCAGACCCCTAACGAAGAAGTAGTACTGCCTGGGAGGAAGGTCTCATGGGACTTTGGCTTAAAAAATTTCGAACTTCCCCGAAACGGCCGAGAACGTTGGCAACCGCGATAAAAGCGATGTTTGTCATACGCACAGAATCGGACGACGGAAACCGAGTAATGCAATCGCCAAAAATAAAATAACATCTGCTGAATTATTTTAAAATTATTATTAAGAGAAGTGTTCAGAAAATGGATGAACGGAACTGGCAAAAAATGAATATACCCACAGACATATCAAGATAGCGACATATGTGCATTGGAAGATATGCAAGAAGCACAAAATCGAAGCCATTAAGAGATGGTATGACCACCAACCAGACACAGTTACCCAAAATAATGATGTAACAATCCTCTGGGACATGACAATTCAAACTGACAGGGAAATAAAAGCTAACAGATCTGATAATATAATAAAAAAAGTGTCTGCTTATTGACAGAGCAGTAGCATGTGAGAGAAAAACTTCCATGAAAATTATCGAGAAATTGTCCAAATACAAGGACATGAAAATCGAGATTAACAGGATGTGGGGAATGAAAACTGAGACTGTCGTACCGATAGTAATCAGAGCTCTGAGGACTCGGATAAAAAGGAATGAACAATTTTACTAAGATTGTCCTGCGTAACTTCAACATACAAGTTGCTCAGAAGATCGCTCTACTAGGAACATCCCATATACTAAGAAAAGTGCTATCAATTAAATGACAATTCTCTTAAAGGGTCTAAGGACCATAGTCTGCGCCCTACTCTACTCGATACAAAGCAGGAAACATAACATGCACGAATGATGATGATGATGATGATGACAATAATAATAATAATAATAATAATAATAATAATAATAATAATAATAACATCATAAATTAGGTGAAGAGTCGGAACTATCCACATAACGGAATTCTTGTAAACAACAGCTAGAATTTTAAGAAAACTTGTCGCTTAAATTCCCATCTAAGCCACCTGCTGGTTTGAACCATCAGTGAATAATAATAATAATAATAATAATAATAATAATAATAATAATAATAATAATAATTCCTACATTGAGAAAATCAAAATAAAGTTTAATCGCTTTAGAAGTCTGGATTGCTTGGCACCGCATATATTCTGCGAAAGGTGCTCTATCTTTGAGCTCGTATGACTTAATGAAGAACACGCATAAGGCAAGATCTCCGGTTGAATACACAATCTATGCGGGAGATAATAAACATTAATAATAATAATAATAATAATAATAATAATGATGATGAAGAAGCAAAAGACGACGAAAAGGAGAAGAAAAATTAAAAGTGCCAATGCCATAAACAATTTGGAATCACAAGAATGGAAATGGCACTATTTACCTTATTCGGACTATTGTCCTCATCTTTATCACAACGTTTCGGCCGTTGTACGCTCCGGCCTCCTTCAGGTGGTTGGAATGTCGAACTGAAACCTTTATTTCGCTCACTGGGGTAGACTGTTCTAGTTCCATATTCAAGGTTTAATGGCTGTCAGTTATCAGTTATCTCCTGTTAATTCCCCTTTCCAAGTTCTCCACTGCCTTAACCGAGTATTGAACTCACACCCTTTGGGTCCTGTCACTGGATCTAACCAATGCCTTTATCAACCGTGCTATGTGTCCTTGTAATAAATATGGCGACAAAGATGAGGACAATAGTCCAAATAATGTAAATAGTGTACATAATACCTCATCGCAGAAATATAGAGAAAGAATGTAAATATCTCAGATACCGTATATATACTGGTGTACAGTGTGAGTTTTTATGATCAGTCTTTTTACGCAGTGATCGCAAAATACATAAAGTCGACTTGTACACGAGTATATACGGTAATTATTCATTATCCGGAAGGAATATTATCTTCCTTCCTTCCTTCCTTCCTTCCTTCCTTCCTTCCACAGGTGACATGCGTGATGCACACTTAGATGATCACGTCTCTTTTTCGATTCATGATTCACTTAGCAGAAAAATTACCATAGTAGTCTGCTTGCCAACCAAGGCTTTAGGACTGAGTCAGTCCTGCTATTTAAACAATAGCTGGTGGTGGGGGGGTGGAGAATAAATAGATTAATAACTTTCTAAAGGGTATTTGTGCGTAAGCGGATGTAACCAACTCGATTGGAATTCGAATTCAGCTCTCTCTAACGGAATTTCTCAATCCATCACACCATCCAAGAACTAAACGTTGCTTAACTTCTGTGATGAGACGAGAACCAATGTTTCAATGTATATGGCCGTAAACGCAATGCTAATCTAATCTTAAGAATTAGTAATTTTGGGGGATTTACTGCTGGTTTATAGAACGTGGACGATTGATAAATGGATAGACACTCAAACAGATGCGATTTGTTAGTACGACATGACTTCAATCTCCCTCCCCATGACCTTCCTATTCGACTAGAAACTTTGAGAAAGTACTGATGTTTTGGAAAGGGGACATTCCTTACTGGATAATCTATCTCGCCACTATCATTTGGGCGGAACCAGATGGCCGAGGACCTATCAGTGTGTTTACAGGGTAAGAAAAGAAATGGACACTCATTATTTTAAGAAATCTCATGTAGCCAAAGACTTCAATTATGGTAGATTTTTTTTTCTTCAAGAATCACTCGGTGCGCAAAATAGAATCAACGAACCGTGTTCAAGTTACGGCCTTATTTGCTGTATTCACTTTCTCCTTATGTCATTCGGAAAGGCATGAAACTATCTTTTCTCTCTCAAGCTATGATTTAAATATTATTCTTTTAAATATTATTATTATTATTATTATTATTTTCATTTTATTTTTAGAAACTAAAATCGCTTTTGTTTTTATTCTTAATACTTTTCAAGGATGCCTTCTAAAAGCTAAGCAAAATATCAACAACGTTTCCATTTCATTGGAAACAAAGAAAAGAGTACTGAACATTTTTTCCACATATTTGGACCATTTTGAATAAAGTTCGTATTTTGTTGGCGTCAGGTGAAAAAGAGAAAAAAAAAGATTCCAAGTTTTGTCGTATATAACTAGCTTAAAAGCTGCCATATTCAACCCGAATGTAGCTCAGGAACCATAACATAGCTGATGACATTAGAATCATAAAGCATCAGACTTCTGAAGAGAAATATGATGAGAACAGAATTTCAGTCTGGAAATATATGAATAAATAAATGTTTATTATTAAATTATCAAAATGGTTTTATTATTTTAAACACACACAAGCGAATAGACACACAACCTATATATATATATATATATATATATATATATATATATATACCGTTTTAGTACGTCATTCAATTTTTACTACGTTATTTAAAAATCGAAAACTAAAATTGATTAGCTTGTAAAATACCATAATGAAAAATGTAAATTGGCCAGCATATATAAATAGTCGAGTCAAAACACAACACACATAGCCTGAGGATTGCGCTCAAGCAAGAAACAGACTGTCGCTGTTGACCTTAGAGCCCACTAATATATATATATATATATATATATATATATATATATATATATATAAAAGAAGAGAACCCGCAAACGTTTTTGGTTGTAATGTGTATTTTCTTTAAAAAATATATTATGCGTTATTTCTCATAATTTGGGGAAATAAAGCATAATATATATTTTTTAAAATCCACAGTACAACCAAAAACATTTGCGGTTTCTCACTTCTTTATAATATACACTCTTTTCTCTCATTGGAACTACTATAATCTCTTCCATTTATATATATATATATATATATATATATATATATATATATAAATCCTAAATGCACGGAAGAACCTACCTAGGTTTCACCTAAACGGATCTTCAGGGTAATCTAAAAACTTAAGCACTGGACGATTTGTTTCGGATGTTCCTAGTTCTTTCTTTTTTTTTTTTTTTCCAAATTTTTTCCCTCAGGTACCAATTTCTTTTGATATACTTGCAAGTTGTGCTATCCGAGGTTTTTTACCAATAAGGTATTACTATTAGTATACTACTACTAGTACTACTACTACTACTACTACTACTATTAATATATATATATATATATATATATATATATATATATATATATATATATTCATTCCTGTAGTTCACTGTTACTAACAAGCAGACATTTTTTTTCTCCTGATGATGGCCATGCTGGCCGAAACCAGTCGAGGAACATAATTGAATTAATAAAACAAAAAATATTAATGTACAACTCAGTGTCTGTGGAAATTTTAATTTTTTGATTTGTCAATATTTTTTATTTGTTCAAAACATATATATATATATTATTTACATTATTCGGACTATTGTCCTCATCTTTGTCGCCATATTTATTACAACGTTTCGGCCGTTGTACGCTCCGGCCTTCTTCAGTTGCTTGGAATATCGAATTGAACCATTTATTTCGCTCACTGGGGTAGACTGTTCTAGTTCCACGTATCATGTTTTAATGGATGTCAGTTATCAGTTATCTCCTGTTAATTTCCCTCTGAAATTTCATCCACTGCCTTAACCGGGTATTGAACTCACACTCTTTGGGTCCTGTCACTGGGTCTAACTAACGCCTTTATCCACTGTGCCATGTGTCCTTGAGGACAGTGAGCGAAATAAAGGGTTCATTTCGACATTCCAACCACCTGAAGAACGCTGGAGCATACAACGGCCGAAACGTAATAGATATGGCGACAAATATGAGGACAATAGTCCAAATAATGTAAATAATGTACATAATACCTCATCTCAGAAATATAGGCATATATATATATATATATATATATATATATATATATATATATATATATATATATATATATATATATATGATGGGCTACTCGTTTCCGAGCACACCTGCCTGCTAGGTAGCCTATTCAACCCTTGTTTCAGACGTCTGAGATATTAGTGTTCATTCAGCACCCACAGAACCTACATATGGTTTATATTGCAGCCATGTTGAGCGGACCTTAGAGTTTCTGGGAGAGAGAGAGAGCAACACCTGGCGTGATCAACAGTTTGAACATGGCCAGTACGCTCAAACCCTCGGTCACGATGACTTGTGATTCCGTGCTAGTACAACCACCGACAGCCTGTAACTAGTCATGTCTAACCAGTTCTGTTTAATTCAAAAGATTTGGGCCAACCCGTTTCCAAAGGTAACGCATATAAACACATGCGTGGCACGCACTCGCTAACACATGTGTGTATTTACGAAGTAATTTTTCTGCGTTGGTGTTTATTTTGTCCTAAATGGAGAAATTCTAATTGCCACTTGAGACCACCCGTAAGTCTCGAAGACATAACGTTTGTAAAAATTCCTTACCCTGATCGCTAGTGAAACAAGATGCCGGGTGGTAAAACAAAATATAGTTAAATTATTGTAATTTTAGACAGAAAATGTTTAAAAAGCTATCAGTTAATAATATACGCATATTATGTTCTCGAACATAATCTAGAGGTTGTTGTTGTCATTATTATTATTATTATTATTATTATTATTATTATTATTATTATTGTCAAATTTTGTGCAGAACAATTTAAATTCTTACCAGTAAAACGTGCTGTATTTCTTACTTGGCAAAAATTATGGAATCAGCCAATTAGGAAATGTTTACCGAGATGTTTTATTTCCCAGCTAAAAAACAAAAAAAAAATAAATAAATATGACAAAACAATTTTTAATTCATAGTTGAACATCCTGTATTCACGAAATATAACTCTATTGGAATTCAAATGAATTACAATTTAAAGGAAGTAACCCTAGAAAGCACAGAGGTGTCTATCCATCCTACCAATCCATCTATCTTTTCTTGGGCGAAAGGCATGTTTTCTTTTAACATCTGGTCTGGTGCTTCTGCTATGCATTTAGAGATTTTAAATAAAATATAAAGAAGAATCTGTAATGTTATTGGTCCTGACCTGGCAATTCGGCTTCAGTAACATCACCACCGCCGAAACGTAGCTTCCCTGTGCCTTTCATATGAAAATGTTCATAGTAATTGTTCTGATAGTTTCCTCTATGATACCTAGACTTTAAAACTAAATTTAAGCGCAGTACCAGATTGGTAGCAAGGTCTCATGATTTTACAGTTGAAATGGCTAGGTGTAGCCGTAAGTTCTATGCTAACAGTTTCTTCTATCGCACTACTTGCTTGTGGAGTTCTCTTCCGGTTTCTTGCTTTCTTGTCAAGGTTGATCTTCAAAAATTTAAATGCAAGATTGGTTTAAATCTTTTGTCTTTATTTCTCTTTTATTGTTCTCTCTCCTTAAAAAACGTTTTTTTTTCTTTCTCATATTCTCTCAAACTTAGTCGACTACAAAGTTATCTCGTCCCTGGCATTTTCTGGTACTGTTTCATCTGCGGGCACCAACAACGAGTTTATTGCAGTGATTTAGTGTGAAAACAATGTTATAAGTTGAAGTTTGAAGTCAGATTTTGTAATTGACCTCTTGATGTCATATTTCATAATTGGCCTCTGAGAGTCGTTATTTTTGTCAGATTTCGTAATTGATCTCTGACAGTCAAATTTCGTAATTGACCTCTTGAATTTTTTGTAATAAACCGCTTCCTATCAGTTTTCCTATTTGACCTCTGACAGAGTTCGTAATTGATCTCTGACAACCAACGTGTTAAAATGTACACCGCAATTAAAAAAAAAGTACTACGATTTTCTGTGAGGTAGAAATAATTTCAGCATTCATAATAATGTTTTATTTATCAAGCTTTAAAGAAGGGTAAATTCTCTGAATGTGACGCCATCAGAAATGTCTGATGACGTCACATTCGTTTTTTGACGTTAGAAAATATGTCAAAAAACGACATTATTACGTCATTATTTTTGCACCAACCTAATATATATATATATATATATATATATATATATATATATATATATATATATATATATATATATATATATATTAGGTTGGTGCAAAAATAATAATTGACATAATATCCGAACGGTGACGTTCCATATCACGTGACGTCCGCGTCTCGCGAAGGACGCTATTTGCTAACAAACAGTAATTTTAATTTATTTGCAACAAACAGAACGATTGAGGACAATTTGAAATATCAAATATATATATAAATAAATACTTTCATAAAATAAAACATAATTTTTTTAATTTGCAACTTTTTATATATATATATATATATATATATATATATATATATATATATATATGAAAATATTGTAGAAAATAGGAAAGAAACTGGTTTGGTAAATAATCCAAAGTTCCTTAGTATTTTTGTAATTATTTTTAAAAAATAGTGCTCGATACGAAAGTAGAGCATAAATATAATTATTTATTTAAAAATATGATTCCAACACGCTACATAAGAGGTCTCATGTTTCAAAACAAGAGCCGAAAACTTCAAAATAATATTTGAATTAACTTGAGTTAAAGTAGGCTCTGTTCCATCTTCAAGCGAAATTTTTTTTGACCCATGCCCTTTGTGCCTCCATGAGAAACTACACATTATTAAGCTCCTAAACAATAAAAACCTATTAAACAACCGGCAAGAATTAACGGTTTTCTGCCGACACAACCGAACTTACGCTCTGAATAATTAGCCTAAAACACGCATACAAAAAAATAAATTTTAAAATCCATAGCCCATATACATAGTTTTAATTACCTACAAAAATTGATAACCCTTTATGAAGTCGTCAAATAACAAACGTTACGGCCTTTTCATATACACAAATCCCTTTCATAAAGAGATATGATAAAAGAATAAAATAAAAATAAATAAATAAATCTCCGTAGACGCTCAAGCCAGACTATGCGAAAACTTCCTCCGTCGTAAATTTAGCCACCCCCACCTTACCGTGACCCGACATCTATGAAAGTAACTCTATACTGATACAAATTATTAACACCCCACCCCTGCGGTTTCTAAACAATCCGCCCTTGATGTTACCATGGAAATTTTTGATTTCAATTCTGACCATACTATTAAAACTCGTAAATTTCAGAAATAAGTCATTCCCCAAAAAATTTCGCTTGAAGATGGAACAGAGCCTACTTTAACTCAAGTTAATTCAAATATTATTTTGAAGTTTTCGGCTCTTGTTTTGAAACATGAGACCTCTTATGTAGCGTGTTGGAATCATATTTTTAAATAAATAATTATATATATATATATATTCATTCATTTTGCAATCCTCAAGCGGCAAGAAAGAACCGTATACAGAAGCTTTCGTATATGGTACTTTCTTGTCACCTGAAGATTGCAAAGATCGTATTAAAAAATTGCATTAAATAGCAGATGAGTATAGGCACAGAAACAGATGAGCAGATGAGTATAGGCACAGAAACAGATGAGCAGATGAGTATAAGCACAGAAACATTTGTTAATATATTAGTGTTTTATTTTACATCGAGCACTCTCTTTTTACGACGTTTGGGTGACGTTATAGATACCATCATTATTTTATATATATATGTATATATATATATTTATATATATATGTATATATATATTAAAGAGAAAAGAGAAGCCGCCAACGTTTTTGGTTATAATGTTGATTTTTAAAAATATGTATTATTACCTTTTGCTAAACGCGTTTCGTGTCTTGTGACCTTCATCAGTCAAAGAAGGGTTATTTCCACATAAAGGAAATTTTATTTTTTCCTTATGTTTTCTTATGTTTAACCATTGTCTTTTGGTGTGTGGTAGTAATCCAAATTCTTCTTAGATTACTAAAAAAAATCTTACTTTGCTTGATGGGTAATAAAACAATTAGAATTGGCTAGAGAAAGGCGGAAGTAATGAGGTCTTTGATCTTATCTTTTTATGTCCTCTGTATCATTTTAAACTTTTCTCCATTTTTGGGTATTTCATATATATATATATATATATATATATATATATATAGACATTCCTTCTCCATACATATATATTGTATATATATATGTGTGTGTGGGGGAGTGTGTGTGTGTGTGTGGGAGTGTGTGTGTGTGTATGAATGAGAATAAAAACGATGTTCTTCTGTGTCGTATGCCTTTAAACAAAATCCCTTCATGTGCAAACTCTCATAGCGACGATTAACAAGTGCCATATCTCTCCGCATCTGTCCTTTAACCTGTGGGTTGTTGTTTGTATATAAGTGTCTGCCTGTCTTTACGGTAGGCTGTCTGCTCGAGACGCCAAGAGATAAAACATTAGGCACTATGTAACGATAAACAATTCAGTCAGTCTCACGATTGATCAAGTTTCCCTTTCTGCAGAAATTATTAATCGAAGTTTCAAGAATATCATTTTAATTTTTTTAAAAACCGAAAATCATAAAGCTTCTTCAGTTGTGGCAAGTCATGTCAGCACCTGATTTTGGAGCTTTTCGGATTTGGGAATTTCGGATAACGGATAATCAACCTGTATTACATTTATTCTGAAATCTTAAGTGTCATATTCTCCAAAATTCACGGAAATTAAAATTTAACTAAACACATATTTGAAATTTTACGGAGGTTTTTATGATATGTAAAATAAAATCGATTGGTGTAAAAACTTTTCGAATGTGTCAGTCCGGGCAAAATCTACCTCAGTCACAAAAAGAAGCCACTGTCAGTCCTGCAATCTTTTGATCTTTCTTGCTCGGTCCCCCACCCGACCAAATTAATTTTCACATTTTCGATTGCAGAAATGTTTGAATTTAATTTCGAAAGTGTACGTAGATTTTTAGGATGTCTTCAATACATGCTTGTTTTCTTTCCAACCAAAATAACAGACGCATTCTGATGAAACAGAGGATAGTCTTTTGGCTACCCGGAACGCTCTCTGTAGTGAATGGTCATTTGGCTACCCGGAACGCTCTCTGTAGTGAATGGTCATTTGGCTACCCGGAACGCTCTCTGTAGTGAATGGTCATTTGGCTACCCGGAACGCTCTCTGTAGTGAATGGTCATTTGGCTACCCGGAACGCTCTCTGTAGTGAATGGTCATTTGGCTATCTGGAACGCTCTCCATAGAAAATGGCATGACGTCGATCAGACAAGCATTTTGATTATTTCAAACATTCCGCCACAGCCGACTACAATTTCGACCTTTGACATTGAGGTATGTACACGTAGAAAAAGTTTATTTTACAGGGTTTTCTCATTTCTCGCATAACTTTTATGATAGATTTACTGTAGGTGTCATCACTGCTTTAATCACAACTTCAATATAAATGAATGGAAACTGCTTCTTCGCTTAATGCTATTTCGGGTAGTGGGGGAACCTGTACGAGTGTAGGACTTCCGTAAAATCGAAACCAAATTGTCGGCAAGTGATATACACCTGGAGTCGACTTTCAAACTTTGTCGTCTGTTTGAATCCGCGCGGACATAAAATCAGAACTTCTGAATTTTTCTTGATTTTTTTCTCTCCGTTTTCAAACGACAAATCCAGAGATTTGTTTTTTTTTTTCTTTGTTTTTTTTGCGTTCTCCAGTTTCCACCCGAACAAGATTCATCTGTCATTTTGACAATGCAAACAAATTTAGTTGTGTATTAAAGAACAAACTGAAGGGGAAGTTAAACAAACTAGTGAAGGATGAGAACTAACAAAAGAGTCCGAAGAAAAGAACTAAACCCAATCTAAACAAATTAAGGAGATAATCGAGAAAAAAGGTACGAGAAAAAAACAATAACAAAAAACAGCAACAACAAAAAACAGCAACAACAAAAAATCGGAGCGGAAAAGCAGGGGAGAAAGGAACTTGATGTAGCTTGGAAAAACAAACTTAGAAGGTAAAAATGAAGTAGAAAAGAAAAAAAATTGATCAGTAAGAAACAATGAAGTGTCCAGAAAAGAGAAAGAAAGAAAGAAAGAAAGAAAGAAAGAAAGAAAGAAAGAAAGAAAGAAAAAAAGAAGAGCCCGGAAAAGCAAAGAGGGAGAAAGAAAGAAAGAAAGAAAGAAAGAAAGAAAGAAAGAAAGAAAGAAAGAAAGAAGAGCTCGGAAAAGGCAAAGAGGAAGAAAGAAAGAAAGAAAGAAAGAAAGAAAGAAAGAAAGAAAGAAAGAAAGAAAGAAAGAAGAGCCTGGAAAAGGCAAAGAGGGAGAAAGAAAGAAAGAAAGAAAGAAAGAAAGAAAAAGAATGAAGAATGTTCCAGAGAAGAAAAAGGGGAAGGAAGGAGGGAAGGAAAAGAATGTAGAAGATTACCCAGGAAATAAAATTTGAGAAATAAATAAATAAATAAATAAATCAAGAAAGAAAAGAATTAAAAACATCTCGAGAAGACAAAGTTTGCGGATGAAGGAAAGAAAGAATGAAGAAGAGGCCGACGAAGACAAAGTGTGAGGAATAAAATTAAAAATTGAAAAATAACGAAGAATCCATGAAAAAAACAAATTTTGCGGAAGAAAGAAAGAAAGCTCGAAAGAAAGAAAGAAGAAAGCTCGAAAGAAAGAAAGAAAGAAAGAAAGAAAAAGTATCTGAAGAAAATAAACTTTGACGAAAAATCAATAAGGAATGAAAGGAAGAAAAAGAATGAAGAATTCGGTAAACGAAGAAAAAAGAAAAACATGAAGATGTGTGTAATACGACACAAGGAAGAAAATAAATGCAAAAGGAAAAGAAAAAAAAAAAGAAAATGAAAAAATAAATAAAAAAAATATTTTTCTTTTACTCATTGCAAGAGAATGAAAGGTTATCACTTTGACGCGAACCATCTTGCACAAAACAGAATAGACGCATAATTTAGAAACTTCCAGGCCAAAATCAAGAAAAAAAAATCTCATGTGAAACACACCCAAGTAGGCGGAGTCGGGTGGAGTCTCTCCTGGTCTCGCATCCTCAAGGGACTTTGGAGTTATTCAGATGACCATCGAACAATGTTAACGGTTCATGGAAATCTTAACAACTCAGTCACTGATATTTGAAGTTAAGTGTTAATTTATGACCTAGCTGGTTTCAGGCAAAAAAGTTATAGCGGTCTCAGAGTGATGTTATACGAAACAATTCTTCATATTTGACGCTCAGCATGGTTCAGATTGAATTTTACTACTATTTATATAATTTAAATTATGATATATATATCAGAGGACGAAAATTTTCTATGAATATTTCTCGGGCATTCAGGCCGGTAAATGTTGTTTAATACTGTTTATTATAAAACAGAGCATTTACTTAAATATTTGTATCTATAAAAAGAATATATAAACATAAAAATGTCTTAATATATATATATATATATATATATATATATATATATATATATGAAAAAATATAGTTTTAGGGTGTGCTATATTTATGGGATAAAGTGCTCAATATTAGAGATAGAGCGTATGTAAATATAAATATAAAAGTGAACATTGAAGTCAACCCTCAGAGGCGACAGGCTGTTTCATGTAGCACGTTTCATCCAGGATCGTCCTGGATGAAACAGCCTGTGGTCTCTGAGTGTTGATTTCAATCTTCACTTATATAATATAATATATATATATATAATGTTTATACGCTATTTTATGGATACAACTTATTTGAGTAAATGTTCTGTTTTAATTAAGCAGTATTAAATTAGATTTACCGGCCTGAATTTTCAAGAAATTTCGTAGAAAATATGCGCCCTCCGACAGGAATCGAACCTGTATCCGAACGGAAACCGTCATTTGGTCTGACGTGCTGTTAGCCATTAATCCACAGAGAACTTTCCGAATGGGATATAGGTCCGATTCCTTTCGAAAGACGCATATTTTCTACGAAATTTCTCAAACATTCAGGCGATTAAATGTAATTCGTACTGTTAAATTAAAACAGAACATTTACTCAGATAACTTGTATCCATAAAAATATGGTATAAACAGAATATATATATATATATATATATATATATATATATATATATATATATATATATATATATATATATATATATATATATATATATATATATATATATATATATATATATATATATATATATAATTTCGTATCCAAACGTAAAGAAAGAGAATTTTTTGAATGGATTCCTATCAATACAACATTTTTTTTATCATTTTAAATGCTATTTTTTAAATGCATATTCATATTTGAGTAGGCACCCCGTTTATTTATTAAACAGTATATTTATTTATTTTCACCTGCCGGCCTGAATATCCGAGAAATCTTATTAATGAAAAATATGAGCCGAATGGAACTTGCGTCCCTCAATGAGGAAAGTTGGGTCACAGTTCCGTAAGAGTCCATCTCCCACATTTACAAATCTACTATTCACCTGTTCATTGAATACTGCTACCATATTTGGTCTGCTGCTCCTGCTATTCATCTCGAGGTTCTTGATAAAATCCAAAGAAGGATCTGTAGTTTAATCGATCCTGACTTGGCATCTCTACTTCAGTCACTTTCTCACCGACGTGACGTGACTTCCCTCTGTCTTTTTTACAAATATTTTCATGGCAACAGCTCTGACGAGATTTTTACCCTAGTGGCCCGACTACATGAATTTAAGCGTGCCATCTAGTCCCACCATTTTACTGTTAAAATAGATAAATGCAAACGCCACTTCTACTCCAACAGTTTACTTTCCGTCACTTTTAAAATTCCAAAATCCTCAGCATCCCTCGTTCGTGCGCATGTGTAGTCATACCAACATAATAAGTTTATTCCGATGAAGTCTTGAATACATTTTCTCCAACAAAATCTATATTTATTAGTAGTATAAAACTTTGCTCTTTTATTTTGCACTGTTTTATTACCACAAACACTCATTACTTTATAAATCTCTCTCTCTCTTTATATATATATATATATATATATATATATATATATATATATTATTTAATGAAACGTATATATATATACATATATATATATATATATATGTATATATATATATATATATATATATATATATATATATATATATATATATATATATATATATAACATTATAGTAATTCATCGAGGCTAGAAGAATCCTCAACAGAATGTAGAAAGCACTTGACAGATGTTTCTTCCTATTTGGGAGTCATCAGCAGTGCGCATCCACTACTAAGAATCGAACCCGGACCGATACGATACAACGCAAGGATATATATATATATATATATATATATATATATATATATATATATATATATATATATATATATATATATATATATATATATATATATATATATATATATATATATATATATATATAGTAAAGGTAACAAATCTGTTAGTATATAATCCATAATCCATGTGGATTCTAGTAATATAAAATATTAAAATTGATCCACAGAAAGAGCTCAATGTGTTTATTATTACACAGCAAATAATAAACAATAAAATCCAAACTCACCTCATATGGGGAATAAGCTTATTTCGACAGATGAAAATAGAGGTCGTCCTGTCTGTCTTATCAAGATAAATATGGTTGGATCAGTTTATTTCGCGTCTTAGATAAGTTATATTTTGAAGTAGGATTTTGGTACGTCACGACGTGTTTGATTTATGACTGGTAGTATTTCCGTAGAAATAGCCGGGAAGATACCCACAATTTTGTTGAGTTTCATGGATCCTATCAAGAAAAGTTTTGGTCGAACTAACGCTATATCTATTAGATAATATAGTTGGATCAGTTTGACCGGGTTGATAGTAACCCATATAATGTAATCTATCAAATAATCTCTCAAATTCCCATTATCGTATCTACAGGGTCGAATTTAGCTGAAGTGAGGCCCTAGGCTATTTTACTTGTGAGGCCCCTCCAAATCCACCATTCTTATGAGGAGAGGAAATGGAAGAGTGTTAAATTAAACAATTTGAGTAAGGCCGAGGAAGATGACGCGAGTTTACAATTTCACAGTTGACAATTCCCCCTCTAAAGGACAAGATGTTATTGTTAAATACAATATATGATTGAAAAATGAATGTTAAAATTAACGCCGAGATACATTTGCAATAACCGAACTTTGTAAACATTTTGTAGAATAAGCAAATGTTTTTAAGAAAATAAATTTTTAAATTTACTATTATATAAAAAATAACAGACCATACAAATTTTATTGCCTGGAAAGTATTAAGATGATCATGACTATCTCTGCCTATATCTCTGAGATGAGGTATTATGATTATTTACATTATTCGGATTGTTATTCTCATCTTCACTGCCATATTCACAAAGTTTCGGCCTCTATATCTCTGACATGAGGTATTATGATTATTTACATTATTCGGATTGTCATTCTCATCTTCATTGCCATATTCACAACGTTTCGGCCTCTATATCTCTGAGATGAGGTATTATGATTATTTACATTATTCGGATTGTTATTCTCATCTTCATTGCCATATTCACAACGTTTCGGCCTCTATATCTCTGAGATGAGGTATTATGATTATTTATATTATTCGGACTGTTATTCTCATCTTCATTGCCATATTCACAACGTTTCGGCCTCTATATCTCCGAGATGAGGTATTATGATTATTTACATTATTCGGATTGTTATTCTCATCTTCATTGCCATATTCACAACGTTTCGGCCTCTATATCTCTGAGATGAGGTATTATGATTACTTACATTATTTACATTATTCAAACTGTTATCCTAATCTTCGCTGCCATATTCACATATATAAATAGCCCAGTGGATAAAGACTCTGGTTAGATCAAAAAGAGTTGTGAGTTCAATACGCGGCTACAGCAGTGACCTGGAGAGGTGAGTTAAAGGGAAATAACTGAGTCACCCGGAAGGTTAATGGTACATGGAACTAGAATAATCGGTGGACAAAATAAAGGGTTCAGTTCGAAATTCCAATCAACTGAAGAAGGCCGGAGCGTACAACGGTCGAAACCTTGTGAATATGGCAATGAAGATGAGGATAACAATCCGAATAATGTAAATGCTCATGAATGCCTGGCACCGACGGTGTGACACTTTTAGATCCTACCCCATATTGTCATTAAACATTTTGTTTTAAAATACATATTAAGAAATAAAGAAGCTACAATCATCACAAATGCTAAGACTAAAAAAAAAAAAAAAAAAGAAAACCTTTTTCTGGTTTCCTTTATAGCAAAATCATCCAAAAGGTCATCAAAATTTATTTGTCTAAGTTGTCACTTTGAATGCACACAATGCTCAGTGCGGAAAACCTCTCTCGAGACATTGTGGCCATTAATTCATTTTTAATTCCTTTGAGCCTCGAAAAATTCCTTTCTCCTAATTAGTCAGCAACCATTAAGCTAAAAGATAACCGAAAGATTATTTTCACATTAGGGAAGGCCATCTGAATGTTTTACTTGTATATAATTTGGTGAAGGTCTGTATGAGACAGAGAGTGCTTTTCTGTAGGCCTATGACTTTGTCTCACGTATAAGTTAAAGTGAAAAAGTTCATCGTTAAGTTTCAGGTCAACATATTCTGGGTATGCTTCCATCGGCAGCTCAACACTTTGCTGAATTTCTTGCTTAGATAATGTCAGATTGGCAACAAATGAAAATATTTCTGCAATATCATTGTAAACAATAGCTCTTCTTAAATTGTTTTTTTAAGTGAAATTGAATTTTATACGTTATTCCTATAGTCTAGTATAGCAATAAAGGATTTTATCCTAAAACCTATCTGTTGAAGAGAGTTCATCTAATGCACCAGGAACAGGTGTATTTCAATCATTTCCTTGCTGTTTCTTTACTATCTTTCTCTTTGTGACAGTTCTGTAGCTAACATTTGGCTAAGTGGCTTTTGCTTGTTGCTCAAGTTCATCAAAAGCTCTAATTTTTTTTAAGAAATCCTCGAGTGAACTGTACAAACATGTACAAGTACTCAATAACAGATCTGATTTCTGAAGCCTTGTTCTACAAGAGCTCATATTAAAGCAGTAATTCCTTCCATGACATACCGCCTATATTGATGTTCTGTTTCTATTTGTCCCTGTAGCTTTTGAATTCAACGTTTATCCTCGCTTCCCTTTGCTAAGTAGGTTAACATGGCATTTCTGGACTTCGCTGAGTTTGGGTAAAATAGTTTCTACCAATCAACAAACCCTTCAGAAGCGAAAGCTGTAACAGGAGATGCAATATTTGGGAAGAGTTTACAAACAAAGCAATGGGGAGAACACACATGCCACTCTTGACTGTATATTTCTCCATTGGCTTTTATTGAATAAAACAAGAGCTTTTGTGCAAAACCTCCATTGTTTTTATACACTCGCTTGGAATTGGAAAATGGTCCACAAGGATGCCGAACTTGAAATGGACTCCC
The DNA here is from genome assembly GCA_963932145.1 of Acanthosepion lycidas. Taxonomy (NCBI): domain Eukaryota; kingdom Metazoa; phylum Mollusca; class Cephalopoda; order Sepiida; family Sepiidae; genus Acanthosepion; species Acanthosepion lycidas. Next base: position 27,797,439 of record OZ010596.1, read on the forward strand.
TCCCTACCCAATAGGATACTTCCTTGTGTGATAATTTTGTCCATAAAACAACGTCTGTTACAGTAGATCTATGTTTGGCATAATCTATATCTGAACCTTGAATACCTTGGACAGGTGTGAGCAGGAAATTCTGATTATCCCTATTATTTTCTTGTGGCTCTTCAGCCTCTGCTTGTGCGGTAAGTGTCTCCTGAATTAGTTCTATGTTTTCCTTTTGAGTCGGCATAATAGATGCTTCTCCATAATTGGCTTGCTGTTCCAAGTCTTGCTTCGCTGTTTCTGTTTCAATGAGGTTTTTTTTTCAGTTTAATGTTAGTAGTTGGCTGACTAGCTCCAACATACTCATTTCCTTGTGTTAACATCAGTGTATCTGCTTTATCACTGGCACTTGTTGCTTCTGTCAGTGGCTGATGCAGAAAAGCAGTGATTGGTGTTAACTTATTTACCGTATAATCTTCAAGTCTCTTTCTCTTGCGCTTGTTTTGGAATGTTGGACGGCTTCGCTTGTCACTTTTGCTATGTCAAGCGAAAGCTCGTTATCAATTCCCCAAAATACTTATATTTGAGACTTCGTAGACGTCGGTACTGGTAGTAACGTTTTCCAATAATATCCGAACTAGTAATACTTGTTCAAGTAGCAATCGCCAAATAGTATAATGATTGTAAACGTATAGTAGTATAGTAGAGAGAGTGAACGTATAGCAATAGTGGATGGAAAAGAAGAGTGAACAGTGAACCTATAGTCACCACTCTACTTCCTATTTATTCACTTCCTTTATGATCACGTGATCTACTTAATAATGGAATCGCCTATATTACTCACTGGCGATCTAGTTTCAAACCATAGTGTCGGTAACGACACTTACTCTCATACAACAACTTGCTTGTGCCACTTTCAAATCTTTTACTCGTGCTCAGATTAGAATCTGTAAGTAAAGGGTAAAATTATTTTTCAACACTTATTAGAAAGGAAAACATGAAGGGACGTTGTAGGGCCAACAAATGTCTTAACGCCAAGTGTCGTAAAAATCGTCGTTGATTTTTGCGACAACGACGATTTTTGCGACATTGGGCGTTGAGGCATTTGCTTTATCTATATACATTCTCACAAAATGGGACCCACTTTACTGAAGAAAAACAAAATTGAACCTTTTCCTGTATAATATATACTGAGGCATTTTATTCTTAAAGAATTTTTATTGGGAATTATGTTGCAAAATTTCCTTCCAAAACCGTTAACAAGACGAGTTTGCCATTTCCTATCATTAAGAAAGACGCTTCAAGTAAGTGCAGTTTTATTACTAACTTGAACGTCTGAAAACAGGAACGTCCTTTACAGATATTTGCACAGCTGTGTTTTCTACTTATCGACCTCATAACTTTCCTGGAAGAATAAAATCTATAAAGAAATCAATGCTAAGCATCGAGTTATCAGCTTAAGACAGTATCATTCTGAAATGATATGTAAGGAAAATTACTGACGGTTTGCTTAGAGTCTACAATGCGTTATGACATGTATAAGAAAGGCCTCTAACAGTGTAAAAATATTTTACACATTGGCTGGGGGCCCCTTAGATGTTGAAGCACTATGCTTCAGATTGCTAGGCCTAAGGTAAATCCGGCGCAGCGAACTTATATATATATATATATATATATTGCGTCATCCCACTTTTAAAAACTCTTAAAAACAGTAAGTAATATTCTGTCTCTGGATTGCCATCAGCTGCCGTCTTGCTTTTGTAGAATTCTTTATTCGTTCTCTATTCAAGCAAAAACAATTTGAATTTCATATGGGAACTTTTCATAAAGATTACTAAAATGTTTCATATTACATCTCCCATTAATATATAATGGACAAGAAAATGTCTGTTATTGCAATATTAAAGTGATGTTCAAATAAATGTTTCATGACATACTGAAGAACAATAAATTTGTCTCTTGTGTGGGAACGACACATACGATTCAAGAGATGATGAACTTTTACATAGAAATTTGATAATATCCAGTAGTTCTTTTCCTCGAGAGAATCTTGAGTTTTTACAGATTTGCTCGTGAGGAAATAAAAACATTTTTTATTTTAGTTGCGTAAAGTACTCGATGAAGTACATCACCGAAACGGTTGAAACTGCTTAGCAAAATTATCTGTCTATATATCTGAGATGAGGTATTGTAATTATTTACATTATTTCTATTGTAGCCTAGGTTACTGAATAAAATAATCAAATGAAGTTTGGTAATGAACGATAATACTTAGGATAAGAACAATACATATACGATTCGACAGCGGCGCGTAGAAGAAGTAGTCAACTGCTAGAAGTGAATCAAGAGAATTCCACAATGAATCTCCAACTACAGACCAACATACAGTATTTATAAGAATGGGGATATACCCATTATCGTAGGTGTGCTACAACAATTTACATTGTTCGGAATGTTTTCTACATCTTTATTGTCATATTCACGACGTTTCGGCCGTTGTACGCCGCGGCGTTCTTCAGGTAATTGGAATTTCGAACTAAACCCTTTATTTCTTCCACCCGGGTAGATTGTTCTTGTTCCACGTGCTATACCTCTTCAGATGTCTCAGTTATTTCATTTTAACTAAAATCTTCAAGTTTTTGTTCACCACTGCAGTGGCGGGGTACTGAACTGACTTTGGGGCAAGTTACTGTATCCAACCAACGCTTTTATCCACTGGGACATGTGTCTTTGAGGGCAATCTATCCCGGTGGACGAAATAAAATTTTCAGTTCGAAATTACAGTTACCTGAAGAAGGCGGGAGCGTACAACGACCGAAACGTCGTGAATATGATAATAAAGATGACGACAACAGTCCGAACAATGTAAATAATGTAAACAACTGCTATGCAACCTTTATATATTTGGGAATGATATGAGAGTAATCAAGAATTTATACTGGTAGCAAACGACCTGCATGCAGATAGAAAATGAGTTCAGCAGATATACAAAAATAGAAAGAGATGTAAGACAAGGATGTGTCTTCTCACCGGACATTCATTCTATACAGTGAGGCGATTCTGAGAGAATTATAAGTACTACCAAGATTCATTATTGTCGACCGCAATCTTAACTACATAACATATACAGACGACACAGTGTTGATAGCAGCCAGAGAAAGGACTCCTATGGAAGGCAGTGAAGGAAAGCGAGAAGAAAAGAGCAAGTATTAATTGCAAGGAGACGGAATGCATCGTTGTTAGCAAAAGGGAAATCCCAACATGCAAATTACAAATTGGTGATAACAAAATCAAACAAGTAAAAAAAATTAATATCTACAAAGTATTTTAACAGAGGGCGGAAAGTGCGAAGCTGAAATCCGAGGGTGCATTGGGATAGAGAAAGATGCCTTCCAAAAACTAAGCAGAGTATTAAGAAATATTTTGTTAGAAAAAAAAAAAAAAGAGTACTGAGTGCTTACGCAATATCAGTCGTCCTATATAGCAGTAAATACTGGACAATCTGCTCACAAATGAAAAAAAAGCTTGATGCAACAGTAATCTGGTACTACAGAAGGATGCTAGGAATACCATGGACCGAACATGTAACCAATGACGAAGTTTTAGATGAAATGGAAACAAAAATGACACTTATACTTAAAATCAAGAAGAGATAATCGACATTTATATGGCACATAATAAGGAAAAGGGACTTGGAAAATTTGATACTCACAGGACAGATTGAAGGTAAGAGGTACAGAGGAAAGAAAGGAATAACCTACTTAGAGAGATTGAATAAATGGGTGGAGGAACAAGGTTTAGGAGATATAAGAAGAAGACAAAATTTATTAAGTGCTACAAAGGACAGGAAATTGTGGAGAGCCATGATCGCTAACGCTTTGAAGGGACATGGCATATATAATAAGAAGAAGCTCAGTGCACCTACCATCTCAATAACGAAGATCTGTGTTAGAAGGCGTTGTCACATCTGGGAATTTATTAACGAGTATAACCTTTGACGTGTCGTAACTTGAGAGACATTCATCATCGCTTGTCGCGTTAGAAGCAATAAAGACCGATATGATGTCACTTATATAAGGCGTCAACAAAGAACTCCTTTCATGATAAAGAAATGGTTAGGATGCTTAGTTGGAGACACGGATAAAGAACCGTATACCCAGCTAACAAAATGATGTTGCTAAAACGTTTCTGCAACGTTACATAAAGGTTGCAAAGACGTTTTTGCAGACTCTCCACAAGGTACCATCATCGTTACAAATAAATTATTTTGTTACATAAGTCAAGAATGCTATATAGCAAAGACGTTGCGAATATTGACTTAACAGAACATGGACAATAAAATCAAGGAAGATATTAGAATGATTCTAATTATTCTAATGATTCCCAATTTAAAAATATACGAACAGAAATTTTAGATAATCTATACATATAGAAAGGTTTTTGCAATACGAATATTTCATGCCCGTCTTGAAACTGTTCCACAAGAATCACATTTTCAATGCAATATTTCATTCTTTTTAGAAAGAAGACAAAACACATCGTTGTTAGCAAAAGAGACAATACAACATGCAAATTACAGATTGGAGATACCGAAATGAAACAGGTGCAATAATTTAGATATCTGGGAAGCGTATTAAGAGAGGAGAGGAAGTGTGGCACTGAAGGCGCATTGGGATAGCCAAAGACTGAATGCATGGTTGCCAGCAAAAGGGACAACCCAACATGAAAATTACAGATTGGGAATCAAACAGGTGCAACAGTTTAGATACCTGGGCAGCGTATTAAGAGAGGACGGAATGTGCGATACGTAACTCCGAAGGCTCATTGGGATAGCAAAAATGCTTTCCAAAAGCTGAGCAATGTATTAAGAAACAGAAAAGTGTCATTAGAAACAAAGAAAAGAGTACTGAACTGTAGTATCAGTCCTCCTTAAGAGGGCTGGACAATCTCCTCGCAGATGTAGAGACTTGAAGCAAGAGAAAAATAGTTTTAAAGAAGAATACTGAAAATACCATGGACCAAATATCTGAGAAAAGACAAACTTCTAGAGACAATGGCAACAAAAAGGACACTTCTAGTTAATATCATGAAGAAACCTGTGGACGAGTTTCATTGTATTGCCACCCTTCTCCGGCTAAAGATATTAGTTGTTGAATATTCTCTCATAAAATATGGATATTTCATGTACGTCTCGAAACTGTTCCACCATAATGACATTTGCAATGCAATATTTCATTCTTTTAAGAAAGAAGACTGAATGCATCGTTGTAAGCAAAAGGGACAACCCAACAAGCAAATTACAGATTAGAGATACAGAAATCAAACAGGTGCAACAGTTTATATATATAAGAAGCGTATTAAGAGGGGAGAAAAAGTTCGACACGGAAATTTGAAGTTGCATTGGGATAGAGAAATATGCTTTCCAAAAGCTGAGCAAACTATTAAGAAACAGAAAAATTTCGTTAGAATCAAAAACTGACTGATTGTTTCGTTTTCTATGGTTTATCAACCCTTTGCAAGTTATTTAAAGCCAGAAAACAATTTTAGATTGCAAAACGTTTTTGGAGATAAAAATAACTAAGTTATACAATTCTTACTATTTAATCCATAACTGGAGGGAGAACAGGTGGATTAATATCTTTCCCAAGGATCGTCCGTACATTGAATACTGTTGCCATATCTGATCTGGTGTTCCTTTTATTCATCTCGAGGTTCTTGATAAAATCCAAAGTAGGATCTGTAACCTGGCATCTCGACTTCAGTCATCTTCTCACCGACATAGCATGGCTTCCCTCTGTCTTTTCTACAAATATTTTCATGGCAACTGCTCTGACGAGCTACTTTCACTGGTACCCCAACTACATGAATTTGAGCGTGTTTCTAGATCGGCATGTAGGCTCCACCCGTTTATTGTTGAAATAGCTAAATGCAACCGTCAATTCTACGTTAACAGTTTCTTTTCTCGCACTTCTCACTTGTAGAACTCCCTTCTGTTTCCTTGCTTCCCAGATAACTATAATCCTCAAAAATTTAAATGAACGTCAATCGCCAACTTCTGTCTTTTGAATCCTGTTCATGTTTTGTCCTTTCCTCTATCTTCCCTATACTCAGTCTTTTCTTTCACTTTCACTCTCTGTAACCCTCCCCCTGCGTACTAAGTGAATGTAACGAAACCAACTGGAATTGGAACTCAGCTCTCCGATTAACTATTCCGACCCACTATCCATTACACCACCCACACATCCAAGCTCCTGGTATTTCCAAGCGATCACTCATCTAGATAATGACCAGTCTCGACATTGCTTAACTTCGATGATCGTACGGGAAGCGGTGTTTCAATGTGATGTCGTTGTAATCACAGATGAAGAAGAGACTTGAAGCAACTGAAATGTGGTTCTACAGAAGGATACTGAGCATCTGATGGACTGAAAATGTGATTAACGAGAAACTTTTTCGGGAAAATGAAACAAAACGGATTCTTATATTTATAATCAGAAAGAAACAATTGAAACTTTTAGAGTGCATAATGAGAATAGAGGGCTTGGCGAATTTGACACAAACAGGGCATATTAAATGCAAGACGAACAGTGGAAAGCAGCAACAAACCTACCTAACAAGCTAAACGGTTGGTAAAACAGAGTATGAGAAATAGCAAAAGGAGAAAGCTTAATAAGAGCTACAAAGAACAGAAAATTGTGGAGAGCCATGATTCCCAACGTCCTAAAAGAAAACGCCACATAGAAGAAAAAAGATACATATTGCTTAGTGAAGAAAAAGCTATTCTAGTATTTAACCAGAGTAATTTTTCTATATGGCGGAAAATGTTGAGCGATTTCCCCAGAGACGAAGAGAAGACAATAAGAAATAGCAACGTGCTTCTATTGAAGAATGCTGAGAAAAGCATGGAAGGAGCATGTAAGTAACGAGGAAGTTTTAAGTGAAATGGGAAAAAAGAACAATTATACGTAAAATCAAAAAGAATCATTCGAAATTTCTGGGACCCAATGAGGAAAGAAAGCTTGGAGAATTTGACACTCACTGGACGTATTGGCGGTAAGAAGGGCAGAGGGAAACAACGAGTATCCCACCCAAAGTGCTTGTGTGAATGAATGGCGCAACAGACAAGTATAATGAGGAAAGAGGGCTTGAAGAATTTGACACTAACAAGACATATTGAAGATAAAAGGAACAGAGGAAAACAGCTTGTAACCTACCTAACGAGTTTGTGTAAATGAATTGCAGCAAAAGGAGTAGGGGCATAGTAAAAGTACAAACGTCGTTAAGAGCTCCAAAGGACAGAAAATTGTGGAGAACCATGATCACCCATGTTCTGAAAGAACTCGGCATATAATATGCAACGTTAACTTTCAGGCTAAAAACTGCGTATTATACACGAATGATCAGTCAGTTATGTGTCATGCGTGATATGCGTAGGCTACCATGTATCTTTCGATACATGACTGATGAGGCAGATTTTTCCCGCAATAGGTTGCCATTTCTTTCCGCGTTAGACCAATTGCCATCCAAGGCTATAGAACCTCCTATTTACTGGAGGGAGAAGAAGAGGATTCATACCTTTCCCATGGGTATTAACACATAAGTGAATGTAACGCATTCGACTGGAATTCGAACTCAGCTCTCCGATTCCTGAATCCGAGCCACTATCCATTACTCCACTACACCTCTTTTACTCCACAACTTTATTAAAACATACTGGAATTTTTTTTTGTTGAAATCCTCACAGTATTTAGTATTGTTGAAGTTATCGCTAACATTTTTGTCAAGATTTACAAAGTCTACTGTTCGTTCAAATAAAACCAACTGTGATATGTACCCCATTACCTCTTTGCACTTTCCCAGAAAGATCCAATTTTTATCATACTGGGATTATTTGTAACATGCTAACTCCTGTTGAAATCTTCATAGTATTTAGTATTGTTGAAGTTATCGTTAACATTTTTGTCAAGATTTACGAACTCTACATTTCGTTCAATTTCGCAAACCAAGGAATGAAATTTGAATAAGATGATTTGTTTGGAAAATACTTTGACAAAAATCTTCGGGGGTTTTTATGCACCCTAGTAAAATCATCTGTACTTTGTACCCCCTTACTTGTTTGCACTTCTCCCCAAAATCTGGTTTTGATCTGTTGATTTATCCCTATTTAGAGTGTGTGACGAACGGACGGAGTAACGGAATTCAAATATATATATATATACCAACCTTATAGAAAACCAAATACTAACCCCTTATATATACACCCGAAGTCAAACCACCCTCCATCCATAATTAAACATATACCCTCATCAATAGAAAATAGAATCAGCATTAACTCCGCTAACAAAGAAATATTCCAACAACACAATAGCTTTTATAACGCTGCCCTAAAAAATAGTGGTTACAAAAATGCAAACATTAACTATAGAAACAATTGCACTGCCCAGAAGAAAAAAAAAGCAGGAAAAGAAAAATCATTTGGTATACCCCTCCGTTCAATCAAATGGTTAGTATTAAACTAGGACAGAAATTCTTAGCTTTAATTGAAAAACACTTCCCCACCAATAGTAGGCTTAGTAATATATTTAATAACAACACCCTAAAATTGAGTTACAGCTGCACTGAAAATCTAGAAAGTATAATAAAAAAACATAATAATAAAATCCTGAACAAACCCCCATGCCTGAATAGTATTAATAAAAACCCTACACTTAAATCAGACAATAACAGTGAAAAATTGTGTGATTGTAGAAACCCAGAAGACTGCCCATTAGAAAATAAATGCTGCATCAAATCTGTGGTATACCAATGTACTATCTCATCCACTGAGAGTCCTAATACTAATATGATATACATTGGGTCCACGAAGAATGAATTTAAAGCCAGATGGAGGCAGCATAAGTGCTCTTTCAACAATATAAATAAAAGAAATCAGACTTCTCTATCTAAATATTTTTGGAATCTGAAGGAAATAAATAGGACACCTAAAGTAAAATGGAAAATTATAAACAGGACTAGAACTTTTAAAACTTGGGATGACTCATGCCCTTTGTGCCTCCATGAGAAACTGCACATTATTTAGTTAATAAAAATCTATTAAACAATAGACATGAGTTAACGGTTTTTTGTCGACATCATCAAATTTATGCATTGAATAATTAGCTTAAAAACAAACATACAATAAAATAACTTTTATAATCCATAGCCCCAATAAATAGTTTAAATACCCTACAAAAAAGATAACCCTTTATAAAGTCGTCAAAAAACAAATGTTACGGCAGTTTTTATATACACAAAACACTTTCATAAAGAAATAAAATAAAAAAATAAACAAATCTCCATAGACACGTAAACCAGACTAGGCGAAAACATCTTCCGTTTTAAATTTAGACACCCCCCCACCTTACCCTGACTTGACATCTATGAATGTAACTCTATACTGATACAAATTATTAACACCCAACACCCATCCCTATTTAAACAATCGCCCTGGCTGTTACCATGGAAATTTTGATTTCAATTATGAATATGCTATTAAAACACGTAAATTTCAGAAATAAGTTATTCCAAAAAAAATTTCGCTTGAAGATGGAACAGAGCTTACTTTAATTCAATTTAATTCAAATAATTATATTGAAGTTTTGCGCTCTTGTTTTGAAACATGAGACCTCTTATGTAGCGTGTTGGAATCATATTTTTAAATAAATAATTATATATATATATATATATATATATATATATATATATATATATATATAGATAGATAGATAGATAGATAGCTGAAAATAAAAATGGAAACAAAAATAACGCTTATACTTAGACTCAGAAAGAGAGTATTTAAATTTTCGAGAAAAGAATGAGGGTTTAGAGAATTTGACACTCACAGGACATTAAAAAGCAAATGAATCTGAGGAAAGCAGCGTTTACCTTACTTAATGAGCTTGTAGAAAAGATAGCTGAACAGGGAATGGGAGGAACGCTTAATTTAATAAGCTTAGTTTGACACATGGCCACAACTACAGAGCGCACAGTAAGGCTCAGACTCACTATTCGGCAATAATTAGCAACCCGACTATCAATAGCCTAATACTGAGATAAGAAACCGGAACAAACCCAATAGTATTTTTATCTACTTTTGCGCATGCGTAGAAAATAATTCTCAGGAACTAAATTTTGAATAAATGTAATATTTTTTTTTTTTTTTTATGGAAGTAACCGTTTTATTTATTTCTTTAATTGTTTATTTTAACTTTCTAAATATCGACTCTTGTCAGTTTAGGCCATAAACTATGATACGGTTTGGGATAGAAACTACTTACGGAAATCGCCCGAGATAAGGTGTTCCTAGATTTCAATCGTTGGGTCAAACGTCGAAGTCCTCTGAGACCTTGAAGTAGAAATCAGTTGATATTATGGCCCCGAGAAGTCTTAACGAAAAGTCACATTTCTAACTTTAGATTTAATCCGTGCTCTCTCTCTTTAGCTATCTATACAATCAAATCTCGAAATATACAAGGATGATATATATATATATATATATATATATATATATATATATATATATATATATATATATATCAGTTGTGTGTGTATATATATATATATATATTTATATATATATGTTGTGTATATATATATATGTTGTATATGTATATGTTGTATATATATATATATATGTTGTATATATATATATTTGCTGAATATATATATGTTGTATATATATATATATATATATATATGTTGTATATATATATGTGTGTTGTATATATATATATATAAATAAATATTGTATGTATAAAAATATGTTGTATATATATGTTGTATATATATATATTGTATATATATATATATATATTGTATATATATATATATATATATGTTGTGTATATATGTATATATGTTGTGTATATATATATATGTTGTGTATATATGTATATATGTTGTGTATATATATGTTGTATATATATGTTGTATATATATAAATGTTGTATATATATATAAATATGTTGTATATATATATGTTGTATATATATATATGTTGTTTATATATATTATGTGTATATATATATTATATATATATGTTATATATATATATATATGATATATATATATATGTTATATTTATATATATATATATATATATATATATATATATATATATATATATATATATGTTGTATATATATATATATATATATGTTTTATATCCGCTCAATACGCTAAGTAGAGCAAACTAAGTAAACCTAAAGAGCCAGACAAACCTAGGTAAATTTGTCTGGCTCTTGGTTTAGTGACTTTTTGCGCTGAAAAGCACATTAATTTGGAAATTCTTGCAAAAATCAGACAATCATCAGATTTTATTGAAACTTTCAGGTCTTGGAGAAATTCCTTTTCTGTAGCGGCTAATATTCATAATAGATATAAGGACAATTCCATGGAGAATTTAAATCTTCTATTGCAAACGGAACACCCACTTCAAGAAAATCTGTTCTGAGTATTAAAATAAAGAACGAAATAAAACTATGGCATCATTTAATTATTATGTTGGTGCAAAAATAATGTCGTTTTCTCACATAGTAACATATGTTAAAAAACGACATTATTTTCGCACCAACCTAATAGAAAAGTGTTTAAATGCTTTTATGAATAAGATAATTATGGACACTATTGTCTTAAGAAAAATAATTTTTCGATGAATAATACATTTTTACATGAATAGTTTTCATTTTAAAAATTAATCATAATCTCTCTCTCTCTCTCTCTCTCTCTCTCTATAGCAATTTCTTTCTGTTTGTCCTAATCAAGTTACAGTCTAAACATGTGAACTTTGCATACATATTAAAAACTAATATCCAGTTTGTTGCTAGGGTAATTGTTTTTTTTTTCATATATAAAAATCTATAATGGGGCCGCTAGGGACCACTAGATCGCAACTCACCGCCGAGTCCGACGCGAAGCGCTATTTAATGTGTTTAAGCAAGAGAGATTATTGGTCTCGTAGGTTATTTTCTAAATAAAAAAATGTTTATTTAACATATTAATTCAGCATAATTTTCCTTTGAATACGATCTCCGTAGTGTGTTTACAATTATAGCGAAAAAATTCGTTTACATTGGAAAAAAATAACTCGTTTCAAATTTCACCATGAGCTTCATTTAAATTATTGAGGTTCGAATTTATTAAATACAAAGAAATTGACTGCATCCATTAGGCCATTTAAACATAAAAAATAACATTTAAATTGAGCGTATTTGCGAATAGAAACTTTACCTAAGCTCATATTTCAACCTACCCTTAAAACGTCATATCGTGGTTGTGGTTGTTGTCTAGAATAACAACCTGTTTGAAGGACACTATATATCGTCTCTGTAAAAAAAAAAAAAAAAAATCTAGCTGTGGAAATAGGCATCATTTAAAAAAAAAAAATCCAAACGTCCTGAATTGGCAGGAACCATGTACCCTTCCCCATTAAGTTTTACTTTTATTTACGGCGGTTTTATCTCCACTAAGTCGCCGAAAAAACAGCATAGCATCATAAAAAAAGGCCCCAAACTTAATAAGAACGAAGTTTTATCGTCAAAATGTTTATGCTATTATTAAGAGGAATGACTAAAGTATTTTTTATTATTTTATTAATTTTTTTCATCCTTTCTAGCATGTTTGAAATTTTGGTTAAATATCTTGTTTTTTTTTTTGTTTTTTTTTATCAATGGTCTACGTAATATTTACCATTTTAGCGCCTTTTTTCGGGTGAAAAACATCCATTTTGAAATTCTTGCAAAAATCAAATAATCTCTGGATTTTAATTAAACTTTCAGAACTTATTCACAAATGAATTAAATTATTTCAGACACGATTTTTTAGAAAGTCATGGTAAAAATATTTTTTTTTTTACATCTGTTTCCTACCTTACTTAATTTTATGAAAACTTTAGACATTCGACGGCATACCGTTTATTGATTATATTAGTTAAAAGCAGAAGTAATTGAAGAATACAAATTATCGATTCTTTGTGTAAAATCGAATCGCACAATTAAAAAAGTTCAGCTCTGAATTGTAACAAAAAAATGCAAGTAAAACATTATTTAATTAGAAAAGCTTTTAATGGCTTGTATGAATAATATATGTTAAGGACAATATTGTCTGAAGCCAAAATATTTTTCCAATGAAAAATAAATTTTTACAATAATTGTTTTCAATTTTAAATACAAAATATGATCAAGTTATTAAATATTTAAAAAAAAAAAAGTTTCAATCCGTGAATTTTAGGGAATGCTGTTATTAAGTAGATCTATATCTACAAATCCTAAACTTGAAAGCTTATTACAATTTGCGGCACATAAGTATTTTAAAAAAAAGAATTTTACACTGTTTTTAAGTCTTCATAAAACCTTTTTTTCCAATTATATGGATGATCGTAAGTGACCCTTAATGTTATGTGTTTTAAGAGTTGTTTCTCCTGACGGCAATAAACCGACCTGGGAAAATTTTCGTTTTCGTACTGCGAACATGTGTTGAATTCTTTGACAAACTTTGCATCGTCGCATTTTCAAAAGTTTTCTTTTCCTTTTTTTTTTGTCCTATTTCAATAAATATTTTAATTTGATTTTTTAAATATAATTAATTTATTGTTTTTAAATGAGAGACATACTGCAATTATTAATTATTTTGTTTTAGTTTCTATTCTCGGGACGGAAACAAAACAATTAATATTAAAAATAAGAAAAAATTAATAATTAACATATTAAAAAATAACATTTCACAAAAATGAGAAAGGTACCGATAATTATTAGGTACCTATCTTATTTATGAAATTTTATGGTAATATTTTTAATTCCTAATTTTTATATTATTTCAGTTGTGAAATTTTTTCATATATTTTTTTTGAGATATAACAATAATAAATAAAAGTAATAGCATAAAATTTCGTAAGAGATGTACGTAAATATTAGTACCTCTCTCTTATGAAATTTTCTCGACCGCAGTTATGAAATTTTAAATTTATTTTATTTTAAAGTATTTAAGAATCTTAAATTTTATTTTTCTAGAAATCATCAAACGTAAGGCTATAAAGCTAACGTACATAAAAACAGAAAAAAATCACAGTATTTACATTATTCGGACTATTGTCCTCATCTTTGTCGCCATATTTATCACAACGTTTCGGCCGTTGTACGCTCCGGCCTTCTTCAGGTGGTTGGAATTTCGAACTGAACCCTTTATTTCGATCACTGGGGTAGACTGTTCTAGTTCCACGTGCCATGTGTCCTCAAAAAACACCTTTATCTACTGTGCCATGTGTCCTTGAAGGTGAAAAACCTAGATCTATTCTTCCTCGTTGCCCAGGGGGAACTGGCAAGACATTTACCATCAAGCTACTTCTGGCTAAACGGCGCTAAATGAAACATATTTCTCTAGCAGTGGCGGCAAGAGAAATAGCTGCAAACCCGCTAAGTGGTAGCCGCACAGCTCATTCGTGCTTCAAACTTCCTCGACCTGTTCAAGAAAGAGAAAGCAATCTGCAACATCAGTTGTGATTCTATAAAAGACAAACTCATCAGTGATTGCAAATTGATCATTTGGGATGAGGCGACAATGAGACATAAAGGTTCCTTTGAGGCTCTTGACATAGCACTTCAGGATCTTAGACACAGGATCTTAGACAATGCATGACTCATGGGAGGTGCAACAGTCTTGTTGCAGGAAACTTTAGATAAACCCTTCCAGTGATTCCAAAAGGGACAAGATCTGATGGGGTAAACGCCAGTATAAAGTCTCCCCACCTGTGGAGCAGTGTGAAAAAACTGAGACTCACACTCAACATGATAATGCAGATCAGTGATGATGAAGAAGCTGGTACTTTATCTAAGCAACTATTTGATGTTGGTAATGGCACTTTGATTGATGAGCAGGATGGTCACGTCAGTTTACCTTTTGGACATATGGTACCTGTTTTAAAGGAACTAATGGCTAAAGTGTTTCCTAACCTGTGGAATTAGTTTACAGACCTCAACTGGCTAAGAACCCGTGCCATTTTAGAATGTGGCAGTTGATGATTTGAACATAAAACTATTGGAACAGTTGCCAGGTGAGCGCCGCAGTTACAATTTCATTGACTTTACTAAACGTCGAGGAAGCTGTGAATTATCCAGTTGAATTTTTGAATAGCCTAACACAAGCAGACCTCCCACCTCACAATTTGCACCTTAAAATTTGAGCATCAGTGATGCTACTAAGAAATCTGGATCCACCGAAGCTTTGAAATGACACATGACTTACAATTAAGAAGACGATACCAACCGTCTTGGAGGCGACAATTCTGACTGGTCAAAATTCCACTTATTCCCTCGGATATACCTTTCCAGTTCAAGCAGCTGCAATTCCCAGTGAAGCGTGGTTTTGCAATCAACATTAAGAAAGCTCAAGGACACTCCTTGGATGTGGCAGGCTTTAACCTTGCAAAACCAGTTTTTTTTACCATGGCCAAATTTTATGTCGGATGTTCAAGAGTCGGTAAGCCCAATTTGTTTATTTATACCCCCACATGGAAAGATCAAAAATGTGGTTTATCAAGAGGCTTTGCAAACTTGATAGGAAACACCCAATCATCAGGTGTATATGATTAACTGTACTATTTTTGAGTGTTGTAAATGTTTTGTTAATCTATTAGGTTGGTGCAAAAATAATGTCGTTTTATATAACAGTAACATATGCGAGAAAACAACATTATTTTTGCACCAACCTAATATGTTAATCTATTTGTAAATCTATACATAAATCTATTTACATGTTTATTGTGAAACAAAATATCACTCTATTTGTACATCTATTGTAATTTTTTTAAAAACACTAGCCCTCCTAAGGGCGATGTTCACTGTGAATGCGCTAAAACCCTTTTGAGGTCTAATTATTTTGAATTGTTATTTTGGATAATCGATTTGCCTGTTATTAGGTTGGTGCAAAAATAATGACGTAATAATGTCGTTTTTTGACGTTAAAAAATACGTCAAAAAACGACATTATTACGTCATTATTTTTTGCACCAACCTAATATTACGTAAGTTGCTTTATCATTTTTGTATTCATAACTTTCTGGTATTTCTTCCAGAAATCTCATGATGGCGGTTGGGTATTCTCTGTGAACGCACAAATGCCCTTTTTAGTGACACTTACTTTGAATTGTTACTTTCGGATAATCGAAGAAAGTATATGAAAACAAGAACTGGGGATAACATCCGCTTTTCCGGCAATTACCGGGTACGTCAGCTTGTAATTTATAAAGTTTTAAAATTCTGCATTAATTTGTACAGTTTAGGTTAAGTTAAACTACCTTTAAAACCCGTGTAATTTGCGCACCTGTGCAATTTACGCTGGTGATTTTCAGAATAAAATTTGTAAAAATTTGTAAATATATATATATATATATATATATATATATATATATATATATATATATATATATATATATATATATTGTGAGTGTTTGTGAGTGTGTTGTGTGTGTATTCTTTCCTCTATCTACATGATGATTGTCAGTTTCATGCCTGAAGAATGAACAAGACAGAAAAATCTATTAAAAGTATAATTCACCAGTTCCTATCATTTAAAGATTCCAATTAAATAATTTAGATTTATTATTGACTATTCAGTCAGTTATGTGTCATGCAGGATACACGTTTAGACGATCATGTATCTTTCGATACATGACTGACGAGGCAGATTTTCCCGCTATAGGTTACCATTTCTTTCTGCGGTAGACCATTTGCCATCCAAGGCTATAGAACCCGGTCTGTCCTGCTAGCTGGAGGAAGAAAAAGAGGATTCATACCTTTCCCAAGGGTATTAGCACGTAAGTGAATGTAATGGATTCGACTGGGATTCGACCTCGGCTCTCTGATTCCTTAATCCGAGCCGCTACCCATTACTCCTACTCTAAAAAAATAATCTATGTAAATATACAGAGTGGCCCGAAAGTCTTGTCGCTCCTATATAATATAATTTTCCATTTCAGATGGCTGACACTAGCTCTTACAGTTTGGATGACATATAGGGGTGATGATAGTTTCGGATCACCCTGTACAAGGAATTTACATGGCAGACCAAATTCTGTTGTTAAAATCTAAAAAATTTAAAAAAAAAGAGGAGACAATTATATTCATGATCTGGAGAGCTTACTGTAATATGAAACAAAAACTGCGAAAAAAAAAAAGAGGATTCATACCTTTCCCAAGGGGAATTTCCCGTTAGTGAATGTAATGGATTCAACTGAAATTCGAACTCAGCTCTTGAAATTCGAACTCAGCTCTCCGCTTCCTCAACCCGAGTCGCTATCCATTACACCACCGATTCAGAATGCTCAAAACGCCTAAATTAATTACCACCAATTCGGTTCGCAAAAATCCATTTAACGTAAAAACAATGTTGTTGACAAATTCTCCGTGTTCTTTGGGAGATTGAATATCAAATATAATAAAAACTAATCAAAATCAACAAATCCTTAGACAGGAAACTTGCTGTTACTTGCTCTCTCGTATAAGCAGGCAAATATAACTGATAACAGTGCGTATAGATAATAATAATAATAATAATAATAATAATAATAATAATAATAATAATAATAATGATCATCGCTCTGGGAGGGGCTTGGAAGACGACAAAATCGGGTACAAATAGCTCTTTATTGATAAAAGATTGATGTTTTAACGATTAAAATGACCAACTGTGCTTTGACGTTTCGATAAGTTTTTACTCTTAAAATTGCTAGATGTAACCGTAAGTTCTATTCTAATAGTTTCTTCTCTCGTATTTCTCGCCTGTGGAACTGTCTTCCGGTTTCTTGCTTTTCTGTCAACTATGATCTACATCAATTTAAATGTAACCACAATCGTCGTCATCCGTCGTTTTGAATCCCGTTCTCTTTATTCTCCGTCCTTCTCGGTTTCTTTCCACTCTCATTAACCCCTTACATCTGATTGGCTTTATTGTCTTACTTGGAGTGAAACGATACCCCCCCCCCCAAAAAAAAACCTCCAGGAAAAGTAAAGAAACAAACAAAAAACAAAAAAAAACAAGGTAATCAGACAACTATAATATATCACTCGAATGTGTGGCTCACGTAACGGTTACTTCGGAAAATGGTAGGCCGAGTCCAATTTCCGACCCAGGTTGCAGAATTCACTTCACGCTAATACCCTTAATAAAAGTATGAATCTAAAAAGTATGATAGCGAAAGATGCCTTCCAAAAACCAAACAAAGTATAAAGAAACTGGAAGATTTCGTTAGAAACAAACAGTAGTAAACTACTGTATAATATCAATCCTCCTATATGACAGTGAATGTTGAACAACATCTAACAGATGAGGAGGAGACATGAGGCAACAGAAACAAAGATAAGTGTATTGGATTGTTACGTAATAGCAATCCTCATATAGGGCAGTGGATGCTGGAACAGTTCTTCACAGATGAAGAGGAGACTTGAAGCAACAGAAACAAAGTAATGTATGTTGAACTGTTATGTAACCTCAATCCTCCTATATGACAGTGAATGTTGGAGAATTTCTTCACAGTTGAAATCGGCATATGTGACAACGGAGATATGGTTCTACAGCAGGATGATATGAATACTATGCAAGGAGCATGTGAGAAACGAGGAAATTTTAAGGAAAATGGAAACTTGAAAGACGTTTGTACTTAGAATCAGAAAGAGACAGTTGAAATTTCTAGGAGACATAATGAGGAAAGTAGGCTTGGAAAATTTGAAACTCACAGGACCTACTGAAGGCGAGAAGAGATGGAAGTAATGACTAACTTACCTAACGCGTTTGCGTAAATGAACGGGGGAATAATGATCGTCTATTCATTATAAAAAATGTAGTCACCGATAATGAAAATCGATACAAAAATGCAAGCAAAGAAAATTATTAATCGACCCCGAACTATATACTTGATATTTGTTAAACTCAGGCAGAATCCGGAATGAGGTTTTTTTTTTTATTTACTGTTGGTTCATCCAATAAAAAAACCGAAGGGTCACTCACGTAAAATGCGTGATTGTTGTAATAGAGGGAGATTAATAAGTACACATTATGAGGACGTGTAATATATATATATATATATATATATATATATATATATATATATGTATATATATATATATATATATATATATATATATATATATATATATATATATATGTATATATATATATATATATATATATATATATATATATATATGTTCAAATATATATTCTTAAATATAACATTATGTTTGATCATGGGCCGTTCTAAGCTTCGTATAGTTGCTTTAATTTCGGGAGAAAATAAAAACAAAAACTGTCCAACATTTGGATATTTTTTATTATGCTGTTCCTCGATCTAAGATTTCGACTCACATGAGCCATCATCAGAGTGATTATATGGATATTTCAATAAAGATATTCACCATCAAAGATGATATCCTGTTATCTTTACGTAGAAGTTTGCTATGTGACAATAACGGTCGCGGAATGACGGACGCAGGTCGTTGATTCGTAATGCGGTTCTATGACGTCGTACCACGTGAGAGAACGAAATATTAATATTTCATATTCTCGGATGAGCTTTTTGGTAGCGGTATTAAAAGAAGAAAGAAAATTACCGTGTTGATACATATCGTTTTATTCCGAGTACTTTCGACATTAGCACAATGTCATCCTCAGGGTGTGTTTTTAAGACAAAAAAGTAGTGTTCATTATTTCCAAAGACGAAATTGCTATGTTCATCTGAAAGTTATAATTTTACGTGTGGATTGAGGACCGCTAATTTTTGTGCCATGCGGTGTATGTTTACACTCTAGGGGAGGTAACTAATTATGATGCCTGAAGAGTTCTTTTAAAATATATATCGGTTGACCCTAGACTTGAAGAAACCAAGATTGTAGTTATCAGGGAAGCATTCTCTTAGGAGTTTGTTCCACAAAGTAAAAGTTTCGTGGAAGAAGTTACCTGAATGGAACTTACTCCTTATCAGACGAACACAAAGGAAATATGGATGATTTATCATTGTGAACATGGCGCAGCGGACCCTAGCCGTGAATTTGGTGGGACTACGAAATGTAACTAATTTGAACATCTGCTATAGCAATAGCGATATAGTAGTGAAAGGCAGGCATCGTTTCGTCTGTGGGGGAAGGGTTGCAGATTGGAGGATAATTTATCAACCAAAACGCCGCATAATTGAGTTTGAACTCTGTCATGGTCAGATAGTGAGGACTGAGCATCAGCAGTCCGGATATGGTAGTAATAATTCATTCTCGATCTGATCTAACTCTTTGAATGATACAGGATGCCAACAGAAGTTAGGTATTTGCTGGGGCGATGACATGAATCGATTATTCTTTCAGTATCTTTAGCGATAGCATCGATATACGAATTTAATTCTGAAATGTTTGGTCAGACACTGGGTAACTTGTTAGATGAAATATTTGTTCAATTAAGCCAAATTCATGGAACATTCGAGTAACACGCCATGACATAGCTGGTTCTCGCTGTGAAGGTCTAAACTGGTGGAGCTAAGGGATGTAACGCATCCCAAAATCTGCCATGGTAATCGTGATAGAGTTGTGAGAGACTAGCAATATTTCATCTGTGGGATAAGGGTTGCAGGGTCGGGGATAAGTAATCATCCTCAAGGCCGTATAAGCATTTTTGAACTTTGTCAAGGATGGGCAATGAGTATTAAGCACTACCAGCCCAGGTAAGATAGCAATACTCCATTTTTGGTCTGATCTGATTCTTGTAAAGCTGGAATGGTAGTAAGAGTTAGTTTTTTTGGGCGATTTAAGGAACCGGCCATTCTTCAATCGATGGTCCTAATATACATCCCATTTGTGGTCGACAATGAGGTTTAGAACCAGTAGCCGTTGAAGACAAGTAGTCACCTTTAGAGCATGACCACTTATCAGGATTGGTAAAGGTTTAGGGTCTACTCGGGTTTACTAGCTTTGTTGCGGAATTATTGAATCATACTAGCCGTGAGACTTAGATCAGAGGAGAGACTAGATGTTAGGCACTGGTCAAAAGTAAAAATGGAGATAGGAAGATTGTGCTACGCCAGACTTCCTAGATGGAAAGTTCTACAAGTGTTGAAAATTAGCGTTCTATTTTCTAGCTTTTACTTAAGTTTGGACACCAACCTCTGTCATTGCTAATAACTCTTCTGTTATCACATCGATCACAATTGTTCTAAATATTGAAATTAAATTAAATTACCGTCTTTGATAGCATATATATGTATGTAAGTACTGTAGACTTCAATGTGGTGCATAGGGCCATAGACTCACCATACGCGGTGTTGCTGCTGTGGTAAGTACATAAAGAATTTAAGATCACCTGGAAATTCTTTAAAAAAATAAACATCTTAAAATGAAATATTTTCATATTATTTAAATGTTCTTCCTACTACCAAAATGTTCAAATTCGGATTCGTCTGCCCGCAATACATTTTGCTAAATTATGAATATTTTGTATGAGAAACATTATATTTTGTTTTCACCATTAAATCCACATTTGACATTTTTTTTTAGATTACCAAACAACCTGGAGATTTGATTCAGGCCAAAGGAATCAAGAAAAAAGTACACTATCATTCGATTTTTAAAGAGATGCTATACCATCTGGTTTACGCATAACTGAAAAAAAAATCACTTTTCAACGAGACAATAATCCAAAACACTCTTCTAAATTACGTCAAAATTTCCACGAGTCCAAAAAAGAACACAATTTTGAAAACTATGACTTGGCCGTCTCAATCTCTTGACCTCTCGCCCATTGAATCAAAGAAATGAAGAGGAGAGTTCGAAAAGAATATCCAAAGAGTAAGCGTGAGCTTTTTTCAGTGATTGAAGAATACTTGGGAAGGTCTGCCATCTTCTTTTTATTTTCAAAAACTGTTGAAGAGAATTCCAACAATTAGTAAAAAAGTAATAAAGGCAGGTGGTGGTTTTATTGATGAAAACAAAATATGATGCCGTTGTATGATAATTCTTATTAGTTAAGTCGTTATTTTTTGCTAAAATAAAAAATACACTATAGTAACCGAAATTTTATAGTTTACAAGCTTCCTAACCATTAGAGTGATTTACTACGCATAGCTTAGATGTAACACACGGTCGAAAGCATTGAGCACCCAGCGAGTATCGAACTCTCTACTCAACTTGTTAACCATTACAGCAATTTACTAAGCATTGCTTAGATGGGGCACAAGGCCGAAGACATAGAGCCCCCAGTGAGGATCGAACTCACTACTGAGTCGTAATTGATCTAGCGAGACAAACTTGTTAACCATTACACCACCTTGAAGTACCCTAAAAGTGCATGTATAAGCAATTTTGTAAATGCATTTCTACTTATCAAAAACTTTATGTTGGTCTATATTTTATTGCTGTTCTTCTTGACTAAAAATTCATCCAGTATTTTGTATTCAGGCTAATTGTTTTCAATTTTTAAGATATCTAAATATATTTTCGTAAAAATTATATTAACCTAAATATCCAATCGCAGTTTATGGATTACAGTATTTCTGGTATAAACATGTTGTGGTTTTCTTTGCTACGTCACCAGAAGAGTCCACCGCATAAAAATGAGCGAAGAATGTTGGAAGGTACGCAATTGAAAGAAAACAAACCGCACTGAAGAAATAGAGCCGAAGAAGCTGTTAAGAGAAACGTGATGTGATTGGTTAAATTAATTGCACATCCGGGATGAAATTAAACAACAGAAAATATTAAAAAATCCCCGAAAAAAAAAAACAAACAAACAAACAAACAAACAAACAAAAAACAAACAAAAAACAAACAAAAAAAAACAAAAACAAAAAACAAAAAAAAAACAAACAAAAAAATGGATTTCTTTAACCAGAAGAATAAACAATTGCAGATCATAAATGCCGTTATATATATATATATATATATATATATATATATATATATATATATATATATATATATATATATGTGGTTGGATTGATGTGAGTTTGTGACCCTTGGTTTCACGCTTTTGCGATGTCTGACGATCGCAAAAGCGTGAAACCCAAGGTCACAAACTCACATCAATCCAGCCAAATGTGTTAGTTCTATCACTGATATTGAGCGCTTTCTAATAAGTACCACGCATATAATATATAAATAATTATATATATATATATTTATTTATGTTTATACACACACACACACACGCACACACACACACACATACATATATATATACATGTATGTATTTTTGTGTGTGTGCGTGTCTGGATGTGTTTCTAAAGAATTAATGGATCTGTTATGTTTTATATATATATATATATATATATATATATATATATATATATATATATATATATATATAGGGAGAGAGTGAGACAGACAGACAGATAGACAGAGAGAGATTGAGAGAGAAAGAGTTTTATTATGTTATGTACATATATTTTTTGATAAATTTGATAAAGTGGAAAATTGTTTCATTGGCTTGATTATCCGTTTCGCCATTGTTAGATAAACTTCCTCGGATTAGAAAGAAAAAAATATATGTATGTGTGTTTGCGAGCCTCAATATTAAACACACGCACACACACACACATTATATTGATATATATACACATATAGATGTATGTATATATATATATATATTATACACATATACATAATATATATATATATATATATATATATATATATATATATATATATATATATATATATATATATACTAGCAGGATGGCTCGGCGTTGCCCGTGCTTGATTCAAAAATCGTACGACTCATACAGCAATCGCTATCACTTGACTTAAAATATTTTTGCCCTTCCTTGCCTTTAAAGGAGTGCCCTTTGCCGTGCTGATGTTGCTACATACCTTACTTCTTGCCTATCTCACACAGCGAATTTTTTCTAAGTTTTATATTAAACATTAAATTTGTTACGAAAAAAGAAATAAACAAAATGAACACAAAACGATCAGCTTTAAAAAAGGACGCGTAACTGGAAAAACCGAATGAAAAAAGAATGTTAAAAACAAATACTTTTTCACACCCAACCCACTTCTGCGGAATCAACGTTGAGTTTAAGTAAGCGAATGAGCCAACTGGAGTAAAGTGCCATGCAGATTTAAATTTTTCCCACTTGTGACGAATGCAGCTATCGATTTTTTTTGCATGATAGCATGCTAGTTAACATTCGTGTCAGTCAGCTGTTGGCTCTCACGTTGGCCAATAGAATCTTCCTGCCTATTCGTGGCAGCCAGCTATAGGCTCTCACTCTAGCCAGTAGAAAATGGCCACAAACTACATGAAAAGTGGCATAGAATCATGAAAAAATCGATTATTTCCACTATCGATGGGAGTTGGGAAATGCAACGTCAGTCTTGGCCTTCCCGCTAACTTGGAGCATGTGCATGTAAATTTTGGTGCAAATCCGTCGAAAATTGCGGTCCTGCATTCGTTACACACACACATCCTTCCTTATATATACATATATATATATATATATATATATATATATATATATATATAATAGCTGGCCACTCATATTCGAGGATACCCGTCTACTAGGGCGGTTAGCCAATCCTTATTGCAGACGCTCACTCAGGCAAAAATTAGGTACTTCACTTATAAAATTTTATCTCACTCTCAGTTATGAAATAAATTTAAAATTTCATAACTGAGAGTGAGATAAAATTTTATAAGTGAGGTACCTAATTTTTACGTACATCTCTAGATAGATAGATAGTTATGAACAGAAAGAGATAGATATGAACAGAGATAGATAGATAGATAGATAGATAGATAGATAGATAGATAATGAACTTAGATAGATATGAACAGAAATAGATAGATATGAACAGATAGATAGATAGATAGATAATGAACTTAAATAGATAGATAGATATGAACAGAAAGAGATAGATATGAACAGAGATAGATAGATAGATAGTTAATGAACTTAAATATTAGGTTGGTGCAAAAATAATTTCGTTTTCTCACATAGTAACATATGTTAGAAAACGAAATTATTTTTGCACCAACCTAATAGATAGATAGATAGATAGATAGATAGATAGATATGAGCAGAAAGTGATAGATATGAACAGAGATAGATAGATAGACAATGAACTGAAACAAATAATGAACTTAGATAGATAGATAGATAGACAGACAGATAGATATTGTATATTAGTAAATTGCAACTAATTTCTTCGCCTTTTCTGTTTTTATTACGACCTATCGAGATATTACCTTGATTTCCAAAGCTTAACATTTGAAATAAAACAGACCCCCAAGAGCTGAGCCGCCGAAATACTACTATTAAAAGAAAGCAATAAAGTCCACGAAGTAATCCGAATAAATCAATCAACAATTTACCTAAGAAAAATGAACTCACTCTCACACAAGCTTACATATTGCGAATATTCTCGAGCATGTATGTCATCTGTATCTGACTATATTTCTGAGATGAGGTATACATGTACACTATTCACATGATTCGGACTATTGTCCTCATCTTTGTCGTCATATTTATTACAACGTTTCGGCCGTTATACGCTCATGCATTCTTCAGGTGGGTAGACGGTTCTAGTTGCATGTGCCATATCTAATGGATGTCAGTTATCTGTTATCTCCTGATAATTCACTTCTCCAAGTTCTCCACTGCCTTAACCAGGTATTGAACTCAAAACTTTTGGGTCCTGTCACTGGATCTAACCAACGCCTTTATCCACTGTGCCATGTGTCCTTAGACATGGCACATGGAACTAGAACAGTCTACCCCAGCGAGCGAAATAAAGGGTTCAGTTCCATCAACCACCTGAAGAAGGCTGGATCGTATAACAGCCGAAACGTTGTGATAAATATAGCAACAAAGATGAGGACAATAGTCCAAATAATGTAAATAATGCATGTCATGTACATGAATAAATGCGAAATTGGAGCTCTGTTCGCTCATAAATTCTGAGGTTAAAAGGTCACAACTCTATTTTATCGTAATTTGGTATTTACTTGACCCCACCTACTATGAATATTTTCCTAAATTTTACAGATTACTGGGTACTTAAAAAATTATATAAAGTAAGCGTTTACATTGTATTTGCAGTTATGTGCCCTTTATTGAAATGCGAAAAATTAAGCTACCAACAAGTCTGTCAAAACTACATAAAAATACATACCTTCGTGTTAAAATGCTTTTTTTGCTATATTTCATAGTAGTAAGTGATATTAGTTTTAACTCAAATTAACCTTTAAAACACTTAATCTTCCTCAAATAAAGTTTCAGAAAAGTATATTTTATTTTTGATAGACTTTTAAAAATAGAGAATTATGTTGTGTTGAAAGATTTGTCAATATGGCCGACTTTAGCGATTTACAAAAAATAATTCCAATCAATTTAAATTCGGTTTGAAATACAGCAATGTATTCTGCCTACTAGAAATATTAAATTTAATGTATTATCTTGGAATTAAAATAAAAATAAAAGCTTAAGCTTCACTTTTAAAATGCATTTCAAACTTTTGGTGTGACTTTATTCTTGGTAGTAACTAATATATTCTTATATATACTTGCGCACTTAAGCAAATATACCAACATCTATCTCAGTCTATCTATCTATCTATCTATCTATAACTCATATATTTATATTTACCTCTCTCTCTCTCTCTCTCACACACACACACACACACACACTCTCTCTCTCTCTCTCTCTATATATATATATATATATATACATATATATATATGCTCACACACACACACACACACACACACACACATATATATATATATATATATATATATAATCAATTCTGTTCATATATCTTGGTCTATTCAAATCTATCTATCTATCCACAATTAATATATTTATATATTTACCTATACATACACATACACAGACACGCATATATATATATATATATATATATATATATATATATATATATATATATATATATATATATATATATATATATATATATATATATAATCAATTCAGTTCCTATATCTTGAGCTATTCAGATCTATGTAATCCAGTGTTATTCAGATCTATCTATCTAGTCTTAGGTAAAAAGCCAGGATTCTGAATACAAAATTTAAGTAAGGTTGCTCCTTCTCCCTAGGAATACTGATGCAATACAATCTTTTTTTTTTTATCACTCAAGACTACCCCCACCCCCGGAAATTTCAGGCCACACACATAGGTGTGTAGATAAAAAGATAAAATGATAAAGAAAGTGAAATAATAAAACGAAGGAATTGTTAAGGAGATGGGCGCCGACCAAAGTGTGATAGTTCGAGTGTCTATCTCTTTGAGTTTAAAATAAGTGGGTTTGCCACGTACAAAGATCTGTGTTTAAAACCCAGGTAAAAATTTCGAATATTGATTTTCACCTATTTTGGAAGATTGACGCAACACGATCTTCTTACTTTTCGATATCGCGAAGATATAAACAACATTCGAGAATGGAACTTCCGGAGTTTTGCGATGGAAATTAATACCAAACTTTCCCTTTTTTATCTTCTTGGAGGCACAAGAAGACTGGATTCGCAGACATTTCGAGGCTTGTATTTATTTCCAATTTGCCATACAAACATTTTTAGCCCTTCAGAAGATTTAAAGAAAGAAAGATTTAGAAACAGTAAAATATACATCTTAGGTGTGTGTGTGTGTACGTGTGTGTGCGTGTGCGTGTACTGTGTACTGTGTACTGTGAATTGTGTACACTGTACAGCAATAACCCCTCTCCGATAATAAAGAAGTTATGTACCACCTCTCCACCCAGTAAAAAAGGCACCATTGTTCCTACAAGTTACCTCCCCACAAATTTTAACCGCCAGTTCATTCATAGACATATACGATAAACATTCGCATTTTACTCATTACATCCATCATTTACTTGAATCTTCCCTCCATTTCCATTCTGTCTGTCTGTCTGTCTGTCTGTCTATCTGTCTTCCTTCCTTCCTTCCTTCCTTCCTTCCTTCCTTTATATCGTGGAGAAAAAAAAGTAAAGAAAAAAGAAAATTTATTTCCCTCCAAATAGCGATGCTGATGTTCGGCACCGCTACGATATTCGTGTGTAGAGGCTTATCTATCTATCTATCTATCTATCTATCTATCTATCTATCTATCTATCTATCTATCTATTCTCAGTCTGTTCCCTCCTCCCTCTCTCTCTCTCACACACACACACACACACACTCTCTCTCTCTCTCTCTCTCTCTATATATATATATATATATATATATATATGTATATGTATATGTATATATATATATATATATATATGTATATACATATATTTTTTTCTCACCGATAGCACAACTCGTCAGGTGCTGATTATTGCAAATTATATATATATATATATATATATATATATATATATATATATATATATATATATATATATATATATAATTTGCAAAAATTTCTCGAACATTCAGGTCGGTAAATGTATTTAAATAATTGTCTCTATAAAAATAACGTATAAACAAAAATATATTCAAACAATTGTCGCATTTAGTCCATTGCACAGACATATATATATATATATATATATATATATATATATATATATATATATATATATATATATATATATATATATATTGGGAATTATGATGTTCTCCGGAACTTAAATGTTATTTATTTGTTTCTCTCAAGCTTTCAGTTCTGCCTGGAGAAGGAACCAGTGGCAAATGTCTGCTGTCGATATATATATATATATATATATATATATATATATATATATATATATATATATATATGTACATGTATATATATATATATATATATATATATATGTACATGTATATATATATATGTACATGTATATATATATATATATATATATATATATATATATATATATATATATATATATATATATATATATATATATATATATATTGGGAATTATGATGCTCTCCGGAACTTAAATGTTATTTATTTATTTCTCTCAAGCTTTCAGTTCTGCCTGGAGAAGGAATCAGTGGCAAATGTCTGCTGTCGATATATATATATAATATTTACCAAATTTCGAGATATATATAGCTATATATATATATATATATATATATATATATATATATATATATATATATATATATATATATATATATATATATGTAATTATAATAAGCCCTGTTTCAACCCCAACAGGGCTTGATACTTTAATTCAATTTAATTTTAATAATTTTATTGAAGTTTTTGGCTCTTGTTTTTGAAACATGAGAACTCTTATGTAGCGAAGGAATCATATTTTAAAAAAAATAATTATTATAATTTAAGCTCTACTTCTGCATGGAGTACAGCTTTTTAAAAAATAAAAAATAAAACACTAAAGAACTCCGGATTATTTACCTAACGTGTTCTTTCCTATTTTTCTATATATTTGCGCGCACACACACACACACACATATATATATGTATATATATATATATATATATATATATATATATATATATATATATATATATATATATATATATATATCGGAACCAGGAATTTAGCAAATACAATCTAAATAATACCCGCAAAATGCAACAGTAAAAAATCTCAAGATATAAAAAAAATAAAAAGATTCTTAAACATAGATGCTATTTAAAATTTTTATAAATTACTCAATTTGAGTGCAACAGAAACCTTACATAATCACAATTCTGACATCGAAAATACCATTTTAATCAAAGACAAAAGAATATATCTTCAGACGAAAATTCTTTGAAAGTATCATGATCTACGATTCACGTACAATTAATTAACCCTGCTATTTCAGTTTAAGGCCTGTTCTTACTAAATTGTACTGAAGACATGTGGGATACGTAAGAATTAAAAAAAAAATAGACAAAAACTGAATTAAAATTAGTCAGAATCTAAATTCGATGTAGTTGAATTGATGATCGAGCATTTCGCCATTTAACACGAATTACGTTTTGTTTTTCGAGCATAGATTTTATTCTTGTTAAATAATTTTTTTCTGATGATTTTGGTTTATCGGCGAAGCATGTCAATGTCTGTAAATTGTCTTTTATATCTACTATGTATGTTCAACATTGTTCATGAACCTTAGTTTCTGAACACGTGTGTGAAGCAGAGGTCAGTTTAAACATATGGGAGTGCGTGAAAAAAGAATTAAAATATATTTATCTACATTAGGAATCATTAAAATATCTTTCGGATCGTGTGTAAGCCGTCATGAAGAATAAGTTACCTAATGTGCGTGTTTTTATTTTTATTTTTATTCTGCGTAGTCGTATGCATTAATAAACTAAGTATAAACAAATTTTTAATAACCTGGGTTCGTTTACGAGGGACAGCTTTAAGAACGAGTAAAAGAAATGGTAAAAAGTTTAAAAAAAAAATACTTAGATAAGAAGTCGTGAAGAGCCATGATCGCCTACGTCCTAAAAGGACTTGGCACTTTAGAGAAAGAAAAAAGAAAAAAAAAGAAATGGAGAAAGAAAGAAAGAAAGAGAGAGGAGAGGAAGGAAAAGAAAAGAAGTGGGACGTGTGGTGTCTGTATGTGAGAAAAAGTAAATACAAGTTCTGTGATCACACGTACACAAATATGCATATGTATGTAAATGTGTGCATGCATATTTATATATATATATATGTGTGCATTTCTTTGTATATGTGTGTGTGTGTAAAACGTTAAAAAGTTAACCCCCTTTTTATATTCTATATTTAGCTGGTGTGTTATTGTTTTTTGTTTATTTTCTTTGAGAAGAAATTTACAGCGGAAAGAGGGAGGAAGACAACAAGTGTCCTTTTCTTGCAGCAATTTTGTTAGTATTGGATAAGCGGACGTAAGCCTCACATTGGGATCTTTGTCACGGTCGCAATTATAGCAGTAGTATGCCTCCAAGCAAACCGCTCAGTCGACTTTTAAACCCGCCGTTCCGAAAATGGGTTTTCACGTTGCTAGTAGCCACCCTAACTATATTTCGTTCAACACACGTCTACGCCAGATCCCCGTCCTTGACCAGTGGCTTCTACAGATCCACACGCTACAACTTAAATCGCCACCTTAACCAACTTCGTCCCCAGACTCTGAAAT
>OZ010596.1:27833482-27925982 GCA_963932145.1 Acanthosepion lycidas
ACAAAAAAACTTAAAATAAAAATGCTTACTATTTAGTAATATTTAGATTTCAGCATTAAACAATCCCTAGAGGTTGATTATGTTCCTAAACAAAAAACAGCCAACCCCAAAATCTATCATTTCTTTCCAATCTCTTTTACAGTTGACATGACAAGATTCAACCGTAAGTTCTATGCCAACAGTTTCTTCTCTCGTTTATCTCTCTTGTGGAACTCTCTTCTGGCTTCTTGCTTTTTAGTCAACTTCGTTCTTCAAAAATTTAAATACAATGACGATCGTTATCTTCTGTCTTCTTAATTTCTGTTTTTTTTTTCTTATATTCTTTCACACTCAGTAACCGTCTGCGTCTTAGTAGCTTTGTTTCCTTGCTTGGGGTGAAATGTTAAAAAAACATCTAGTGCAGTAGGGTTAATCAAAATGATTTTATCTCCAATGATAGTTGGATGCGCGTGTAGCTTAGCGGTTAACGACGCGGTTAGTGGAATCGGCGTCGCGAGTTCAATTTTCGGTCGAATTCGTTGCGTTCATTTTCGCACCATTGACATGGTTCAGTAAGGGACGAAAG
Organism: Acanthosepion lycidas; assembly: GCA_963932145.1. Taxonomy (NCBI): domain Eukaryota; kingdom Metazoa; phylum Mollusca; class Cephalopoda; order Sepiida; family Sepiidae; genus Acanthosepion; species Acanthosepion lycidas. Next base: position 27,834,048 of record OZ010596.1, read on the forward strand.
AGTAAGGATCGAAACAGCATCAACCAGATGACGTATATAAGAACTATAAATATTATTTGTCAGAAATTATAGCCGTAACTGTGAAATGTATGAATTCATCCCTTCTTCTCACCCCGAGCTGTGGGTTAGATAGCACGACAGATTGGCCTCTCCAGCCTGGATTAGCGACGAGCCTAAGAGAAGAACAACTCTGAATTCAAGACCCCGTAAAAAACATACTTCAGAAACTGTTATATATCGTACTTCTTAACATTAATGGGTTAATCCTCATAAATACGTTAGTCACTGTTGTAAGTGGGGATAATATGCTGTCTATGTAGTCCACCACTAGTGGTTTACCTACTTGACGCTGCTGGCGAGTACTGTATTTTATTGATGTTATAAATATTACTATTTCTTTTTCAACCTCCATTTTGGTTTTTACTCATTCAGTAAGCCTTTCTAGGTTACAACAGAAACCAAAACATCAACGAGTGGCCTATGGTCCTATACCTGATGGAGTTTAATGTCTCCGAGGGGGAGGATTGATTTATCTATTTAACGGCATATCAAATCTCTATGGGTCATTTAATGCCGAAATTTAATTTTCTTGGGAGCTTTAAAGTAATAAAAATATATGTTATTCTGCTTTCACAATTGAATACATGGTAAACGATACTCAGCTTTTGTGCATAGTGAAAATAATTATTAGAGGCAGTGATATGGTTTTCTTGAAGTTATATTTTGGATTACAGTTTGGTTTCTTTAAGAAATTGTAGGATATTATATGGATTAAAGTCATGAAAGAGTTCTTTCATGTTGGTTATTTGGTAATACTTTAAACGTACTTGGGTCAAGTCGCCACAATTTGTTAGTATGTACGTATTGTTATCCATTTTAAAATAAGTATTAATATTTATTGCTGGTCATTTTTTATATTTAAATGTATTGCTGGTATTTTTACAATAAAAATGTATTTTTCATAAATTAATATTGTTTTGTTTAGGGGTCATTATTTGCCCATAGCTGGGACCCTAATAGGTGCTACTACCACGGGTCCGGCTGGTCTTGGGAAAGACAGCAATTAAGAGGTGTTTTCACGTTCCTCAAAACCTCCAATCTGATCAGAGGGCTTGCTACCAGATGTAGTTTATCGTCATACCCAGGACTATAGGAGGAGGAGGAGGAGGAGGATAGTAGGATGTGCGAATAGACGATAAAAACAAATCTATCACGTATTATATTACAGTATTCTAGTTTTCTTATGTCCAGAAACTGGGCGACCATAGCTCTCCACAACATCCTATCTTTGTAGCTTTTACCAATGTTTGTCCTCTTACTATCCCTCTCAGGCTTTGCTCTGCCATCCACTTACAGAAACTCATTATGTAGTTTACTTGTTTCGCTCTGCCTCCGCCTGCCTTCATTATGTCCTGTGAGTGTCACATTCTCCAAGCCCACTTTCCTCATTATGTATCTCAGAAATTTTAACTGTTTCTTTCTGATTTTAAGTACAAGTTGCCATTGTGTTCCCATTTTCCTTAAAACTTCCTCGTTGCATACATGTTCCGTCCATGGCATTCTTAAAATCATTCCATATTTCTGTTCTTTCAAGTGCGTTCTTTAACTGTGAGAAAATTGTCGAGCATTCGCTGCTATTTAGGAGGATTGGAATTACATCGCACTTCAGCAATTATGCCTTTGTTTTTAACGAATGACAGTTTCTGACAAGAGTGAGAAAATAGTTCTCAGATTTTGGGAAAGGGATGCAGCCGAGGACTTTTCAGCATGCCCTTGTATAAAAAAAGAAAGGATTTTAACAGGACTATATGGGGCTGAATCTTATTTGAAATGGAAGTTATTACGGAATTGCACCAAGTGTGCTAATTAAATCTATCTATCTATCTATCTATCTATCTATCTATCTATCTATCTATCTATCTCAACACGTTCACATCTATCTATCTATCTATCTATCTATCTATCTATCTATCTATCACTCTGTTCATATCTATCTATCTATCTATCTATCTATCTATCTATCTATCTATCACTCTGTTCATATCTATCTATCTATTTATCTATCTATCTATCTATCTCAACATGTTCAAATCTATCTATCTATCTATCTATCTATCTATCTATCTATCACTGTGTTCATATCTATCTATCTATCTATCTATCTATCTATCTATCTATCTCAATACGTTTACATCTATCTATCTATCTATCTATCTATCTATCTATCTATCTATCTATCTATCTATCTATCACTCTGTTCATATCTATCTATCTATCTATCTATCTATCTATCTATCTATCTATCTATCTATCATATAATATTGCTGAGCGATAATAGTTACACTGTAATAGCTGCACGAAAACCGTTGTGATCAAGCTCAAAATTTGATCACATGACCGCAATAGAAACGACTATAAGCACGACTATAAGCACACAAGATTAGACGCCAGGTATGTTATGTATATATATATATATATATATATATATATATATATATATATATATATATATATGTTTGTGTAGTGTGTGTTTGTGTGTGAGTATCGATGGCACCTGTGTTGGGTAAAACAATGAGGCAGAGACAATAAATATCTTTATCAGACAATGTGACGAAAGGATTGACGATTCTTGCACTGATGTCATTAACGTCTTCCGTATTTTAAATTTAGCCGAATTCAAAAACGCAACTCTGACAGAGGCTGCAGAAGTCGTCGAAAATTCGTCCAAAACACTATATTGTATTTCCACATGTCAACTAATTTAAATAAATACAACCTAAAAACAAAAATATTCATATATATATATATATATATATATATATATATATATATATATATATATATATATACCGCGTGTAACATCAAAATTGTGCAAATCATGAAACAGCAAAATTGTCCACCCTAGAAAAAAAAAAACAAAAAAAAACTGTAAGCTAATTGAATACAGATTTTCAGTTAAGACGTTTAGCCATCTTGGCACCATTTCTCGTAAGAATCTCTGAAAAACCCTTTGAGTTATTCAGCTAAAAAGAGAAGGGGTTTAAATCGTTTTGTGTCAGCCTCGCTGTCTTCCCAACTGAGCAACGGTGAGAGGGAAATGATCATTCAAGCCTTCAGTAATGGTACGAACATTCATACAATAGCTTCCATCCTCAAAGACCATTCAAGAACCATCAAGAGAACGGTGAATAAGTTTTAAAAAAGGGAAGAGTACAGAGGTAAACTGAAACAGGAGGTCACAACAGGAAGAGGGATCATCATTTCAACTTAAAGCTAAAGAAATCAATTAGAAAAGATCCAAATCAATTAGAAAAGATCCAAATCAATTCATATGACGTATATATATATATATATATATATATATATATATATATATAAATATAAATGTGAACATAGAAGTCGACACTTAGAGGCGACAGTCTGTTTCATGCTATATGCAATCGTCAGGCCACATATGCTAGGTTATATATATATATATATATATATATATATATATATATATATTATAATTTTATCATATAGACAAAAACAGTTTACTCACTGCAAAGATGCATTTCAATTGCACCTTGACTGGTAAGGAAAAAAATGGTTATGTACAATGTGGCCTGACGATTGCATATAGAATGAAACAGACTGTTGCCTCTAAGTGTTGACTTCTATGTTCACTTTTATATTTACACACGATCTATCTCTGATATTGAGCACTTTATTCCATAAATATAGCAAACCTTAAGACTATATTTCTTTATATATATATATATATATATATATATATGTGTGTGTGTGTGTGTGTGTGTGTGTGTGTATATATTTGAACTTAATTTCAATCATTCATGAGCTTCCGATCCTTAGCTATGCTTAATTAATGATGAACATGTCATTTTCGTTTATGATCGATTTCATCACGATCTTCCGTTAAGCTGGGAGAGTAACTATACATTCTTATTGCTCAAAGTAGAGTCCAATAGTGTTATAAAAACCTGAAATTAGAGTGAGTGTCTTTTTGTTGTTTTTTTTTAAAAACTTTTAATACACCATTCCCACTGTTAAATAACGTGAGGTTGATAGGGGAGAGAGATGTTTAATACACAGTGCCTCTCATATAGCAGGATGTTTCCGGTATGTGATTTATATAGAATTTTTAGTGTTTTCGACCATAAGTTTTCTTAAGGGTTCTTGTAAATTGTGAGTAGATAGATGTTTTCTTTTATAGCACTTTGATCTGATAAGTGACACGTGAGGTGTCTACTCAAGGAGGTGGTACTATATCTGATATAGGAAATTGATATCTATATCTATAAAACAGAAGATGTCTGTGTGTGTGTCTGTCTGAGTGCGTGTCTGTCTGTAAGTGTATGCTATCTATGCATGTACACATTTCTCGAAAGATTTCGATGAAATTTACCAATACAGATCAAGACCAACTTTTCAATCTCCAGCGTCCGCACCCCCCCCCCCCAACCAACCAGGGGGTTTGGCAGTTTTGGTATGGTGGGTACGACTTTTTGCAATAACCAAGGCAAAGTTGCACGCGAATAAAATTTTTACTGGATGAGCTGATGTTCTTTGCACTTGATGAAAAACATAACTCATGTTACGAGGTTTATGTAGAGTGCTTGATAATTTTCCTGAGACATTCGGAATCGAACTTGTATCTTACACGGAACCGTCATATAGCCTGACGTGCTTTTACCGATTGAGCCACAAAGGAGCGTATGTTTTGTTTCAGTTATTTTAAGGCATAAAAAATGTCTTAAAATAATTGTCGGACTTTGTCCATTTCGTAATGTGTGACGTCATTTGTTTACATTAGGATTCGCAATGAAGCAGATATGAATGTACGCTAGAAAATCATGGAGAATTGTAGTTTAAAAACAGTAAAATCGACCTTGCGAATGGAAAAGCTCCTTTGTGGTTCAATCGGTAAGGGCACTTCTGGCTATATGACAGTTCCGTATAGGATACAGGTTCGATTCCTGTCGGAGGACGCATATTTTTATGAAAATTTCTCGAACATTCAGGTCGTTAATACAGTTTATTATAAACAGAGCATTTACTTAAATATTTGTATCTATAAAAATAACGTATAAATATAAAAATGTTTTAAAATAATTATCGGATTTGGCCATTTCACACACACACACACACACACACACACACACACATATATATATATATATAATAACGATATATTTTTTTATATATCAAGGACAGTATTGGGGAGAAACATTCTAAAATTCCCAGCACTCCTCTGTTGTGCGCATTTGTAGTCCAACGACTTAACAAATTTTGTCCAATGAAATCCTGAAGGACGAAACGAGTCAAAGTAAATTTTTTTCCACTTTGTCATATATATATATATATATATATATATATATATATATATATATATAATTTCTCGGACATTCAGGTCGGTAAATATCGTTAATACTGTTTATTATAAACAGAGCATTTACCGAAATATTTGTATCTATAAAAAGAACGTATAAACATAAAAAATGTCTTAATATATATATATATATCCGAAGTGTTACTGAAAGGTTTTTGCCCTATATTTATGGATTAAATTACTTAATATCAGGGATAGAGCGTATGTAAATATATATAATATAATATTGGACAATGAAATTAATACACAACGCCTACAGACTGTTTCATGCTAAACGCAATCGTTAGGCAATTGACAATGAGACAGACTGTCACCTCTGAGTGTCCATTTATAATTATATATAATTATAAAATTATATATGATTACAATTATAGACCTGCAATTATAAACTATAGTATTGCAAAGCGAAAATTTCGCTGTAATATGTTGGAAATTTTCCAAGTTTTCATCTAAAATGAAGAAAATACGAACTTTACGCAAAACGGTCACAATATATGGAGAAAAGAAGACGTCAGTTTAAACTGACGCCATGAAGATATAGGTTTTTAAAAAAGCAGTATAGTTCTCCGTAGAAATGCTGATCCACACGTATACATCTTCGTTATTTTTGACGGGTAATATGCCAGTTTTATGCATAATTCATATTTGTTTGCTATCAATAAAGATTGGAAGTTAGTAAACCATGATATAAGATCTTTTATGCGCCGTGTCACTTCAGGGCATAGATGATCATGGCTTTTTACATTTTTCTATCTCTTCTCTAAGTAAGTTTTGACTTTTTATTATTCGTCTTTATTTATGATCTGTCGCCCATTCACGCCAACTCTTTCATTCAATGTATCCCTCTTCTTTTCATGCCTCCTGTGAGTATTAAATTCTCTATGCTTTCTTTCCTCATTATGTGTCCCAGATATTTCAACTGTCACTTTTTGACGGTGAGTATAAACTTCCTTGTAATTCAAACTTTCCTTAAAACTTCCTCATTGTCCACATATTCAGTCTATGGCATCCGCCAGTAGAACCATATCACTTTAAGACTTTTTTTATATCTGCGAAGAGATTATCCAGCATTCACTACCACATTTCAGAGTAAATATTGTTGCACAGCACGTTTTCTTTGCTTTTAACATTTTCCTATTTTTGATTAGTTTGCTTAGTTTCTAGAAGACATCTTCTGCTATTCTTATGCACCTTCGAATTTTTGTGTTACATTTTCCGTTACTTGTTATTGTCCTATCCAAATCTGATAACAATCTGTTCTTAACGGGGGCAAGCCTGATCGGTTCGATAAGATGAAACTGCGAGCTGATTTAAAAAAATGACCTACAATCTGTTGCAATCTGGAGCAAAGAATAGCTTGTTAATTTTAATGTCTCCAAAACGAAACTGCTCTTTTTAAAGTGTCTGAGAGAACTTTTTTTTGCGTTCTATCAACATGGCGGATGCTAACCTTCAGGAGAGTGACTCATTGACGCTACTTGGTCTAACGTTTCCCGCTAACATGAGGTGAAAAGATGATATTGTATCAATCACTAGGTCTTCTAGAAAACATTGATACATGAAAAAATATTTGTGGGCTTCACAAGTGTAAAAGAAAGTTAGCAATCTCTTTTGCTTGTCTTTTCGAAAGTCGACAAAGATTAAAATATAAAAGATAGCATAGCTATTTCCCTAACAGAGCCTGAGGCAGCTTTATATTAAGGACACGCACTTTGAAATTCTTGGTGGTAGAAATGTGTTACAGCCCGCTCTTTGATAGAAGGAGAACAGATCTGAAATTATAGCAACGGTGCCCTACTCTTCAGCTGTCAGATATATACAGTGTCGGCCATTGCACTTAAATGCCTTCAGAAATCTTACGAACAATAATCTATTAAGCTAATTATCTGCATTGGACGACGTGGAGAAAGTAAAGACACGGTTCGATTTGATGATTTCATTCCTCTTCTGGGTCATTCTGAAAAAAAAAAAAAAAATTTACTTGAAAACACCCCTGAATAGTTAACAACTGAGCTAAAACATGATTGGCACTCTGTGCAAAAATTACTGTTGACATATATAAGGAACTGTACATCATTATTTTAAAACGTTGAGGGCGATCAGTTTGAATAGTACCTTTTATAATAGTTATAAATTAACTCGAGACTATACAGACGATTATTGATTCTATCATAGTGCGTCCATATCTATCTATCTATCTATCTATCTATCTCAATACGTTCATATCTATCTATCTATTAGGTTGGTGCAAAAATAATGACGTAATAATGTCGTTTTTTGACGTATTTTTTAAAGTCAAAAAACGACATTATTACGTCATTATTTTTTGCACCAACCTAATATCTATCTATCTATCTATCTATCTATCTATCTATCTATCTATCTATCTATCTCAACACGTTCATATCTATCTCAATACGTTCATTATCTATCTATCTATCTATCTATCTATCTATCTATCTATCTATCTAAATCTGTCGTTGTATATGTAATATTTCACTATTATTTCATAACGTATTCAACATTTCTCCTATCCGTGCTTGATATGTTCTACAACCTCAAGGAAATAACGGACAATGATTACTAATGTTATTAGTCGTTTCCTCATATGGAAACATTCGGCATTAATTCCCCACCACAAAAAAAAAAAAAAGAAAAAAAAACAGGTTGAACATTTTGTAACCATTTCTCTTGAAACCATTTTTTCCGGAAAATAGGTTAAGAAACCTATTTTCCGGGAAAAATGTCCACTAACTGTTATCGCTCTTTCCAGTACTGATGGATTCTTCCTTCCTTACCTTTTGTCAAAAGTGGTGTGTAAAATCAATATATTATGTTATTGTTTTTTCAGTGAGTCACGTGTGATATCCAATTTTTGGATTCTACTGTTGAAAGACATCAAGTGATACTGTTTTTTTTTTTGGGGGGGGGTATAGTCCTTGGTGATTATGTAGCCCCATCAAGCGAGGTTGACAATAGGGTTCATTTGCTTAAAGCCATTTTAATTATTGATCTGAGAAAGAGATGTATGACATCGATTTGATCTAACGAGGCTATTTATGAACATCTTCTTTATACCGAACCCTATAGGCCAAGTAACTGTATACTCTTCTAGCACTAGGTTGGATCCCACCCTTTTGCCTTAAGAACCACCCCAGTTCTTCTTGGTATGGATTCGACGATGTTCTGGAAGCACTCTTTCGGAATCTGGGTCCAAGTTTTTTCATTATGGCACGACGTAATTCTTCTAGATTGGTTGGATACAGTCAGAATATAAATCTCCCCCTCCATCACATCACAAAGCATGGACGAATGGCAGACTTATAGATATGTAAGATAGATTCTGGAGAGGAAATTGTCTCAAACGAGACAGTGAACCGACTTTATTAGCAGCTGACCTAGCAATGGACCCAATGCAGTGTTTCCACTTCATGTCAGCTGAGAATGTTAGGAACGGGTCCTTTTCCTGGATAAAGCATCAGCCATAAGAGGCGGTTTCTCAGATGATTAATGGTCCTGTCAACTTGAACCGATCTTGTCATTCTGTGACTTTTTTCAGAAAATTTCTGCCCATAGAATTGCTCCTCGTGGAGATTTTGTTTTCTTTTTCTGACCATTCCCTGTAAACCCGAGAGACGGTTATGTGTGAAAATCCGCGTCTATCGACTTTTACCAACCTCCAGGAGAGTGACTGATTGAACCTTCCTGAACTAACGTTTTCCTCTGATATGAGGTGGAAAGTGTTTATTGAATCAATTGCTAAGTCTGCAGCTAGGATAGTCGGTTCACTATGTCATATTAGATAATTTTTCTCAACAGAATCTATCTTACACATTTATAAACGTCCTGGGTATGACGGTAAACTACATCCGCGTCCTGGGTACGGCGATAAACTACATTTAACAGAAAGGCCTCAGATAATGTTTTCAGAAAAATAATGTTGCCAGCTATCCGTTTTTGGAACCATAATGTTGCCAGCTATGCGTTTTTGAAACAATAATGTTGCCAGCTGTACGTTTTTGAAACAATGTTGCCAGCTATACGTTTTTGAAACAATAATGTTGCCAGCTATACGTTTTTGAAACCATAATGTTGCCAGCTATGCGTTTTTGACTTTTAAAGTCACTCAAAATCATTTTCGGCATAAAGTGACCACTAAGGTTGAGATGCCGTGAAACAAAACAATCAACAATCATCAATCAAATGGAAATTCTTGACTTAAACAAAAATACCTAGGATTATTTTGCAGTGTGCAAGCAAATAAGCTCTAGCTTGCTAAAAATGTTCCATACAAAATAGGCATTTAAAATTCATATATTTGGCATATATATATAAACTGGATTTGGCATTAAATAACCCACAGAGGTTGATATGCCATAAAACCCAAACAAACAAACACATTTATAAGAATACCATTCGTCCTTGCTTTGCATATTGTTGCCACATATGGCCTGATGCTCCTGCTATAAATTTAGAGATTCTTGAGAAAATCCAAAGAAGAATTTGCAATGTTATTGATCACGACCTGGAATCTTGGCTTCAGCTATTTCCCACCCTCCCTGTGTCTTTTCTATAAATAATTTTATGCTAATTATTCTGATGAACATTCCTCTATGATACTTGAACTTTTTAAAATTAGGTGCGCTAATAGATTGGCAGCAAGATCCCATCATGTTACAGTTGAAATGGGTTGATGTAGGTGTAAATTCTATGCAAACAGTTTCTTCTATCACACTTCTCGCTTGTAGAAATCTCTTTTAAGCTTCTTGCTTTTCAGTCAAGTTTGATTCTCAAAACTTTAAATGCAATTTCAATCGTTATCTACTGTCTGATTAATTCTTGTTATTTTATTCTTTTCTCTCGTTAATAGTGTTATTTAGCTCATATTATGTAATACTCAGTAACCTAGTACATCATAGTGTCTTTATTGTTTTGCTTGGGGTGTAATGATTAAAAACATGTTCGCGTGTACTTACTTAAGTAAACAATGTACGTGTGCGTGTGTGATTATATATATATATATATATATATATATATATATATATATATATATGCACATATATTCAATTTTTTCTTCTCTACAGATTTATTCTGAGAACTTTTAACATATATATATATATTAAATTATATTATATATTAAAGTTCTCAGAATAAATCTGTAGAGAAGACAAATTGAATATACTCTTATATATATATATATATATATATATATATATATATATATATATGTATAAGTACACATTCACACACATACACACATATATATACGTTAACGTTCTCAGAATAAATCTGTAGGGAAGACAAATTTAATAAAATAGACAATTGGAAAATAGTACTTGGTCCTTGCTGACGCGTTTCGTCATTCGACTTTATCAAGGCAAGTGATGATAAACAAAAGCGAAATGTTGTGTAGTTACATGAAATTCAAAAATTTTAAAGGGATGCTCCCGTGTAAGCCCATTTTTGGATATTAGTACCTTTTTTTTTTTGACTAAGAGTATGTTTTTGTTTTACATGTCGACAATGAGAAATTTAACACACTGTCGACATGGAAAGCAAAACCACACTCTTACTAAAACAAACAAACACACCAAAAACAAGTTATTACTAAATGCGATGCTGGTGGTTTACATTTCTTAGAAAAAATTAGCGGAATATGAAAGGGGTTAAAAAGGGTGAGTGAAAAAAAAAGTTAATTACTAATTTAAAATTTGAAATTAAAGACGTTGGTTTCGCATACGGCGCGGAACGTGGTCTCGGTAATCCGTGTTCAAGTTTTGTACGGGTATGTTAGCTGTGGGGTAAGTAGCAGGGTAAACTTGGCTCTCCAGCCTTGGGTGGCAGCCAGTCTAGGATAAAGATTATTTAGAATTCCAAACCAGGAAGAATCTAACAGGAGACGGCTTTACTATTTTTTTTTTTTTTTACTAAGAAACCGTGCCAAATCACCGATTATAAAGAAATGAAACTGTGGAGAGCCATGATCCCCTAGGCCCTGAAGTGACTAATATTTTAAGAATGCTGTCTGCATGAGTAATCTGGGATATTCCTCTATGCAGCTCATTCAGTCTTATCACGGTCATATTACGTAGAATACACAGATTCTCGACTGATCACCACACGTAAGCATTGTCGCGTCAGTTCAGTGCCTGGTTGACCCCTTTGGAATATCAGGTGCCGCCAGTTTATATAGGGTAGATGGTATTCTTTAGTATGGAAGGGCAGTCCATCAAAAGAACGAAAAATTTATGAATGGTGAAAGATTATTGATTTATTCATTTTTTACCCACTCATCACTGTCGCTGTATATGGACAGGAACTCGTGTTTTAACTTTCCCGTTTCGACAAAGTCCACAAAGCGTCTCCGCGTCCTTGTAAGTGATGAATTATTTCCCTCTTACAACCTCTTTCCCACAAACGAAACGTTGCAGACCTCTCGCTATCCTATCACTATTTCCATCGAAAGTGTTAAATTTCACAGCGAAGACCCGCTGCGCCACGCACGTTGTAGCGAACCACACACATCTAGCTTTGTATTCCATTGGTGACATATAAGTACCATTCGAACAGTTTCTTCCCACGAATCATTGCTATGTGGAACTGACTCACAGGAGGATGTTTCTTCGTTCACTACAATATTAACCTGTTCAAATCTAGGGTTAACAGATATATTCCACACATTTCATAAACTGTACCCTCTAACTATTAACCCTCTATCTTGAGTTAGGCTCTTAGGCCTTGTACTGGGTGGACATTATTGTAAAAAATTATCCTATTATCAAAAGAATATCATACAGCTAGTTCTGTGTCAACTTTTTTTTTAAAGGACTGACTTTGCTTTCTTTTCTTTGATTTCTAGGTATAGCTAGAAGAAAAAAATAATATTAGGTTGGTGCGAAAATAATATCGTTTTCTCACATAGTAACATATGTGAGAAAACGACATTATTTTTGCACCAACCTAATACTTGGGGGGAAAAACTACTATGACTTTGCCCACTGTTTACATCTATTTGTTTGTAGAAAGAATAAAGAAGAACAGGTATTTACTCTAGATCTAAATCTTTGATTTAAGGTCAAAAGTATGAATGCATGCATCATCTTGGGTGTCAAAGAGCCTGAAAAAATTGGCTGAATTAGTCAATAAAGAGAAGCATACAGTTTGTCAGCTGTTCTGTGTCAACATTTTTTTTAAAGGACTGACTTTGCTAACACCATGTTCATCCAAAACAAAACAAATTGGTCCAAAGCCAAATTTTTCTCTGTTAGTTAATCTATCATAAATGGATAAGGAACAACTTTTACTTGAATCTTTTATTGCACTTTATGAACAGTGTAGAGAAAATGTGTCTGGGTAATCACAACAGTAAAACAGTGTTGATTCTTGTGAAGTTGAGTTAATGATGATGGTGTATTGAAAGCTTTGTACTACTTATGGGAGTCTCTGATCAGGAAGTTATTAGGATATGTCTTCTGTAAAAGAGGCATTGGTGTTCACCAAAAAACACCCGAGAGTAATTTCAAGGGGTATAGGTATAGCTGAAAGAAAAAAAAAAATGGAAAAGTGAACAAAATAAGTTGTTCACTATGGTTGTAACCTGTTCTTATACTCCATCTGGAATAAGAATATGAACATGACATATAGAAAAATACAATAACTGATTAATTCTCTGTATCAATTGAGAAACACAAATTGATACTGCAAGGATGAAAGAATCATAGAGCGAGATTGAATACTTTTTCATATATGTGAGCATGATCCATACATACATTGCTTTCTTATGTCTATTTAAGCTTATTCCTAGGTAAATGTGTCTCTATTTACATCTATAACAGCTTATCATTCTTCATCTCATCTCTTTTTCTTACACTCTTCCTGGGATGGTCTGCAACCTATATATATATATATATATATATATATATATATATATATATATAAGTGCGCAGGTATGCAGAAAATAGAAAAGAACACGTTGGGTGCATAATCCGGAGTTCCTTAGTAATTTTGTTATTATTTTTAAGAAGACAGTGCTCCATACAGAAGTAGAGCTTAATTATAATATTTTTTTGTTTAAAAATATGATTCCTTCGCTACATAAGAGTATTCCTAAAATTTCGCTTGAAGATGAAACGGGACTAAACACCTAAATTCAACTTAATTTTAATAATTATTTGGATGGTTTCGGCTCTCGTTTTTGAAACATGAGAACTCTTATGTAGCGTAGGAATCATATTTTTAAACAAAAATATTATATATATATATATATATATATATATATATATATATATATATATATTAAGTTGTATTGGTGTGAGTTTGTGATCCTGGGTTTCACGCTATTTGCCATCGTCAGAGAAAAATAGTTTGTCTGACGATTGCAAATAGCGTGAAACCCAGCGTCACAAACTCACACCAATACAACTAAATATGTTAGCTCTATCGCTGATATTGAGCGCTTTCCAATAAGTACCGCGCATGTATATCATATAAATAATATATATAAAAAATTGCATATATATATATATTCATATTTATATACATACACATTATATATATATATATATATATATATATATATATATATATATATATATATATATATATATATATATATATTGTTATTATACATGTTATTTTTTAGTGTGGACACATGTTTGAGTTGGCATCTCAGTTTTATTTAAAACATTGAAGTTAATATCAAACATCCTAGATCGAAAAGTCCTACTATAGAAACATGTCCCTTCCACCAGCAATCGAGCCTGCATCTCCCTTTGTCCATAAGGGAAACCCCTGCTATAGCTAAACCATTCCATTACTAATCTGCCCACGAGGGACCATTATGATAAAGCAAAGCTCAGTTGCCTGGTTTAAGAAAACCGATCTCTCATTAGAACTTCTTTGAATCTGTCTGCTAGCTTCATGTTCGTACGTGAGCATGATTCTTATATACATTTCTCTCCTGTGTGGATTTAAGCTTATTTGAGCAACAACTATGACTTTGCCCACTGTTTATATTTGTTTGTAGAAGGAATAATGAAGAACAGGAATAAAGAAGAACTGTGGATCTTAATCTTAAAGAACAGGAATAAAGAAGATCTGTGGATCTTAATCTTTGATTATTGTTGTTTGTATTCTGCAGTATTTGTAATATTATCAATATGTTTTTGTTGTTCTATCCATATCATATTTCTATCAAAATTTATTCAGAGTTTAAATTCACCTTTACAATCTAAAAATAATACATCATATGGTATGTAATAAAATATTCAACTAACATTAAAAACAAAATTTACATCAATTTCTTAACTATATAGGTAAAGAAGATTTAAAATTATTTTATGATTAATCTTTTTTCATTATGAATATCTAAAAAATAGTATTACAATAAATTTATTTTAAAATAGGACTCTATATAAATAATTAAATCCAATGTAGAAAAATGGTGAGAATTGCAATATATCAGAAGTTTTCAGGGATTTGTGATTCCATTTATACATTTAGGTATAACTCCTTTGCTAATACATAGTAAAGATTTATTTACATTCTAATTCGGATTATTATTGCAAAGAAAAAGTGATAAATGTCAACAGAAGGATGAATAACATTTTCTGCTGGAAAAGAAATCAACAAAACAAAAATTGGAATCAACTAGAAACAATATGAGGGGGTGCTGAAAAATCTTGGCATGACCAAAAAATCCTTACAAAAAAACAACAAATTCTGATATTTGGTCATTTACTCAGAAGTGAGTCAGATTGAGAACTTTTCAGCACCACCTTGTACAATATCATGTTATAAGCATGACTAAAATAATCGAAATTTCCTCTGAACAAATTAATTAACAGTAGAGTACAAAGATCAAGAAGAATGTGAAGATGTAGAATTAAGTAACTTCACTTTTTATTAATACTCACAGGTTTGGCTAAAAGGTTATTTAATGCTAATGAAATCAAGAAGGTGGTTTTGTTTTTCAAAGGATAACACATAATATTTCTCTAACAAGATTCAAGACAATGAATGGGTCTAGATTTATAAGTTATGTTAACAAAATTGCAATTGTAATGATCTTAAATGATTCTAAAAAATCACACCACAATCATTCACTCCTCTAATTATAGAGTAATATTTTATGATCTTTAAGATGTGAACGACAAATACTAATTAAAATCTATTTGACCAACTTGTCACTCGTATATACCATTATCAAATGAATACAAACATGGCTCACCCCATCATCAGTTCATCAAAATATTAACCAATCAGAAGTGGGGTTCCAGTAAAGGAAAATAGGGAAGTCAGTCAGAGTGTGATCTGATGAGTAAAGAGATGGGATGAGAGAAGTAACAGCTGGCCTTTAAAAACCACAACTACTTTACATCATGAACAGATTTGTGATTTTATAGCAGAAATATCTTTGCTTATATCTTCCATTTATTCTAAGGCTGCAGATAATAGTTTTTTTAACACAATATTTCCTTAACAGGGTTCAAGACAATGAATGGATCTAGATTTATAATCTATGCTAACAAAATTACAAATGTAATGATTTTAAGAAATCACATTAAATCATTCGTTCCTCTAATTATAGATTACGATCTTTAAAATGTGAACGACAGCTATTGATTAAAATTTAAGAGAACATTTGGCCCATAGTGAAAACTGTATTCGATATTAAGATTTTATATATTTAAAACAAAACAAAAATGGAATCAACTAGATACAATATGTGGGGGTGCTGAAAAGTTCTTGGCATAACCAAAAAGCTCTTACAAAAAAAAAAAAAAACAGAAAATTCTGATATTTGGTCATTTGCTCAGAAGTGAGTCAGCCTGGGAACTTTTCAGCACCACCTTGTACAATAAACCCTTTCGTGAGTTTTGGACCAGCCAGTACAAGTGTTCAAGGCTGACCGGTGTCCATTCCGTGAGTTTATGTCGAATTCATTTTTATAGCTTCAGGATTTTTTAAACGACACTGATTGCACAAGAAATGAAAAAATAGAAAAAATAAAGCTGACTGTAGATACACTTCAAAGATTTCCTTAACATTGTTTAACATAACTTCTGCATCAACCTAATAAAGCAGCACATCCCCATGGAGCTGTGGTCAGCGAGCAGATCTACAACAATTTCGATCCTCACTTGTTGACTCAGTTAAGACTTAGTGTCATATAAGGCTAAGATTATTAATTACCTATAAACGAAACAGTTTTTTTTAAAAAAACTAAATATCAGCCAATAGTATAGCTGGCCACTCGTATTCGAGGATACCTGTCTACTAGGGCGGCTAGACAATCCCTTTCAAACACATTTGTATTTGTTCAACACCCATAGGGCCAACCTGTGGATCATACTGCCCCTATTCTAAGTAGACTTGAGTTACAGTTTCTGGGAAAGAGCGTGTTATCTAGCGTGTATCTATCTATATTTCTGAGATGAGGTATTATGCACACTATTTACATTATTCGGACTATTGTCCTCATCGTGGTCGTCATATTTATTACAACGTTTCGGTCGTTGTACGCTCCGGTCTTCTTCAGGTGGTTGGAATGTCGAACTGAACCCTTTATTTCGCTCACTGGGGTAGACTATTCTAGTTCGACGTGCCATGTCTAACGGATGTCAGTTATCAGTTATCTCCTGCTTAATTCCCTCTTCAAGTTCTCCACCGCCTTAACCAGGTATTGAACTCACGCTCTTTGGGTCCTGTCACTGGATCTAACTAGTTTGAAGAAGGCCAGCACGCTTAAATCCTCGGCCACGATGTCTTGTGACTTCGTGTTAGCACAGCTATCGATGGCTCCTAAGGGTTCTGTTTACTCAGTTTCACTCACAAGGCTAGGGTCAACCCGTGGTATGGTTTTCAGGCACTTTTCAAAATTGCGACACGCTGGAATCGACCCATCCAGTCTGATAACATCTGATAACTCATCCACGTGCCCATATATATCAACCAATATAAGTATCAGAAACCACTCAAGGTAGAGGTTGGGGGACAAATGGTACTTTTATTCTCTCTCTCAGTAGAATAGATAGGTTCACCTTTTGAACAGGAGTAGAGGTTTATCCCTTGTTTTCTGTTGAGGACTTCCAATGGATATTTATTGCATAAAATACAATTATGGCACAAGGCCGAAAAAGGGCAGGGGTTGAGGCTGGTCTTCACTAAATATCTTACACCTAGCTAAACCGATTCAAGACCCATTCACTCATTACAATTTGCCCATTCACCATAAAAAAACTCGTCCGATACCAATCAATCCTCCATACACCATAATACCACATCCTCTCAAGGGGGACCTACGAAACGCACCCCATGCCATAAAAATTTAATGATAATAAACTATATATACATTTCTAATTCCTTCCAATGTCTACTTCAACTCCTAACGTCTCTGAGCTCTAAAATGCCATTCACTAATTCAATCGTAACCTTAACAAAAGCGCGATACCTAAGGTTTAAAAAAATGAATCTTTAAAAATTAGAAATATTTCTAGAAGCTATTATTTTAGTTTTAATTTCAAGGAAATAGATTCAGTTTATTTGCAATAAGCAAAAATACTTCGCTGTATTTCAAAAACTAATTTAAAATGACTAGAAAGAATTCATTTATTTATTTTTTGCTAAAATAGCTGATTAACGCCCCCCTTTTTTTAGCCGTCTTTCATCACGACGTAATTCTCTTTATTAAAAAAAATCTTCCAAAAATTAATTATACTTTAAATCAGCTACGATTTCTCAAATAAAGTTTCAGAAAGGTATTTTTTTTTAATTTTTGGAAGATGTTTTTAAATTTAATTTATTTATAAAAGCAATTAAAAGCTTTTTTAATTAAATAATGTCATAGTTTTATTTTATTTTTACGATTCAGAGCAGATTTTTAGTTCTGTCTGACAAAAACAAATTCATGATTTAAATTCTCCAAAGGAGACTTACTTTTAACTAAATGTAAATATAAAGAGGTTGAAAATTTAATTTCTCGAAATTTCATAAACTTGTATGTGAGGGTAACAGATGTAAAAAAATATATTTTTACCAAGATTTTTTAAAAATAAAAAATAATTTAATTAGTTTGTGAATAAGTGCTGAAAATTAAATTAAAATCCAAGTATTATTTGATTTTTCCAAGAATTTCAAAAAAAAAAAAAAAAAAAAAAAAATGTGTTTTCAACGCCGATAAAGACGCTAAAATTTTCAATACAAATCTTTGGCCCAGCCGCTGAATCAAGAAAAACAAGATTTTTAAAGCAACATTTCGAACGTGCTTAATGATTATTTAAAAACAAAACAAACTAATAACAAAAAAATAAAAAAACAATTGACGATAAAACTTTGTTTTTTATCAAGTTTGGAGAATTTTTCATCATGGTATGCTCTTTTTTTAGCGGATAATTGGAAGTACCTACATTGAAATCATTTTAAAAGAACGGCACAGCAACAAACAAATAAATTAATTTCACAAAGTGATGAAAATAAATTTTTTAAACAGACTGACTCATCGGCTTTAGGATAGGAAAGGGAAAGGAAAAAAGGAATTAAGTGTAGTAGTGTGCGGTTGACTTTTTGATGTGAAAGGTCGTGGGAAATACAGTTTGAAGGGAGAAAAATTCAGTTATCAAGAGTTGGGTGGGATGTGTAATCTCCCTGACGGAGTGAGAGAGAGAGAGAGAGAGAGAGAGAGAGAGAGAGAGAGAGAGAGAGAGAGAGAGAGAGAGAGAGAACGAGCAATTAAGAAAGAGGTGGAAGAACCGGCATGTGACACACAGAGAGAGAAGAAAAGAAAAAGACAAAAATAATATGCGAAAAATGAGAAATAGAGAGATAGATAAACAGATACATATAGAGTATAGACTGATAAAGAAAGAAAGAGACTAACATAAATGATATGAAAAGACTGAGATAGATAGATAGATATTTCTCAGATATTCAGGCCAGTAAATATAGGTACCGCCAAAAATTCGTATACCTAAGGTTTAAATGTATTTTTCATAAAGGAAAAAATCCTTCTCGAAGCTTCCCACCCCCACCAGCTTCAATTGAAAGCTAAATGATTATATTTTCTAATTCCAAAAAAAAAAAAAAAAAAAAATACCGCGGAGTATTTAAGATATAAATTTGAATGTTGTTTAAGTCGATGCTTCCGAAAAACCGATCGAAACGGCCATTTTAAACTTTTTTTTAGAGAAATTTAGACAAAACTTATTTTTCCTTTTTGAAAATCCCGCTAAAATAAGATATACATTTCTGAAACGTTACTTTCGTAAAATTAGCAAATTTAAAGTTAAATTAATCTGTTCTGAAACACGTCACTTATTTATAGCATAAAATTTTTTCTGGACAAACATTTCTTGATCTCGGTGTATTGTTATTTTGACGTCTCCATCGATAATTTGATGGCTGAATGTGTTGACAGGTTTAGTACAGTGCACCAAATTTGACATAACGGTCTTTTTTGTTGTTTCTTATAATAATTTAAAATACCATAAAAATTTCTTACATTATTGAGTTACCTCTATAATGGTATTTCATTATTTAATAGCTAAGATAATGCTAAATAATTTTATTAATTATTAATATTACATTAAGTTATTACATATTTAATTTAATAAGTGATATAATAATTAATAAAATTATTATTTTATTAATAATTAAAATATCTCATTCAGTTATTAATTGTTTAAACTGATAAATGAGATAATTTTATTATCTCAATTTAATTTTTAATTTACTAACTGAGAGTGAGATAAGCCGAAGACCTTTATGTCAAGGGGCTTTCCCTAAGGAGAAGACAAGCCTTGAAACACGTGACCTTTTAACCATAATGTCACTTACGAGATATCATACTCAAAAAAATATAACATTTTGACGCACAAAAAATATCTTTAATTATGGTAAAAAGTTTTGGTAGCATGATTTGTATTATAGTCTTCACGTAAAACCTTAATAACCTACTGCGTTCGCTGGAAGAGTTCTAAAACATTTTTTAAAATTAAAGAAAACTGAAAAAAACTAAAAGAAAAATGCAAACATCTTGCAAAAATTCTTTATTCATCGAAAATTTTTTTCTTGATGTATAAAAGCAAATAAAAGCCTACCTAATTCGATAATTAGATAGTTTAGTTTTATTGCCGTTTTTATTTTACGATTTGGAGCAGAGTTTTAAAAAGTTGGCAGCAGTTGTGAAAACAAAAATTGATGTTTTAATTTCTCCAAGGAGTCCTGCTTATAAGTAATATAAAACAATTAGCGAACTATTTGAAATTCTAGAAGATTTCATAAAATTAATTTGTGGTGGAAGGGAGGTATAACAGATGTAAAAAAAATTATTTTTACCAAGATTTTCTAAAAATAAAAAGATTTCAAAAAAAAAATTCATTCATTTTTTAATAAGTTCTGAAAGTTTCATTAAAATCAGTCAATTATTTGATTTTTGCAAGAATTTCGAAATTAATGGGTTTTCCCTCTGGAAACTGCTACACTAAAATGACCATTACCACAAGGCACAAGCAGTACAAAAAAAAAACAAAACAAAAAAAAAACAAAACAAAACAAAAAACAAAACAAAACAACAAAAAAAAACGAGATTTTTTACTTAAATTTAGAACGTGTTAGAAGGAAAGGAATTAAAAAAAATAATTAAAAAATACTTTGTCCTTTCCTCTTAATAATAACACAAACATTTTGACGATAAAACTTTGTTTTTATTAAGTCTGGGGCCTTTTATTATTATGCTATACTGATTTTTAGCGAATTATTGGAAGTATCTGGTTAATAATACTGTTTATTATAAACAGATCATTTACTTAAATATTTGTATCTATAAAAATAAGGTATAAACTTATATATTAATATATATTATAATATATTAAAATAATTGTCGACTTAGTCCATTTCATAATATATTTTGTCATTTGTTTATGTTAAGATACGCTTCGAGCAGATATGAGCGTTCAAGAAAAATCATACGAAAATTGTCGTTTAAATACAGTAACTTGAATTTGCTAACTCTGTAGCTAAATGATATAGCACGTCAAGCCAAATGACGGTTCCATGTATGATACTGGTTCGATTCCTGTCGGGGACACTGTTGTCTACGATATTTCTCGGGCATTCAGGCCGGTAAATGTAGTTACTACTGTTTATAAACAAAGCATTTTCTTAAATATCTGTATCTATAAAAATAACATATAAAGAGAAAAGATATTAAAATAATTGTCAGAATTTCAATATATATATATATATATATATATATATATATATATATATATATATATATATATATACCCAAGTATAGGATTGGTGTATACGGAATAAATTCCAATAACCAAAAAATACTATTCTTAAAAGAGTGATCAATATGTAGGTTCTACATTCAACACCATCACTTGATAAGACACCAGAAGTGATGAAACAAAATGGCTATTTTGTAGTGATTTTATAACATATTTATGTTATAATTTTCGAATAAATAATTATATATATATATATATATATATGGAGAGAGAGAGAGAGAGAGAGAGAGAGAGAGATATGAACAGACAGAAATATATATATATATATATATATATATAGAGAGAGAGAGAGAGAGAGTGATGAGAAAAGAGAGAGATAAAGAGGTAAAAAAGAACAAACATTATAAGAGAGAGACAAAAAGTTTGATAACTTTAACACGCTGTTTGATTGTTAATCTTTCCATAGTTGAAATTGAAAAAAAATCTTAAGTTGTTAAATCTGAAAGAAAAAGAAAATAAATCATTAGATGGTTACACTTAATTCACATTTAAAATCGTTCCAAGTTAATCGAAAACCCTATAATAATGCGCTTAAATTCATAATATCTAGGTACTAAACAGGAAAGTTCATCAGGACAATTATCATGAAAGCATTTATAAAAAAAGGAGAGCTACATTATGGCGGTGGGAATGTAGCTGAAGCCGAGATGCCAGGTCAGGGCCAATAACATTGCAGTTTCTTATTTGGATTGTATCAAGAATCACTAAAGAGATATATATTCAAAACATGGATATTCAAAGTATGGATGAATGGTCAGTCAGTTATGTGCCATACGTGATACACGCTTAGGCGATCATGTATCTTTCGATACATGACTGACGTGGTAGTTTTTTCCCGCAGTAGTTTGTCATTTCTTTCTGCAGTAGACCAGTTGCCATTCAAAGCTATAGAACTCGGTCTGTTCTGCTATTTAACCATAGAAAGGAAGAAGAGGATTCATACCATTCCTAAGGGTATTAGCGCGTAAGTGAATGTAATGGATTCGACTTTAATTCGAACTCGGCTCTCCGATTCTTCAATCCAAGCTGCTATCCATTACCCCACTTATAAATATATAAGATAGATTATAGCGAGAAAAATTGGTTAGCACGACACAGTGAAACAATTTTTCTAGATGCAGACCTAGCAGTTGATTCACTATAATCTTTCCACTTCATGTCAACTGAAAACGTTAGTATGAGAAGACGCAAAGAGTCATTCTACTGGAGGTGAAAATTTTTAATATATTCTATTATATCATGTGATCACAAATCATTATTGCATAACAAACATGGCTGCTAGAAACTGTTATAGAACTTACGGTTCCATCTCGTCATTTCGACTGTAAAATGACGAGACTTGACACCAGTCTAGTACTGAGTTTCAATTTATAAAGTCTAGTTCACACAGAGGAAAGTTAATCAGAACAATTACCATAAAAGTATTTATATAAAGAATGCACAGAGAAGCTAAGTTACAGCGATGGGAAAGTAACTGAAGCCGAGATGCTAGGTCAGAACCAATAACATTGCAGATTCTTCCTTGAATTTTATCAACAATCTCGAAATATATAGAGCAGACCAGACGTGACAGCAATATTGAAAACAAAGATAAATGGTAGACTTAAAAATATGTAAGATAGATTCTGGCGAGAAAAAAAAAACTGTCTAGCTCGGCACAGGGAACCAACTTTCTTAGCTGCAGACTTAGCAATTGATTCATTAGACTCTTTTTACTTCATGTGTTACGAGAATGCAATTTATATTAAGGGATTCTTCTGAGTTCTACTTGTTAGTACAAAAAAGTTTTCATTGATGAAGTAGTTGTAAAATAGAGAAATTAGAAAGAGAACATTTGGAAGATTCTAGATCATTCCAGTATATTCGAGAAAAATCTAGATGATTCGAGAAACATCTAGGAAAATACTAATTAGTTGCTAGCCCCCTATAAAAATAGGTTTTTGAAAAAGAGTTGTCAGTTGGAAAAAGGAATTTTTGCCATTATCAACTCCGGCTTTTGATTCGAGGATTATTATATCCAGTCGAAAGAATCTCTAAGAAAAGGTGCCGACCAACAAAAACCCCAAAAGAGAACCTCATGGAACAGATCTGGTAAATAGAGTTTTTACTATTTTCATTGACCAAACTACAAATTAATCTATATATACTCACATTTGTGGATTTCCAATAATAGCACTTAGATTACTTCGCTAGCCCTAACGTGGTAAAGATACTTGACTCACCTTCCTTCTCCTTCGTAACACTTCGCCAGTAAGCTCTGTGTTGTCTGTTTTTGTATGTCACAATTGTATATCTTGAATATATTTTATCTTGTGTTTTTGTAAATTAAATATTTGTTTGTGATTTAGCTCTGTGTTTTGGTAAATCAGTTTTTTTCTTTGTTACAATTTCCAACACGTAACACATATCAACTGAAAACGTTAGTCCAAGAAGGCGCCATGAGTTACTGGAGGTTAGCATCAGCCATGATGATGGAAGGTAAAAAGTAATATTCAAAGCAAAGAATAATGAAAGACTTATAAATATGTAAGATAGATTCTGCAGAGAAAAAAATGTTTAGCACGAGACAGTGAAACAATTTTTCTAGCTGCCGACCTAGCAGTTGATTCAATATAATCTTTCCACTTCATGTTAGCGAAAAACGTTAGTCCTGGAAGTTGCAAGGAGTCACTCGTCTGGAGGATAGCATCAGTTAAGAATATTTATTACGACCATCCAACACGATATTTGAAGCAACAGAAATGTTGTTCTACAGAAAGATGCTGTGGATACCATCGGCCGAACATGTGAGCAACGACGAGGTTTTGGAGACAAAGAGGAATCTTGTATTTAACATCAGGAAGAAGCAGCTGAAATTTCTGGGGGCAGATAATAAGGAAGGGGGCTTGAAAAATTTAATAATCACCGGACAGATTGAGGAAAAGAGGGACAGAGAAAAGCAGAGCGTAACATACTTGATGGGATAGCCGAACAGAGTTTAGGAGAAATAACAAAAAGACACAACTTATTAAGAGCTACAAGGTACAGGAAGATGTGGAGAGCAATGAACGCCTACGTCCTGAAGGGACACGGCACATAAAAAGAAGGACTCCATGAAAATAGCGAATACATCTAGCATAACGCCCAGCAGTGAAACCTGAGCAGAATCTATTTCGTGACAATGTGCGTGCCATGATGGGACATTTTTGATAATTTCACCCCAAGCAAGGCAATAAAGCCAATAAGACGCAAGAGGTTACTGAGTATTAGAGAATATGAGAAAAACAGAGAGAGAACAATAAAAGAACAGGCATTAAGAAGAGAAAAGATATATATATATATATATATATATATATATATATATATATATATATATATATATATATATATGTTTCATTAAATAATATAGACAAGTGTTGTCTATTTATTTTATGTAAATTCTTTTCATAACGTCTGATAAACTTAATAACATTATCATTAAACGAAGAAAGAAAATCACAATATTGATACATATTTTTTAATCCAATCTAAGTTTTCGGCTTAGACAAGCCATTATCAAAGGTGACAATTACAGTACAATATATTAAGCAATATACGGACAAGACAGTGATAGTCTGTTTCTGTTTACATGGATGATTTCCAAGCAACGATAAACACGTGCATATAAGACGCTGGAAGCAAAAATCGCACCGCAGCTGATGACGTCATACATGACCACGCGAGAGTGAATTCAAGAAGTATTAAGTATGGGAAACCGTTGGTATAAACCAATGGCTACTGTTACCAATTATATATATATATATGCCTCATCTCTCTCTCTCAATATATATATATATATATATATATATATATATATATATATTGAGAGAGAGAGAGATGAGGCATATATATATATATATATAGTAAAGTTAAATAGATTCATATACATGTTAAATAGACTTACACACTTTTGAAATTTTACGTTTTAAATAGATTTTTTTTTACATTTTAAATATGACGTATATTTCATGATACCCGAAGGATACACAAGTTGTTAATATTCCTCAGTAATTCCATCTTGTTTTGATTTGCTGTTATCTTGATTTTAAACATGTGTTTATGTAGAGTAATTGGCAGAAATACCCAAACAAAAGAGAATTGACAAAGTTTGCAATAACAAGAGTAGGAAAGAAAAGAAAAGAACAGAGCAAAAATTAATATTGAGCAAACAATATATATGCAAGGCAAAACAACAGTAATAAGGCAAAAAGTTCACAAACCAAGATTGGTGCTAACATATGAAAAGAAATACAGACTAACGATGGCAGCATTTTGACTTCAAGACAAGAAAGAATAGAATTAATTCTGATGAGTCGTCGAAGTAGCTTATCATATTGCTTAGGAAGAAATCGCGGCATGTATCTGTAAGGGATTGTCTATAAATTTGTGAACGCGATGTTTTTGTATTTATACCTATTGAGTTCGGACCAACAGTTTATCCTTTATCTTTTCTACCCGTTGTGCATATTTTCGACAAATAAATCTCAAGTTGAACCAAAGTCCACACAAATAGGAAAGTTCTGGTGTACCAATCTGTTTCCATGGGTATTCGTTATTTTGTTTATATTTTGACTCTAAATGTCGGCCCGCCATTAATCCTTTATTTGCACTGATTCCTGTATAATATTTTGGTGTTATCAATTAAAATTTGTCATATGTTAATAATATTTGGGTTATTTGTGATATGTTGGTCTATGTGCGCGAAATGCACTAAATTTTGACAAATCACAAGTCAGTCTACGAGAAAGTGTAGTGCTTGTGTAGTAAATGTAAGACTCTAATGTTGTTTGTTGATTGAATATATATAAGAATTCCTAAACAACATTATTTATATTGGTTAGATTCCTGAGGTGATGAATTATTTCTAAAAATTAGATTTGGCGGTTTCAATTTCTTGTAATAAATGATGAATCTAAAGTATTTGTTAGGATCAATAACTGTTATATATCAGCCAATTATATTTTAAATTGTCTTTTCATCTGGTTTATAATTACGATGCATCTGGTTACAATAAAATAAATGACTGGAGAATTTATTATTTTTATTTATATCAAGTTGGTTGCTGATATTATTAAAATGTATAAAATCCTGTTGAAATGTGTATAACTAAAATAATTCTTAATAATTCAGTTTGACCATTTTAAATTAAATCACTTTTAAGTGACTTGAAATCAGTTCAGAGAGAACACTGGAATTAACCAAAAAATTATAATTATACAGCAACAGAGTTATTTATTTAACGGCATATCAACACCTCATGGGTCATTTAATGCCGAAATTTAATTTTCTAGGGAGCTTTGAAGTAATAAAAATGACATGTTATTATACTTTCACAACTGAATATATGGTAGATAATACTCAGCTTTTGCGCATATACATGTTCGCGTGAACATAATTACTTAATTAAATAAGCGGATGTATATGTTTTATGTTGTACGTGTGTTGAAGTTATATTTTCGAATACAGTCTGATTTTTTTAAGAAAGAGTAGATTAGTAAAGTTAATGATATAAAATGGCGAAATCCCTTCGCAAACAAAAGGGATAACAACTGAGACATTACTCTATTGAACAATTTAGTTCATGCAACATTGACTGATAAACTCCTACACACAAAATAAAAAAAAAAAAAAATTCTCAAATTGCTATATTAGTAAAAAAAACGCAGTCTCTTAAATTTAAAAAAAATATTCAACCTCAGCGTTGCGACTGCTCGCTCCAAAAGTTTGTTTCCGTTAACAATAACACATTTTAAAAAAAAAAACAACATATTTCGATTCTATTTATTTTTTCGGCCAATCATGAATGTACGAAATGTATACAAACAAATATATATATATATATATGAAGTATATATAATATTTAATAAATAATATATATAATATATTATATATGGTTAATGTTATAATTTTTAAAAAAACAAGGACCATAACATTCATCGAGTGATTGGTAGGTTAATGCACCTTTAAAATTTTGTTAGCGAAGGTATTTCGACATTTTATATCAATAACTTTACTAATCTACTTTTTGTATGAATGATTCATTGTAATAAATATATATATATATATATATATATATATATATATATATATATATATATATATATATATATATATATATTCTGTTTGTATACATTTCGTCCAACAGTTTCATGATTTGGCCGAAAACGCGCCCAAAATAGAATCTTCTTGACGTGTTTCTACATAGATGCTGAGTGTTTATTCGTTTTGCTTTTTGTATACATTTTCTGATGGAGCCTCGAGGAGAATCCCATAATCTAATGAAAACATTGAATTTCTGAGGCACTAACATGGCTATCAGCAATCCAATCTCTGCAACCTTTGAGTAATTATTGACTTTTCTTGACTTTAAAAGGAACTCGGTTCCTTGTTCTCTGGTCAATTTGTGTATATCTCAGACTGGTTCGAGGTTAAAACCGCCCATTATAATCTAAGATACGCGAAGAGTAGGAATTTCCCACGCACTTTCCATAGCCGAGCATCCAAGATATTCCATTTATTATCGCTTTTTAATGGAAACCAAATATTTCTTTTCATACTTATGTATCTTTTGAAGGACTTTGAAGAGTAGGTTCGCCAGAGCCTGAGAAAACATAAGTAAATAAATAAAATAAATAAATAAAAATAAAAATAAAATAAACACCAAAAATTTATGTATTTATGCCCAAATAAGTTACATTATTATCACTATTTACTTATCTTAGTCTGGCACAAGGTCAGTTAAATGTGCGGCTTGTGTAACCGTTATTTAAGCGAATAGAGAAATTGGTGAACCGAGTTCAAATTTCGACCTCGTCTGTTGCATTCGCTTTCGCACAAAAACTCTTGGGAAAGGCATGAATCCATCTCTTACCACCCCAACGTTTGGATTAAATAGGATAGACTGGACTCTTTCACGTTGAGTGGCAACCAGCCTAAGAGAAGGAAAACTCTGAATTCCAAACCGAGGAAAAGGCATATAGCAAACCACTCCACTATCTATCCCCAAAAAGGCATGCCAAGAATAATATTGAAAAGTAATCTTAGAGTAACATTGGATAGAAAGTAGTGGAGAGTCTTGATCACCTTGACTATACGTTCAGTATACTGGAACTCATTTTCACCCCAGACATCAAGTTGAATTCATATATACGATCCATCGCTAAAGATGCTAGAAAAATGGTGAACTCCTTGTACAAAAAGTACCAGACTCATTATTTTATGTTTTATTTTTATACTAACTTAAAAGCCACCGTATCGGGAGGCATTTAAGTAACCTGTTGCGGAGGGCTCTTGATTGATCGGCTTTCTCAGGAGTTTGAGTGTCCCTATGTCTTCTGCATTGGAAGCTCTTCTGACTGCCGTTTGATCTGGATTTTCATTTGCACGGGACTTGCTTTTCCTCGCTGCAGCCTTGGCTCTTTTGATTGCAATCTAGTCCTCAGCTGGCGGAGATTTCTTTTTGTGAGGCTGCCATGTGTGATAGGCAACAATAAACAACAGAAGAACTCAAAATTGATTGCTGCATTTAAGTATTGCATTAATATTTAAGCTAACCTTTGAAAAGTTCAACGATGATTCTTCTGCCGACACTTTGTTGGATATCGATTGAGGAAAGACTTTTGGCCTTACTTCCGCTGCATCAGTGTGTGAGTGGAAATCAGAACTGGTGATAGCACAAACATCCGGTGGCTAAAAAAAATGACTTACAGGTGTCCTGAGCCTTGAATAAACAGGGCGCACAGGTGTTCTAAGCGGAAGGAAATGCGTGCTTGCGTGGGCGCATACCAGAAGAAGCGTGGCCACATCAAGTTGCGTAGGCGACATACTGATAGAAGGTGTAGCCACGTGAAATTGCGTAGGTATCCAAATGTTATATAACGGGTCCGATTCTTGATCTAGACAGGGAGACTGGCAAGATGTTCACCGAAGATTTGTCTCCGTCAATTCCTGTGTGCGCAATCGTAACCTTTGTGATTCTCTCTCACTCTAACCATTCGCCTCAACTCGAACAGTATATATATATATATATATATATATATATATATATATATATATATATATATATATATATATCAGCGCAGCAGCAATATACTACATCATCGATTTGGTTCTTTCTGGCCAGATGTGTCTATGAAATATTTGATAAAGAACCTGGGTAATATCAAACTTAAGAATACCCAGACGATCGTGGGACGACATCAAGGCAAGGTAAGGTATGTTAAATAATAGTTTAGCCGACTATTCTTTTTTAGAGGAAGTGTATCGTGGCCAACTTCCTAAGGTTGACCTTAGGGGTCAGATGGAAGACAAAACAAGGAAGTCGATTTTGATTGGCTGAGCCAGCGTGAGAGCGATAGATAGAAAAAAAAGGTTTTCAGTGAGGTGTTTCTTAACCGTCACACAATGTAGACGTGTTTCCTTTCGTGTCTGAAACTGCTCCCCAGTGGAGGGAGAACGACCCCACTGGATGTATACGTTACTCATTCATACTTGCTGAAGAATGAAGATCAACCAACATGTCAAGCCGCACTCACGGTGAAACGCATTTTAACTGAATGTACTCACCTGTAATATGTAAGGGTGCACAGGTGTCCTGAGCGGAAGGAAATGCGTGAGCGCATGCCGGAAGAGGCGTGGCCACACGAAGTTGCATAACCAACATACCGAAAGGAGGCGTAGCCGCGTGAAGTTGTGCGGGTGTCTAAATATTATATAACCGGTCCGATTCTTGATCTGGACAGAGGGGCTGGCTAGAGGTTCACCGAAGATTTGTCTCTGTCAATTCCTGTATGCGCAATCCTAAACTCTGTGATCTTCCCTCACTCTACCCATTCGCAGCAATTCGAAAAATAAATATATATATATATCATCGCCTTATTTGAATCGAGCAACAATATATTACAACTTAATTTAACGACAATTTGATGTGCGTAGGTCCTTACTTTCCGTACAATTATTTTTATTTCATGGGCAAGTTTCACTGGATTTCGCAATTAATTTCGATTATTCCCAAATTTATTTCCAAATTATAAAAAAGATTCGCTGCAAAAATTCGCCGAAAACAATCGCAGTAATGAAAACTTCTGTAACATGAGCTATTGAAAGTTAGAGAGTTGTGCTTCCTTAAATGAAAAAGTGTGATTCAGTGACACACTGACATTCGCATTTATTATATAGAAGAGTCTGATCAGATCAGAAATGGAATACTGCTACCATATTTGGTCTGAAGCTGTCCAAACCTCACTTTTCAACTTTGACAGTTTTAAAAGCGTTTCCACGAGATGATGAATGATTTTCAACCACATACGAATGATTTTCAACCATACAGTCTCTTTCCCACAAACGAAATGTCTCTACTTATTTCCATGGCAAATGTTCAGCTACATTCATTAGCTTCACCAATTCAGGCCTTCACAGCTAGGACCGCCATACTACGTACACAGGATCGAGTCATCCTTATTCTCTTCGTATACCAAATGTTAAAGAAGTTCCACTTAATTTCTTCCCGAGAATCGCTAATTTGTGGAAGAGGCTCGCGGAAGGATGATTCTTCAATCACTGCAATCTTAATCTCGAGGTTCAACTATTTTATTACCTACATATTCTGATAATCTCTACTTACTTCCTTCTCGCAAAAACTTCCTTCTATCTTGAGCCTTGTATCCTGTGAATATTTAATAATGTCATCAGATATATTGATACGCATAAACGATAAAGTTTTTTTTAAAAGTATCTCTCTATATTTCTGAGAGAGGTATTATGTACACTATTTACATTATTCGGACTATAATCCTCATCTTTGTCGCCATATTTATTACAACGGTCGGAATGTCGAACTGAACCCATTTCGCTTACTTACTAGTTCCACGTGTCATGTTATCGCCTGTAAATTCCCTTCTGCAAGTTCTCCACTGCCTTAACCAGGTATTGAACTCACACTCTTTGGATCTAACCAACACCTTTATCCACTGTGCCATGCTGAGGACTGATTTTCAACCATACAGGACATCTGCGTATGAATTTCTGGGTATTATAAACCTAATGTCTTCAGCAACAATTTTTTTTTTAACAATGCTCATATTGCAATTTCTGCTGTTATCAATTCATGTTTTTACCAGAGCTCATATTTCATTTTTTTAAAAGTATTTTTGTTTTCACGGCCCTATACTTCAAAGTTTATTTCATATATACATTTGCTTTCGGCCACATCGCGTTGAAACATTGATATCATTGGAATCCACCTTTTCTCTCTCAAGCTATGGGTTAAATAGCAAGTCTTGTATCACTAAACCATTATAATAATTCTTACAAATAACCTACAAAGTGTTGATAATCTGTCAAAAACGAATCAATCAATTTGTCGCTTCATGACAAGATTATAAATTGTTTTTATCAAAGCTCAAAAATATACCCTTATAAGTCTGGCTGTCATGATGGCTATATAGAACTTCTTAGATCTGTTTGGTTTGGGTTTTTTTGTATTACGGCATATCAACCTCAATGGGTTATTTCATGCTAACAAGATTTTTATTTCTGGTAATATTTTTTTTAAATGTATTACTGGTAATTTTTTTCAAAAATGTATTTCTGGTAATAATTTTTTCCAAATATGTAGTGTTTTGACCCCAGTTTGAGATTTAACTATTTGCCCATAGCTGGGACCCTAGCAGGTGCTACCACACCGGGTCAGGGTTGACCTGGGATCACCAGCAATTAAGATGTGGTTCCACGCTCCTCAAAACCTCGCGATCAAAGTCCTTGCTGTCGGATGTAGTCTATCGTCATACCCAGGACGATGTTCATCTGTACACCAACGTCACATTATTGGTTGCTACACTCTCACTCAATAATAGTATTAATACTATAGTGGATTCATCGTTAATAATGATGATTCTTTAGTTACATTTGAAGAGTAGGTTTTTAATCAATTCACCCCAAGCAAGGCGGTAATGCTGCTAAGACGCAATGGACTACTGAAAGGAAAGAGAATAAGAAGACTTTAGAAGGACCCGGAAACCGATATTCACATTCCGAATAAATAATAATAATAATAATAATAATAATAATAATAATAACTAACCCTAAATGCAGGATCTGCGGAAAATATGATGAATGTCGACCATATTATCTCAGGATGTCCGGAACTAGCAAAAAATGAATATACCCACAGACATAACAAGTTAGCGACGTATGTGCACTGGAAGATATGCAAGAAGCACAAAATCGAAACCAATGAGAGATGGTATGAGCACCAGCCAGACACAGTACTCAAAATAACGATGTAACTATCGTCTGGGAAATGCTAATTCAAACTGACAAGGAAATAAAGGCCAACAGACCTGATACCATCATAAAAGGAAAGAAATTCAAGAAGTGTCTGCTTATTGCCATAACAGTACCATCTGAGAGAAACACCTCCATGAAAATTATCGAGAAATTGTTCAAATACAAGGACCTGGAGATCGAGATTAAAAGAATGTGGGGAATGAAGACTGAGACTGTACCAATAATAATCGGAGCTCTGTGACTCGTGAGAAAATGAACAGTTTTACTGTCTTAGGTAACATCAACATACAAGTTGCTCAAAAGATCGCTCTACTAGGAACATCCCATATACTAAGAAAAATGCTATCACTTAAATGACAATTCTCTTATAGGGTCTAAGGACCATAGTTTGGGCCCGACTCTAATGGATACAAAGCAGTAAACAACATACAAAATAATAATAATAATAATAATAATAATAATAATAATAATATATGCTCTGGAAGTTCTGTCATCGCTATGGTATAAATAACAGCTGCAAACTGGTAGGAACATCATTCTGAAGATGCTAACATCCTCTGGTATTTTTCTATCAACATAAACCGAACAATACAAGCAAATCGCCTCGACATTATTATCAGAGAGAAAAGAAGAAAATAAAGTGCACATTGGTTGACATAAGCGTACCAAATGTTAGAAACATTTTTGTGAAGGTTTTTGAAATCTAGGCAAATAGAAAGACCTGGAGGTGGAAAACAGAAAAATGGGGCAGTTAAAAACTAAAACTGTTCCTGTTGTGGTTGGAGCTTTGGGTCTGATCAAGAAAGAAACTTAACAACAAATCAACAAAATTCCTGGTGCAAAAACTGGTGTAAAATAGTTCTAGCCAGCACGGCTCATATCCTGCGAAGATCTTTGCCAATTTAATTTTTTTTTGTTAATAGCTGTCTTTTCGTTAAGTAGAAACAACCAAAAATATCACCCTTCGATTGTCTTAGGTCATTGATTAGGACCCGGCATGGCATTATAAAATAAATGCACGTCAAAAAGAAAAATTTAAAAACGGTAATAATAATATATATCGTATATACTTGAGTATAATGCGAAATTCTATGCTCAGTTTTTACGCAAAAGATAGGGAGTGGTACTATACACAGGTATATTTTTTTTGAAGAGGTTAAAAACCATGCATTTTCAGTGTCCGGTTGAAGTATGCACACCTAAATTTTTTTAAGTATGGGTTAAAATTTACGAAGAAAAACAAATCAGGAGGAGCAATATACATGAAATCGACTTATACGCCAGTATATATGGTAACAGATAATTAATTCTCATCAATTGTCCGTTCTTGGGCAATGCATGATTCTTTATGGCATTTTAAAAGTAAGGGAAATATGCTGATCTTACCTTCAAGTTACTTCATTCTTGGGTTATATTTACGATTCCCAACGTGGGTGGTACAACCTACGTAGGAGAAAAATATAGGAGACAGTAAAAAAAAGGAACGATAAGTGCATATATATATATATATATATATATATATATATATGCTTAAAGTTATGTTATATAAATTTGAAGTACAGACAAACCTCTCAACGAACTAATAGAGGGATGGGGTGGTCCATTAAAGCCGATTGTCCAAAGATGAAAGGGATTATTCTTGAGTTATAAAACCACTATAGTAATTTCCAGTTAATTATGATCATAATGTAAATACTATAAACATGTATATATGGCATACATAAATATATACTTAATATAGATATATTAATAAAAAATAATAATATATATATATATATATATATATATATATATATATCACAGCTACTTTTTCATGCGCGCTCATGTATTGTACTTTATATACTGTACACAATTGAAAGGCTCGCCACCGCCGTCAATCGGTCACTTTGAGAATTAATAGGACTCGTTCTGCTAAGTCTGTAAATTTTTAAATATTTCGCTGATGATTTGGGGTTTTTTTTCCAGCAGATTTTCTTTTATTTTGCCTGAAGATTTTGTCCGTTGCATCTGATGTTCGTTGATGGGGCGGGGTGTCCGTAGATGAGAGGTTTGTGTGTATATCTAATAACAATAAGTGTCTTTATAGGAGAACGCTTTGGATGCGAAGTGGGAGCCGCGGAGGGGATAGCTAGAAAAAGTTTAGGAATTATAGGGTTGCATGGTAAATGTAGCAGAGAATACCTGGTTGCATTCTTCTTAGACGATGATCGTGGCATACCAGTGACTAGAACATTGTGAAGGCAGTTGGGGATGGAACGGAGTGCAAGAGAAGGTAGATCGACGTCTTTACCAAAAGTTTTAGCTCTTAAGTAAGTATAAACAAGCTTATGGATACCTGTCGTAGTTTATCTTATTGCATATTGGGAACGCGTTGCCATTCTGAATAATGACACATTTTCCGTTGCTGAAAACTATTCTATTTGTAAATCTGCACTTTTCACCTATTGTTTGCAATAAAGATATATGTGCGATAGTTCTTGAGTGATACTTACTTTTTCTTTTTTCTTGTCTCCCCAAGAGGAACAGCATAATACACAGTTCACAGGCTCAGGCTTGAAAATCTCGTCTTCATGAGAGTTACTTTGTGAGCACGAGATTTTGATACTCGGATATGAGAACTGTTTACTCTTGAATAGCCTCCCTTTGAAAAAAAAAAAGAAAAAAAGATAAATATATATATATTATTAGCAATCTCGTAACGTATAACTGTCGTTAACGCACTGTAGCCATTACAGTTTGTTCAGGACAGAATAGCTTCACGGATCATATCCATCTTTGGGTTGGTTTTGAATTCATCGGTGTCCTTTTCCTGTACTAGTTTTCTTGCCAGGGTTAAAAAGTCTAATCTGTCTTATCTACACGAGTTTGAATTCAAAGTTTTCCTTTTCAAGAAGAACAATAGAAACTACAGAAAATCTCGTATCCACGAGATTTCATTTGTGAGCACGAGATGTTAAATGCTTGGATTAGAGAATTGTTTCTTTTGGTTAGGTAAAAAGAAAGGGAAACGATAACTAAAGTGCAGGAAAAGCATCGATGACGATCTCAACTCCTGTAATCTATTAGAGTCATTTGAACACCAGATCTACTGCTGTCATAGCAACAGTGTGTAACTAGGGAAAAATAACTTGACAGAGTCCATCGTTCTTCAGTCTTGTTTGGAATTCATAGTTGTCCTAAACTAGTTGCCCTACCAAAGTTAAAGAGTCTGGTCTACCTTAATATTTACGAGAATCTGAATTCAGAGTTTTCTTTCCCAAGAGGAAAAATATAACCTGTGGGAAAATGCAATAAAATCAATAAATAAAATAACAATAATGAATAAAAAAAGAAAGAAAACGATATACATTTTCCCATGATGCTAGTAATAAAGGAACCGGAATTTTTATTTTCCTACTTGGCTTCACCAAACACCCGTTAAGCGGCGCTGTTTAAGTCTATAAAAATGTAAACACTTCCTTCTTCTCTTTCTCCTTCTTACTTGAAGATGTAGCAGGAAAAGGACAAACGTTTGTGTCCCCGATCCACATACGACTGGACTCTTTCCCCTTTCCAACACATAGCATTGGCATGTGTCTTTCAAAAACTACAAGTAAAGAAACCTTTTTTTTAGTCGTTCCAGCTCAGCACAAATCTGACTTGAACTCGACCATTATAAAGATGCTTAACCCTTTCTTACCCTAACTTCTGGAAAAGATAAAAAAAAAAACAAACAAAACAAAACAAAACAAAAAAAAAACGGTCTGTAGTAGAAACTAAAATTTATGTATGTTTATTCTTTAATTATTAATATGTGAACATGCTTAAAATGCATCCAACACGCATCTTTTAAATTCGATAAACTCATTATTGATCCATTTGAGCATGAAAATCACATGTTCATATGAGTTCATTAGTATGCACGAGATTTTGAAGCCAGGATCAAAGAACGAAATAATATACAAGTGCAGGGTGACTGTCGATTACGAGTCCTGTAAGTTATAATATTAGGGCAGTTGAGGCACCAAACTTACTGCAGCCAGAACGACAGCGTGTGTGTGTGTGTGTCTAGGGTACGATAAGTTGATGGAACCCCTCCCCCTTCAGACTAGTTTTGAATTCATAATTGTCATTTTCTCAGACTGGTTGAGCTCTCAGTGCTTAAGGAGCCCAGACTGCGACATCATTTACGAGGGTTTGTATTCAGAGTATTGCTGCTACACTATACAAGAAAGCCCTGTCTATCTTGTTATTTAACCTATAGCTGGAGAAATATAGATTCATGCCTTTTCTAAGGGTATTAAAGAGAACTGAATGAAACATACTGGTATAGAATTTAAAGTAGACACGCCGATAACCGCTGCGCTACGCTGGGGAGCAGCATTCAAATTAAAAACAAAAAATAAACGGAAAACAAATATATAAGCAAGACATTTCAGCATATACCTGAGGAAGATCATAAAGTAAGGATCAAAATAATAAGCATGAAGATATTAACCTTCCGCCCCAAATTCTTGAATTAATAAAAATGTTTCATCACAAAATTTTACACCTGATTTACTTATACAGGATGCCCCAGCAATCACGAACAGGTTTCAATATTTAATATCTCTTTTATTTTTTGTTTAAAAATTGTGTTATTTTAATAGGTAAGTTATAGAAATAGGATGTGAGATTTATTTTCTCTGGGTGTGAAAGATGGCATCTTTTATATGGTATCCATTTTCCAATTTGTATAAGCGTGCTCTTTATGAGGCGTTTTCCATAACAGCTCTTAACGTTTGTGGTTGCAAAGATCTGATTTCTGTTATGTTATTTTTAAGATCTGCAATTGATTGAGGCTTGTTGGCATAGCATTTTTCCTTAAGATAGCCCCATAGATAAATATCTGGAGCAGTTAGATCTGTAGAACGAGATGATCAATTTATATATAAAAATCGAGAAATCATTTTTCTCAAAATTTCACAATATGTCTTCATTGTTCATTTCCATACGTAAATTTAAAGGCGTTCTTTATATAAATCTGATAACTATTAAAAAGTTATAAAATATTGAAGCCCCTTAGGGACATCTGGGCCACTCTGTAGATCAGCTATCGCAAACAAAAGTCTTTTGTGAAATGAAAGAGGTTAAAATACAACCCGGTATCAGTTGCTACATATATATATATATATATATATATATATATATATATATATATATATATATATATATATATATATATATATATATATATCAGGTGGCCTGACGATTGCATATAGCATGAAACAGACCGTCGTCTCTAAGTGTTACTTCTATGTTCACTTTTATATATATATATATATATATATATATATATATATATATATATATATATATATATATATATCCAAATGTAAAAGAACGAAAAGAATATAAATTTAAACGTTCATAACATTTAACCTAATGAGACATCAAAACAAATATACATTTTTATCGTCCTAAGTTGCATGTAACCGTTTATAATATATATATATATATATATATATATATATATATATATATATATATATATATAATCGATCTCTGATAATATTTATCGTGGAAACGATCAATAGAAACAAACCTGTGATGTGGTGATATGCTAGTGAAAAAGACCGTGGTGGCATATGAAAGTTTTTATTTTATATTTTATTCGGTCGAGTTAGCTCGTATCTTCATGAGGATATTACGCCAACCATTACGGACTTGCATCAAGGTCAGAATGTCATTAGGATGGCATTGTCTGACATAACAGAACTGGTCAATGTAGGTGGTTGCTGGGCGACCCACCCGTGTTGTTCCATGGCTAGGTGTCCAGAGTAGTAGTCATCTGCAAAGCGCATTCTGTGTTCGCGTTATATTGTAGAAATATCAGGGATGGTTCCATAGACCTGTGATTTACTTGGATATTTTCTCCATATGATGTTAAATATAGCTCTCAGAATTCGAGTGTAAGTCCCATCAAGCTTAGACTCAAGGGTTTTAGTTAATCTCCAACCAGTGGCGCCATACATTAAAACCATCTCTACAGAGTCTCAAAAGTATCCCCATTTGAGGTTGTCTTGTAGATCAGATTACATAAAATTTTATTCAAGGCGGCCCAGGCTTTAGCTACGCGAATTTTCACATACTTTTTAGTAGAATTTATTTCGTTTCCTAGTTATGTAAAAGTTTCCACAGTTTTTATTGATTCACCTGAGAGAGTTTGTATTGAGCCTTGCTGGTTGGAGACTATGAATTCACTTTTAGAGCCAACATCATTGACAGCATTTTCTAGATGATGTAGGAGTACTGTGGAATTGGTAATCGTGTCTACAGTGATAGCTAGGACATCTGCATAGACAATATCTGTTAACTTCTTTGCAGGATATCGACTTTATAGTCTTGGTGATAAAGTCAAACCAAGATCATTATGTTTGTCGAGGGAAGTTCTCAATACATAGTCAAACATGAGTGTCACAAATACGAGAGACCCACTTCACATTATCCGTCACACGAGTTACAAATGGGCACATTTCACTGTTTTACAGACATTGACATGGAGTCCAGCATCGTTAGCAGTATTTCTTTTAGATGCTGTAATAAAAGACTACAGTTTCGCCATATTTATCACAACGTTTCGGCCGTTGTACGCTCCGGCCTTCTTCAGGTGGTTGGAATTTCAAACTGAACCCTTTATTTCGATCTCTGGGTAAAAGCATGCAATGATAACAGCAAAATTCAGCAAGATCCAGTGACAGACCCAAAGAGTGTGAGTTCAATACCCGGTTAAGGCAGTGGAGAACTTTAAGAGGGAAAATTAGCAGAAGATAACTGATAACTGACATCCATCAAACATGGCACGTGGAACTAGAACAGTCTACCCCAGTGATCGAAATAAAGGGTTCAGTTCGAAATTCCAACCACCTGAAGAAGGCCGGAGCGTACAACGGCCGAAACGTTGTGATAAATATGACGACAAAGATGAGGACAATAGTCCAAATAATGTAAATACTGTACATAATATCTCATCTCAGAAATATAGACAGACTCTGAAGACTACAGTTTATAAGTTATACGTTTTCTACAGTGCATCTGTAGAAACAAAACGGGAAGGGTCTATTCATATTCCACACGTGATGCTATTCGATAATTTCTTCCTCTGTAACTAGAATATACTATATAATTTTATTATTTCGAACTAATTTTCTTATCTTACTTGATATAAATGTTTCCATAGACACAGCGTTTCGACCGAGTGTCCTCTGGTCCTCTTCAGGTGCCCATGAGATATTTGATTATTGTTTTATCTTGTCTCTGCGGTGACAGTTATTGTTCTGTTTCTGCTGAACCAGAGTTTTAGTACCTGGTCCAAGGGCAAGCCCGCAATAACAAAATGTCGAAATCAACTGGCATAGAATATAAAAGGCTCCAAAAATACACCATTATTTTCCTGGAACATATAATATACGTTGCGGATCTGGCCGACCCCTAAAAACTACCGACTGGGAAGATAGAAACTTGGTTCGTCAATACAAAAAAAAAAAAAAAAAAAAATCGATTCGCAACAGCAGATGTTTCCAAGGTGACTAGTCTGGTGATTTCTTCAAGAACAGTCAGACGCAGGCTTAAAGTAAAAGGCGTTGTTGCCAAATACATAAAAAAGAAACCTTTCGTATCTGGAAAAAATCGATGGGTACGGTTGGTTTGGTGCAAAGCTCATTTACACTGGACTAAATCTGATTAGTAGGTCGAGTGACGACAGCCCTTTTACTCTTAGATATGAAGGACGAATACATGTTTGGTGTACGCTCGGTAAAACGAATATCCCAGTCACTATCAAGAGCACTGTTAAAAACGATAAAAAAAAAAAATCAACCTTTGGGGTGCATTCTCAACAGCCGGGGTTGGTTATTTGTACAAAATCAATGGAATCATGGATCAGCATTAATACCATAACATTCTTGTTAATCAAATGTGGCTTTCTGCTAAAAACCTTTTTGCCTAAGGTCAACGCTTCACATTCCAAAACGACAACGATCCTAAGCATATTGCCTTAGAGAATAAACGTCATCTAAAGAGGAAGCGCAACGAAGTTAAATTGTAACTCTTCCAGCGGCCTAGTCAGAGTCCTGACCGTAAGCCAATTGAAAAACCTTTGGACGATAATGGACAAGCGTTCCTGTAATAGGAAAGTTAACAAAGATGAGCTTTTTCACGAATTAAAGAAATACTGGAAAAAATCTGGCGGAGGACGTTGACTTACTAAAGAATTTAGTCTATAGCATGCCACGAAGAATTGAGGCCATTATTAAAGCAAAAGGTTACCCAACGAAATAGTAAATTCTTTTAGCCTTGTATAATATACACCTGTATTAATACTCTGTATTAATAAACGAATTATATTATTCCTATGTGTCTTGGTAAAAATACAAAAATCGACTTTCTATGAGTGCGTCCATATATATATATATATATATATATATATATATATATATATATATATATATATATATATATTCTAGTAAGATTTCTCGAATAGTCAGGCCGGTAGATGAAAATAAATAAATATACTGTTTAATAAATAAATAAAAACTCAACATCTGCTTAAATATGAGTATTCACTTAAAAATAATATTTAAACAAATATATATATATATATATATATATATATATATATATATATATATATATATATATATATATATATATATATATATAACAAGTCCTAAACAAGGAATAAGCCTCTACTCCTGTATTTTTTTATCATTCTGGTTATTTTTTTCACTGTCATCACTGTTCTTTCTCATTCTCTTACCGACAGATGAGCTTTTCCTACCGCTGTTCGCATATATAAAAACCCCTTTATGTGCCACACAACGTACCATTCATGTTCCAAGACTTCCTGTTCCTTCGAAGCAATCCATACTCATATAAAATCAATTGCACAACTATTTTTTAAACCTTGTGGTATATTCATTAGATCTTCTATTACTCATAGTTTTTTTTTCTCTCGTGACAACAAAACGTTGATTGATCAGCCTCGTTCTGATTTTTTTTTTGTCAATCGTGGTATACTTTTATCTCTTGCAAATATCATTGCTAAACGATTTCTTTTTTTTTTTTTAAAAAAAAGAAAAAAATAGAATTTTACCCAGTATACAGATCGTTTAAATTTGCTCAAGAATAATAAAAAAAAATAATTGCTTAATTTTTTATGCTATAGTTTAATAAATATTCCGTTAGACAAAAAAGATCGTTGGTTAAGTTTTAAATCAATCTATACAGTTTAGAAAATATTTAGATGTATTTTTAATAGATATAAATATTTAAAAAGGCTCTCATATATTTTAAATAAGTTGATAGACTTTCGAAAAGATTTATACACATTTTAGGTTTAAAAACGCTTTATTGGTTTGCCCCAAAAGTTCGTTCGGTTTAAATGATTATTGAATTTATAAACATTTTAAATCGATCTATACCCTTTAGAAAATATTTTAATGTATTTTAAATGGAGATATACACATTTAAACAGGTTTGGATATATTTTAAATAAATTTATACACATTTAAATTGATTTGTAAATATTTTAAATCGATGTATCCACTTTTGAAAAGATTTATACACATTTAAAAATATTTTATTCGATTGACCAAAAAGTTCGTTCGGTTTATTATATAAATTTTCGACTAAATGAAACTAAATGAATAAACTATCGTTCCGACCATCTGAATAGAAAAGAAATTCTTCTTAATTTAGAATAATTAGTAGAATACCGTATAAAATACCGTATTTAGTCAATCTTTTTGCTTAATTTTACGTTTTTCTTTTCTTTTTTTTTGCTGACGTCAGTAGTCGTGTTATTTAAGATGGTGTCAAATTTGCTTATTAAAAGATCGTATATTGGTACTGAAACTGTAATATGGGACAAATAGAATTTTTTTCGGATCGTCGAGCTTAAATGTGAAGCACATAAATAATTATATACATTTTCATGTCAAAAATAGGACATTTTAATCGTACGTATAAGCCAATGATAATCTTTAGATACGCACGCACATACTCATCATTGCAATGTTTCAGTCCCGTTATATGCACACGTATTTACACAGATGCAGTTTCAATCCAGTATGTATGTTTATATGTATTTTACATTATATCCACGTGACCGAGGGGTTAGAACGTTCGTTTTCGAATCGAAGGTGGCTTGATATTATCGGTCCGGGGAAGGCGAATCCAGCGTGCGTACATTTTTGGAAAGTGCCTGAAAACCATATCACGAATTGACTTATGAGTGAAATTGGGTACCCGGAAATATTTGGGAGCCGTCGATGGTTATGCTAGCACGGAGTCACAAGTCATCATGACCGAGAGTTTGAGTGTGCTAGTCATGTCCAAACGGTTGATTACGTTGGATAACACGCTCTCTCTCAGGAACTGTAACTAAGGTCTGCTCAGCATAGTTGAAGTATAAACTACAGGTGAGTTTTGTGGGTGTTGAACAAACACAAATGTGACTGAGCAGATATCTGCAACAGGGACTGGCTAGCCGTTTTAGTGGACAGGCGTGATCGGATACGAGTGGCCAGCTACTATATAGCTACTTACCGATTTATCATTAATATCTTTTATCTACAACCACTTCGATGTTTAAAGAATTCGATCTTTATTTTCAATAACCTACTGGGGAGTTTTTTTTTTCCAGGAAAGTGCAAAAGGCTTGGGGGTCACTCGAGGTAGATGGTTACGTTAAGGGGAAGTTTATACGGATATAAGAGGAAGATAACGGTTAACCTAGACTTGAACAGGTTAAGATTGGAGTTATCGGGGAAACATCCTCTTGGGATTTTCTTCCACACAGCAGGGGTTCGCCTGAAGAAGCTGTTCGAGGGGAACTTTCTTCTCACCGATGGAATACAGAGTAAATTTGGGTGGTTTGCTACAATGTAAGTGGCATGGCGGGTCCTAGCCGTGAAGGTTAGGATTGGAAGAACCAAGGAATGTAGTTGCTAACGATTTAGCCAAATTAAAATAGAGTTATTTATAAACAAGTCGCTTATTAAAGAAATCATATATTGTCTTTAAAACTGTAATCTGTGGATTTTTCCGGGTTGCTCATCTTACACGTGAAGTAAGATGAACAATTATCTTCTGCTTCATGTCAAAACGAGGCAAATTTTGTCGTCCATATTAGTTTTCTTTATATGAACACACTACCTACAAATAATTAATAAGCAGATACGTATCATTACAAGATTTTAAACACTTTATATGCACACGTATTTATGCAGATATACATTTAATCATATATATATATATATATATATATATATATATATATATATATGAATGGTAATACTCGTTTTGAAAAACCTCGTTTGGCTAAACTTGTAATATAACAAATTTATGTCCAAGGAAAAATTGGAAATAAAAAAGAAAGAACCAAGAACATAACACTGTACGAATCCTCTTGTCAAGTCCTTCAGCTCCAAGCCCAAAGAGAAAAAAAAAACAAAAAAGCAAAACGAGTAAAAGAGTAAATGTAAAGTGCTCAATACACTAAGTAGAGCAAAACTAAAATAATCCTAAGGAGCCAGGCAAACCTATCCAGGTTTCACCTAACTAGATCATCAGGGTAAAACTGAATTCAATAATAAAGCCAGTTTTACTCTGATGATCCGTTTAGGTGAAACCTAGGTAGGTTTGCCTGGCTCCTTAGGATAATTTTAGTATATATATATATTTTTTTTTCTATGTATTTTATTTACCGACTTACTAATAATCTCCTTTATCTACAAGCATTTCGTTGTTTACGATGTCACCAATGCATTTCTGTATGGCTATTTACTCAAGGTCACAAAAAGGTTAGAGAATACGTCATCTAAATCAGCAATCCGCAAAGCTTGCACTGTAGTAATCTATGAATGGGACACGAAACAGGCACCATCAGTCATTCATTGCCTGTACAACAACACAGACTACATTCTTCTGATGAACTCAGAACTGTTATGTTAATTTGAGGTGTTGGTTCAAACTATTTCAC
Organism: Acanthosepion lycidas; assembly: GCA_963932145.1. NCBI lineage: Eukaryota > Metazoa > Mollusca > Cephalopoda > Sepiida > Sepiidae > Acanthosepion > Acanthosepion lycidas. The sequence goes on from OZ010596.1 coordinate 27,879,034, forward strand.
AATCTATTTTATGTTCAGCAGAGTTCACAAATAACTGCGGTGCACTATGATATCGACATCGGCTGATCATATATATATATATATATATATATATAGTGTTGCATTAGAACATGCACATATGCGAAGGATGATGTGGAAAGCATAGAGTAACGCCATAATTCCCCACCTGATGAAACGTCTAAAAAATTTTCCCCCTTTTTTGACGTTGACACGAAAATATACAATTTTGTAATGGATATGTGCATGCTCTAATGTAACACTACATAAGATAAATAAATATTTACGGCTCTACTTTATGTATTGAGCACTATTTTTAAATTAATGTTTTGAACGCTGTAATCCTACTGTTCGTTTTCCTACAATTTGATATATATATATATATATATATATATATATATATATATATATATATATATATATATATATATATATATATATATATTGCGGAGAGAAACCGCAAACGTTTTTGGTTGTAATGTGGATTTAAAAAAAAAATATATTATGCTTTATTTTCGCTAATTTTGCTACACGAGTTTCCAGTCTCGCGACCTTCACCAGGCAAAGAGTGTTTATTTCCACATATTATTAAAAGGAATTAATTTTTCTTATGTTTTTCGATGTTAAATATTCTCGATATTAGATATTCTCTTTTTTGTGTGTCAGTGACCCAGATGTCTTTCTTGAACTGGCCATTTCAAGACAGACATTTGGGTCACTAACAGCTGATGAAGGTCTTTGCCCGATGACGGTCGCGAGATCGGAAATACGTGTAGCAAAATTATGGAAAATAAAGCATATCTTTAAAAAAATCCACATTACAACCAAAAACGTTTGCGGTTTCTCTCTTCTTTTTATTATACACACTTTTATCTCGTTGGGACTACTATAACTTTTTCCTTTCGTTAAATAATTTAGATGCATTATGTCTATTTATTTTAGTTTTAAACCTTTCAAGTCCACGAATAAATTTCTTGGTGGCTGTAGAAAATTGATTAAGAAAAATTCCAAAATTTTCTTTCAAATAATTTTTATTTTCCCAAGTACTTTCAATCTCATCTGAGGCCATCTTCAGGAGTTTAAAATATCTGTGGATGTGTATATAGTAGCTCCGTAAATTTAAAATATTTTTTCACTGCTTATTTACATCATTCCAAATTCGAATATGCAGTGGGGGGGCGTATCTTTTTTATTTTTTAAAAAAATGAAAAAGATTTTTAGTTTTTTAGTTATAATATTCTAATTTAGTATTTTATTATATGCATATCCACATTTACTTACGGGAAAACAGCTATGATTACCCTTAACATTACCACTGCTATGAACCTATCCATGGCCGAATAGCATGTTCCTCGCCAGGGCTGCATGCGGTTTATTATTTAGAGTTGTTCTTTTTCTAGAATGGTTGCCAACCATGGTTATAGAAACACGCTAATTTAATTCGTACCTCAAGCAAAGCTATTTGCGCGAAAGTGAATGCCACTAAATCAGCGAATCGACTTTATAATTGTTGTGAAATAGCTGAACACGGCCACAGGATGGACTGGTCCAAGACTATTTAAACAGTACTCTCTCTTACCGAGGAGGAGGAGAAGTCAACGATTAATCGTTAATCTGCTTGTTGACTCTACCTCCAGGCGCAGAGGGACCCAGACGAGGCTATGTCGAAGGGCAGAGTCAAGTCTGGGGAGGTAGACAGTTACCTGGAATGTCCCATGTTAAAACCGCATCCCGCATTGTGGAGAACTCTCGAGTAAGTACCGATGAGTCAACGATTAATCGTTACTCTGCTTGCCGACTCTCTGCCATCGGGCGCAGAGGAACTTAGACGAATCAATGTCGAAGAGCAGAGTCTCGTCTGGGCTAAAGTAGACAGCTACACGACTCCGTCTATACGGGGTACACGGGCAAATTTTGCCCGAGCCTACGGGCACGGAAAGCCCCACGTTAAAAACCGACCTATTTTTTTGAAAAAAAGTAATTTGTGCAAATGTTCAGATTAGAAAAACGGAAACCATTTATTCAAATTCAAATGAAATCAGTCGGGCACAGGAGGATAAATGCGATGATCTAGCTTCCGTTTACGTCTGCCATCACGATTACAATGGCGGGCTTAAATCGTGTCTTTAGTATCTGATGTCATGGAATAAAATGTCATCCCTATGAGTGACTACACTATAGGTAGTAACTATAAATATCTGGACTACAAAGACTAGCTGGGATCTGTTCCAGCTGTGCTGGCCAAACTGTCTGCCTTCGGGCTAGGCTATGCCGAAGGGCAGAGTCTCGTCCGGGGAGATAGACTGACTCAATCCCGTTTACGGGGAATTTTGGGGTGAGCATACGAGCTCGGATTGCCCTACATTAAATTCGGCCTTGTGCTACACTCTACCCCGTGTGAAGGTTGGTAAATATTACTAGCTGTGATCTATTGAGTGCGACTCAGACTTACGCGAGAACTACCGACCTTCCAATAGTAGCAGTTACTAGTGGATTGACTTGCGACGACCTTATGCATAACTGTTACCTTTATTCTTATCGTACTTTTTTGTTTTACAATAAACCTTTACTTATTTTATCCACCTTGTTTTTCAATTATATATTCCTATTAGCACGGAATATAACAGTATCATATGCTTACTGGCTGGCCTCCCACTCAAACCATGCCGCAGTAGAACTAGAAGACTACATATTTGGGATTGAAGTTACGTAAGTTCTGAGTTACATATTTTATGTAGAAGAGAACAGAATTCTACTAGAACCTGTACGGCCACCGGCTTGATCCAAGAATTGACTACCGCACCTAGCGGTGGCATTGACCTTGTAAGCGAGACAATATAAATGTCCTTGAAAATGTCTATAGAAGTGTCTGAAAGCGCTTGGGACAATAAAAATTATGGAAAAAGTTTTTATATTCCTTAGCTTCTACAAAACGGGAAAATATTAGGATGCTGGAAAAACTAATTAAAAAATTAATTGAATCTTCTTAGTCGGTCGTATTCAATGAAATATATATATATATATATATATATATATATATATATATATATATATATATATATATATATGTTGACTTCAGTGTTCACTTTTATACACACATATATGTATGTATAAAAGTGAACACTAAAGTCAACATTTAGAGGCTACAGACTGTTTCATGCTAGACGCAATCGTCCGGCGAAGCGTCTAGCATGAAACAGCTTGTCGCATCTAAATGTTGACTTCAATGTTCACTTTTATATTTACACACGCTCTATCTCTGATATTGAGCACTTTATCCCATAAATATAGCACACACACACACACACACACACACACACACACACACACACACACACACACACACACACACACATATATATATATATAGAATGTACAAACATAAAAATGCCTTAAAATAATTGTCTATTTCATAATGTAAGACGTCATTTGTTTATATTTGGATGCACATCGAGCAGATATGAATGTACGTGAGAGATTCATGGAAGATTGTAGTTTAAAAACAGTAAAATCGAACTTGCTAATCGAACGATTCTCCGTGGGTCGATCGGTTGAAGCACGTCAGACTATATGACGGTTCCGTATAGGATAGAGGTTCGATTCCTGTCGGAGAACGAATATTTTCTATGAAAATGTCTGGGACATTCAGGCCGGTAAAAAAAAACACAGCATTTACTTATCTATAAAAAGAATGTATAAACATAAGAATATCTTAATATATATATATATATATATATATATATATATATATTACATGGATCAGAAATTCAAAACTACCCCATTTTAATAGCTATTTAATCCTACAAGAGATTTCTTGCAGGATTTGCCAACACCAAGGAGTTAAGAAATAAAATACACACATACACACACATATATAAATATATATGTATATATATATTAGTAGAAGGTTAGTACACATGGAATAAAATTACAATAAGCAAAAACAATATTCTAAAAAGAGTGCTCAATTGCCCACTCTGTTTTTATATAATTGAACACACTTTTTAGTTATTGGAATTTTATTCCATATGTACCAAACCTGTACTTGGATATTAGCTTCTAATTGAGCACTGTCCACTCTATTTTTATATTATGGATAGAACCTCTCTCTCTCTCTCTCTCTCTCTCTCTCTCTCTATATATATATATATATATATATATATATATATATATATATATATATCTGTTTGTGTGCGTGTGTGTGTGCGTGTGGACGTGTGTGTATGTATATATATATGTGTGTGTGAATATCTGTTGTGAATATCTGTGTCTGTGTATGCATATATATGCTCTTTCTATAAACGTTATATTTAGTGGGTGCACTAGTTGAGTAGACATCCATGTTTTTTAAACTCTGGAATTTATGCCTACCTACCTAGAGACCTAGAAGTTCTACCAAGGACAATATACCTCTCGAAATTTATGCATATTCTTTAGTAGGACTTCTCTCTCTTTCGGATGGTAGGCATAGACTTCATTTAAAAAAAACAAAAAAAATAAACAAAAAAAAAAAAAAAACAGCAAAAATGACAAAACAGGTATTTCTGCCCAAACACACGAATCCATTCTGTTGTGACGTACGGTGGCCGTTGATAATTAAGTCTAACTCCAGACTTCAATGTTAAAATAAAACAATATTTAATTACAACCGCAAATAAATACTTAACAAGGACAAACAAGTAAAAGTCAGGCAAAGATAATTGACTATTTCAGTAAATATCTTGTTAGTAGCGCGGCTCGGCTTAACATCCGGTAAATCCTAAATCAAAACAGAAATCATCGATGTACAATAATTCACACTAATTCGACTGGATAGTTCCACTCAGTAGTCACTCAATAATCACTGCAGTCAGTAGCCTGACACCTCTATTTATACACCTGGCGGAAAACATATATTCATGAGTCCAGAGTGTCACGCTCGAACCTTGTTGTCGGTAGTTACCCAGTTTCTTCCTTTATGACACATTCGTTTATAGCAATGAGAAATATGTTCCGATTAAATGAAATGCGTATGAAAAAACTCCGAAAAAAGGTCACTGTTGTGTTATGCTAACATTCAACTTTCATTATTGCTGATTAAAAGTCTTAATTAGTGTTTTCTACTGAATTTCTTGTACGTTTTAGCTCCTCACGTGTTTGTCATAAAATAAGAAACACACGCGTGCACGCGCGCGTATATACATGTCAAGTAAAAATATGTCAGCCATATTCATACGAACATTAAACGTTAAACATCAGGACAAAGAAGACTAAAAATTTATACGCATACTTATACGCATGCGTGGTTCTGAAGATATCGCTATCAGTGACGGAAGGAAGAAGATTATGTAATTGATCTCTCGTTTCTCACCTGTCTTCAACTTTAATTATGGCTGAAGGAACGGCCAACAAAATGAATGGCGAGAACAATAGTAAAACTGAGAACAGAAAATAACACTTCTTTACTTTTCTCATTAGGATTTTTTTAATTTAATTTTTTATCTATTAAAAGGACGGCATATCGCATCTTGTTCTGCCAATGGATACACATTCTACGATGTTTCGACTTCTTTTTCTGTTACAGAAACAGTTATTTTTACCCTTGGGTCGAATGAATTTTTCGTAAAAGCACACATGAATGGGGGTTAGAAAATTTCCCATTTTGATTGTGGAATTATCTTCTTCATGTGTGTTAATATAACTTGCTGGAAAAGCAAGCGTCCAAGATGGTGATTTTCTAAGCGTAGCTTAGATGCAGCACAAGGTCGAAAGTATGGGGCAGTCAGTGAGTATCGAACTCACTACTCAGTCGTAATTATTTTACCGAGACACGTTTGCTAACCATTCACCACGTAGTACCTCTGCTTTAAGCACTGTACTAGATTGGCAGTTAGGTACCATTATTACATTGTGGAAATTGCTTGATATCACCGTAATTTCTATTCTAATAGTTTCTTTTCTCACACTTCTCCCCTTTGAAACTATTTTCCAGCTTCTTGCTTTCATCTCAACAACAATCTTCAAAAAATTAAATATAACGTCAATCGTCATCTTCTGCCTTCAAAGGCGAGAAATGTGAGAGAAGAAAGTATTAAAATAGAAATTACGGTGATATCAAGCAATTTGCACAATGTAATAATGGAACCTAACTGCCATTCTAGTACAGTGCTTAAAGTAGAAGTACCAAAGATATATATATATATATATATATATATATATATATATATATATATATATATATGGTAAGGTAAAAAATCCGTTGGTATATAATCGATTGGATCCTAGTAATATAAAAATATTAGACCTGATCCACGAAAAAGAGCTCGATGTATTTTATTTATACAGAGCAATATAATTAATGATCAAATAAATACTTTTGACTCATATGGGGAATAGGCTATTTCGGCAGACGACGGAAGTGGTCGTCTGTCTTTTCAACCTCAATGTGGAATGAAGTTCATGTCTGTAAGGTTAGAGGAAGCAGGATGTAGCAGTTAACTGTGAGGAAATGATATTGGAGGCTAAAGAGTTAACCTAAACATTAACTTGCCGAAAACGCCTAATACAGAGTTTACACTGTTCACTGTTTCAATCAGACGTTAGGTACGAGACAGGGGTCAAGGAGGGTGGTAGGTATCTATCCTAAAAGGGAGAAGGCATAAGGTTAATATTCTGTTTTTTTTTTTTTGTTTTTTTTTTTTAATAAAACTTCTCACTTCTGCAAGTGTGGCAAAACAAATCCTTGAAAGACATATAACAGTTACTGGACTTAAAAATCATGTTTCCCTGAAAAATTGTTTTAAGTGAAAGATTTTATAAATTTTAACCGATTCTAGTACTAACTGTTTTCTCACTGAATGCCAAATGTTTCCTTATAAGGAAACGGCTAATATTATCATCGACTTCAAATACGAAAACAATTTGCTGTTTACTATCTTTTCTATAGTTTTACACAACGATCTAGTGAGTAAGATTGGTCTGTAATTTTGTAGCTCTTGTTACCCCGTTCCTGATTTTCGAACTTTTATTAAAACTGTTCGTCTCCATATGTCTTTTAGTGTCTTTGGTTGAGTAGACAATTCATGTTTATTAAGAAATCTTTATATAGATTTCCAATTCTTGGTTTGCGTCTTTACACCCCCATATAGTAGTAGTATATATAGTAAGCATCATTTTATCTCATGAGATGCTTACGGCCATATCACATTGAAAAACCGGTTCCCATACGACCACCGAGGTTAAGCAACGTCGAACCTGGTCCGTATCTTGATGGGTGACAACTAGGGAGCACCAGAGGCTGAAAGCTTGGATGTGCGGGTGGTGTAATGGATAATGACTCAGAATTGCTAATCGGAGAGCAGAGTTTCAATTCCTGTTGGGTTCAGTATCATCACTTACGCGCAAATACCCTTTGGAAAAGATAGGAATCCATCAAGCTATGGGTTAAATAGCAGGACTGTCAGCACTAAATCATTATATACTCCAAAAGAAATTCTTACAATCTAAAAGAAAAAATTCTTAATTTAAACACCCTGCAAAAGGTTGATAAACCGTAAAAAGCAAATCAACCTAACGAGATAATTTTAGCGCCCTGTTTGGTCGAAATCGGGTCCGGTTGTGATCAGAGTTTAGGGTGGCTTAGCAGTCCGATCTTTGTATGTGCGGACCCTTCTGCAAGTGTGACAGAGAAAGATGGAATGTGGAATAAAGATCTCAGATTACTTATATTACTTCGATAGTGGAAATAATCGATTTTTCATGCTTCTACGGCAGTTTTCATGTAGTTTGCGGGCATTTTCTACTGGCCAGAGTGAGAAACTATAGCTGGCTGCCACGAATAGGTAGGAAGATTCTATTGGCCAGTGTGAGAGCCAACAGTTGACTGACACGAATGTTAACTAGCATGCAAAAAAAAAATCGATAGCTGCATTCGTCAAAAGTGGGAAAAAATTAAAACTGCATGGCACTTTACTCCAATTGGTTCATTCGCTTGCTTAAACTCAACGTTGATTCTGATTCCGCAGAACTGGGTTAAGTGTGAAAAGTATTTCGGTTTTTCCAGTTAGGAGTCCTTTTTTAAAGCTGATCGTTTTGTGTTCATTTTGTTTAGTTCTTTTTTCGTAACAGATTTAATGTTTAGTATAGAGCTTAGAAAAAATTCGCAGTGTGAGATAGGCAAGAAGTAAGGCATGTAGCAACATCAGCATGACAAAGGGCACTCCTTTAAAGGTAAGGAAGGGCAAAAATATTTTAAGTCAAGTGATAGCGATTGCTATATGAGTCGTACGATTTTTGAATGAAGCACGGGCAACGCCGGACCATGCTGCTAATATATATATATATATATATATATATATATGCCAGCAAGCAGAATTTTTTTCCTGATGATGGGCATGTTGGCCGAATCAGTCTAGGAATCTAAATGAAATAATAATCAGTGTGCCTGAAGATTTTAATTTTTTTATATTTTTTTATTGTTCAATATATATATATATATATATATATATATATATATATATATATATATATATATATACTACTCGAAAGTTGCTATATTCCTGAGAAAGTGCTCAGTATCGGAGATGGACCGACCAGCAGAACATAGGGACATTGAGTCATCATGCAATGTTGATTCTTTTGTCCGCACTGTTTCTCTCTCTCTCTCTCTCTCTCTCTCTCTCTCTCTATCTATCTATCTATCTATCTATCTATGAGTGCTTGCCTGTGTACGGGGTGAGAGAAACATAGAAAAGTAATTTAGATGCAATCCATAAACCAGGTTATCAACATTTGAATATATTCCATATAATAATCTCACACGTTCTTGCTTTCTTTCTCTCTCCTCTCTCTCTCTCTCTCTCTTGCTATATATATATATATATATATATATATATATATATTATTTGTGTCTGTTCATATCTATCTATCTATCTATCTATCTATCTATCTATCTCTCTCTCTCTCTCTCTCTCTATATATATATATATATATATATATATATATATATATATATATATATATAAATATAAAAGTGAACATAGAAGTCAACACTTAGAGGCGACAGTCTGTTTCATGCTATATGCAATCGTCAAGCCACGAGGTGGCTTGACGATTGCATATAGCATGAAACAGACTGTCGCCTCTAAGTGTTGACTTCTATGTTCACTTTTATATTTACACACGCTCTATCTCTGATATTGAGCACTTTATTCCATAAATATAGCACACCTTAAGACTATATTTCTTTATATATATATATATATATATATACTAGGAGGGAGAGAGAGAAAGAAAGAGAAAGAAAAGTAAATGGGTGGAGAGTGATAGGAAAATGGACAGAGATAGATGGAATCCGAAATACAATTTATCTGTTATTTTGTGCCAACTAATAATAATAATAATAATGAACATAACAACAACAATAATAATAATAGTAATAATAATAACAATTATAAGAAGTAGACTAAAAAGAAATAGTATTAATAATAATAGTAGTAGTAGTAAGAGTAGAAGGAGAAAAACAAGAAGAAAAAAGAGGAAGAAGAACAGGAAGAAAAAGTAGTAGAATAAGAAAAAAGAAGTAATGGCGGTAGAAGAAGAAGACAAAGAAAAGAAAAAGATGAAAAAATAAGTAGTAGTAGTAGAGTAAGAAGAAGAACGCCATTTTGATGCTTTTCGTAAAAGGCGATTTTCAAAACAAATATGTAAATCTCGTCATTTCAGCGATGAAAACTTTAACAGATTTCAAACTAAAGAAGCTCTCATTTGGGAATCTGGCCAACTTTCTGAGTGTTTGCACATGCGTTAAATGCCCTATTTAACGGATGTGCATTGACACAGTATTTTCTACTTGACACGATTCTGTTTACTGTTTCTGGGTGCCGGGACAACGTGCTACTCACAAACCTCGTCTCTCTCGACTTTCTCACTCCTACATCTTGCCACACCGAAGACAACTTGCAGACACCCTTTTGTGATTTCTGTCTTGTCACCATTCTTTCTGTCCCTAACACAACGAACAGTGATGTTGACGACACGGACAAAGAGGCACTCTAGGGTACGGAATAATCGCACAACCAAACTTTTCAAATTTTTCAAAGAAAATCTACTCCCGTTTTTATTCCAACTCTTATTTATTTTCAAGGAAAATTCCTAGAAAATAATTTCAATCCTAAGTCGATGATAAGAATTTTTTGAAGATGATAATTATTTAACAGTTTAGGTCATATAAATTAATCCAGAGCTGGAGTGGGGGTGGAGACGAGAGAAGAGGTGGATTCATACGTTTGGAGCCATTATGCATTAGACCAGCCGGAAATACAAGCTTACAGTAGCGAAGTTAAGCAACATCGAGCCTGATAAGGACCTAGGGATAATATATATATATATATATATATATATATATATATATATATATATATATATTTATTTATAAATTTATATATATATATATATATAAATGTATATATATATATATATGTATATATGAAGAAATATATATATGTATATATATATATATATATATATATATATATATATGTGTGTGTGTGTGAAGAAATATATATATATGTATGAAGAAATATATATATATATATATATATATATATATATATATATATATATATATTCCAAACGGGTATAACTATTTATATTATATTATATTATATTATATATATATATATATATATATATATATATATATATATATATATATATATATGAAGAAATATACAAATATATATTATATATATATATATATGAAGAAATATATATATATATATATATATATATATATATGATGAAATATATATATATATAAATATATACGAAGAAATATTTATATATATGAAGAAATATATATATGAAGATATATATATATATATGAAGAAATATATAAATATATATTTGTATATATATGAAGAAATATATATATATATATATGAAGAAATATATATATATATATAAAGAAATATATAAGAAATATATATATATATATATATATATATATATATATATATATATATGAAGAAATATAATAGATATATAAAAATATAAAGAAATATATAAATATATATATATATATGAAGAAAAAATATATCTATGAAGAAATATTTATGTATATGAAGAAATATATATATTAGGTTGGTGCAAAGATAATGACGTTATTTGACATATTTTTAACGTCAAAAAACGTCATTATTTTTGCACCAACCTAATATATATATATATATATATATATATATATATATATATATGAAGAAATATCCATATATATGAAGAAATATATATATATATATATATATAGTTTTAAGCTGTGCTATATTCATGGGATAAAGTGCTCAATATCAGAGATAGATTGCGTCTATCATGAAACTGCCTGTCGCTTCTGAGTGTTGACTTCAATGTTCACTTTTATATATATATATATATATATATATATATATATATATATATATATATATATATATATATATATATATATATATATATATATATATTAGTGGTCAATATATATATATATATTTTCAAGAGGATACAATCCAGCTAGAGCTCAATGTACAAGACAGCAAGAATATAATATATGCGTCTATCATGAAACTGCCTGTCGCTTCTGAGTGTTGACGTCAATGTTCACTTTTATATATATATATATATATTAGTGGTCAATATATATATATATTTTCAAGAGGATAGAATCCAGCTAGAGCTCAATGTACAAGACAGCAAGAATATAAGATAAAAGGCTGAAACTCTAATATACCACGGTTATAATTTATTACATTCGAATCGTAATAACAATCCAATTCATTATACCTACATATTCCAATAAATTATAACCATGTAATATTAGCGTTTGCGTCTTTTATGTTATATATATATATATATATATATATATATATATATATATATATATATATATATATATATATATATATAATCAAATGGAAGTTACAAGACATTGTGACAGAGAGTTTGAGCGTGCTGGCCTTGTTCAGATTATTGATCCCGTTTCTCTCTCAAAAACTGTAACTAAGGTCTGCTCAGCATAGTTGCAATATAAACCACAGATAGGCTCTGTGGGTGTTGAACAAAAACAAAATGCGCCCGAGCAGGCGTCTGCAAAAATAGGGATTAGCTTGCCCCCTAGTAGATGAGTATCCTCGAATAAATAATATTCGATATATATATATATATATATATATATATATATATATATATATATATATATATAACTGGTGTATACGGAATGAATTCGAATAACCAATAATTAATATTCTTATAAGAGTGCTCAATACAGAGTAGAGCAGATATAATTATGTCTTTATAAAAATTATAATATGTAATATAAATGGTTTATGGAAACCATTTATTTTACATTCAACATCATCTCTTGATAAGACACCGGAGGTGTTGAAACAAAATGACTCTTTTTGTAGTGATTTTATAACATATTTATGTTATAATTTTTTAGATAAATAATTATATATATATATATATATATATATATATATATATATATATATATATAATTATTTATTTAAAAATATGATTCCAACTCGCTACATAAGAGGTCTCATGTTTCAAAACAAGAGCCGAAAACTACAAAATAATATTTGAATTAACTTGAGTTAAAGTAGGCTCTGTTCCATCTTCAAGCGAAATTTTTTGGGAATATATATATATATATATTCGACTGGGTAGTGAGTTAATCCTCACTGGGTGCTCTACTCTTTCGTCCTTGTGCCATATCTAAGCAACGCTTATAAAATCATTCGGTGTAAGAGTCAGTAATGTCGTTTCGTTAGGCCAATTACGACTGAGTAGTGAGTACGATCTTTAACTGGATGACCCATACTTTCGGACTTGTGCCACAACTAATCTACGCTTAATAAATCTCTGTCTCTCTGTCTCTGTCTCTGTCTGTCTGTCTCTGTCTCTCTCTCTCTCTCTCTATATATATATATATAAGAATGGGTAGGATAAAAAATCTGCATGCACGTACATATACTTGTTCATACTATAAATATATTTGGTCCTCAGGTGTTATAAATAAAGTGCTCAATGTTAGGAAACAGAGCTATAAGTATATATTAATGAATATACATAATATCCAACGTCGATAGCACAACTCGGAATTTCGTGCAGTTCTTGCAATGCAAACTCCATAACGGTTAGAAGATATTTGCACCTAATGAGTGCAAGAACTGCATAAAGCTGCAAGTCTTGCTATCGGCGTTGGATAGTATATATTCATTAATACACACACACACACGCACATGCATACACACATACATATATATATTAGAGTGTGCAGTTTATATCTTATATCATAAATAAAACAATTTGTTCAAAGACTTAAATAGCAATGTTAATGTGATTAATGTCGAACTCACCTCGCTAACAGGAATTAATGAGACATTAACTTATCAATTCCTTGAAGAATAAGATCCTTATATTCGAGTTGTTGTCAGATGAAAGACACTTGCCAAGTACTTTCAACAATTTTAAATTTTGTCTTAGTATTTGCCTATATATAAGAAAATTAGGCCTTGAAGATGATAATTTGAAATTGTCGAAAGTACTTAGCATGTGACTTCCTTCTGAAGATACGATTCGAATATAAGGATTTTATTATTCAAGGAATTGATAGTAAGTTAATGTCTGTATGTATATATTGCATATATTTTGGCAGTATGTTTTCATTATGAATAATTTATACAAGTTTTGTCTAATTATTTTCAATAGGATCCTCTCATATTTACAGACAAGTTTTTTAGTATTCTTATTAAAGGAAGAGAGAAAATTACCATGTTGATAAATATTCATTTATTCAGAGTACTTTCGACATTAGCATAATATTATCAGGGTGCTGTCTTTTCTAAGACAGAAATTTTTATGTTCATCATTTTTCATACACCTACACACACATATATGCTTGTGTATGTATATATGTATGTATGTGTGTGTATATGTTTTTATTTTCCATGTCGGCAATGTGTAAAAATTGAGGTAACTGTGAAAGTCAGAGTCTTATTAACTGTATGTACAGGTTTTCACAAGGTGGCTCTTAAATCACCGCACGGATTAGGGGGTAATACTGTGCAAAACATTTAAAAATTTATATAATTCTATTAATATAACTTTAAAAAAATTATTCTTATAATACAAGTTGCCAATTTAATATCAAACAAGGATTCGAAAAACTCAAGGAATATAATCCAGTGTTCTAACAACCGGGCTGTTTTTGATATTCTCTGGATTATAATGCACAACACTTAACCGATTTAATCTCGTCTCTATCATATTACAAATGTTGTTTTCTTAATGGAAAAACATTAGGGTTCAGTGAATCGCTTAGTTTCAGGCGACCCGCTTTTCTGTTCGGGCCTTAAGACAAGCAGTTGGCAACTCGACAAGACTTGGTCGTTATAAAGTCACACGCTTCTGAAACTCCTGCGCAAAACTGGAGTCAGATGTCAACAAGATCGCGTCTAACTCATTCTGGAGACATTAGATAAGTTAACAATGTCTGGCTGCATTGATACTTGAAGATTTTAACCAGCTGTTCCTGTTTCTTTATTTGAAAACTCCATTAATAAATATTCGTTGACAAGTTTTTTGTGGGTGTCATACGCAACCATGTATGTAGAAATGAGGATGTTTATATGAAAGAGATGATAATAACCAGGATATAACAGTATCTATCTATCTATCTATCTATCTATCTATCTATCTATCTATCTATCTATCTATCTATTATTTTTATATCTATTTGTTTACATTCTTCTATCTATCTATCTATCTATCTATCTATCTATCTATCTATCTATCTATTATTTTTATATCTATTTGTTTACATTCTTCTATCTATCTATCTATCTATCTATCTATCTATCTATCTATCTATTATTTTTATATCTATTTGTTTACATTCTTCTATCTATCTATCTATCTATCTATCTATCTATCTATCTATCTATCTATCTATCTATCAGCCTTATCGTGTTCATTATCTATCTATCTATCTATCTATCTATCTATCTATCTATCTATCTATCTATCTATCTATCTATCTTATCGTGTTCATTATCTATCTATCTATCTATCTATCTATCTATCTATCTATCTATCTATCTATCTATCAGCCTTAGCGTGTTCATTATCTATCTATCTATCTATCTATCTATCTATCTATCTATCTATCTATCTATCTATCTATCTATCTATCTATCAGTCAGCCTCAGAGTGTTCATTATCTATCTATCTATCTATCTATCTATCTATCTATCTATCTATCTATCTATTATTTTTATATCTATCTGTTTACATTCTTCTATCTATCTATCTATCTATCTATCTATCTATCTATCTATCTATCTATCTATCTATCTGTTTACATTCTTCTATCTATCTATCTATCTATCTATCTATCTATCTATCTATCTATCTATCTATCAGCCTTAGCGTGTTCATTATCTATCTATCTATCTATCTATCTATCTATCTATCTATCTATCTATCTATCTATCTATCTTGGGACACTTCAACATGGTGAAATGGTGAGTCAGCTTGTCCTGCTAGATCAATTATGTCTGAATAGTGAGGTTAATTATCACTGGGTGCTCCCTGTTTTCGACCTTGTTCCATATCTAAGCAATGCTTAGTAAATATCTATCTATCTATCTGTTTGTTCACTTCCATTTTCATGGAACGATAGCAAGTACGCCCCTCTATTCGTTAATGTTTCATTTTTAACGTATTTTATTTGAGATTTTCTTGTAATTTAATCATACTTGGCTGTGTACCCCACGTCTGTTGGTTCATTTCTATCATAATCATGTATGTGTGTGTGTGTGTGTGTGTGTCAGTTTTTAACCTGTATATGAATTTATGACGTACTTCCATTCAGCTGTGGAAAGAAATAAGCGTCTGTTCCGTGTGTTCGGGTCGTACCGGAAGCCAATTAACTGCCCGCTTGTGCCCGTAATTTACAGAAGATTTGAATGGATTTATGTATTAGGTCCGTCGGAAAGTTGTATATCAAGAGAAAACAAAATCCTGTTCAAATGTAATTAAAACTATTCGTCAAGAACAATATCAACATTATTGGTAACGACAAAAACCTACTGTGAAACGAATTCCTTGAAAAAAAAAAAAAAGAACTTGAGATTTAGGGTGAAAATAATTCTGCTTATAGTAAACTGCGATCTCTTCCACTTTTAAGGATTTTGGAAAAAGGTTACTCACAATAAAAGTGACATTTAAAATAAAAAAACAGAACAAAACAAAACAAAACAAAAAAAAAACAAATTAAGTTACATACCAAAATGTGTATTATGAAAACTTATTTTACAATTATTATTAATCACGTGCATTCACAAAAACCTATCCAGTCATATGTCGTAATATTAGGTTGGTGCAAAAATAATATCGTTTTTTGACGTTAAAAAATACGTCAAAAAACGACATTATTTTTGCACCGACCTAATAAAACCAGTTTTATGCAACATCAAATTTAATGTCAATATTATTAAAATTTATTTCACACTTATTTATCCTCAAATGGATTCACAAAAATCTACTCACTTTTATCTCGTAATAAAATCGTTTTTTTTTTGCAACACTAAATCACGTTAGTACGAATATTTTTGAAATTGGTTTTCCCGTAGAAGCATTCAAACTAGTTTTCATGTATCTTGTGACTTATTGTTGGCCTTTAAATTTCGAGAAAACTTTACAAGTCATCTGCGTCAAATGCCACCGAGAACGTTGCAGTTGTTTGGGAACATCTAAGAGGATATTTTCCACTTGATCCTTCACGAGGGCCGGAGGAGTTTCCTGGCCGTATTTCAAATTCATTTCTTTGGAAATGCCCAAGTATTTTTTTTTTTTTTTTAATTTCACGCTGCTCTGAATGCCCTTCCTGTGTATGACTATAAACTACATCCGCGTCCAGGGTAAGACGATAAATTACTTCCAAAAGCAAGGCCTCTGATCAGGAGGCTTTGAGGAGCGTGGAACCACCTCTTAATTGCTGGCGTTCTCAGGTCTACTCTGACCCGCGGTGGTAGCACCTGTTAGGGTCCCATTTATGGACAAATAGTTAACCCTGAAACTGAAGTAAAAAGTCTTATGAAAGTGTAAAAATAGGTTTCAATACCAGAAATACTTTGTGAAAAATTATTACCAGAAATAAATTTTTGAAGAAAAAAAAAAAAATTAGCAACAATACGTTTTTGAAAAAAAATGTATTACCAGCTATACGTTTTTGAGGATAAAATATTACGAGAAATAGATTTTTGACAAAGCAAAAATATTACCAGGAAAAAAAAGTTGTCGGCATTAAATGACCAATTGAGGTTGATATGCCGTAAAACAAACCAAACAAAATCAAACCAAATGCTCTGAATGCAGCATACGCTACTTTATTCTTCCCTAATATTTCGACTATCCGGCTCCAAAAACAAGAAGCAATTATTTATATCCATATGCAGCT
Source organism: Acanthosepion lycidas (assembly GCA_963932145.1). Lineage (NCBI taxonomy): Eukaryota > Metazoa > Mollusca > Cephalopoda > Sepiida > Sepiidae > Acanthosepion > Acanthosepion lycidas. Next base: position 27,896,507 of record OZ010596.1, read on the forward strand.
CGCGGGTGTGTACAAATCGCATCGAAAACATCAGAAAAAATCCAAAAGATCACGTGCATAATTTAGAGGAATATGTACGCTCTTTTTGGATCAGAACAGGAAGCTTCAAAAAGTTCGGTTCTATTATTATTATTAAGAAAGTTGGAAAGAAACTGGAATTGAAACTCGGCTCTCCAATTAACAGTTCCAAGGCATTATTCATTACACCACCCGCACATCCAAGCTTTCAGCCACTGGACTTCCCAAGCGGTCACCTATTTAGTTACTGACCAGGCTCGACGTTTCTTAACTTCGATGGTCTTACAGGGACCGGTGTTTCAATGTGATGTAGACGTAAGCCTATCCGTACTGAGAACCTAGACTGTTGAAAGAACCTCTTATATTTTAATAAAATTAGCCCGTCCTGGGTATGACGATTAACTACATCCGGCAGCAAGGCTCTTGAACAGGAGGTTGCTAGTTTTACTTTGTCGGATATGTCAGTCTTGTTTCTAAGACAGAAGTAAATAGTTGTGTCATCAGCGTAGATACCTTATTGCAAACTGATGTCACCAGGAGATCATTGATCATTGAGTTCAGAAACAACATAGGTTCGAGGATCGTCTAAATAAATAAATGATTAAGGGGAGATTAGTCAACCACAGTTAAAATTTAGTTAGTTTTACTCGTACTACTAAACCCGAATCAGCAGGAATCTGTTAAATGGTTTTGGAATATGCATGCTTACAATTTACAGAACTTTTTTTTGTAATAATATGCGAAAATATTAATGGCGAAAGTGAATAAAAGATGAATAATTTTGAATAAGTAATGATGTCCGTAAAATAATGTCTATATTTCTATATAAAAATATGCGATAAAATATTTTTAAATTATCAAGTACACAAACATACAGAAATCAAATTATTAATTATTATCCGTTTGAACAGAAATGAGTACGGAAGATTATTAATATTACATTTTAAACTGGACTGGTTTATTCTTTAGGAGTAGTGTCGTCCTAGCAAATATCACGCTGCAACGTACCTTTTTGCGTTGCGGAATCAAGTATTAGGTTGGTGCAAAAATAATGTCGGTTTTTGACGTAGTTTTAACGTAAAAAAACCGACATTATTTTTGCACCAACCTAATAAATAAACGGAATCGTTATTTAAACTGGCGAATTTCATCTCCTGAAAGAACCACACGAACCTTTATTATCGTTTGCCACATCTCGTTTATTGACAGCGATGGGGTAATATTTTCCAGTTTTTAAAAATCATTTTATCACAAGCAAGGCAATAAAACCACTAAGACGCAAGATATGGCGGGTACTGAACGTTAGATAATATGAGAAATAAACAAAAAAAACAAACAAAAAAAAACGATTAAGGATGGAGAACAAAAGAACAGGAATTAAGAAGACTGCAAATAGCTATTGACGTTTCATTTAACTTTTTGGAAATCAAAGTAGATTGGGAAGCCGAAAATAAGTTCCACAAGCGAGAAGTGCGATAAAAGAAACTGTTAGCGTAGGAATTGCCGTTACATCTAGCTATTTCAACTGTAAAATGATACATTTCCGCCAATCTAGTTCTGCGCTTAAATTCATAAACTCTAGGTACCATAGAGGAAAGTAATATTTATTTTTCTTATAATACAAAAAATGTGGCACAAGGCCAAAGGGGGGATAGGGAGGGGCTGGTCTTCAGTCTGTCTTATCTTAAACTTAGCTAGCTATGATTACTGACCCAAACATACCAGTTATTCCTTACACCAAAACAACACATTCTTACTTACCACTCTTACTACAGTCACCATAATACCTCAGGTCTCTATGTAGTCCTAACTAGACCCCATATGTACAATTTGTCTGTGGGAGGTGGAGAATAAAAATAACAACATTTGAAATTGAAACCTTAATGAATACTTATATTGAATACAATTCTTATACAAGAAACTAAATAAAATAGTGTTACTAATAAAAAATATACCACAGAGGAAAGTGATATTTATTCTGTTATCTACAGAAATGTGGCACGAGGCCGAAAAGGGGATTGGGGAAAGGACGGTATTCTTCTGTCTTAACTATAACTTAGCTAGCCGCAAATACTGACCCAATCGTACAAAACAAAATTCCTGACACCAAAACAACACATTCATACGTACCTTTCTTACTACAAACACCATAATACCTCTTTGTCTCTATGAAAATACTAACTAGTCCCCATATTTACAATTCGTTGTCTGTGGGGGGGGGGGAAATAACAATTCTAAAAATTAACCCCAATGAGTATTTACAATATGAATACAAAAACTATTTACAAGAAACTAAAGAAAATAAGATTAGTAATAAAAGCCCCCACAATCACTAAATGTGACAGAAACATCACTTCATTGGCCGAAATCAGTGCGGGACTATAATAGTGTAAACAACATTCATTCATGCCAAACACTCACACTGACATGCACTCAATCAGACACAACAACAAATACGAAAAAACCACTCACGCGAAACGAAAGGCGCCCCGCATCCACCAGCGAACTGACATCACTGACCACCTAACGAGGGAGGGGATGGGGAATTAAACTTAAAGAAAAATAGGGACAGAAATAAAAGGGGCCAATACCACAGAGGAAAGTGCACCAGGACAATTACCGTGAAAGTATTTATAGAAAAGGCACAAAGAAGCTACGTTACAGCGGCGGGGAAAGCGACTGAAGTTGAGATGTCAAGTCAGGACCAATAATATTGCAGATTCTTTTTTTTTTTTTGATTTTATCAAGAATCTCTAAATGTATAGCAGGGTCACCAGATCATATGTGGCAGCAATATTCAATGTATGGATGAATAATAAACTTATAAACATATAAGATAGATTCTGGAGAGAAAAACAGTCTTGCCCGACAGTGTGAACCTTCTTTTCTAGCTGCAGATCTAGCAATTGATTCAATATAATCTTTCCATTTAATGTCAGCTGAAAAACCTTACATGATTAAATTATTAAGTGAATGTAATGACCTCGACTGGAATTCAAACTTGGCTTTCTGATTCCTCAATCCAACTCGCTATCCATTACTCCACCGTTATTTAGAACTGAGCCATAAGCACTTATTTGGTTCAAAGACAGGTAAATATTATTGGTAATTGACATTCAGGCTTATCAACATTTTCTTTGTTTTAGAAATAGGGAAATTCTATTATATTTATTATTTCTATATTTGAATCTCTAAGCATTTACTCAGTTTTCAGATAAGTAAAGCCTGGCCATTTACTTGGTTTGTTTAACGGCATATCTCCTTATGGGTCATTTAATCCCGAAATATTATTATTTTTTTAATTTTTTTTACTTGGATTATTTACATTATATGGGCACGTGGCCGAGTGGTTAGCACGTTCTCATCCTGACCATGAGACCCGGGTTCGAATCTCCCCAGGGTCGATTTGTCAGAAAGGTGACTTCCTGATGTTATCGGACTGGAGGAGTCGATCCCAGCGTGCAGCATCTTTGGAAAGTGCCTGAAAACACCACGTGTTGACCCAAGTCTTGTGAGTGAAATTAGGCAGACGAAACCCTTGGCCGTCGATAGCTGTGACTTTGTGCTAGCACAAAGTCACAAGTCATTGTGACCGAGGGCTTGTTCAAATTGTTGATCACGCTAGATAACGTGCTCTTTCCCAAAAACTGTAACTAAGGTCTGCTCAGTATAGTTGCAGTATAAACACAGGTGGGCTCTGAATAAACACAAATGCGCCTGAGCAAGCGTCTGCAATAGTAAACAGGTACCTTCGAATACGAGTGGCCAGCTATACGATACGATTTACATTATTCGGACTGTTATCCTCATCTTCATCGCCATATTCGCAACCTTTTGACCGTTGTACGCTCTAGCCTTCTTCAGGTGATTGGAATTTCGAATCGAACTCTTTATTTCATCCATAGATTGTTCAAGTTCCACATGTCATGCTTCTTCCAGATGTCTCATTTAACTCAACTCTCCAAATTTTTGGTTCACCACTGCCGTGGCCTGGTATTGAACTCACAACTCTTTGGGTCTAGCCATCGTCTTTATCCACTGAGCCATGTGGTTTATATCTTTGTCAGCTTTGATAATTTTTTTTCTAAAATAGATTGCTCGTAATTTTTTTCTAATAATTTATTGCTGGTAAGAGCTAAAAATGGCAAAATTGTGGAGAGCTATGATCGCCAACGTTCTTAAGGGACACCGCTGATAGAATAAAATACACTGGTAATGTCGATTGAATGATTGGATATCTTTAAAACTTGGAAAATTCGAGACTCAAAGGACATCTTGAAGACAAGAGGGACAGAGAAAACAGCACATGAAGACCTAACGAGCTTGTGTAAAAGGATGTCAGAACAAGAGAGATAGCAAAAAGATAAAAATTACTAATAGCTATAAAGGGTAGGAAATTGTGGAGAGCCATGATCACCAACGGGACACGACACATAGAAGAAGTAGACACGACACATAGAAGAAGTAGAAGATGACGCACATAGAAGGTATATTATTAGGTTGGTGCAAAAATAATGTCGTTTTTCTTTCGAAGTTGAACGTCAAAAAACGACATTATTTTTGCACGAACCTAATAGTAATGTCAATTGAATGACTATTAGGTTGGTGCAAAAAATAATGACGGTTTTTGACGTATTTTTTAACGCCAAAAACCGTCATTATTTTTTCACCAACCTAATATATATCTTTAAGAATCTTATTAAATTTCATCGAAATTTTTCAGTTAGATATTGTATGGACAAATGCCATATTTTTCTTTCAGCGGAGTTGGAAAAAATTATAATTTAAATGTACCCCCCCCCTAACACTATCAAAATATTTATCGTGGCTCAAGGGCAGCTTGTAATTTTTTTTCCTGCGTAAAATGGGTATTTGTATAAATTGGGTTTCACCTTGTTCCCTTCGTAATTTATTTGTAGTGTAAAGGTCACCTTATATTGCGCTTCCTGAACTTACAAGCCGCCGCTTTGTGCGTTTAGAGGGGGAGGGGACAAAAAAGTAAATAAAAATGAAGATAAGGAAGAAAAAAAAAAAAGTATATTGTTGAGTCCATTGGCTATTTACGACCTATTTCTCGCAACATTATGTACACCGGCACACAAAAATACATACATTCTCATTGTATTCACCCGCTGTGTCTAATCAGAAAAGGAGGAAGTCGCAGCTAACAGCAATTGGCCACATGCGAAGAATGAAGAATAAAGATGAATGTGTAAGAAAAAACAAACAAAAAAAAAAAAACAGCAAAAAAAAAAAAAAGTAAGAAAACAAAAAACAAGCAAACATCCAAATCTTTATCAATGTCCTCAGGTTCACGCATTTTCTCTTTAGATAAAGAGAACATGTAATAAAACAGCATTTAATAGCGGCCTTCTTTCCTCGACATTTTAAATAGTGAGATAAAGGGAAGCCATTACAAGCAACAGGCTGTCCTTATTTCAAATTGACTTAGTCGAACAAGCGAATGGATCTTATTTTTTTTCATTTTGATTTCAAAACGTTCTGACCACTTTCAACAATGTTGCGCGCCCTCACCCCCACTGATGCTCGAAAGTCAGGAATGTAAGAACCTGCCCACTTATGTCCTTCTTCCATTTAACATCTCATTTTCCCGCCAATGCTTATTTGTCGTTTTATACATACATTTCATGTTTATTCTTGTTTAAATGTTAAAAAGCTAAGCAGAATATGACATTACAAATCGGAGATACCAAAATCAAACAATTACACAGAATTTAAGTGTTTTAACAGAGAACGGAAAATGCGACAATGAAACAGAAGACACTTTGGGATAAACAAAGATGCTTTCCAAAAGCTAAGTAGAGTATTAAGAAACAGAAAAAAAAATTCGTTAGAAACAAAGAAATGTGTAATGAACTGTTACGTGATATCTGTCCTTCTGTATGGCAATGAATGCTGGATAATCTCCTCAAAGATGAAGAAGAGACTTAAAGCAACAGAGATATGGTTCTACAGAAAGATGCTGAGAATATCATAGATCGAATATGTGAGCAACGAAGAGGTTTTAGAGAAAATAGAAACAAAATGAAACTTATGCTTAAGAGGAAGAGACAGTTGAGGTTTCTGGGGCACTCGATGAGAAAGGGTGGCTTGGAAAATCTGATACTCACAGGACAGACTGAGGGAAAGAGGGACAGAGGAAAGAAGAGTGTAATATACTTGACAAGCTGGAGTAAATGGATAGCAGAATAGGGTTTGTCTAGAAATAATGAAAAGACTTGAAGTCAACATCCAGAGACGACAGTCTGTTTCATGAAACAAACTGTCGCTTTTGGGTGTTGACTTCAATGTCCACTTTTATATTTACACAATACGCTCTATCCCTGATATTGAGCACTTTAACCCATAAATATAGCATATCTTAAAACTACTGAAAAACTTAGTAATCCGTATGGGTAATCCCAAGGATGATGAAATCCTGAGAGCTCAATGTAAATCCAGAGCTAATATCTTAAAGAAAAACAGACCACTTTAAGGTTCCATTATAATAATTTATTTCACCAGAGCCCCTTTAAAGGACACCGGATCATCAGATAGCACTTTTTCATTTCATTTTTTGGAAGTGCTATCTGATGATCCGGCGTCCTTTAAAAGGACTCTGGTAAATAAATTATTATAATGGAACCTTAAAGTGGTCTGTCTTTCTTTAATATATATATATATATATATATATATATATATATATAAGGTTGGTGCAAAAATAATGTCGTTTTTTGTATGTATTTTTAACGTCAAAAGACGACATTATTTTTGCACCAACCTAATACATATACATATATATATATATATATATATATATATATATATATATATATATATATATATATATGTATATATATATTAGGTTGGTGCAAAAATAATGTCGTTTTTTGTATGTATTTTTAACGTCAAAAACGACATTATTTTTGCACCAACCTAATACATATATATATATATATATATATATATATATATATATATATATATATATATGTTTGTGTGTGTGTGTGTGGATAATGATGTATACTTTTTTATGAATGAAGAAAGGTTTGGTCTAAAGATGTATGATAAAGTGGAAAAGTTTTCGTGTGACGCGTTTCGTCCTTAAATATTTCATCGTACAAGGTTTGTTAACGTTGATGTGACTTCATTATTAATGCGAGAGAACAATTAAAGAACTGGAATTAAGGAGACAGAAGATGATGAATCGGCATTGCATTTAAATTTTTGAAGATCAAATTTGACTGGAAAAACGGAAGAGAGTTGCACAAACGAGCATGCGAGACAGTAGAAACGGTTTCATCTAGCCATTTCAAATGTAAAATGACGGAACCTCGTTTCCAATCTAGAACACTCGCTTAAATTTGTAGAGAAAGAGGAAAGCTGGCCAGAACAATTACTATGCAGATATTTATAGAAAAAGGCACAGTAAAGCTAAATTAGAGCGATAGAAAAGTGACTAAACCGAGATGCCAGATCAAGACCACTAATATTACATATTTTTTTTTCGATTTTATCAAGAATCTCTAAATACTTACCAAAAGACTCTCTAGATTCTTAGCAAAATAATCTCTAAATACTTAGCAAAAGAATCTCTAAATATTTAGCAAAAGAATCTCTAAATTCTTTGCAAAGGAATCTCTAAATTCTTAGCATAAGAATCTCTAAATTCTTAGCATAAGAATCTCTAAATACTTAGCAAAAGAATCTCTAAATATTTAGCATAAGAATCTCTAAATACTTAGCAAAAGAATCTCTAAATTCTTAGCAAAAGAATCTCTAAATACTTAGCAAAAGAATCTCTAAATACTTAACAAAACAATTTCTAAATTCTTAGCAAAAGGATCTCTAAATACTTATCAAAAGAATCTCTAAATACTTAGCAAAAGAATCTCTAAATATTTATCAAAAGAATCTCTAAATTCTTAGCAAAAGAATCTCTAAATTCTTAGCAAAAGAATCTCTAAATACTTAGCAAAAGAATCTCTAAATTCTTATCAAAAGAATCTCTAAATACTTAGCAAAAGAATCTCTAAATTCTTAGCAAAAGAATCTCTAAATTTTTAGCAAAAGAATCTCTAAATACTTATCAAAAGAATCTCTAAATACTTAGCATAAGAATCTCTAAATACTTAGCAAAAGAATCTCTAAATTCTTAGCAAAAGAATCTCTAAATACTTAGCAAAAGAATCTCTAAATATTTAGCAAAAGAATCTCTAAATACTTATCAAAAGAATCTCTAAATACTTAGCAAAAGAATCTCTAAATATTTATCAAAAGCATCTCTAAATTCTGAGCAAAAGAATCTCTAAATTCTTAGCAAAAGAATCTCTAAATACTTAGCAAAAGAATCTCTAAATACTTAGCAAAAGAATCTCTAAATACTTAGCAAAAGAATCTCTAAATTCTTAGCAAAAGAATCTCTAAATACTTAGCAAAAGAATCTCTAAATTCTTAGCAAAAGAATCTCTAAATTTTTAGCAAAAGAATCTCTAAATACTTATCAAAAGAATCTCTAAATACTTATCAAAAGAATCTCTAAATACTTAGCAAAAGAATCTCTAAATTCTTAGCATAAGAATCTCTAAATACTTAGCAAAAGAATCTCTAAATACTTAGCAAAAGAATCTCTAAATTTTTAGCAAAAGAATCTCTAAATATTTAGCAAAAGAATCTCTAAATACTTATCAAAAGAATCTCTAAATTCTTAGCAAAAGAATCTCTAAATTTTTAGCAAAAGAATATCTAAATATTTAGCAACAGCACTAAATCAAACGTGGTAGAAATATTCAATACATGAACGAATGATAGATTTCTAAAAATGTGTGAAATAGATTCTGACAATAAAAAAAATTGCCTAGAACGACAAAGGGAATTACCATTCCTAGCAGCAGACCAAGCAACTGATTCACTATAATCTTTCATGTCAGCAGAATACGTTATCCCGAGTATTCACAATGAGTCACACGCTTGGAGGTTAGCATCAGCCATAATGATGGAACGCAAAAAGAGTTCTCTAAGACAATTAAAAGAGAGCAGTTTAGTTTTGGAGGCGTTTAAATTAAACTGGGTGGCGAAAGAGATTAAACTGTTACAATTCGAACTCGGTACGCCCATATCGATTGCTGCACCGATAACCAATACGCTACGCACAAATTGTTATAATGGAAACTCATTTTAAAATCTAGATTAAAATTTTAGTCAGTCTTGGGTATGACGATAAACTACATTCGGCAGCAAAGCCATTCACCGGGAGATTGGAGGTTTTAAAGAGTGTGGAACCACTTCTTAATTGCTGGTTCATATTTCCCAGGTCTGCCTTAATTGCCTTGCACCAGCCCCAAGACAGCTACAGTGGTCGTTGGGGCGCTATCAATGACATGCTCACCACTCTTCTCCATCCCTCAGCCTCTGTATTCTACCAATCCCTAAGCCTTTGTCAGGCCCATACATGTCCATTCCTGGGTAATGTCCCCCCGACATCAATATCCAGGAATAGAAACATGCTTCTATTAGGTTGGTGCAAAAATAATTTCGTTTTCTAACATATTTTACCATGTGAGAAAACGAAATTATTTTTGCACCAACCTAATAATTCACGATCAAGCTCAATAAACATTCGTTTTTTACGACACTGGTCGTGGCAAAGCAAGCGTTCTCCGCTTTCGAGTATAAATGCTATTATGGCGTCCGCTATTAGAGTTACTCGTAAAATGTTCTACTATGCTTTGTGACTCATTAACATCTGATTGAAAATGACAAATAAATAAATAAATAAATACATAAATAAAAAAATCAGTTACCACTTTCAGTCAATTAAGTCCAACACACGATACACGCTTGAGTGATCATGCCCGTTTCGATTCATGGCTAAGTAGAAGATTGTCTGGCATTTAGGTTGCCGTTTCTTTTTTGCCAACCAATACTAAAGGACTTAGTTTGTTCTGCTCTCTAACCCATAACTGTGTTTTAGATCACTTGATCCCAGTAATCGTCACATCCCAGAAAGAATCAGTTGCCCTTAAAGAATGAAGATCTAAATGAGACGTGCATAGATTAAGATGGTATCTCTTCTGTCCAACAGTCTCGTTTATAGAGCATTTCAGAGTTTAATTGGAAAAAAAAACCTGCAAGTTGGATCTGTTACATTCACTTCTGCGCGAATACCCTGTGGAAAGGTATGACTACATCACTTCACTCTGCATCTATGATTTGAATAGCAGACTGGGTGCTATGGTTTTGGCTGGCAACCAGTCTACCGCAGAACGAAACGGTAACCTACAGTGGGGCAAATCTTCAGCTTTGCCTGTTATGAAACAAACGAGATATGATCGGCCAAGCGCGTGTGCCGAGAAGCGCTTGGTCGATCATGGCACTTAACTAACAGTCCGTTAATATTTGAGAAACAAAGAAGTTGAAAACTGTCTTACAAACGTTTTGTCGGGGAAATGAATGGAATATCGCTGCCATATCGCTGGGCTGGTACTGCTCAGTCCTCATTATCTAAAAGTAATTACGTGGCCTTGTTGAGGGGAATTATTTCCCATCCTGCAACCGTTTACCCACAGATGAAGCGTTGTTAGCCTCTCGCTATTCTATCGCTATTGCTATAGCAGATGTTCAAACAAAATACATTCGTTAGTTTCACCAGCGCAGATCTTCACAGCTAGGACCCGCCATACCATGCTTCCGGTGGCAATACATCTCCAGTCTTTCGAACAATTTATTTCCCAGGACTGTTATTTTGTGGAACAGCCTACCAGATGGATTCTTCTCCGACCACTACAATCTTAAAGTCTTTTGCTTTCTATCCTACATATCCTCATACTATGTAGCTCTTACTCCACCTCCTCTTTTCCTTAGGCACTTACAACAATCTCACTCAGCAACTCTCTATTTTCAGTTGCTCTTGGACCTTGTATTGGGTAAAATAAAGTAAAAAACAAAAAACAAAATTAAACATGGAATCAAAAAATGCTCCTTGACTTTGGTTTACAGTCATTGAAAATGAAGGTGATTAAATTTTTAAAGGAAAATATGTACGCTCCGAAAGGACTCGAATCTGAGTCCACCTAAGCAAAGGGATATGTTTGATAGATTCAACGTGTTTTAACCGACTCAACTTTGCCGAACAAACAAGGCTGAATAATGCCTTTAAGCGATATCATTCTCATCATAGACTCTCGAAATTTTCATATCCGCTCAGTTTAGTATCCAAACGTAAACAAGCAGTGTTTAAAAGAAATGTTTTTTTAATTTATTAATCCGACAGATTTTTCTCACTTTAAACGTTTTTTTTAGTGGATACGCTTATTTGAGTAGACGTTCCGTTTATTTAATATTCAGGCCGGCAGACAAAAATAAACATGCAGTTTAATAATTAAACTCAAATAATAGTGTTCACTAAAAATAACGTTATATATATATATATATATATATATATATATATATATATATATATATATATATATATATTGTTGTGGTGTCCTCCCTATGAAGAATATATGTTGGATTCTTCCGCCTACTATAAGATTAGTAGGAGAGAAGGCCTTGGGGGAACAGTCGACCAGATTGTTCATTTCTGTCGAACTCTTTACTTCGGCAGAGAGGAACTCGGACGAAGCTTTGCCGCAGGGCAAAGTTTCGTCCGGGGAGGTAAATTGGCCCTGAACCCGTCTAGCCGGGTTCAAAGGGAATATTTTTGACCGAGCCTACGGACTCGGAGAAACCCACGTTAAACTCGGCCTTGTGCCACATACATTACTTGTGAGGGAACTGTTAAATATAACAGTCAACCAGACTGTTCATTTCTGTCGAACTCTCTGCATGGGCAGAGAGGAACACGGACGAAACTTTGCCACAGGGCAAAGCTTCGTCCGGGGTGGGGGTAGACAGTCCCTGAATTCGTTTAGGCGGGTTCAAATGGAACCCATAATAAACCGGCCTTGTGCCACATACACCCTCGTGGGGGGTGTTAAATATTAACAGTCGACCAGATTATTCATCTGTCGAACTCTCTGGCTTGAGCGGAGAGGAACCCGGACGAGGCTTTGCCGCAGGGCAAAGTTTCTTCCGGGGAGGTAGACAGGCTCTGAACATGTTTATACGGGCTCTAAGAGAATATTTTTGGCCGAGCCTACGGACTCGAAGAACTCACGTTAAACTCGGCCTTGTGCCACATACATCCCTCGTAGGGGGGCTGTTAAATATAACAATCGAATAGATTGAACGCTGGGTCAACCGACACACACACACCAATCGTGTCATACTCTTTTGTACTTACTGTTTAGTATATGATATATCTGTAACACATGTTTTGTTATTTCTTTAACCATATACTTTGTCACAGCACACACACACACACACACACACACACACACACACACACACACACACATATATATATATATATATATATATATATATATTGAGACAAGTTTCATTGAATAATTTAGACACATCTTTCTACGTATTTTCAGTTGGATCCTTTCATATTCACGGACCAGATTTTTGGTGTCAATATTAAAGGAAGAGAGAAAATTACCGTGTTGATACATATTATTTTATTCCGAGTACTTTTGACATTAGCACAATGTCATCATCAGGTGTTGTTTTTTCTTAAGACAAATATAGTAGTGTTCGTTATTTTGAAAGACAAAATTGCTGTGTTCAACTGAAAGTAATTTTTTTTACTGGTGAAATGAAGAACGCTGAGTTTAGTAAAATTATCTGAGTAACGCTTCAGAGGAGATAACTATATATATATATATATATATATATATATATATATATATATATATATATATATATATAAATGCCAAATATAGTTTTTCAAATTAAAAAAACTATGATTTCAGTATAATATATAACACACATTGCGATAACCAGATACATTTTTTAAAATTCAAATTACATAACGGTCAGTTAATTCTTATCACCTGACGATTGCATTATGCAGGAATATATATATATGTGTGTGCCTGTATCCCAGCTAAACCATGACCGTAGAAATTCCGTATGTAGCTCCAGACTTTTGACAGATACCAATAGTTATAAGTCAGTTCCAGAACAAGAACTACCACCAAGAACTGTTTGTTGATGTTGAGGCGAAGAACGGATAGAATCATAAGAAAATTCGTGATGTCTCCCAATCTAATCTCCTACTTTTGCCGCCATAGTGTTTGTTTTCGTGTCAACGTACAAAGTGACCTTTAGACGTTCTAGGCCTTTCCAAACATTATTCGTTGTTTATGGAAGTTATCTAGACTATTGAGCGGTTAGAGCCCGTTTATCACCCTCTTTTGCAGTCTTTCATAATTGAATAATAAAGGTCTTAACAGCGATATAATATTGCGTCATTGAGAAATCTTATTCGACATTCATAGAGGAATCATTGCCAATTATTATTAAACTTTCAGTAGACTTTTTTTTATCGTAGAATTCAGATTGTCTCTCTACGATCGTTTCCTTTCATCCATTGTTTATTCTGCCATTGCCGTGCGAAAACTAAGATATGATACTCCAAATTTATTCTTAAACTAGCAACCATACCTAGCTGGTCGATCAGAAAAGGCGCTCAGCTAGAATGGAGCAAAAACAGCATCATGTTTAGATGCAAAAGAGTCTATCTTCTTCAATTACTTTAAAGTACTCTCATTAAAAAAATATTTTGAATTAATGCAGTTACTGATATAACAGAAGTAGTCTGTATTTATTCAATCGAAGTTAGCCGAGGACACAAAGGGATAAAACAGGCAACATGAAGACCCACTTCAGACCAGAATTATTTTGGAGTTTCTGAAATTCAATTTGTCAGTGTGCAATCAGGGACGTAAAAGTGGATACATTTAGAAAGCAATTGTTAAGTTTGATGAAAATTGGTTGAAAGATTAACGAAAAATAAGAAAGAAACCAGTAAAAAAAATCGTCATTTTTCGCTATTTACGTGAACTCAGTTATCAAATTAAACGACTGTTAAACAATCAACTTATTGTTGGCTACAATTGAGTGAAGGCAGTATTAGATTGCTTGAAAACTGAGGGAGTTTTTAGTTTAGAATGCTGTTTTGAAATCGATTCTTGGTTTTTCGCGGTTTTTCGCTAAATGCAGTGGCGTAGAAATAAAAATGAGGTATCGTTGATAATGTAAGTAACCTACGTACCGAGTTTGAACGAAATCGGAGGAAAAAGTTGAATTTCTCGAGTTTTGATCGGCTTTATCGATTACTGAGTTTTTTAAAATTATCGATTTTTTTGTACTAAGAACCTATCTCTTACATTGTACTATGTATGTATTAAGTTTGGTGAAAATCGGTTAGATGGATCACGAGACAGACAGACACACAGACATTCTCTTATATATATATATATATATATATATATATATATATATATATATATATATATTGGTACGTATGATTGGTATTTAGGCTGATACTTTCGTCATGACAATTATTCATGATACAACCTAATATATTTGGTTTCCTTCTTTTAACTTCATTGATGATAGTAATTATTGATTTTTTCAATTGGTTATGCTCATTGAAACTTGCACAATTACACAGATGGCGTCATATAACACTTATTGCGTCTGAGTTTGAATGATTTGTTTTTACGAACTGTCAACCCTTTATGGGTAATTCGGTAATAAAACTGATGTAGTCGACAGAAACTTTCTTCTTATTGCCTATTTGCACATTTAAAAAAAATCCACCCCAAGCAAGGCGATAAAGTCACTGAGACGCTGGGAATTACAGGAAGTGAAAGAGAACGAGAAGACTTCAACGAGAGGAAGTGAGGAAAAGGAGAATAAAGGAAATGGTTTCAGGAAGACAAAAGATTGACGTTGCATTAATTCTTTTTTAAGATAGCATGTGTCAGGGAAGATAGGAATAAATTTAAAGGGAGTTCCACAGGCGAGAAGTGCGAGAAAGAAAACTTTAGAATAGAACAGGTGGTTGCCTCTAGCTCATTCAACAGTGAAACGGTGAGATTTAATTGCCAATCTAGTAGCATTCATACTGTCGAGGTCGTAAGGAGGAAAGTTCATCATAACAAACGACATGAAAATATCTGTAAAAAAGACAGAGGGAAGACGTCAGTGAGAAAGTGACTAAAGTCGAGATGCCAGGTCAGGATCGATTACATTACAGAATTGTCTTTGAATTTTCACAAGAATCTCGAAATGTATAGTAGGAGCAAAAACCAGGAATGGCAGCAATATCCAATGCTCGGACGAACGGTAGAATTATACATTTAGCAAGGTGGATTCTGGCGAGAAAAATTATCTGGCAGGTCACAGTGAACCAACTTTCCTAGCAGTAGACCTAGCAATAGATTCAACATAATCACTCTACTTCATATCTGAGGAAAACCTAAGCCCAAGAAGGTGCAAAGTGTTGCTCTCCTGGAGATTAGCATTAGCCATATATCAGGCAGAAATGGTTTTCTGTGGTGATTAAGTGAAATCGCTTTTGTTTTAGAGTCATTTAAATTTACATGCCATTCCTTGCCACAGTTAACAATTGATTTATAGAACCAAGCAACAACTATCCTCTTCTTCCACCTTCTCAGTCTGCTAGGTGTTGCTTCTGTAGCAAGAAGGATTTACGGTGTGGGTTGGGGAGATTCTAGCTTCATGCCAAACCAGTTTTGAATTCAGAGTTGTTCTTCTAGACTTGTTACAAATCTGGTTTAGAGAGCTCAGTCTGCCTTGCTGTTGGATCCATAGCTTAAGTGATTAGCAAAGATGCATTCTTACCTTACCCAAGAATATTTGTGAGAAAGTGGAGGCCTGTAAACTTTGATACACGCAAGAAGGCAAGATAGTCAGAGGTAGTGATTTAATTTTTACGACTTATCAACTCTGTGTGGGTCGTATCATATTTTGTGGGTCGTAAAAGTAATATTTTTTTTTGCGAGTAAATATTAAATTAACAATGCTTTGGAGATAAAAATGATTTTTCCAGATATAATTACTGCTATTTAACCCATATCTGGGGAAAAGAAGCAATTCATACCATTTCTGATGGTATTTGCGCGAGGATCAGTAGTAAACAATGAGGAGAATGTGTATGTTGATGACAAATCAGGAAGAGGGAGTGATAGTAAATAATTTGTAATTGTTAGAGCTACAGAAAAAAAAGAAATGGAGGAGAGCCTTGATAAACATGGTGACTGACATTTTTCAATCCAATGCTTTCTCATCCGTCGACACTGGCTGATTGTTATAGTATTTCTTTCTACCTCAGATGGTAATTTTCCATCCCACAAAATGTTTAACATCTAAAAAAACACTAAATCAATTGAGTTTCTTTTTTCCAGGTTTTCAGATAAGACGTTTAGCCACCTTGACACGATTTGTTGTAAGAATCACTGAAAAACCGTTTGAATTATTCAGGTAGAAACGGAACAGGTTAAAATCATTTTCTGTTAGCCCCAATATGTCTTCCCAACTGAGCAATGTTGAGAGGAAAAAGATCATTCAGGCCTTCAGTAATGTTACCAATATTCATAATCTGCTGTTACACGATTTGGGCAATTTTGCTGTTAGACGAGGTATATATATATATATATATATATATATATATATATATATATATATATATATATACATACATATATAAATACATATATATATATACATATATATACATACATATATATATATACATACACACATATATATATATATATACATACATATATATATATATATACATATATATATATATATATATATATATATACATACATATATATATATATATATATACATACATATATATATATATATATATATATATACATACATATATATATATATATATATATATATATATATATATATATATATATATATATATATGGGCCGACCAATTGAAAAGCCATAAAAAAAGACTCCATTTTTTTCTTAATGGAGACTGGAATCTTCACCTCAGCCTGACACCAACCACTTATCTGTTGTCAGGGGAATTTACCAGAATCGTAATCGAAAATCAGTGGGTGGTTTCTTGAAGGAATGCTTTCACCTCTCTCTGAAGAATATATATATATATATATATATATATATATATATATATATATATATATATATATAAGCAAAGGTCGAAAGGTTGATCTGTCTCCGGTACCAAAATAGAAATTCAGAAGGCCTTCACGCGAATCTGTTGATTATATAAATAGGAAATTCTCCGTTAGATCTATCAATACGAATGTCGCCTCTGGAATTTCTAACCGTCAGCCTGAGAAGATGTATTGATAAACAAGTCAACGATCTGTATGTACATACATGTATATCTATATTTATATAAATGGCGTGTATTTATAAAAAAAGAAGCTACGCATTTTTTTTTTACTCTTTAAAAAATTATTCGGTACAGTTTACAAAACTTCCCTTTTCATGAGACTTTTATGGGTGCCTGACTAAGTGGTTGTAATTTGGTAAATCCACGTGATGAGATTCTTAAAATCAGTGGATTATTAGTAGCATAATGCTTATAATTATGTCTACTAGCGAAGGGATTTCGCCAATAATTTCATTAATATTGCTAATTGATTCAAGGTAGGATTAACTCTTTGTAATATAAAATATATGCTGCATATTTTATTATGTTCATATATATATATATATATATATATATATATATATATATATATATATATATATATATGCCTATACTAATGCATTATATTTTCCAATTGCTTCATACCAAGGGATACCATTTGAAAATCTGTTCGTCTGGTACGCAGAATTAATTGTGCAATAATCTCTTTGCACAAGAAAATGGTATGATACTTTACGACAAAATGCAGAGTTAATTTGAGGAAAAACTAAAATCAGCAGGCCATAACATACTGCCGATTCAACTAAAAGCATAGTTACTGATCGTTTTACTCGTAAACCAGGATGCACCGTTGCTTTAATGGATAGTGTCTTGAAAAGAGAAATCGTGAAGTCGAGTTCGAATTCCAGTCGGGATTGTTACATTCACTTACAGTCAATTGCCATTGGGAGAGGCATGATTCATTTGTTCATTTACTGCTTATCAATTTTTGTAGGTTATATGAAGCTGGAAAATATTTTTAGATTGTAATATATTTTGGGGGATAATTATTTACTGATACAAGTCCTACTAATATTCAATTACGTAAAAAAAAAAAAAAAAAAAACGAAATAAAAAGATTATTCTTACAATGCAAACATTTTGCCGCCTTTAAATAAACCGCAAAGGGTTGATAAGCCGTAAAAAATAAATTAATCAATTGCTATGACGCCAAGAAGAAGTAAACTGTATTCAAAATTGTAACTTAAGATAAGTTTCGATGTTATTACTTCTTAATTATATGGGAATTTAATAAATGATAAACAGTTATTTGCTTTCTAGCCCCTTATGATCTTGGCTAGATGTAACCGTAAATTCTATGCTGAAAGTTTATTCTCTCGCACTGCCCGCTTCTGGAACTCATTTCCCGCTTCTTGTTTTGCAATTAACTTTAATCTTGAAAAAATTAAATATAATGCCAATCGTTATCTTCTGTACTTTTGGTGTTCACTCTTCTTAATAATGTTTTGTTTTTCTCATACTATTTCACACCCATTAACCCCTTGCATCTTAGTGGCTCTATTGTCTTGTCTGGAGTGAGATTATTATTAAAAACCAATAAAACTTCAATAGTTTTATCTTCTAGACCGACTCAAGAGTTTCGTGTCAAAACGAACATTATTCGCCGACGAACGTTTTGGTGCGAAACTGGAGAAGATATAATCCATTGAAGTTATATATATATATATATATATATATATATATATATATATATATATATATATATATATATATATAATATTTACACACGCTCTATCTCTGATATTGAGCACTTTATCCCATAAATATAGCACACCTTAAGAGTATATTTCTTCATATATATATATATATATATATATATATATATATGTGTATATACAGATATATATATATATTTATGTATGTATATACATATATACATGCATGTATATATATATATATATATATATATATATATATATATATATATATTAAGACATTTTCATGTTTATACATTCTTTTTATAGATACAAATATTTAAGTAAATGCTCTGTTTGTAATAAACAGTATTAAACAACATTTACCGGCCTGAATGTCCGAGAAATTTCACAGAAAATATTCGTCCTCCGACATATATATATATATATATATATAATATATATATATATATATATATATATATATATATATATATATAGGAAGTGTGAGTTTGTAAACAGTGACTATTACTTGCTATTAATTCAAGACTCTTTGGTAAAGTGAATCGAGTTCTCGGAGTCACTGTGTGTATATCTAAGAATAAATACGCTTAGATTAACCTTCAGTCAGGCCGTGCGCCAACACCTAAGGGGTAGAATCTCCAGTTGAAACCAATTCAGCCGGGTTTCGATCCTAGCTCGAGAAAATGGGACGTCTAGCCACACTGATGAGCTGTGATACAGCGAAAGAATCTGTCTGTGGATGACTATATATATATATATATATATATATATATATATATATATATATAGAGAGAGAGAGAGAGAGAGAGAGAGAGAGAGACAGGCAGGCAGGAGTAATGGATAGCAGCTTGGATCGAGGAATCGGAGAGACGAGTTCGACTTCCAGTCGAATCCAATTACATTCACTTACGTGCTAATACGTTTGGGAAAGGTGTGAATCCTCTTCTTCTCCCTCCAGCTATGGGTAAATAGAAGTACAGACTAGGTTCTAGCGCCTTGGATGGTAACTGGTCTAGGAGAAGGACAACTCTGAATTCAAAACCTGTGGAGGGTCGTTTGGGGACCTTGTGGCACTTAGTGCACCAGGTCTCTGTATTCGGCGCTTCAAAAAGTGTGGATGGTCCTGCACGAAACCTTCACCATTATAGTCAAATCTCATGTGCTGTTGTCGGGCTGTCGGTTTCTTGGGAACTGATCTGCTTGACCCTCATACGTCGAATTTGACGGGAAAGTCGAATATATATATATATATATATATATATATATATATATATATATGGAGAGAGAGAGAGAGAGAGAGAGAGAGGGAGAGAGAGAGATTGTGAGAGAGAGATAGATAAATATCCGGCACATTCTTATTTTCTGCTTTTTGAGTACCCAACTTGAAGCCGAATGGGCGGTATCTTTCGACATATTTGTTGGAATGGGTTAGGAGAATTGCAATTATAAAAACTCTTCCCTTGTTCAAACCAGTCCGGTTTTAGCAAAATTTTACTTTGCTCTTTTCCTCACCCCCTCTACAACTGAGTAAAAAGATTTTCAATTAAAGAAGAATGACTTGATTGTTCTCCTCCTGCCGCCATTATTACTTCTAGTCCGACCACGATAACTCCTTATCACAGATAGTATGGCGGAATCAGTGTATGCATTACAATCATTAGATATCGATCTATTGCCAAAAGTAACTTTAATTCGTCTTTTAAATAGATTTTCTTCACTATCTTTAGATTTCTTTCTGTATAGAAGGCTCTCACTATTTAGCTTCGAGAGGAGCTGCGTCACAGATTGGAAAGCACTAGACCAGTGATTCTAAACGATTTTCAGTCCATGGACCATTTTTTACTTCAAAAAATTCAAGTGGACCACTCCTAGTTTTACTTTTAGATTGGTCAATTTTCACACTAAAATACTCAAGGAAAAGATAAAGTAGTCTATTTACACTTAAAATTTATTTTAGTCTTAAAATTTATTTTAGTAAACAAGGATAAACACAGGATATCAATATCAATTTTGATGATGTCATTCAGTCGTTGTCTATTCAGCAAGTGATTAACTTGATCTTGGTGTCTCTAACACAAGATATCATAATCAATTTTGATGATGTCATTCAGTTGTTGTCTATTCAGCAAGTGATTAACTTGATCTTGGTGTTTCTAACACAAGATATCAATATCAATTTTGATGATGTCATTCAGTCGTTGTCTATTCAGCAAGTGATTAACTTGATCTTGGTGTTTCTAACACAAGATATCATAATCAATTTTGATGATGTCATTCAGTCGTTGTCTATTCAGCAAGTGATTAACTTGATCTTGGTGTCTCTAACACAAGATATCATAATCAATTTTGATGATGTCATTCAGTCGTTGTCTATTCAGCAAGTGATTAACTTGATCTTGGTGTCTCTAACACAAGATATCAATATCAATATTGATGATGTCATTCAGTCGTTGTCTATTCAGCAAGTGATTAACTTGATCTTGGTGTCTCTAACACAAGATATCATAATCAATTTTGATGATGTCATTCAGTCGTTGTCTATTCAGCAAGTGATTAACTTGATCTTGGTGTCTCTAACACAAGATATCAATATCAATATTGATGATGTCATTCAGTCGTTGTCTATTCAGCAAGTGATTAACTTGATCTTGGTGTTTCTAACACAAGATATCAATATCAATTTTGATGATGTCATTCAGTCGTTGTCTATTCAGCAAGTGATTAACTTGATCTTGGTGTCTCTAACACAAGATATCATAATCAATTTTGATGATGTCATTCAGTCGTTGTCTATTCAGCAAGTGATTAACTTGATCTTGGTGTCTCTAACACAAGATATCATAATCAATTTTCATGATGTCATTCAGTTGTTGTCTATTCAGCAAGTGATTAACTTGATCTTGGTGTTTCTAACACAAGATATCAATATCAATATTGATGATGTCATTCAGTCGTTGTCTATTCAGCAAGTGATTAACTTGATCTTGGTGTTTCTAACACAAGATATCAATATCAATTTTGATGATGTCATTCAGTCGTTGTCTATTCAGCAAGTGATTAACTTGATCTTGGTGTCTCTAACACAAGATATCAATATCAATATTGATGATGTCATTCAGTCGTTGTCTATTCAGCAAGTGATTAACTTGATCTTGGTGTTTCTAACACAAGATATCAATATCAATTTTGATGATGTCATTCAGTCGTTGTCTATTCAGCAAGTGATTAACTTGATCTTGGTGTCTCTAACACAAGATATCATAATCAATTTTGATGATGTCATTCAGTCGTTGTCTATTCAGCAAGTGATTAACTTGATCTTGGTGTCTCTAACACAAGATATCATAATCAATTTTGATGATGTCATTCAGTTGTTGTCTATTCAGCAAGTGATTAACTTGATCTTGGTGTTTCTAACACAAGATATCAATATCAATTTTGATGATGTCATTCAGTCGTTGTCTATTCAGCAAGTGATTAACTTGATCTTGGTGTTTCTAACACAAGATATCATAATCAATTTTGATGATGTCATTCAGTCGTTGTCTATTCAGCAAGTGATTAACTTGATCTTGGTGTCTCTAACACAAGATATCATAATCAATTTTGATGATGTCATTCAGTCGTTGTCTATTCAGCAAGTGATTAACTTGATCTTGGTGTCTCTAACACAAGATATCAATATCAATATTGATGATGTCATTCAGTCGTTGTCTATTCAGCAAGTGATTAACTTGATCTTGGTGTTTCTAACACAAGATATCATAATCAATTTTGATGATGTCATTCAGTCGTTGTCTATTCAGCAAGTGATTAACTTGATCTTGGTGTCTCTAACACAAGATATCAATATCAATATTGATGATGTCATTCAGTCGTTGTCTATTCAGCAAGTGATTAACTTGATCTTGGTGTTTCTAACACAAGATATCAATATCAATTTTGATGATGTCATTCAGTCGTTGTCTATTCAGCAAGTGATTAACTTGATCTTGGTGTCTCTAACACAAGATATCATAATCAATTTTGATGATGTCATTCAGTCGTTGTCTATTCAGCAAGTGATTAACTTGATCTTGGTGTCTCTAACACAAGATATCAATATCAATATTGATGATGTCATTCAGTCGTTGTCTATTCAACAAGTGATTAACTTGATCTTGGTGTTTCTAACACAAGATATCATAATCAATTTTGATGATGTCATTCAGTCGTTGTCTATTCAGCAAGTGATTAACTTGATCTTGGTGTCTCTAACACAAGATATCATAATCAATTTTGATGATGTCATTCAGTCGTTGTCTATTCAGCAAGTGATTAACTTGATCTTGGTGTCTCTAACACAAGATATCAATATCAATTTTGATGATGTCATTCAGTCGTTGTCTATTCAGCAAGTGATTAACTTGATCTTGGTGTTTCTAACACAAGATATCATAATCAATTTTGATGATGTCATTCAGTCGTTGTCTATTCAGCAAGTGATTAACTTGATCTTGGTGTCTCTAACACAAGATATCAATATCAATATTGATGATGTCATTCAGTCGTTGTCTATTCAACAAGTGATTAACTTGATCTTGGTGTTTCTAACACAAGATATCATAATCAATTTTGATGATGTCATTCAGTCGTTGTCTATTCAGCAAGTGATTAACTTGATCTTGGTGTCTCTAACACAAGATATCATAATCAATTTTGATGATGTCATTCAGTCGTTGTCTATTCAGCAAGTGATTAACTTGATCTTGGTGTCTCTAACACAAGATATCAATATCAATTTTGATGATGTCATTCAGTCGTTGTCTATTCAGCAAGTGATTAACTTGATCTTGGTGTTTCTAACACAAGATATCATAATCAATTTTGATGATGTCATTCAGTCGTTGTCTATTCAGCAAGTGATTATCTTGATCTTGGTGTCTCTAACACAAGATATCAATATCAATATTGATGATGTCATTCAGTCGTTGTCTATTCAACAAGTGATTAACTTGATCTTGGTGTTTCTAACACAAGATATCATAATCAATTTTGATGATGTCATTCAGTCGTTGTCTATTCAGCAAGTGATTAACTTGATCTTGGTGTTTCTAACACAAGATATCATAATCAATTTTGATGATGTCATTCAGTCGTTGTCTATTCAGCAAGTGATTAACTTGATCTTGGTGTCTCTAACACAAGATATCATAATCAATTTTGATGATGTCATTCAGTCGTTGTCTATTCAGCAAGTGATTAACTTGATCTTGGTGTCTCTAACACAAGATATCAATATCAATATTGATGATGTCATTCAGTCGTTGTCTATTCAGCAAGTGATTAACTTGATCTTGGTGTTTCTAACACAAGATATCATAATCAATTTTGATGATGTCATTCAGTCGTTGTCTATTCAGCAAGTGATTAACTTGATCTTGGTGTCTCTAACACAAGATATCAATATCAATATTGATGATGTCATTCAGTCGTTGTCTATTCAGCAAGTGATTAACTTGATCTTGGTGTTTCTAACACAAGATATCAATATCAATTTTGATGATGTCATTCAGTCGTTGTCTATTCAGCAAGTGATTAACTTGATCTTGGTGTCTCTAACACAAGATATCAATATCAATATTGATGATGTCATTCAGTCGTTGTCTATTCAGCAAGTGATTAACTTGATCTTGGTGTTTCTAACACAAGATATCATAATCAATTTTGATGATGTCATTCAGTCGTTGTCTATTCAGCAAGTGATTAACTTGATCTTGGTGTCTCTAACACAAGATATCATAATCAATTTTGATGATGTCATTCAGTCGTTGTCTATTCAGCAAGTGATTAACTTGATCTTGGTGTCTCTAACACAAGATATCAATATCAATATTGATGATGTCATTCAGTCGTTGTCTATTCAGCAAGTGATTAACTTGATCTTGGTGTCTCTAACACAAGATATCAATATCAATATTGATGATGTCATTCAGTCGTTGTCTATTCAGCAAGTGATTAACTTGATCTTGGTGTTTCTAACACAAGATATCAATATCAATTTTGATGATGTCATTCAGTCGTTGTCTATTCAGCAAGTGATTAACTTGATCTTGGTGTCTCTAACACAAGATATCATAATCAATTTTGATGATGTCATTCAGTCGTTGTCTATTCAGCAAGTGATTAACTTGATCTTGGTGTCTTTAACACAAGATATCAATATCAATATTGATGATGTCATTCAGTCGTTGTCTATTCAGCAAGTGATTAACTTGATCTTGGTGTCTCTAACACAAGATATCAATATCAATATTGATGATGTCATTCAGTCGTTGTCTATTCAGCAAGTGATTAACTTGATCTTGGTGTCTCTAACACAAGATATCATAATCAATTTTGATGATGTCATTCAGTCGTTGTCTATTCAGCAAGTGATTAACTTGATCTTGGTGTTTCTAACACAAGATATCAATATCAATTTTGATGATGTCATTCAGTCGTTGTCTATTCAGCAAGTGATTAACTTGATCTTGGTGTCTCTAACACAAGATATCATAATCAATTTTGATGATGTCATTCAGTCGTTGTCTATTCAGCAAGTGATTAACTTGATCTTGGTGTCTCTAACACAAGATATCAATATCAATATTGATGATGTCATTCAGTCGTTGTCTATTCAGCAAGTGATTAACTTGATCTTGGTGTCTCTAACACAAGATATCATAATCAATTTTGATGATGTCATTCAGTCGTTGTCTATTCAGCAAGTGATTAACTTGATCTTGGTGTTTCTAACACAAGATATCAATATCAATTTTGATGATGTCATTCAGTCGTTGTCTATTCAGCAAGTGATTAACTTGATCTTGGTGTCTCTAACACAAGATATCATAATCAATTTTGATGATGTCATTCAGTCGTTGTCTATTCAGCAAGTGATTAACTTGATCTTGGTGTCTCTAACACAAGATATCAATATCAATATTGATGATGTCATTCAGTCGTTGTCTATTCAGCAAGTGATTAACTTGATCTTGGTGTTTCTAACACAAGATATCATAATCAATTTTGACGATGTCATTCAGTCGTTGTCTATTCAGCAAGTGATTAACTTGATCTTGGTGTCTCTAACACAAGATATCAATATCAATTTTGATGATGTCATTCAGTCGTTGTCTATTCAGCAAGTGATTAACTTGATCTTGGTGTTTCTAACACAAGATATCATAATCAATTTTGATGATGTCATTCAGTCGTTGTCTATTCAGCAAGTGATTAACTTGATCTTGGTGTCTCTAACACAAGATATCATAATCAATTTTGATGATGTCATTCAGTCGTTGTCTATTCAGCAAGTGATTAACTTGATCTTGGTGTCTCTAACACAAGATATCAATATCAATATTGATGATGTCATTCAGTCGTTGTCTATTCAACAAGTGATTAACTTGATCTTGGTGTTTCTAACACAAGATATCAATATCAATTTTGATGATGTCATTCAGTCGTTGTCTATTCAGCAAGTGATTAACTTGATCTTGGTGTCTCTAACACAAGATATCATAATCAATTTTGATGATGTCATTCAGTCGTTGTCTATTCAGCAAGTGATTAACTTGATCTTGGTGTCTCTAACACAAGATATCATAATCAATTTTGATGATGTCATTCAGTCGTTGTCTATTCAGCAAGTGATTAACTTGATCTTGGTGTCTCTAACACAAGATATCAATATCAATATTGATGATGTCATTCAGTCGTTGTCTATTCAGCAAGTGATTAACTTGATCTTGGTGTCTCTAACACAAGATATCAATATCAATATTGATGATGTCATTCAGTCGTTGTCTATTCAGCAAGTGATTAACTTGATCTTGGTGTTTCTAACACAAGATATCAATATCAATTTTGATGATGTCATTCAGTCGTTGTCTATTCAGCAAGTGATTAACTTGATCTTGGTGTCTCTAACACAAGATATCATAATCAATTTTGATGATGTCATTCAGTCGTTGTCTATTCAGCAAGTGATTAACTTGATCTTGGTGTCTCTAACACAAGATATCAATATCAATATTGATGATGTCATTCAGTCGTTGTCTATTCAGCAAGTGATTAACTTGATCTTGGTGTTTCTAACACAAGATATCATAATCAATTTTGACGATGTCATTCAGTCGTTGTCTATTCAGCAAGTGATTAACTTGATCTTGGTGTCTCTAACACAAGATATCATAATCAATTTTGATGATGTCATTCAGTCGTTGTCTATTCAGCAAGTGATTAACTTGATCTTGGTGTCTCTAACACAAGATATCAATATCAATTTTGATCATGTCATTCAGTCGTTGTCTATTCAGCAAGTGATTAACTTGATCTTGGTGTTTCTAACACAAGATATCATAATCAATTTTGATGATGTCATTCAGTCGTTGTCTATTCAGCAAGTGATTAACTTGATCTTGGTGTCTCTAACACAAGATATCATAATCAATTTTGATGATGTCATTCAGTCGTTGTCTATTCAGCAAGTGATTAACTTGATCTTGGTGTCTCTAACACAAGATATCAATATCAATTTTGATGATGTCATTCAGTCGTTGTCTATTCAGCAAGTGATTAACTTGATCTTGGTGTCTCTAACACAAGATATCAATATCAATATTGATGATGTCGTTCAGTCGTTGTCTATTCAGCAAGTGATTAACTTGATCTTGGTGTTTCTAACACAAGATATCAATATCAATTTTGATGATGTCATTCAGTCGTTGTCTATTCAGCAAGTGATTAACTTGATCTTGGTGTCTCTAACACAAGATATCATAATCAATTTTGATGATGTCATTCAGTCGTTGTCTATTCAGCAAGTGATTAACTTGATCTTGGTGTCTCTAACACAAGATATCAATATCAATTTTGATGATGTCATTCAGTCGTTGTCTATTCAGCAAGTGATTAACTTGATCTTGGTGTCTCTAACACAAGATATCAATATCAATATTGATGATGTCATTCAGTCGTTGTCTATTCAGCAAGTGATTAACTTGATCTTGGTGTTTCTAACACAAGATATCAATATCAATTTTGATGATGTCATTCAGTCGTTGTCTATTCAGCAAGTGATTAACTTGATCTTGGTGTCTCTAACACAAGATATCATAATCAATTTTGATGATGTCATTCAGTCGTTGTCTATTCAGCAAGTGATTAACTTGATCTTGGTGTCTCTAACACAAGATATCAATATCAATATTGATGATGTCATTCAGTCGTTGTCTATTCAGCAAGTGATTAACTTGATCTTGGTGTCTCTAACACAAGATATCAATATCAATTTTGATGATGTCATTCAGTCGTTGTCTATTCAGCAAGTGATTAACTTGATCTTGGTGTTTCTAACACAAGATATCATAATCAATTTTGATGATGTCATTCAGTCGTTGTCTATTCAGCAAGTGATTAACTTGATCTTGGTGTCTCTAACACAAGATATCAATATCAATTTTGATGATGTCATTCAGTCGTTGTCTATTCAGCAAGTGATTAACTTGATCTTGGTGTTTCTAACACAAGATATCATAATCAATTTTGATGATGTCATTCAGTCGTTGTCTATTCAGCAAGTGATTAACTTGATCTTGGTGTCTCTAACACAAGATATCATAATCAATTTTGATGATGTCATTCAGTCGTTGTCTATTCAGCAAGTGATTAACTTGATCTTG
Organism: Acanthosepion lycidas; assembly: GCA_963932145.1. Lineage (NCBI taxonomy): Eukaryota > Metazoa > Mollusca > Cephalopoda > Sepiida > Sepiidae > Acanthosepion > Acanthosepion lycidas. The sequence goes on from OZ010596.1 coordinate 27,925,015, forward strand.
GTGTCTCTAACACAAGATATCAATATCAATTTTGATGATGTCATTCAGTCGTTGTCTATTCAGCAAGTGATTAACTTGATCTTGGTGTTTCTAACACAAGATATCATAATCAATTTTGATGATGTCATTCAGTCGTTGTCTATTCAGCAAGTGATTAACTTGATCTTGGTGTCTCTAACACAAGATATCAATATCAATTTTGATGATGTCATTCAGTCGTTGTCTATTCAGCAAGTGATTAACTTGATCTTGGTGTTTCTAACACAAGATATCATAATCAATTTTGATGATGTCATTCAGTCGTTGTCTATTCAGCAAGTGATTAACTTGATCTTGGTGTCTCTAACACAAGATATCAATATCAATTTTGATGATGTCATTCAGTCGTTGTCTATTCAGCAAGTGATTAACTTGATCTTGGTGTTTCTAACACAAGATATCATAATCAATTTTGATGATGTCATTCAGTCGTTGTCTATTCAGCAAGTGATTAACTTGATCTTGGTGTCTCTAACACAAGATATCATAATCAATTTTGATGATGTCATTCAGTCGTTGTCTATTCAGCAAGTGATTAACTTGATCTTGGTGTCTCTAACACAAGATATCAATATCAATTTTGATGATGTCATTCAGTCGTTGTCTATTCAGCAAGTGATTAACTTGATCTTGGTGTTTCTAACACAAGATATCATAATCAATTTTGATGATGTCATTCAGTCGTTGTCTATTCAGCAAGTGATTAACTTGATCTTGGTGTCTCTAACACAAGATATCAATATCAATTTTGATGATGTCATTCAGTCGTTGTCTATTCAGCAAGTGATTAACTTGATCTTGGTGTTTCTAACACAAGATATCATAATCAATTTTGATGATGTCATTCAGTCGTTGTCTATTCAGCAAGTGATTAACTTGATCTTGGTGTCTCTAACACAAGATATCATAATCAATTTTGATGATGTCAT